>OX421968.1:31769237-32369237 GCA_949128115.1 Anaspis maculata | reverse complement strand
GTTTCCAAAATAATGTTATTTGAACCTTTTTGCCGCCAAAAACCAATGAAGCAGAGGAAGGATTTTTTAGGACTTTCAATATGTTGTTCAACTGACCGGGAAGATCATTTTTTGAAGTTTTCAGCTGTATCGTAACTTTAACGCGTATTTTAATAAATAGTTCCTAAAATAATGTCACTTACACCTTTTTGCCGCCAAAAACCGATGAAGCGGACATAGGATTTTTTAGGACTTTCAGTATGTGGTTAAGGAGTTGAAGTGGAAGCGTTCCACCAATTTTCAGACTTACGTTATTTTTTTCCAGGTCAAAACCTAAAATGCCTGGGCTAGTTGGTTCTCCTTGAAATACCAAACACAAATCATTTTCCAGAACTCAGATATCATAAACAGTATTGACCGAAATCGATTTTGAAAATTTTCCTTTGTTACATAGAAAAGGTTAATAAAGATTATGATTATGATTATGATGATTATGATTATAAGCCGCCGACCGCCGACCGATTGGTGGTCGACAGTGGATCACCAATTTTTCAAAACCAAATATCTCGGAATTTTTTTTATGAAATTCATTGAAATTTTGGGTAGAATTATATTAACGATCATTCTATCGAAATATGGCAATTCTCGCTTTATTGTATAATAAGCAAAATATAAAAAAAAATATTACCTTCATGTGCATAATGATCGACTGTTTACCATGGGTGGTCCACAGTGAAACACCAAATGGTCAACAGTAGTGGATCATGCACTATAATAATAATTGTTACAATAGAAAAAGTAATCGTTCTCAAAGTTACATACAGAAAACTAACACGTGTTCAAAATTAAGACATGAAGAAAAAGAAAACTTGACATATTTTCGAAAAAAAAAAAAATAAAAAAAAAGTAAAAGGAAATATAAAACTTGACACATTTCCAAAAAATACTAATACAGAAAAAAGGGGGAAAGAGAAGAAATAGAAAACTTGACACATTTTCGAAAAATATTGACATAGAAAAAAAAAGAGAAAACTAATACATTTTCAAATGGGAATGATCATGATCCACTGTTGACCATGTAGCATTGACCCACTGTAGACCAACACGCTATTTATTTTCAAGCTGTTGTTTTGCCATGAAAAACTGGAGCAAGATCTGTTATGCAAGTGCTCTCACCGAGGCTCCCACGCAAACTAAGTACTATTTGAAACACTGGAAACTCTTCAGACTCAAGCAAAGAATACCTGATTGAGTTAAACAAAAAGTTCGAGTTACCCGATAATAAAATTTGGACACACTTAAACACAAACAGAGCTGCAAACGTTCGACCGGCAACGAAACTGCTTACATGTTAAATAGGTCGAAGATGGATCACAAAAACTGTTCCATGATGCTTGGCCAATCACAAAAAGTCAATGGTTCGGCCAATAGATGACTGATTCACTGTGTACCATTGACCCATTGTTGACCACCCTACCCTACATAAGTACAATAGTCAAGGTGCGTTCAGTCAGCTTATTTAGCCGCAAGTTTTAGTTTTAGTCGTAAGCGCAGCGATGCTCATTGGCTGTCATGAACCAGCCTCCTCAGATCAGCCAATAAGCGATGCTGCGCTTACGACTAAAATTAAAACTTGCGGCTAAATAAGCTGACTGAACGCACCTTCAGCGAGCTGTGCAATGTGCATGGTGAGTCTACTCCACCGCATCGTCTGCTTGTTCTGATGTATATCCCAAACATTTAGTTCACAATACAAAACAAGCGAATATGCCTCATGGACATGAGGCTCAGTGGCGCACTTCCTTTTTTGAAGGATTAGTGAACGAAAGATGTTAAGTATAACTTATAGGGTTTTACTCTACCGTTATTTGGGCAAACAATTTCAATATGGCGGCCAAAATTTCGGCAGAATAATGAAATTCGGCTTGAAAATCAGAATGATCGTACTAGACAAGGGTAAGTTCAAAGTTTCATGAAAATCGTTCCACTAATAAGAGATTTCAATATGGCGGCGAAGATGGTGGCGGAATCATGAAATTTGGCTTGAAAATAAAAATGATCGTACGAGACAAAGGTCAGCTCCAAGTTTAATGAAAATCGTTACACTAATAAGAAATTTCAATCGGTCGAGCAGCCGCCTGTGGTGCGAAAGGCTCCAGGTTCGATTCCTGGTCTTGTTTGGGTGTTGTGTACGTCCATGATTTGCGCTTGTTATGGATTTTTCAGCCGTTTGTATATTGATACTAAAACGCAAAAACTCTGAAGCCGATAAAGAGAAAAACATTTATTATTATTATTATTATTATTATTATAAGAAATTTCAATATGGCAGCCAAGATGGCGGCAGAATCATGAAATTCAGCTTGAAAATGAGAATGATCGTACTAGACAAGGATAAGTTTCAAGTTTCATGACAATCGTTCCACTAATAAGAGATTTCAATATGGCAGCCAAGATGGCGGCGGAATTATGAAAGCCAATCTGCCTTTTTGGTCCTTGAGGACCTAAGCTATCCATCGGATAAAGTTTAATTTTCAAGGGCTGTAGCTTTATTTCCCGAAGAGAAGTTCAACTTCTTCGGAGTGCACAGGAGATCTCTGTTTTTTGATAATAATGATAACGATGTATGGATAACAAAAATAGTGCCTATTGGGCACCGAGAGGGGACATCAGCTATCCATCGGAGAAAGTTCCAAGGCTCTTGCTTCAATTCTCGAGAAGGAGTACAGCATCCTAATTTCTACACGGACAGACAGACAGACAGACAGACAGACAGACAGACGAACCGGTCAAATAAGGGTCATTCTGTTACTTATAAAAGACTGTTTTCCAACTGATTTCGACCTCCTGAACACGAATATCAGGTTTATTTTTGAATCGGAACAATTCTTTTTTATCGAAAAACCGAAAAAATGGTAGTCTGTCATATGATTTTTAGTGATACCTACCTACCTACCTACCTTTTTTTTGTTATTGGGCGAACATGTTTCATAGTTTGAGTGCCATTATCCTTCAGGTACCTAGTAAAAGGTGCGTTCAGTCAGCTTATTTAGTCGCTGTTTTAGTTTTAGTCGTTGTCTTAACAGAGAAGAGCGTTCATACAGCAAGATTTAGTCGTAAGAATTGACCAATAGGAGCTCGAATGATACTGCGCGAACCTTCATCTTCATACGGTCCTGTTCATAATGGGTAGTATTAATATAAAAACTCGTAAAAAAAATAAGCATAAATAAGTATCTGCTTACATTCATGAGGAGTACAACTCCTCTGAAATCGAAGCAAATGCTTATGCTATTTTTTTATTGATACATACAACCCATTACCATCACCATCCATGCTCATACCTTATACCGGTAATTACGCAACCTGCAAGTCGGCATCATACGACAAAGTTCGGAATTCTTACGACTAAAATTAAAACTAAAACTCTGTATGAACGCCGCGCATATGACGCGTGCTTTCTACTTTCAAATTTACGACAACGACTACGACTAAAACTAAAACCAAGCTGACTGAACCCACCTAAAGCCTACCTCAAAATGTTAAATAGTGTTAATGGCACGTCTGATTTTAAATTTGTAGGGACGCGTATATGCGCCGAGCCGTAGTTTTGCGGTCGTTTTCAAAAATTCATAACAATTGACCCGAAGGTCGTATCGAAGTGGAGTTTTTGTCAAAAGAAAATTCAAACTGTTCTCTACATATAATCCCGTACATGTAGTAATATATCTCCATGAAAACATGTAGCTACCCGCATATCGTAACTTTCAACATCTAACTGCGAATTCCAGCACTTAATCGGCGAAGCCGCCTTACAGCAAAATGTTATTATCGTAATTGTTTATGATTATTTCGGAAAGATTTTTTTTTGGTTCGCGTACCAAGGCCATGAGCTACCCATTCAAGTTGAAATATTTTCTGTATTGGATTCCGTTTTGTTCGGAGAAAAGGATATCAAGCACCAGCAAGCAACGAATAATCTTTTGCGGCCGAGCCGTAGCTTCGGAGTCATTTTCAAAAATTTATAACTATTGACTGGTACCTCGCACCGATGTAAATTTTCATTAAAATTAAGTTCAAATTCTCCTCTAAATATAACTCCCCATATGTATTATTATAAAATGATGAGAACGGGTACTTGATCGCATGTGATAACTTTCGAGAACGGCCGGCTTCTGAAATGCAGCATTCAACGGCGATGCCGCGTCACACTAATTTGTTATTATTGTGATTGTTTATCATTATTTCGTCGAGATTTTTCTTGGTTCGGGATACAAGGTCATGAGCTACCCATTGGAGTAAAAATTTTTCGCAAAAACCTTTTCGTCTAGGACTAGATGCTGTGACGGATGGACAGACGGACGGACAAAGCGAGGACAAAAGCGCCTTCCCGTTTTGAGAAGTGCGCTAATTAGAAGATACAGGGTGGTCCGACTTTTATGTCATTAAATTTAAGGATCGATAGAGAATGAAAAATGAAGGGGACTTTCTCCAGAAAACATATTTGAGAAATGCCTAATAACAGAGATACAGCCCTTCAAATTTGGAAATAAATAATCGTTTTTTTTCGCATAACTTTTGAACCGTTCAACCGATTTTATTATAAATAGAACCAAAGGTTCACTGAAATTATCCCCTGTCGAACAATCATAACATGTTCCATAAAAAAGTTTCAGGGGCTTAGACATTAGGGGGTGACTGTACTTTTCCTTCCCTATTTTTCACCCCCCTAGTTATTTTTGGAAACTGTTCATAATTTTGAATTCTACGTTCAATTTTGAAGAAAAATCACTGTTGCAAAATTTTGATTAGAGGCTTCGTTTAGGAGATATTTGGGTTTTAAACTTTGGGAAACATCCCGAAATCGCCACTTTCAAAGGTCTTAAAATTAAAATCCAAAGAAACTCATGATTTCTCAGCTGAAATAGGTTTTCTAGAATTTCTAAGTTGATGAACTACCATTTTTTCCCAAACACTGGACATTTTCAGGAAAAAAACAATTTGGGTTCTGGAAAGTGGCGATTTCGGGATGTTTTCCAAAGTTTCAAACTCGAATATCTCCTAAACGAAGCCTCTAATGAAAATTTTGCAACAGTGATTTTTTCTTCAAAATTGAACGTAGAATTCAAAATTATGAACAGTTTCCAAAAATAACTAGGGGGGTGAAAAATAGGGAAGGAAAAGTACAGTCACCCCCTAATGTCCAAGCCCCTGAAACTTTTTTATGGAACATGTTATGATTGTTCGACAGGGGATAACTTCAGTAAACCTTTGGTTCTATTTTGAATGAAATCGGTTGAACGGTTCAAAAGCTATGCGGAAAAAACCATTATTTATTTCCAATTTGAAGGGCTGTATCTCTATTATTAGGCATTTCTCAAATATGTTTTCTGGAGAAAGTCCCCTTCATTTTTCATTTTCTATTGATCCTTAAATTTAATGACATAAAACGAGGACCACCCTGTATATCTGTACCCACCTACTCGGTCGGCAAAAATCTCTATCATTATTTGATTCCTAATGAGCTACCACCCCTCAATGTTTCGCATTATATCTACATGTTCTGTCTTAGCCGTCTTACTTTTATGTGGCAAAAATTATGAAGACGCTCCATTTTCGACTAAAATCGTGGGAAATGAATGGGTACACCTATGTAATTTTTCACTGAGTTACAAAGAGGCTCGAATTGAAATTATTTTTCTTCTCAACTGATTTTGTTCGTTATAATTTGTTTTCAGGTTCATTTTCCTTCATCCTGAAATAAAAAAAAAAGTACCTAATGTAATAAGCTCTTGAATTCGAATTAAAAAGAAAGTCCAACTGATTTTTGTCTGCCAAAAATCTTCTTCTTGGTGAATTCTCTCAACGAAAATATCTTTCCTGGACCAAATGATGAAGTCACAGAAATCCACACCAGTTATGGTACTGTCCCTGTATCTGAAAAAAAAATTGTGAGAACGTTTCAGCTTCAGTGATTTCTTCTCCAGGAAAAATTGCTTTAGCTGCTGCGCGGCTTCTGCAACAGTCAAATGCTCGGCTGACTTGAGACATTTCACTTCCACAATCCTGACACCATCTGGAGATGCTCCAAGAAACCCATGAGTGATAAATGTGTGTGTCACAGTGATGTCAATAAAAAAGCCACATGGTTGGTACTTTGATTTTGGCTCTATTCTCGTATGCTTTGATTGCTACAGATTCGTTAGCCTGGTCATAGTTCATAGCCTGGTTTGTGAATGGTTCTTTATAAAGGAGGCGCTTTACCACAGGAGCCCATTTTGACGTAATTCGCCTCTTATCTGCATATCTCCCCAAAATTCGAAGCAGTGAGGCAATTCTGCCTTTCCAAAAACCAGTCTTTGTTTTCTGCTTGTCCTCTCGTTTCCTTTCAATTTCTTTCCGACACTTTCAGCTTACCTATTCAAAAATTTGTCGCATTCTTATGTAGTTCTGTTTCAAGCAGATCTGGTTTTTCACATCGTTCACCGTAATTTTTTTGTGAAGCCTCATGTGAAGCCCAATTCAAGAACTTATTCCAATAGGTACCTACTTTTTTTATTTTAGGATGAAGGAAAATAAACCTGAAAACAAATTATAAAAAACAAAATCAGTTGAGAGAAAAAAAAAGTTCAGTTCGAGCCTTTTTATAACTCAGTGAAAAATTACACAGGTGTACCCATTCATTTCCTACTATCTCAGTCGAAAATGGATCGTCTTCATAATTTTTGCCACAGAAAAGTAAGACGGCTGAGACAGAACATGTAGGTATAATGCGAAACATTGAGAGGTGGTAGCTCCTTAGGAATCAAATAATTATAGTGATTTTCGCCGACCGAGCAGGTAGGTATAGGTATACCTTCTAATTTTGTATTGTGAGCTAAACGTTTAAGATATACACCAGAACAAGCAGACGATGCGGTGGACTCGACTCATCATGTATATGTACATTGTACAATGTACAGCTCGCTGGCTATTGGCGAGTAACATTACCGATGGTGGCGCTGCTGATGCGCTTTGCATGTAAACAAACATGTCGGATAGAGACGGATTGTTGCCCGCGCGTTCAAAAATCTCATCAGTAGTAAGCGGTTTTTAATGTCCTCCAGACGTGAAACGTGGTTAATTAGTATTGCGGTGAAACTCAAAAATGGCAGAAGCGCAATTGAGTGTTATGGAGGTTTTGAATCACTTGATGGACTCAACGGACTCTCGATGTATCGTGATGGGAGAAGAAATTCTGAAGTCACAATTTCTTGTGTTGTGTGGTTGAAAGCGAACCGAATCAAGCATCAATTTAAACATAGACATATTTGAATTGTGTTTACAAACGCTAAGCGCATTGTATGAATCTCCTCACTAGGTAAATGGGAATGTAATTAAAAAAAAATAGTAGTAGCATCAGTTCCTGTGAAATTGGAACGTTCAAATGCACTTGCAAAGAAGGCCAGTCCGGGACATGCAAAAATATCGCAGCTGTGCTTCTTCGATGCAGCCATATAAAGTTCCCATTTTCAGCGACACTTCCCAGGCTTTTCTCGTAGTCATATTTTCCACAGTGCCGAGTTTGTTTGTCATTTTGACTACCCAACTTGCGTCTTTCGCTTTCGACGGGAAACGGTGAAAATGTAACCCTTCCTTTTTTTGGTTTCCACAGCGCGACTCGCACTCGGAAACACAACTAATTCTCCGCCACTTTTTGTCACTATCTATCTTGCCACCTTCCATTCTATGCCACTTTTGCTTGCTAGTCGTCGTACACGTGCCACTCTTATTTAAAAATGCAATGCTTTTGCAATCGACACCTAATATATTCAAGATAATGAAACATGCGTGGCTCACGTACTTTGTTGGAAAAAATTAACGCCGCGTTAAGTCAGATGGAATCAAATAAAGTCCCCAAACACCGCAACGCTCATAAGAGCCCACACAAATCTGCAGTTGATCCGTGCACAAACGTCGTTTACACGTTGGCCGTCAGATGGCGTATTCGATCTTGAAACTCGCCAATGTACATAGTCGTTCTATGTTTAGGCAGCCTAATCTCTTTTCCGTCTCTTGTATTATACTGGTGACATGCATTGTTATTTACAAAATAATTTCTATGACTATGTACATAGGTACAGAGGGGTGCATAAAAAAACGGCCACCGCTGTAGCATCGTTTTTCCTTATCCAATCTTCAAAATTTAAAAACCAGTTTAAATGGTTTTATGTCTTCTATGATTCGACAGTAAAAAATATTTTTTTTGTTATGATGCTTCTGAGCACTGATAGTCAACTTTTGTTTTTCAAATGGCAACAATATTTTTTTCAATTTCTTTTTTGATTTCTTATGCTTATCTGAATATAATGATGCATCAATATCACACATTTTATTATTAAACACGAAGAAAAAAAATTGAAACTGCGAAATTTTTACACATCACAGTAGCATCACAACACCCACATTTTTGTTTTTCAAATGGCAACTATATTTTTTTTATTTTTTTTTCGGATTCTTTTAAATTATTTGAATATAATGATGCATCAATATCACACTTTTTGTTATTGAACACGAAGAAAAAAAATTAAACCGAAATTTTCACACACAACAGTTGCGTCGGAACACCCACGATATGCACGCGATCTGGTAGGCTGGGTGCAAAATGATGTTCAAAAGCACATAGTAGGTCAGGCGTTTGATTTTTCAAAATGTAAATGTCAAAATGTTTTCAAAATCCAAAAGAAGCTGTCCGTCTCTAAGACGTCTTTAATCTCTATTTTTAGCTTATTATTTTACACATTTTCAAGTAGGTATTGTGACCTCCAGCTTCTCCAAAGTGTTCGAGTACGGCTTTTTGGACAGATTGCTCTCGTTTCTTGACAGGGAAGAAGTGCTTGCCGATTGCCAGTTCGGTTTTCGGACCAACCGGTCGACGCGGACGGCGCTCTACAGCGTGATTCACCAGGTGGTGCAGTCTCTGGAGAGGGGCGAGAGTCCTGCTCGGATCTTTTTTGACCTCAGCAGAGCATTTGATTGCGTCGATCACGACTTGCTGTTGGAGAGTGGCTGGTGGCTAGTTTTTTGACGGGTCGCAAGCAGTGCGTAGCGGTGGAGCGGATTGCGGATGGCGACGGCGGTTTTTGTTTTTCCGATTTTTTGGAAACTGACATTGGCGTGCCACAGGGCTCAATTTTGGGCCCTGTGCTCTTTATTCTTTTTATCAATGATTTATCCAGTTGGATCGCTAATGATACCGGCCTTTGCTTATACGCTGATGATACCTCCCTGATTGTCTCTGCGGGAGGGGATGTTTTGGAGGGGGAATGCTGTAAAGGTGTCAATGAGGTCGTCGAGTGGTTCAACACCAACAGGTTGGCTCTGAACCCCTCTAAGACTAGCCTTGTAAACTTTAGAACAAAAAACGCAAAGTTTCTGACGGGTCACCTGTTGGTGAATAATGCATTGGTGGAATGGCGGGACAGCACCATGTTTTTGGGGGTGGTTTTGGATGCACGGCTGAATTGGAAAGAGCACTGCCATTCTCTGTCTGGGAAACTCCATTCTGTTTTGTACATGTTAAGAAATTTGAAATCCACCCTGGATGATAGTGCACTCCACCAGTTATATTATGCGCAAGTGGAATCGAGGTTGACGTATGGGGTGGGCTTATGGGGGTCCTCCTCATGGGCCCGAGACGTTTTTATCGCGCAAAAGAAAATAATTCGTGTCATTGCAGGCGTTGGCCCCACTTATTCTTGCAGGGAGCTCTTCAAGCATTTTGGATTTTTAACATTGCCTAGTATCTTGGTCCTTGATTTGTGTCTGTATGTTTTCGAGAACAGAGGCTCCATGTCTGTCGGTGGCGATCTCCACGGTTACGGCTCTAGATTCGGTGGGCAGTTACGGGCTCCATACCGGAGGCTTGGGCTCGGAATGATGGCACCCAACACTCTGGGTGTCAGACTTTTCAATAAGTTGCCTGAAAACATAACTAAGCTCACTTCAAAAAAACAGTTCAAAAGAAAAATTAAAGACCTTCTATTTAAAGAATCTCTATATAGCCTGGAGGACTTCTTCTCGCAAACGTTTTAATGTGTATAATGTTTTTAAAGATATCTTATTTCCTTATTTATTTATTTATTTATGTATATATTTTGGTTTGACGTTTCTGATGTATACATATTTTTACACAGAATAAAAGATACTTACTTACTTACTTACTTACTTACTTACCTGTCAGAACAAAAACGTCTTATTGATTTTTCATTTCCATAATACACACTTGAAAAGATGAAATAGTAAGCTAAAAATAGAAAATAAACAAATCTTAGAGACGGACAGCTACTTTCGGATTTTGAAAACATTTTGACATTCACATTTTGAGAAACCAAACTCTTCTACAATGTGCTTTTGAACATCATTTTGCACCCAGCCTACCGGATTGCGTGCATATCGTGGGTGTTCCGACGCAACTGTTTGTGTGTGAAAATTTCGCAGTTTAATTTTTTTTCCTCGTGTTCAATAACAAAAAGTGTGATATTGATGCATCATTATACAGGGTGTCCCAGAAATGGCGCATAAACTCTCCAGTACGTTGCTGGGAACTCATCATAGAGTCGGGGAAAAATAGTAGAAAAATTCTTTGGCTTTTATTTATTAAGTTATCGCCAAAAAACTAAACGGTCGATTTGGCAAACGTGCACGACTGCACGTGTCCACCTACATACGTACCGCTAGGTAAGAATACAATTGTTCCAATATAAACATGGTCATCATAGAAACGGTCATTGTTAGGGCTAATTTAGACATTTCCTTGTAGGTACCTACTGATACTGGTGTGTCAACAGCTACTGGCTTTGATAGCTACCGATCGCACCTCTTCGTAATTTCAACAACTTTCGCGCATTCAGAAAATAAACTTGTAAAACTGCGTTTCTCCCATTTTTATTTAGGTGTTACTAAGGCTGTCTCAGAAAGAAATTCATTTTAAAAAAACGCCACACCCTTTTCACTTATTTAACTTGTTCTGAACTAACAATCCAAAGAAGAATCCTTACAAATCATGTGTGTACCTATATCAACATCCGTCAGGCTCCTTTGACGATAGGCGTTGGGACTACTCGTATTCGAGAAAAAAGTAAGTGCATGCAGTCCCGGTGGCATATTTTTATATAGCAGACGGGTTAGCCGTTCGGCACGCTTCGTGCGTTCGCGAAAGGACCGATCATACTGATTATCGCAGCGTGCAAATAAGACATCCTTGGCAAATAACTGTACCAGGTAAGTTAGAAACGTCAGGAGAACAAAAGTCAACAAAAAAATTTTGACGTGAGATTTCGCTTCGTTCAGAATAATGTTTCTGTAGATGAATCTGGTGAGGTTTCTTCAATGCCTATTTTGTACCTTCTAAATCTTCATTATAGTCCCCATTGCAGATGTCGCCTGAACCTTCGGCAGATTGGGCATGGGCAGTCTCAGGTGCCGTTCGAATTGTTGACGGCCAAATTCATCGTCAACTACTAGCTCCCCTTCGATCATTTGAAGAGGTGCTTACAATCACTTCTTGTGAGATTGATGAGATTTACGTAGACATGAGTTCTTTGTTGTATATTCTTAAGGCGAGAACCAATTTTTGGCGAATCCAATCCTTGATGAGCCAAGTTAATCTGAGGCTACTCTACTGTTCTACTCTTTCGAACTTGCCGGTGGTACCTCGACTTAATCCTCTATTTCGAAGTTAATACTCATTTGTCTCTTTGGTTATAGGCTCTGGCTGAGACATCAATATTACCTACTCACCTGTGATCACCGTGCAGTGTAGTGATAGACTCTGTTCCATGTTGACCATCTTCGGCAGTGTCTATTACGTCCTCTGCATAAACCAGCCCACATAGGAGCGTGACCCACATAGGACCCAAAAATTTGGTCACACGGACAATTCGTCGCGCGGACAAAAACTTTTTTGCCTTTTGCCTCAACTTTAATAGCCCCTATTGTGCTTTCTTGTTGCTTGTAGAGCTCCAGTGAGTCTTCTTATGATTTCTTGTACAATTAAAAGCCCTAATGGACAACATTGTATGTATTGTTTTGTGAATTCCGGAGATCTAGTAAGTCGTAGGGAGCTGTAAGGTGCCCTCTTAAATTTTTGTCTCGCTTTCAGAACTCAAGTAAGCCTCATTTGATTTTTTTTGCTGTTGGAAGCTCTACTAGGCTCATTTGTTTAGTAAATGTCGTTTGAAACCCTGCTGACCCCCTTTGCCGAATCCCAGTGATTTGCATTTTGCGTTTTTGTGGCGTTCAAAGCCCTATTGGATCTTTTTTTTTCTTCACTGTCATCTGTAGCCCTGCCGAACCCCCGTTAGGTCCTTTTTTGTCTAAATTTGTCGTTTGGAGCTTCAAAAAGACTGTTTTTTGGCTTTCAGAATTCAGTAAGCCCCTTCTAGCCGTCTTATGGTATTCAGAGCCCATTGGACACCCTTGTATTATTGAGTTGCTAGTAGCCCCATTAATTCCCTTACTCCTCTAATGTTGTTAAGAGCTCTATTGAGTCCCCTTGCATTTTTCTATAGTTTTCGGCGATTTAATAAGCAACCCTGTGCCTCCATATGCTATTCGAAGCCCTATCGGCCCTCTTGTGACCTCATCCGTTGTTTGGAGATCCATTAAGCTCCCTTATGTTCAATGGCTTTCAGACTTTCACTAGCCCCCATTTTGTCCTCTTATGTTATCAGGAGCCCCATTTGCCCCTTTCCCATTGGTGTCTTATTGCGTTGTTAGAAGACATACTGGGCCTTTTTGTTTTGTTATTGTTTTTTGAAGCCCTGCAAAGCCCCCTTCCATTTTTTCGTGACTTCGAGAACTGTAGTAGCAACCTTGTGGTGCCTTCATCTGTTTTTCGGAGCACTAGCAGGCTCCCTCATGTTCTCATCATCTGTCGTTTGGAACTCAAATACGCCCCCTTATGTTTTTTATGGCTTCTAGGATTGAAGTAGGCCTTATTTTGTCATAATCTTGTGTTATCCAGAGCCTAAGTGCCCTCCTTGTGCCTTATTGCGTTATAAAAAGGAAGCCCTAATGGCCCCCTTGCTTCGTAAATGTCTTTTGAAGCCCTGCTGAACTCCTTTGCATTGTTTCAGGAACCTTCAAAGCTTAAGTGAGAATCAGTCATTTGCCTTCACGTGTTAGTCCGAGCCCCATAAGGCCCTTTTTCTGTCTTCATCTGTCGATTGGAGCTCTGATAAGCTCCCTTATGGTTTTCAACGCTTACAGGATTTCAATAGGCCTCATTTTACCTTTTTGTGTTATCCAGATAGCCGCACTGTGCTCCCTTGTGCCTTACTGCATTGTCAAAGCCTTGCTGGGCCTCCTTGTTTCGTAAATGTTTTTTGAAGCCAAACTGAGCCTTATGAATTTTTCTGTGGCTTCCAGAGTTTTAGTTAGCAGCCCTGTGGGTAATTTATTAAGCATCCTTGTGCCTTTATGTGGTATTTCGAGCCCTTTCGGGCTTCCTTGTGTACTCATCTGTCATTTATTATTGGAGCTCTGATGAGCTCCCATGCTCTGTTGTGGCTTTCAGAATTCCAGTGGGCCCCATTTTGCCTTCGTGTGTTAATTTGAGCCTCATTGGCCCCCTTGTGCCTTATTCGGTTGTTAGAAGCCCTACTGAGCCCTTTTATCTTGTAAATGTCTATTGAAGCTCTGTTGAGCCCCCTTGCATTTTTCCCGGAGCTTCCGGGAAAACCAACTCTAGTAACCAAGCGCGTTGGGCGATTTAATGAGCAACTATTGGGACCCTTGCGTCCTCCCCTGGCGTTTGGAACTCTGTTAAGCTTTTCTATGCTTTCTAATGGCTTGCAGATTTCCAGCAGGCACTATTTTGTCTTCTTCTGTTATCCAGAACCCCATTGGCCCCCATGTCTGATTCCGTTGTTAGTTAAACAAGCTATGCTGAATTGCTGAGCCTCATTGTCTCGCAAATGTCTTTTGAAGTCCGGTTGAACCCCCTTGCATTTTTATGACGCTTCCAAATCTCTAGTAAGCAACCGTGGTGGGCAATTTTATGAGCAACCTTGTGACTTCGTGTGATATTTGTAGCCCCATCGGATCCCTTCGTGTCCTCATCTGTCGTTTGTAGCTCTCATGAGCTTCCCTATGCTCTTTCATGATTTTCAGTGCTCCAGTAGGCTCCGTTTTGCCTTTTTGTCTTATCTAGAGCCCTTTCGCCCCCATTGTGCCTAATTATGTTGTTAGAAGTTTTTTGTCTTGCCATGTTTCACTATTTTCTCTGATTCCGCCCCCTGGTTTTACCCCCCAAACTTAGGTCCCAGTTTTTGTTCGCCTTAGGCAACGCAACCTCCACATACTGGGGATCTCGCTTGTTGCCTTGCTATCACAGATCCCATTTTGCTAAACTCAAACAGCCCCCATACTTTAGGACCTCGCCTCCTGTGTTTTCATAAGACCAATATTGAGAGCACTCATTTTTTTCACCTCACCACCATTCTCCTGTATTTTACAATAAACATAATAGTCCATTCAATTTATTGTTTTATTACAAATCATTATTGGGAGCTCCAAATGTGTCAAGAGTTCTCACACTACCCACTTTCTATTATTGTAATAGATACCTACTTAGATATACAAAATAGGGGTAGAAAATTTACACGAATTACGATAGAACGGATTCTATCGAAGAATTTAGGAACGCCCTTAACCCTATGTCAAAATCATTATTTTTCCTGACGTTCGTTGGTTACCTGGTCGTTGTCGTATCCATGGAGGTTAGAAGTAATAACCTCCATGGTCGTAACCATGGCAAAATACGAGCTTTCCAGCACGAAATGGGCCGAACGGCTAATCCGTCTGCTGTTTATGAATATGCGTCCCGGTGAAACTTTGTGAGCCTTTCGATTTGGTTGATTCTGAAGCAGTTCAAAAACGTCCTCTTCAGCATCAGGCATCAGGCACCCTCACATGACGAGGACGGCCGCGATCTGCTTGTAATAATACTGATACTGCCACTACCTGTCCGGTCCTTCTGGCTCTGTCTTCTGTTCTCATTACCATTATCACATAAGCAACATAAGTACGATCGGGATGCTTTCTTTGAGGGTATTGCTGGGGGTGAATAATGCGTTCCGCCTGCAAGTGATTGCCGCGAAGTTCGCCCGAAATCAGTAACATATCAGTGTATTCGCTAGCCGCATACATTATTTGCGGAAAAGTGAAAACGAGGCAGGAATGATGCAAAATTACACTGACTGATCTTATTGTCAGAAATTGGCTTCATTCGATTTTTTATTTATTCAATGTCAGATTGTAGGTATACCTATTCATTTGTTTTTCACCGATGATCCCAGATCCATTTTCTGGGTAATTTGATTGAACATTTGCAAAATTCAAAATTGGCTGTAGCCGTTAATCAGAAGTTATTGAGGATTATTTCACCAGAAAATGATAAAAGGGCTCTGTCCCCATGAGATAAATATTGCGGTTTTGAATAAATTACAGAAATAAAGAAGTTGAGTTTTCAAATTCAAAGTCTTATATCTCGAAGAGTGGTCAAGGAGGAATTTTTTCACTATTTTTCTAGAGTTCCCTGGGAGGTCCGCTACAACGTATTGGAGAGTTTATGCGCCATTTCTGGGACACCCTGTATTCAAATAATTGTAAGGAATCCGAAAAAAAATTAAAAAATATAGTTGCCATTTGAAAAACAAAAATTGACTGTCAGTGCTCAGAAGCATCATAATAAAAAAAATATTTCTACTGTCAAATCATAGAAGGCATTATACCATTTAAACTGATTTTTGAATTTTTAAGATCAGATAAGAAATGACGATGCTACAGTGGTGGCCGTTTTTTATGCACTCAACAAACACAATATAAATAAAGCTATCCAGCACAGTTGCTTATAAATTCATAACCGCAGTATATGGCTCCAGACACATCAACAGATCCATTAGACCCATTTCCATCCATGAACCCATTTTAAAATAAAAGGTGAATCACCTTACCACAGTTACACACTGATTCCACTCGTTGAAAATGCGATTTAGTAACTTCAGTATTCACCAAAAATTATAACTGCATCATTTTAGCCCAAGTCACTTTCTTGGTTCAATGCACCTTTAATGGGAATGAAACAGCTATCACGTGTTGCTTTTTTCGGTGTAGTCAAGCCAAACATCAATAGCCTCATCCCAAGTTCCTGATAATTTTGTCATAATCGAAAATCTAAAACTGGGGCCCCGGAGCGATTTGCTCTCTGAGACATCAAGTGAATTCGTCATCAGAAATGCAGGTCAGAAAAATGAAATCACAAGTGATGATTTTATAGAAAAATTATAATTTCATGAAACAGTATCAAAATTTGAAAATACAAAACGCCTTACAAAATATGCTTAATCTTAAACTTAAAAAACACGAAGGTACTGAGTATTTCAAATAGTTACAACCACTGCAGTTTGTAATAATAATACTTTTTGAAACTAAACCAGTCAAACAACAACAAAACTGAAACAAAGTGGAACACCTTCAGTCAATGAAGACTTCATTATCAACTTAAAAATGGATCAATAACAAATCAAAAACGGAACATAATCTAGAATGGCGGTAACTGGAGGAACTCAAGCGGGAAACAATCCCAAATAGAAATTCTACAATTTCTTCAATCTTTGGAACATGCTCACGATTGTGGCTTGTTGAAGCTTGCGCTTCTTTTTCGGCGGCCCAGTAAGATCTATCTCGATCGGCTGAAATACGGTTATAAAACAGAATTTTAATACCTTACTCTTAGTTATAGTAGTTCTGATTCATGCTGAGAGTTTTTGTTGATTATCGCCCTCATATTCAATTCAGCCAATCAGAATAACCAAATAAGACCCACGTGACTCGGTTGAAGCTATTGATCATTGCAAACTAGCAAGTGAAAAGAGCACACTAGGTTATAGTGCCTATACCGGGTGGACCATAAAAAACCGTACTCGGAACTTTTCCTTCTAAAATTTTTATTTCGCCACCGATTTTATCGAACTTTTCAGCATTGGCTAGCCAATGGAATAGGCTATCACCTCCGTATATCAAAATGGCCGACATATAAAAATTCAAGATGGCAGAAACAATTGAAAATAGGCCTTCTTTTGTTCTCGTTGCTTTTTATTGAAAGTTACCAGAAAGTCAAAACCAATAATGTATTATGAAGGAATAGACCTTTCTTGTCAATTCAAGACCACAAACAGTGAAATCGGGCCATCTGCTGAGGAGCTATTGCGAGTGGAAGCGAAGCCTACTTTCCGTTTTTTTCATTTCCGCATAATTGATCCAAATTTAGGTATCCTGTCCGCCAATCCGCCATTTGCTCATTTCTCAACCGATTTTTCCAAATTTGGTATCAATGACTAGCCAATTGGACAGGCTATCTTTTCTATATGAGAAAATGACGTACATGTCAAAATCCAAGATGGCGGAAGCAATTGACAATAGAACTTCTTTTGTCCTCGTTGCTCTTCAATAAAAATTAGCAGAAAGTCAAAACCAATAATTATTATGAAGGAATAGACCTTCCTTGACAATTCAAGACCGCAACCAATCAAATCGGGTCATCTGCTGCGGAGCTACGGTGAGTTGAAGCGAAGCTTACCTACCGGTTCCTTATCCCCGCGTAAATGTCAGTGTCTAGATGTAAAATACCTGTGTAAGGTCTCAGTGACACTTGAAAATTGAAGAAAAAAAAAGCCGAATTTAGGAATCCTGGTCGCCATATCCTTATTTCCCAACCTTTTTTTTTTTCTAATTTAGTATCAATGGCTAGCCAATTGGACACGCTGCCATTTTCATATAAGAAAATGACCAACATGTCAAAATTCAAGATGGCAGAAACTATTGAAAATGGGCCTTATTCGTCCTTGTTGGAATAGCAAAACGGAAAGTAGGCTTCGCTTCAACTGGCCGTAGCTCCTCAGCAGATTACCCGATTTGATTGGTTGCGATCTTGAATTGTCGAGGAAGGTCTATTCCTTCATAATAATTATTGGTTTTGACTTTCTGCTAATTTTTATTGAAAAGCAATGAGGACGAAAGAAATTCTATATTTAATTGCTTCCACTATCTTGGATTTTTGACAGGTCGGTCATTTTGTCATATGAAAAAGGTAGCCTGTTCGATTTGGTTAGCCATTGATACCAAATTTGAGAAAATCGGTTGAGAAATGAGCATATGGCGGATTGGCGGGCAAGATACCTAAATTTGGGCCAATTGTGCGGAAACGAAAAAAACGTTAAGTAGGCTTCGCTTCAACTCGCAATAGTTTCTCAGCAGATGACCCGATGTTGTGGTCTTGAATTGACAAGAAAGGACTATTCCTTCATAATACATTATTGGTTTTGACTTTCTGGTAACCTTCAATAAAAAGCAACGAGAACCAAAGAAGGCCTATTTTCAATTGTTTCTGCCATCCTGAATTTTGACATGTCGGCCATTTTGGAATACGGAAATGATGGCCTATTCAATTGGCTATCCAGTGCAGAAAAGTTCGATGAAATCGGTGGAGGAATAAAAATTTTGGAAGGAAAAATTCGGAGCACGGTTTTTTATGGCCCACCCGGTACATTCACAATAATACATTGAAACCACCATTTCTACTAGTAGCTTATTAGAGCGATTAATCAGCAGAATTTAACTCGTGCTTTGTGTTTTAATCGAGTTGAATGTTTCAAATTCCTCAAACAAACTATAAATCATTCAAAAAAATACACCCGATATTATCTTGGACAAAAGGTAATCAAAAGGACAAAAGGACTTATCTCTAGACATAAGGTTGGTCTACTTTTTCCTCGTGATTGACAGTTGTTTTCGGATTAAAATGAATCAACTGAAAAAACACTGAGCATTTGTTAAATTACTAATGATGAAATTTTTTTTTGTTCTTGTCTCAGATTTTGTTCAAATTGTTGTTGTGCAACTGTTTTATTTGCTCTGTAAACCCCTATTTTCTCCCAAGACTGGGTGCACTGCAACTTTTTCGTCTTTTTCCACCTCAAGTCGCCACCAGATTTAATTGTTTATTATAATTACATACCTACTGTATTTCATATTTTGTACAGCTGCTGATGATGGTCTATTGTACAACAACAATTTCAATAAAAATCTCAGAGTCAAGAACCCCCCCCCCCCCAAAAAAAAAGCTTTTTATTAAATTACTCTCAGTTCCATCAAGTTTTTTGACATCCAGAATTTGGCCAATAGCAAAGGGAGTTGAATTTATCACGCTGATGTAATTTGATATAAGCGAACTTGGTGGAGCTGAGAGAATGTACCAAATACACTGACTTGTACACCGACTGACTTTTGAAGTGTACTTATATTTAGATAGTGGAATATAAAGAGCTTTTCTCAGAGTCATTGTACACAAACATAAAGTACTCAAGACTTCATTAATAAAAATCATGATAAACAGTGGCCTCTGGGTGAAAGAGCTCTGGAAAGGCATGTGTTTGGTGCGATGTGTTGAAAGGTCCATTATGATTGAAATTCAAACATCTTCAAACACTGCTTAGGTTGTGCATCTCAAAATTTGATGATTTCCATAATTGAAATCGATTTTATATACGATTTTGAGAACAAATTCTTCACATTCCAAAGTACAATTAGGTACCTTTAATTATTGAAGGTGATTGATGGACAATGATTGATAGAAGGGCCATTTTACCTTGATCAAATTTTCGACACTGCTCAAGGTTGAGGTTGTGTCCTCTACAGTTTCACAAAAGAGCAGTGGATACATTTCATCACTGCTCGTATCCAATTCTTCATCTTCTGGTGCAGGTTCATCAAATGTCGGAACTGTTCTGTCAATTTCCATTGCAGATTCTTCGTCGCTCTGCTTAACGAAAAACCGACTTACTGTGATGGTCTGAGGTTTGGGAATATCACAGCGTTTTACGAATGGATTGGACGGTGTGGCGTCAGTGGTCGACGTCACAACATCACTACTCGTTTCCTCCATGGGAGATTCAACGTTAGGAACAGTAACGTCTTTGTCGGCTGGGTGACTAAGGTACTGTTTTAGTTCTCTCTGAAGCTGATCGTCGAATGCTCCTTTTAGTATTGCATTGTTACTTGTCACAGGCAGAGAAGTCACAGGGCGGCACGTTTTCGGGCGAGCATACACATGCGCAGTTTCTAACTTAGACTTTCTTATGCTCAACCCCTGAGAATGCCAAATGCTCTCCGTATTCTTCTGTAAATTCATTAAAATTTCTTCAGTTATTAAAAGTACGTTCGGATACCGTCGCTTTACACCAATACGTTTTCCGTCAATGGGTGGTATGAATAAAAAGGAGGTAATGCTTTGACTATAGTAAAAGCTAGCTTTTACTTCGTTTTGTATGAATAAAGAAATTGAAGCAAATGCTCATGCTCAAAGTAAAAGGTAATGCTGGAGTAAAAGGAGGATTTGCTACCGTCGTGAAGTAAATGCTCCATTTCATATGAATAAAACCGAGCATCTACTTGTTATATTGAGTAAATGCTTCTTAATTTTGGAGGTAGCTTTCGAGTAGACTCTGGTCACATGCCAGAATATTTAGATCAGTATAGGTCGATTGTTAATGGCTACGTCAACACCAGAGGACTAAAGCCGGACTGACCCAAGTACCTAAAATGGTCCTTCTCTTCCACCGTTTACACCGGTAGACTAACGGTCGACCTATTTTAAAATATAGTCCAGATTTGGTCCATAATAGTCTCTTCTTCGAGCTCCTCTTGAATACTCATAGCCTCTTAGATATAACATAGCCTCGACAGTCAGGGAGCATCAATCCGGTTGACCGACAGCCGGCCAACTGAGTCTAATACAGGTTTTTGCGGCTTGGGTCAGTCCGGTACCGTTTACACCCCATCTTTGGGGATTTAATCCAGACTATTAGGTCAGTCCACGGCTGCCAGAGACCTGACGCAAACAACTTGGTCCCAGTCCGTGATCGTTTACACCACGTGGACTTAATTTATTTGGGTCGAATTTAATGCTCAGGTCGCGGACCAAATAAGCCATGGTGTAAACGTAGCTACAATGGCGGCTCCTATGCGAACACCTCTAAGAAAGATTAAAAATTATAAAGTACGACGGGAAACGAATCCAGAAAATTTCAAAAGCCTGTATCGCTTTAACAGGGAAAATGTGCAATGGATGACTTCATACTTTTTAGGAGATGAGTTAGAAAATAGAGGTGGAGCCCTAAGCTAGTTAGAAAAAATCAAGATCTAATTGAGGTATGAGTTGAACTTGTGCAAATATACCAAGTGGATAAAAAAACGCGCATTAGATTCTTGACCGATGTAATTATGTTTAGTTTTTGACGCGGTATACCCATGTGATATACTTCATCTTTGATTATTGTTCCATATCAACTTTTGTGCGTCTTATTTATTGACCCATCCTGCATTGTCCATTTAAAAATTTTAGCAGCCTTCTTTCTCGCTCCATAATTTTTTCGTCTCTTTTTTCCAAGTTATGTTGCTGATCCCGGATTCCAACTGGAGTAGCTGAAGATATAGGTGTGGACCAAAGTATACTGTGTCCAAGACTGTACAGTTCGTCACAAACAAAGGGCTGAGAGGGCTTATGAGAAGGGCTGGTGATTGGATCAGGTTTTCCCAGAACCGCGTTGTTTTCCTCTATGAGTTTTATAAGAGCTATGGGAGATTTCTCCAATTTTGAATCATATTCTGACGACTCAGAGGAAGACATTACTGTTCTGTTATTGCACGTAGGTACTACAGCCGTTATGATAATACCCTTAATGGAAGAGAATATGAAAAACTTTCAATGCACAAGCATAAGGAGCCAGCGATTAGATATTAGAGAAATATAGCATTTGCTTCACCTACAGGTAGCAGATGCTCCAAAGTAAAAGCATTTCCTTATTCATACGAATTGGAGCAGATGCTTTTACTTCGACCTTTTACTAGGAGCAGATGCTTTTACTACGTACCAATTGCTTGGAGCAAATGCTTCGTTTTTATTCATATGACCCAATATGCCATGCCAATTGGGGATCATATGGTGGTGTGAGCGGCCACTAGGTGCGCGCTCGCATCCGCGGTGGTATTCAAACGCACCTTTAGTGCCAGAAAAGTGATAATTCAGGTGTACAGCGTTCAGAAAATTCCTAAAATTAATTCGTAAAGGTCAGCACTTACGGGATCAGGCTCGAAGTCATGCAGAACATCCAAAGTTGCAGGATTCAAATTTCCCAATGCGAGCTGTAGCGCGATACCTTCGTCGAACATTTCGCCTGCATTTATGCAGTATTCAGGATTCGTCTTCGCATCAGCAACGTTCGTCAAGCGCGTCAGCTGTCTTTTGAATGGGTCGTACACAACCTGATGTTTGAAGGTGGCATCGGCGATGCAGAATTTAAGCTTGTACTGCGCGTCGACCACGAGATGTCTCATGTTCAAATACGCGGGAACTTTTTCTAAAAACTAGAAAATATTTTGAATAATAATAAGGTATATTATAAGTAATGCAGTCTCGTTCATACTTTGTTGGGATCAGTCTCGGCAGTGAGTTTAACAAATTTGAGCGCTTTTTTCAGTCCAATTCCGGGCAGAGAACTGACGTAGTCGCATCCAGACAGGATGCACATGTGACGGAACTTGTCAGACATGAGGTCGTCTTTTTTCATGTTCAAAGCCACGTTGAGATCTTTGGTGTCGACGAGACGTCCATGGCCATGAACGTCCATCTTGTAGAGCACCTGAACAATTGAAGGGTGTAATAACATAACGGTCTACGTGACAAAATTTGTGAAAACTGAGTTTTTCTCATTTATTTAGCGACGGTCTATTTCCGCTGCCAGGGCCAATCACTGACGCCGGTGTTAGAGAATGTTCAAGAATCTCTTGTTAAAAAAAAAATGGTGCAAATCGGTCCACGGGATAAAAAGTTGGAAAATTTGCAGTTTTCCAGAGAGGAAAACTCGGCAACCGTCACGTAAGTCGGATTTCAAAAATTTTTCCTCCAAAAATGAACTCAATCTTTTCTCCAACTTCCATTCGCAGCATGTCTACACCTAAAATTAATATTTCGTGGGACCGGTCGCATGTCAAGTTTGCACTGCGTTTTTTAAAATTCACGGAATGTACAAATTTCATTTCGGAAAAATTATCGTCGGAAAATCAAATGGGTCTATGCGACACCCAATCCAATCTGCTTTTGATATCAGTTGGAATTTTTCGAAAAAAGTCGATCCCCGAGCAGGAATTGATTTATAGTGGAGTACTGCATCAAAAGCGAGTCGTCCTGGTCGTAATCCGGGCGGCAGGCCTTCCCGGGTGGCAATGGCGAGGGGTATTCACCCGCCATGGCAAAAATACCCCCTGGGGCCCCATTTTCGGAAGACGTGTGATCCGTTCGCATGCGAAGTTGCTAGGCAACCAGGGCTGTGATTGGCTGTCACCTAGGCAACATCACCTGGTGAGCTGTTCCCCAGTTCCGAAAATAGGACCCCTGGTGTTCCATTTTTGCGCCATAACAAAAACAGGGATTTTTTTTTAAATGAAATGCCCCACTTTCAATTTCATTTTTTTTTTTGTTCAGCTTTGTTATAAGTGTATTTCAATACACCGGTTTCTATTTGTGGCAATGCTACCAACTAAGAATTAAAAATTGATTTTTTTTTATTTCAAGCTCGATTTCAAGGTTCATTTTGAAAAATCGTAGGAGCTTCGTTTTTTTTTTAAATCAAGAAATGAAATTTGGCACGACAACAGTAGTACAGTAGAATATGAATAACTTCATGACAAAAAACTTAAGATTCAATGATACAGGGTGTGCACACATTTTTTTTAGACTTTGCTAATTACTTCTCATCGAATTCTTCAAAAAATGAGAAGATAATCGCGAAAGAAAATTGAAAATTGAAATTTCATAATAGAAAAAACACTAAATTAAACCTTTAATTACTTTGGTAGGTCGTAGGACCTATCTACGAGTATAACGGTCAAGTTTAATAGGCACAGGAACGGAAGTATGTGGAAGGGGAAGGGGTAGGGTAATGATGTGGGAGAGAATGAAATAAAATCAGAAAAAACACGTTTTTGCTTGAAATCAGAACACATCAGTGTTTCTGCTTAAAATCAGGACAAATCAGTACATGAACCTGAAACAGGACAAAGGTGTGAAAATCTGAACCTGTCCTTACCAAATCAGGACGGTTGGTCACCTTATCCATACCCCATTTTAGAACCAATCAAACCCCATGCTTTTCAATGATTGAATACTTCTCATGGACAAGGGAGCTGGTGCCTCAAAACTTACGTCATAAGGTACATGATTTCAACCCTGAAGGTCTAATGTGCGTTGATAAGGTTGTTGAAAATTTCTTTGTCTCACATGTCAGGCCCGGGGGCTTTAGGCTGGTATAGACTTGTCAATTTTCGAAAAATGTCAAAAATTTATGTCATGAGGTCCATGAATGAAACCAACGGGCTTTTGTGTGAGAGCATCCCCTCAATCAAAAATCGGGTCACAAGACATTTTTGGGGGCTCTCGGTCCATAAGAGAAGTTTGAAATTTTCAAAAAAGGCCAAAATTTACCTCCTCCTGGAGACTTCTCCTTTGACATAATTTTAGGAATGAAAAACGCACCCTGTATTTCAACATGGAAATCGATTCCGTTTTTCATCCTGATTACAAATATATAAGGGTGGCCCAACGAAAACAGAACAGAGGGATTTTCGGGCATTTCACCTAATTTTTTTGGACAAAGCTCGAACAGGTCGATTTTTATATTGAGGGGGACATCTGAAACATACATTGGCGGATTTCTATCTTTAGCCCCCTCACCCCCACCCACCCCAACTTCGAAGTTTCAAATGACACCACCCACTTTGCGATACATCAAATTGAAATTCTCTTTCTAAAAAAATATTTCTATAATTTTCAACCCCACCCCTTCTTCCTAAAATTGTCAGAGTTGCCAATGTAATATTTTTGATCTCTTAATTCTCTTCGGTACAGTCAACGTCATCCTGCACAGCATCGAGGGAGAAAATTTTCTGTGTAAAAAGTGCCACCCAAATTCACCCCTTCACTCCCCCACCCCAACTTCAAAATCTTAAATGACACTACCTACCTACTTTGTGATAGATCAAATCGAAGGGAATTGAATTCTCTTCCTGAATAAAATATTTTCAGAATTGTCAAAAAGCCCCCTTTCCCCCTAAAATACTCCGAATGTTCAATTTATCAGGAGAGGGGTTGGAAATTTCAAAAAAATTGTTTTCAGAAAGAGAAATCAGTTTCCTTTTATTCGATTTATCACAAAGTAGGTTGTGTCTGTTGAGTTTTGAAATTGGGGTGGGGGAAAGGAAAGGGGTGAAATTTGGGTAACACTTTCTCCACCAAAAATTTTCTCCTTGGATGCTATTTAGGATGACGCTGATCAAATTGAAGGGAATTGAGGGATCGAGGATATAAAATTGGACATTCAGAGAAATTTAGGAAGATGGGGGGTGGAGTTGAAGATTTTGAAAATATTTTTTTCAGAAAAAGAATTTGATTCTCTTTGATTTGATGTATCGCAAAGTAGATGGTGTCATTTGAAATTCTAAAGTTGAGGTGGGTAGGGGTGAGGGGGCTGAAGATAGAAATTTGCCAATCTATGTTTCAGATGTCCCCCTCGATATAAAAATCGACCTGTCTGAGCTTTTCTTGAAAAAATGATGTGAAATGCCCAAAAACCTCTCTGTTCTGTTTTCGTTGGGCCACCCTGTATATCACACTTGGTGGGTTAGTCAACAAAACAAAAAAAAGGTTTTCGATCAAGGGGATGTTCCCACACAAAATCCAGTTGGTTTCATTCATGTACCTGATGACATAGATTTTTGACCATTTTTTCGAAAATTGACAGGCTCATACCAGCCTAGAGCCCCCGGTCTGACATGTAAGACAAGTAATTTTTAACAACCTTATCAACGCACATTAGACCTATAGGGTTGAAATCATGTACCTTATGACGTAAGTTTTGAGGCACCAGCTCCCTGTCCATCAGGTGTTCATTCAAGTTCCTACATCAGGTCAGCAGTAGGTCAATAGGACCAATAATAATATTAATAATACAAACCTTTGTACAGCCAAAGAGCAGAAGATCACTGTCTTCACTTATAACGAAGTCAACAATATTCCTGCGACTGAAAAAGCCGAGCTGGGCATCAGCCTCGTAAGGAGCAACGATGCAATCAACTCCGATCTCATGGCACGCTTTGATCAGCTTCAGCGCCATCTCCGCCGTGATGTCAACACTCTGCATGAACTTGCTCCGAGCCTCCTCTTTCTTGCCCAGACGCAGGAGCTCGGCGCCCTCTTTTTTTGCAATTGCACGTTCAGATCTTCTCTTTTCTTCAGTCATTCGCTTTGCTGGCAAGCGACGTCCGTCGAATACCATGATCGGCTTGATATTGTGGATTCGCAGCAGCGAAATGAACTTTATGCAATAACGCACGTACCTGGGGAAACCCGTTGGGGCGATAAAAATTGATACCGGCAGAACATTTCTAATAGTAAACTTTATCCTTTACTCACCCGTCTGTGTCTTTTCCATAAACCAAGTCCTCGACGCAGGTCATTACGCCCTTGTGCAACCAGCAGTAGGTGTCTACGGCAACTGTTTTTCCTTTGAAGTCTGATATGTGGCAGGCGGTCGTGATGGGTCCCAAAAGGGACAAGAGATTTTGAATTCCCATGTTGTATTCCACTTGGAGATTGTTGGGTTGGCAATGGCAAGTTTGAGCTTTTTCTTATTACCCTACCATTGGACTGCTTTGCAGTCGTAATGATTCGAGCTTTCGTGTCTTCCGGTCACATTCGATTCCATTACAAAAAGAAAAATTCATTACCATTCCCGGAATACCCAAAAACGAAAACAGCAGACTTGAGGAGGAGGGAGGGCTGTTCGGTTCGTTCGGTTCATCACTTCACTTTTCCCTCCATTTTCTATAAAATATACACTCTACTCTACAGTTTACTTACACCATAACATAACCTCAAATTTTGAAATTTCAACCTGCCGCCAGCAGATATTTTTTCCTTAAGCATCCGCCTGAGTTCTCCCGCCTTACCGAGTGCTCGCTATACCAAGTCCTCCGCCTTACCCATAGAAGACGCCTTACCAAGTCCTCATTGGGGACGGCAGGCTGCGCGTGCCGGCACCCAGGGTTCGGAAGTAGTTATTTCGGACGTAAACTACCTCATTTACTACATGTAGTTTTTGTATTATTTACATGAGGGTAAAAACTACATAAACTACGTGAATAAACGACAACGTAAATAATGATGTGCGCATGCTCAATTGCGCGAAATTTAAAAATGTGTTGTTTTCGAATAATTTGAATTCGACATGCTCAAATAGAGTACACCTATTTTTGATGATTTTTATGGATATAACTTCTTGTGGTCACACAACACACAAAACTCATATACCTACAATTTGAAACTCAGAATCGCAAAGGCCCAACGGCAAAAAGCACGCGAAGTAAAGGAAACGTCATTTTGACAGTCCCCCTCCACCACTTACATTTGACACTGATGACAGATGAAACTCATTTACTACATAAACTACATTAACTACATGTAATTAATGTAATCTACGTAGTTAATGTAAATAATGTAGTTAATTAAATAAAACTAGACATTTCCGAACCCTGGGCACCATGCAGTTTCATACCATTGTTTATTGTTTCATACGTATCGCAAGTTGCGCGCCAAATCAAACAGGTAGAGTCGTGTTGTAAGTAAGTAGTAGATATAGCCCAGGAATTTTAGGTTTTAAATCTCAATAAAACTGGAAAGAAGCTGGATTTTTGCATACAGGCTCTCTAAGATGTCCTGAACATCCCACTATGAAATTCCCAAACTTTCCCATGTGCGCGTCATGGTTTTTTTTGAGGGTAAAGATCTGATGCACATTCTTGCTGGAAACATCCAGTTTGACTCGGAGAAAGTTGAAATTCAGCATACACACTTAATAACGCGTGCCGAACAATATGTGAAAGTTTCGAAACTTTTTTATTGTACCTACGTGTCATGTCTTTTTAGAGAGAGGGGTAAAAAATCTCTTATCGCAGTACAGACTTGGAGGAAAAGTACAGATCGCAGTTGGCGCCGAGGAAGGCTGAAAATTCGCGTATAGAGACCCAGCAGACTGTGTCGAATAAAATCCTGATTTTTCCCAAACTCTCCCATTCAAACTTCATGTTTTCTTAAGAGAGAGGGTGAAGAGCACATTCCCGCAAAAATTGTTTGTTACAAGCTTAGAAGAGCTGAAAATTTGTGATAGCCTGTAGTTTTAAATTCACTCTGCTGCTATCAGCGTTCTGTGCTCTCTGTCTCTGTGTTTTTTTTTTCAGTCCTGCCTAGATGTCGTTTGGTTGTAGGTTTTCCTTTTACCACCGAGGAAACAAAAGTAATAGGCAATGAAATGATATACGAGTTATATTTCAAACTATACGAGCCGAATGCGAAGCAGGAGACTTCGAGGAATGGAAGAAAGATTTTGAACTTTGATCCAAGATGAACCAGACTGTACAGAGGGTGGTCCATCTTAGCGTAATCATCCCATAATGGTCTTACCGTTCAAGATAGAGAAAACGATGTAGAAGAAAAGTTATATGGTTTGATGAGACCTATAAAGGTGCGTTCAGTCAGCTTATTTAGCCGCAAGTTTTAATTTTAGTCGCAAGCACAGCGACGCCTATTGGCTCTTATATTACTTTCCAACCATCCCTTCACAATACCCAGTCCCCTCTCGCTTCTTATTTTGGTTGTTAGCCAATCATCAGAGTGAAAAATTAAAACCGTGTCATCGGCATACGATATTATGTCGCCCCCGATATCAAGACAAAACATATCATTAATGTACAAAATAAACAGAATAGGCCCCAAGACTGTTCCCTGTGGAACACCGTATTTTATCTGATGAGCTTGACTAATTTTATTCCCGATCTTAACGTGAGAGTCTCGATGAGATAGATAATTAACGAATAACCGAAGCACAACTCCCCTAATTCCATATTTTTCCATTTTTTCAATTTAAATGTCCTGCGATACACTATCAAAAGCTTTAGACAGGTCTAAGAATATGGCGAGTGCTTTCTTGCTTTGCTCAATATAGGAATGGATTTTTTGTGTGAAACATAGTAGTGAATCTTCTGTGGAGGTGTTTTTCCTGAAACCATATTGTTGCGGAGAAATTATGTTATGTCTTTCGAGATGAGATATTAGCCTTGAAGCCATACACTTTTCAAATATCTTCGCGAAATTATTGATCACAGAGATGGGTCTATAGTTTGTAACTGAGTATCTATCTCCTGATTTAAATATCGGTGTTACTTTTGCCTGTTTTAACAGTTTAGGAAACATCCCTTTTTCGAAAGCCAGATTAACAATATAGGTAAGCGGGGCAGCTATGCTGTATTTGATGGACTTGATCAATGCGCCGGTAAGCCCGTCTATCCCAGGTGCTGAATTTTTCAAAGAAGATATTTGGTTAGTTACTTCGTTTTCCGTAGCAGGTTCTAAAAAAATTGAATCAGTGATACTATGACCTTTGACAACTTTTGAATTTCGTGCAGCCCCTTTACTATTAAATTTACTAGCCATTTTTTCCCCCACAGTAGAGAAGAAATTGATGAAAGTGTTGGCTACGGCCTCCGGATCGGTTTCTATATTTTCATCTTCACCATATACTTTTATATCGCCATTTGATTTAGTTTCATCCGATATATTGCTTTTTATTAACTGCCAAACTTTTTTGGAGTTATTTCCCGCTGCCATAAGTTTATCCCTGTAGTGATTTTGTTTAGATTTTTTTATTAGTTTAGACAGTAAATTCCTATATGTTTTATATTCGTTCCAGATAGCTGTGTCACCCCTTTCCCTAATGCATCTTTTCTTCATTGCATCCCGCCGTTTTATGGATATTACCAAAGAATTTGTTATCCAAGGTTTTATCTTTTTGTTGACTTTCTTTTTTGTGACAGTAGTGTTGTGTTTAACGGCTCCTTGGATTATTTCAATAAACGCCTCATATGCCCCATCGACCTCACTGCTACCATAGACTTTCTCCCACAGCTCATCACCCAGTGTCCGATTCAGTGTTACATAATTAGTGTGTTGTACAGTAGTTTCTTTGTCTTTTAGACTGTTTTGAGTTACCTTATCCTGATCTCTGTGTACACTTATCATAGTCGTATAATGATCGGTGATATCAGTTTCCATAATAAATGACTGTACTTTAAGTGTCTCAGTTGTTTTGATATTTGATTTGAGAAATATGTGATCTATACAGCTTTGTGACTGCCTAGAAACTCGAGTGCTTTGATTTATTTGAGATATATAACCATGTGAGGTGATCATGGTCATGTAAGTAGCAGCCGGATCCTCATTTGACCGAATATTGATATTAAAGTCCCCCATCATCAAGTTTATATCGTGCTTATTTGCGTCATTGTCTGTTGTAAGAAAGTTGTTAAGATCATTTATAAATGTCATTGCGTCCACTGATGGTGGACGATAAACAGCCACCAGACAGTAATCCACACCACCAAAACCGAACAATACCTTCGTCAAACCAACTCCGCTGTTTTGTAGCTTTATATCTTTCATATTAGCAGCCATATTCTTTTTTGTATATATGACTACGCCATCATTTTGATTAACTCTTGAACCGCTATAATGAAAATCATATCCGCCTATATGAAATATACTTTGATTTTCTGCTTGCCAAGTCTCGGTTAGAACAATAATACCCGGTTTAAACGTCAATGACTGCACGAGAACCAGAAACTCGTCAAAGTTTTTCTTTATGCTTCGGATGTTCATACATAGTACATTCATTCCCATAGCCAGTTGCGACGTCGTCTCCCTGCTCAGATCCCAGTCCCCACGCAAAATCATCTCATTCACACAACCATACCCATCAAGCTCGTCCATGTATCCCAACATGTCGCCCATTACTATGAAAACGTTTCTTCTCCCTTCAACCCTCCTGTATCTGAAATTTAGCCCTGTAACAAACAATCAAAAGAAAAAGGATTACCCACAAGATAAAAACATATAATAAGAAACAATCGAGAAAAGAAAAAAAAGCTATAGCTCGCGATAACACAATCACTGCTCGGCCCAGCAATCACATCCGACCGCTATTCAGCAACATAGGATTTAATTTTCGCAATGCCTAATTCTGCATTAATGATGAACTAGAATAATTAAAGATTTCCACAATTTGCAGGTACACAACGCACTTATTGTAACCATTTAAAACTTATAATAGCGAAGACACAAAGAATCAGCTTCCGTGCGAAGAGGATCCGCCCGCAGTAACGGGATCGCCAGCAGCAGCAATATTGCCGAGATCATTGTTAGTAATACGCTTCTTCACACCATCCACAAAGGCATATAACTTGCCATCAATCGACCATACGTTTTTGGATCCAAATTTCTCTTTAGCAGTTTTGTAGATTTTAAGACGCTTGGCTGTCAAGTCCTCCACCACTACGATACCCGATCCCTTTAACGCCTTACGATTTTTCATCACCATTGTCTTTCGTTCTTCTCCCTTCACCCTCACAAACACTGATCTTGGACGTCCTTCAAACATCTTGCCGATTCTATAGGCCACAATTTCTTCTTTGGGAATATCAACCTGGATTCCTCTAAACAACGATACAACCGCAGTCGCCGTGTCCTCATTTAAAGTCTCTTTCATGCCGTAGACTCTCATATTCTTTCTTCGTGTTCGTTGTTCGATGATGTCCAGTTTATCCTCCAGTGTGCTGATCTTCGTCTGGTATTCTTCGCATTTTTTGTCGATTTTCTGCTTGTAGACGGCAATTCTGTGCTCAATCACATCGCCAATTTTCTTCGACAGCTTTTTAATAAATGATTCGCTATTTAGCGATGCTTCAATGGTTTTTTTGACGATCTGAGAGATCTCAGATAGTTGCTCAGCTGACAACTCCATCCCGCAGATTCTTGCTGAAAACTATACTTTTAATTCGCAGAATGTAAACAAGTTAGGTCGGAGCGATAAGAGGCACGACTACTCTACGCACATCACAGGAGTGGAGTGATGAAGTATTTGCTTACATGCTCCTCTGAAATCGAAGCAAATGCTTATGCTATTTTTTTATTGATACATACAACCCATTACCATCACCATCCATGCTCATACCTTATACCGGTAATTACGCAACCTGCAAGTCGGCATCATACGACAAAGTTCGGAATTCTTACGACTAAAATTAAAACTAAAACTCTGTATGAACGCCGCGCATATGACGCGTGCTTTCTACTTTCAGATTTACGACAACGACTACGACTAAAACTAAAACCAAGCTGACTGAACCCACCTTAAATAAGCTGACTGAACGCACCTTGACCTAAAATTATTCCCAGCTATACAGGTGTCCCATTTTGACGGGACTAACGGAACGTCATTTTTTTTATATGGAACACCTGTTTTTTTGCATTTTTCTATTCAGCTTTTTCAACTGTCATATTCCTGTATTTTTGTTTTTCCATTGTGTGTGCTACCAACTAAAAATAGAAAACTGGAAAAAATCGCATTTTCAGTTTTCTTAAAAAAATCGTAGCGGCCTTGCTTTTCGAAACTAATAAGGGATGAAACTTGACATGGTGATAGTCAAGTCAAAGACTAAAATCTCAATGTCAAAATATGCGATGTTTTGATACAGGATGTTCACAAAAAAAATCAAACTTTAAAATTTTCAAAGTATTATAACTATTTTCTTTAAACGGCATGCTCCCAATTTTATAACGTTATCTGATAGCTTTTTTATCCTCTATTATTTTTACTAGAGGTACCCCACCCTTATACTCCATTTTTTCAAGATAAACGGAAATTTTCACAAAGTTTGCTAATTTTTTTGGTTTTTTTCCCAAAATTTGAGTTGGCTGTGATGAATGACAGACAAGCCAAATAGTACGCAGCTCTCAGTTAGTCAGTCTGAATCACTGAGTCTGAATAATTTCGAACTAAGAAAAATGACTTTACGCGAGAGGCAATGATTGATATAATAATCTGGTATTAATCCAGATATCCAGGATTCCACTTTGTTGTCTTTTTGCGTTGAAGTCTTTTTTTTTGTTCGACAATATTCAGACTGACTAACTGACAGCTGCGTACCATTTGGCTTGTCTGTCATTCATCACGGCCAAGTCAGTTTTTGAAAAAATATAAACAAAAAATAAATAGCAAAGTTTTGTGAAAATTTCCGATTATCTCAAAAAAAGTTTAGGGTGGGGTACCCCTAGTAAAAATAGAAGGATGAAAAAAGCTATCAGATGACGTTATAAAATTAGAGGCATGCCATTTGAAAAAAAATAGTTATGATACTTTGAAAACTATAAAGTTTGATTTTTTTGTGAACGCCCTGTAACAAAAAATCGCAATTTTTCGACATTGAGATTTTGGTCTTTGACTTGACTATCACCATGTCAAGTTTCATTCCTTAGTTTCGAAAAGCAAAGCCGCTACGATTTTTTTTTTAAACTGTGAAAAAGCGATTTTTTCCAGTTTTCTATTTTTAGTTGGTAGCACTGCCACACAATTGAAAAACGAAAATACAGGCATAAGACAGTTGAAGAAGCTGAACAGAGAAATGCCAAAAAATATAGGTGTTCCATTCAAAAAAATGACGTTCCGTTAATCCCGTCAAAATGGGACACCTGTATAGCTGGAAATAATTTTAGGTTATAGGTCTCATCAAACCATATAACTTTTATCCTACATCTTTTTCTCTATCTTGAACGGTAAGACTGCTATGTGATGATTACGCTAGGATGGACCACCTATACAGTGGGCGTTTTCCATTTAGCGACATCGACACAAACCGACACAAACGCGTTCCATTTGATCTGTGTTCCTTTGTTTCATCGACACAAGCTAACACAAGCTGACACAAACCGACACAAATGTTTTAAATGGAAAGCGCCCAGTCTGGTTCATCTTGGATTAAAATTCAAAATCTTTCTCCCATGCCTCGAAGTCTCCTGCTTCGCATTCGCCTCGTATAGTTTGGAATATATACTCGTATATCGAGTCGTATATCATTTCGTTGCGTGCTTTCCACCTAGCCCCAAGTTCGGTACACCTGCCATTTACGCATGTGCGGGTGCCAAACGGTGCTTTCCATCTACGTGTTCCTACTCGGTTCTGTGCCGTTCATTGGATCATCTAAAATTTTGTGCCACACTATGGAACATGTGCCGTCTGGTGGTATTTGTACCGTCTAGGTGGGAAGCACCCATTGCCAATTACTTTTGTTTCCTCGATGGTAAAAACAAAACCTACAAACAAACGACATCTATCTAGGCAGGACTGAAAAAAAAAACCACAGAGACAGAGAGCACACAACGCTGATAGCAGCAGAGTGAATTTAAAACTACAGGCTATCACGATTTATAATATGTAATTACGACAGTCGTATATCTACTACAACACTCTGATCATAGTTGGGCGCTTTCCATTTAAAACATTTGTGTCGGTTTGTGTCAGCTTGTGTTAGCTTGTGTCGATGAGACAAAGGAAAACAGATCAAATGGAACGCATTTGTGTCGATTTGTGTCAACACAAGTCGACTTGTGTCGGTAAATGGAAAGCACACAGTATAACTACTCCTAGTAGGCCAGCCGCCGTTCAAATCAAAGAATATAAACGTATAGACGAGCCTATACGTTTATATTCTTTGGTTCAAATTGTGCAATTTTCGGAAAGCACGGGCAGGTGGCGTGTTCAGCATTTATCGTTTAGTCGCTCAAATTGGTTATAAATGACGCTGTCTTCAAATTTCAACGTAACGCCCAACTTACTGATAGATGTTGATGGTTTCGTACAGAAATTTTAATTTTTCTCATATGCGCTGATGATTTCTTGCGAGCTAATTGCTCTAGGCGACATCTAGCGACAAAATCCCAAATTCGAGGCTGACCTACTAGTATTGGGTGCTTTCCACCTAGACGGTACAAATACCACCAGACGGAACATGTTCCACGATTGGGTACACCTAGATGGAAAGCACCGGCATCGTTGACCGACGCGACATCTCTGGTCTGGAGGCGAAAGATGGCTATGGCATTCAGAAATAAAGAAATTGCAGCGTAAATCTTGATCGATCGTACGTTATCCCTGTAGAGAAATAAAATAAAACATGGATGCATGGATGAAACGACATAGAGAGAGACATATGACAACGGAGTGCTGGATTACAGCTGACGGTACGTCATTTTCGCATCCGTTTCCGGTGTGCCTTTCGACGGCACAAAATTTTAGGTGATCCACGGGACGGCACAAAACCAGGTAAAAACACGTAGATGGAAAGCACCGTTTGGAACCCGCACGTGCGCAAATGGAAGGTGTACCAAACTTGGAGCTAGGTGGAAAGCACCCATAGATGCTCTGATTTTGCGCGCAAACTTGCGATGGGTGCTTTCCACCTAGACGGTACAAATACCACCAGATGGCACATGTTCCATGGTGTGGCACAAAATTTTAGGTGATCCAATGAACGGCGCAGAATAGAGTAGGAACACGTAGATGGAAAGCACCGTTTGGCACCCGCACATGCGTAAATGGCAGGTGTACCGAACTTGGGGCTAGGTGGAAAGCACGCAATACGTATGAAACTGCATGGTGCCGGCTCGCGCAGCCTGGCGCACGATGGGTGCTTTCCACCTAGACGGTACAAATACCACCAGACGGAACATGTTCCACGATTGGGTACACCTAGATGGAAAGCACCGGCATCGTTGACCGACGCGACATCTCTGGTCTGGAGGCGAAAGATGACTATGGCATTCAGAAATAAATAAATGGCAGCATAAATCTTAATCGATCGTACGTTATCCCTGCAGAGAATTAAAATAAAACACGGATGCATGGATGAAACGACACAGAGAGAGACATATGACAACGGAGTGCTGGATTACAGCTGACGGTACGTCATTTGTCGCATCCGTTTCCGGTGTGCCTTCCGACGGCACAAAATTTTAGGTGATCCACCGGACGGCACAAAACCAGGTAAGAACACGTAGATGGAAAGCACCGTTTGGAACCCGCACGTGCGCAAATGGAAGGTGTACCAAACTTGGAGCTAGGTGGAAAGCACCCAGCGCGTCCCCAATGGGTGCTTTCCACCTAGACGGTACAAATACCACCAGACGGAACATGTTCCACGATTGGGTACACCTAGATGGAAAGCACCGGCATCGTTGACCGACGCGACATCTCTGGTCTGGAGGCGAAAGATGACTATGGCATTCAGAAATAAATAAATGGCAGCGTAAATCTTAATCGATCGTACGTTATCCCTGCAGAGAAATAAAATAAAACACGGATGCATGGATGAAACAACACAGAGAGAGACATATGACAACGGAGTGCTGGATTACAGCTGACGGTACGTCATTTGTCGCATCCGTTTCCGGTGTGCCTTCCGACGGCACAAAATTTTAGGTGATCCACCGGACGGCACAAAACCAGGTAGGAACACGTAGATGGAAAGCACCGTTTGGAACCCGCACATGCGTAAATGGCAGGTGTACCGAACTTGGGGCTAGGTGGAAAGCACGCAATGAGGACTCTGTAAGGCGGAGGACTTGGTATACGAGCACTCGGTGAGGCGGGAGAACTCGGGCGGATGCTTAAGGAAAAAATATCTGCGCGCCGCCAACTGAGATTAACAATTATTCAAGGGAATCAAGGTATGCAACCAACAATACACGCAGTATCGCCAACATGAACTTAGGGTGGGTTGAAAAATCGAAATTTGGAATAGGGGATTCTAGTATATGGAATGGTCGAAAGTGCGCAGCAGCAAGTTTGTTGAAAAGGCGGCAATTCAAACGATTCGTGCAAGTTTTTATTTTTACATGGGATATTGGCCAAATCGATAGTTGTTTCATGCAAGAAATTGTTCTACGTGTACTAAATTTATAGACCATGAAATTGAATACAATTTTCAAATACCAACGTTATATACGATCGATTTTTTTTCTCTAAAAGTCAGTATTTTACAAATGAAAAGTGTGAAAACACCGAAAACAACATCGATCGAGCGGGCGAGCGGCTATCAAGTGACAATGGGCGCTTTCCATTTAAAACATTTGTGTCGGTTTGTGTCAGCTTGTGTTAGCTTGTGTCGATGAGACAAAGGAAAACAGATCAAATGGAACGCATTTGTGTCGATTTGTGTCAACACAAGTCGACTTGTGTCGACACAAACCGACACAAACGCGTTCCATTTGATCTGTGTTCCTTTGTTTCATCGACACAAGCTAACACAAGCTGACACAAACCGACACAAATGTTTTAAATGGAAAGCGCCCAATAGCGGTCAAATAGCGGTGCTACCAACAGTGGATGCTTTCCATTTAAAACATTTGTGTCGGTTTGTGTCAGCTTGTGTTAGCTTGTGTCGATGAGAAAAAGGAACACAGATCAAATGGAACGCATTTGTGTCGATTTGTGTCGACACAAGTCGACTTGTGTCGGTAAACGGAAAACGCCCAGTACCAACTGGGTGCTTTCCACCTAGACGGTACAAATACCACCAGACGGAACATGTTCCACGATTGGGTACACCTAGAGTGCGTTCCACTAAACGATCGCAACGCCCACGCCCACGACCGCAGATTTTCCCGTTCCACTAGCTTGCAAACGCCCGCGGTCGTTGTGAGCGGAAACTCAAGTGGAACGGGCGTGCGGTCGTCGTGGTGTGTCGAGTCACTCGAGTCACGTCGAACAGTGTTAATTTCATTTTTTTTGAGTTCGCCATAAGGATACCGTATGGGAATTATGGATGGGATACCGGCACAACTTTTTTGTTTGACGCATGGGTTTGACGTTTGTAGAGAAAATTGCAGCGACAGTGTTGCCGGTTTTACGCCGCTGATGCGTAGCCAAACTAGTGTTGCGCGAAATCGCAGTGCCCTGCCAATGGTCTCTATCTTTTAAATGAAGTTGCGTAAAATCATGTGGAAGGAGGCAAAATTAAAAAAAAAATCGTTATAGAACTGATTGAACTTTAAAGTCGTCACTTTAGGTCGCCATTGCCAAATCAAAAAAGTAAGTCGCAATTTCCAATATAAATTGCTAGAGCTGGCAACATTGCCGCTAACGACCAGAAGACGACCGCAACGCCTCACCTTTTCAGCGCGATCGTTGTGGGCTTGGAGTGGTCGCGATGTATGACGTCATTCGTGACGTAGCAACGACCGCAACACACGACCGCGGCTATAAGTGGAACGGGTAGACGGGCGTTGCGGTCGTTGCGATCGTTTAGTGGAACGCACTCCTAGAGTGCGTTCCACTAAACGATCGCAACGCCCACGCCCACGACCGCAGATTTTCCCGTTCCACTAGCTTGCAAACGCCCGCGGTCGTTGTGAGCGGAAACTCAAGTGGAACGGGCGTGCGGTCGTCGTGGTGTGTCGAGTCACTCGAGTCACGTCGAACAGTGTTAATTTCATTTTTTTTGAGTTCGCCATAAGGATACCGTATGGGAATTATGGATGGGATACCGGCACAACTTTTTTGTTTGACGCATGGGTTTGACGTTTGTAGAGAAAATTGCAGCGACAGTGTTGCCGGTTTTACGCCGCTGATGCGTAGCCAAACTAGTGTTGCGCGAAATCGCAGTGCCCTGCCAATGGTCTCTATCTTTTAAATGAAGTTGCGTAAAATCATGTGGAAGGAGGCAAAATTAAAAAAAAAATCGTTATAGAACTGATTGAACTTTAAAGTCGTCACTTTAGGTCGCCATTGCCAAATCAAAAAAGTAAGTCGCAATTTCCAATATAAATTGCTAGAGCTGGCAACATTGCCGCTAACGACCAGAAGACGACCGCAACGCCTCACCTTTTCAGCGCGATCGTTGTGGGCTTGGAGTGGTCGCGATGTATGACGTCATTCGTGACGTAGCAACGACCGCAACACACGACCGCGGCTATAAGTGGAACGGGTAGACGGGCGTTGCGGTCGTTGCGATCGTTTAGTGGAACGCACTCCTAGAGTGCGTTCCACTAAACGATCGCAACGCCCACGCCCACGACCGCAGATTTTCCCGTTCCACTAGCTTGCAAACGCCCGCGGTCGTTGTGAGCGGAAACTCAAGTGGAACGGGCGTGCGGTCGTCGTGGTGTGTCGAGTCACTCGAGTCACGTCGAACAGTGTTAATTTCATTTTTTTTGAGTTCGCCATAAGGATACCGTATGGGAATTATGGATGGGATACCGGCACAACTTTTTTGTTTGACGCATGGGTTTGACGTTTGTAGAGAAAATTGCAGCGACAGTGTTGCCGGTTTTACGCCGCTGATGCGTAGCCAAACTAGTGTTGCGCGAAATCGCAGTGCCCTGCCAATGGTCTCTATCTTTTAAATGAAGTTGCGTAAAATCATGTGGAAGGAGGCAAAATTAAAAAAAAAATCGTTATAGAACTGATTGAACTTTAAAGTCGTCACTTTAGGTCGCCATTGCCAAATCAAAAAAGTAAGTCGCAATTTCCAATATAAATTGCTAGAGCTGGCAACATTGCCGCTAACGACCAGAAGACGACCGCAACGCCTCACCTTTTCAGCGCGATCGTTGTGGGCTTGGAGTGGTCGCGATGTATGACGTCATTCGTGACGTAGCAACGACCGCAACACACGACCGCGGCTATAAGTGGAACGGGTAGACGGGCGTTGCGGTCGTTGCGATCGTTTAGTGGAACGCACTCCTCTAGGAGTGCGTTCCACTAAACGATCGCAACGACCGCAACGCCCGTCTACCCGTTCCACTTATAGCCGCGGTCGTGTGTTGCGGTCGTTGCTACGTCACGAATGACGTCATACATCGCGACCACTCCAAGCCCACAACGATCGCGCTGAAAAGGTGAGGCGTTGCGGTCGTCTTCTGGTCGTTAGCGGCAATGTTGCCAGCTCTAGCAATTTATATTGGAAATTGCGACTTACTTTTTTGATTTGGCAATGGCGACCTAAAGTGACGACTTTAAAGTTCAATCAGTTCTATAACGATTTTTTTTTCAATTTTGCCTCCTTCCACATGATTTTACGCAACTTCATTTAAAAGATAGAGACCATTGGCAGGGCACTGCGATTTCGCGCAACACTAGTTTGGCTACGCATCAGCGGCGTAAAACCGGCAACACTGTCGCTGCAATTTTCTCTACAAACGTCAAACCCATGCGTCAAACAAAAAAGTTGTGCCGGTATCCCATCCATAATTCCCATACGGTATCCTTATGGCGAACTCAAAAAAAATGAAATTAACACTGTTCAACGGAGAACGTGACATGCTGGATGGCCTGACCACAGAAAAGACGTGACTCGAGTGACTCGACACACCACGACGACCGCACGCCCGTTCCACTTGAGTTTCCGCTCACAACGACCGCGGGCGTTTGCAAGCTAGTGGAACGGGAAAATCTGCGGTCGTGGGCGTGGGCGTTGCGATCGTTTAGTGGAACGCACTCCTAGATGGAAAGTACCGGCATCGTTGACCGAGGCGACATCTCTGGTCTGGAGGCGAAAGAGGACTATGGCATTCAGAAATAAATAAATGGCAGCGTAAATCTTAATCGATCGTACGTTATCCCTGCAGAGAAATAAAATAAAACACGGATGCATGGATGAAACGACACAGAGAGAGACATATGACAACGGAGTGCTGGATTACAGCTGACGGTACGTCATTTGTCGCATCCGTTTCCGGTGTGCCTTCCGACGGCACAAAATTTTAGGTGATCCACCGGACGGCACAAAACCAGGTAAGAACACGTAGATGGAAAGCACCGTTTGGAACCCGCACGTGCGCAAATGGAAGGTGTACCAAACTTGGAGCTAGGTGGAAAGCACCCAACTGTGGCTTGTACTGGATCCGGAAACTCTCGTTGAACGTCGTCGTCGTCAAAATCGTCGTTTTTAGGCAACTTTCGCTACAGAAGTGTAGTACGGATTATATAAAACTCCCAGGGACTTCTCTCACACGATTCAAGAATAGCGGCCCAGGGGTGGGACTCCGTGTAGTCGCTATCGACAGTCGCTTCTAAGCGATAGTCGCTAAGCATAGGGAATTTACATGTACCCCAGTTAACCAGAACATAGCTGATACATACCATTTTGATATCATGGAAGTTACAAATTTATTTTGCAAAGTTACCTTTAAATATATGCGGATGCTATAATTATACTGTCTGAGTTACAAAGTTATGTAGTTTTGTAATGTACAATGTACATAAATAAGTAGGCAAAACTGCACATGGAAGCTATATAGCTTGAGAGGAGATTTTTTTATGTATCAGGTATGTAACATTGATACACTGCTTTGAGCGCCTGCGTAAGCAGCGCCATGGCAGCTGGCAGGCATCTTGATCGGCATCAAATCTGCAGTATGCACTGAGCTCGACAGAAAAATTGCCGTGTCGTACGAAAACAACTGAAAAAAGTTCCTTTGTGTCGTGTCTTCTGTTGCATTTTTGTGCATTGGCGTTTTGCACTTGACCGTAAGTACTACAACGACCTACAATATCAATAATATTCAACTGGGGCATTCAGCAGCCAGTCTGGTAGAGCTACTGGTGGTGTCACACTTGCACCTGAGCGAGTATAGCATCTACCGGCCGCCATTTTTTTTTGCTAAACGCCCCCAATAACAATATTATTTTTATTTTCCTAGTTCCTTCACCTCCAAAGAAAAATAGATCAACACAATCAAGGATGTCGTACATGGTGAGCTCAATATCATAATCTTCATTTGTGTGATAGATAATTATAATATTAATCATCCTTTTCTATTGCAAGTTCCCGGAAGGTTGAAAATTATTGCCACAAAAGATGGGCTTGTGGATTTAGAAGATCATGGAAGTACGAGTTGATCCAGTAGAAATTTGTGTCGGTGACTGTATAAGTAGATGAAGGTGAATATATTTTAATGGATAAAATTCAGTAAAAGTAATGAATAATGCCGGTCAATTCAATTTTTTGTGAGTCATTTTAATTTTTTTTTGCTTTTGTTACTACAATTAAGTAGGTACCCTAAGTGTATACTGTGGTACTGTGGTTTTGCTTGTGACTGCGGAAGTTCCTATCATTATGCTAGCATTACAGAAGACAAGCGACTTCGAACCTGAATTGGAATTTATTTTCTATTGTTTATGTTTCAGTGGAGAATAAGAATTTTTCCTCTTGCTTCAAACCTATCTTCATTCAGACCAACATTCAAGAAAGAGTAAATGCTGTCACTTTAGATCACATGAATATCAGGTAAGTTTACTCATCAGTTTATACAGGGTGGCTCAACAAAAACAGAACAAAAGAGTTTTCAGAAATTTCACCTTATTTTTTTGGAAAAAGCTCGGACAGGTCGATTTTTATACCAAGGGGGACATCTGAAACATACATTGGGAAATTTCTATCTTAAGCCCCCTTACCCCCACCTACTCCAACTTCAAAGTTTCAAATGACACCACCCACCTTGCGATACATCAAATTCAAGAGAATTAAATTCTCTTTCTGAATAAAATATTTCTATAACTTCCAACCCCACCCTCCTTCTTCCTAAAATTGTCTGAGTTTCCAATGTTATATTCTTGACCTCTTAATTCTCTCCAGTACAGTCAACGTCATCCTGCACAGCATCGAGGGAGAAAATTTTCTTTGTAAAAAGTGCCACCCAAATTCACCCCTTCACTCCCCCACCCCAACTTCAAAATCTAAGATGACATTTCCCCCTTTGTGATACATCAAATTGAAGAGAATTGAATTCTCTTCCTGAATAAAATATTTTCGGAATTTTCAAAAAGTCATTTTCCACCTTAAATACTCAGAATGTTCAATTTATTAGGGGAGGGGTTGAAAATTTGAAATAAAAATGTTTCCAGGAAGAAAAATCAATTCCCTTTAATTCGATGTATCACAAAGTAGGTGGTGTCTGTTAAATTTTGAAGTTGGGGTGGGGGAGAGAAAAGGGGTGAATTTGGGTAGCACTTTTCTCCACAGGAATTTTTCTCTTTAGATGCTATTTAGGATGACACTGATTAAATTGAAGAGAATTGAAGGATCGAGAATAGAAAATGGGATAGTAAGAGAAATTTAGGAAAATGGAGGGTGGGGTTAAAAATTTTGAAAATATTTTTTTTGAAGAGGTAATTTGATTCTCTTTGATTTGATGTATCGCAAAGTAGATAGGTAGTGTCATTCAAAATTCTTAAGTTCAGGTGGGTAGGGGTAAGGGGGCTGAAGATAGAAATTTGCCAATGTATGTTTCAGATGTCCTTCTTGATATAAAAATCGACCTGTCTGAGCTTTTTGGAAAAAAATGAGGTGAAATGTCCGAAAACCCCTCTGTTCTGTTTTCGTTGGGACACCCTGTATTTACATAATGGGCAAGTAGGTGAATATGTAAATCTCAATTGATTTTACTTCTTTTTCAGGGCGTCTCTTTAATATATACTCTCTCATGAAACTTCATGTCACATCAACTGATGAGCGATGCTTAAAGTTGAGTAATAAGTAATCGAGAATAAAAAACAACAGCCTCCTAAATCGAATGTCTCCCTGAATATACCTACATTTGAAAAATCTCGATGAAATGTTTGTCCATATTTTTTTATGGGACTTAATCAACTTACTTTATCTGGGAACTTTGAGCCCCACTTTGAAAATGCCTATGAATAAAAGTGTTCAAGAGTCATTGAAGTGCTTTTTGTTCATTTATTTCTTCCACCATTCCCCCTAAAGGACTCGCACGATCCTTATGGGGAAAAAGGTCCCCGATGGATTCGCTTGAAATTTTAGTTGGTATGTTATAGGATAGGTTGTAATTTTCGGCAAGCTGATCAAAAGATATCCTTGCGCCAACTCTCCAAAACCAACGGTCCATCTTCCAGGATTGGTTGAATGTATATCGGTTTAAATGGTTTTTCGTAATAAAGTGGCTATTGTGGCTGTTGAACGCAAGATTTCAGGGGTTGAAACTCCTCGAATAATTGATGAGGAATATTTTGACCATGACACATCAAAAATTGAGCTATTCTTGAATCGTGTGAGAAAAGTCTCTGGGAGTAAAATACATTCCGCAGTACCTACACTGATGAACCCGGCCGGTAGCGCGGCGGACTCCGTCTTTGGAAGCAATTCCAGGGATCGTGGGTTCGAATCCGGCCTGGGCCAGGTGAAAATTTTCATGCGCTCTTTAGTACCTTGGCGTGTACCACCGTGCAGTCACGTCAAGGGAAAAATTGTGAAACGAGAAGGACACCGAAAAAAGGGTGCTAATAACCTCGCTGTTGATGCGTCCATAAAATGGTGGGTGGTGTGGGAATCACCCGGCGTCGCTCGTAGCCTACTAAGACGGCGCTAAGGAGGTACTGCCAGTAACTACACGGATACCCGCCCACCGCAAAAAAAAAGTACACTGATGTAGCGAATGTATTTTACTCCCAGGGACTTTTCTCACACGATTCAAGAATAGCGGCCCAGGGAACATAAATATGTGTCTTTTGTAATGTCTGCGATACTTTGGAGTCGACCAGTGTCACCACCAAAAGGTTTACATAACCTTATCCATTTTTCTGACTTGTTGCATCGCGCACAGTTCTTTAAATGACCTCGAAATTGACGTTTGGGGATATCACCTTCACGGTATTTTAAGCATGTTTTTGGAAATCTTTCAAAATAAAACAAGTTTTGCTCATTGTAGCGGCTATCACTTCTGCAGTTCCAGTAACAGAAATGTTTATTGGATCCACTACTATTTTCGCCGATTTCCATTGTGCAGTAATCACTACGTGATTACTAAAAACACACCATATTGTTCAATTATACTTTTTAGTGAACTGAAACTTAAGAATCTATAGCGAAAATTAGTATTCAAACCTACCAATTCTACCAAACGAGGTGGTGGGTGACCTTGGAGGGCGAAATCGAGGATCCTGACAACCGCCACTTTCCCCATATGACTCAATGCTAATAGGGCATTTTCCTGGCCATACTGCACATGTGCGAGGTGCAAGTAATGGCGGGATATTGAAACAACCGGACAAACTAATGCATTTACGCAGATTTGTCATAAACAAAATTTCTGCACAGATGAAATATTATAGCATTTTTGTCTCAAAAATAGACTAGCCTTGGAAATCTACCGCGTTATATTACATTACAGGTGCATTGGAGTAGGATTCAAAGGCTTTTGTCCGGTTTTTTCAAAAAGCCCGCCCAAAATTTGGCGCATGTCCCTGAAATGATTGCTCAGGACAAACCCCTATGCGTAATGCTTTCATTTAAATTCTACGTCATTTTGGAGAGTTATTGCAGAATGCCGTTTTACTGCACGGCACTATTAAAGGAGGCGTTAATAAAATACTGCTTACCGAGCTGCTTACCTTATTTTTGGTTGCAGAATTAGAGTATTGCAGATCGCAAACTAATTCCTATTTAGAGTTGGGAATTTGACCGGTCAAAATCTTTTCGGTCAAACTCTCGGTCAAATGCCGGTCAAAATCTTGGCCTATACTTCAGATTATTGATTAATGAAACACAGGTGTTCTCGAAGTTGTGTCATTTCTTACAAATATTTTGTTGCTGACATGTCAAAAGATCAGGTAATAGACAAAAAAAACTGTTTTGTCATAAATGCCTTGAGCTATTAAGGCCTAAAGTGTGGCCCTAAATGCCTTATCTGCAGATATAATTGCAAAATACTGACTTCATGATATACACAAACAGACATTTGTCAGTCGTTGTGTCATTGATTTCAAAGCTCGATTCCAAGAGAAAAATTTCGACTTGGAGTCATTATTTTTGAATTACTTGAATATAAAAAATTGCAAAAATACGTATAGGGTATAGGTAACTTTGAGGTTGGAAAACTAGCAAAAAAATGGCTGCGCTTGTTCCACAATATTGAACATTTAGATCAGAAATTATTTGAAAACTCATTTATGATTTAAATATTTATTCAAATCCGATAAATCGCTGTCAAAATCTCAGATTTTGACCGGTCAAAATCTCAAGTCACAACTCTATTCCTACTCCCTTTACTTCTACCCTTTAACGGGTGTCACTAAGCCATTGCCGCATGCAAATTGCATGCGGGACACAAGGACCCCTCCGACGGCCCTGATTTTTGCACACGTGTACTGCAAGGCCTGTGGAGTCTAACTGCAAAAAAATAGCCCCCTATATAATAACTTAAGGGCAGTTTACTCAAAATTGGAGTAATATAGGCAACCAACAATACACTCACAATAAGGCCATTCTTGGGACTTGTCAAAATAAAGTATTAAATAAGGTCGACCTAAAGAGTGCACAAATAAAGGCAGGCACTAAGCTGCGCAAGCGTAGGTGTCAAAATAGTGCCGTTTTTAATACTGCTTGCCCTTATTTCATCTGCAATAACTCTCTACTAGCGCCGAAAACCGAGCATAGCATAACGAATGTGAATGCAGCTCGAGGCCCTATAGGCCGAGAGCTGCATGTAAGAGAGTTATAGCTCGTCCACAATGATGTTAATGTTAACGTAATGTTATCGGCAATGGTAATGTTAGCATTTCAAAGCAACGAGTTTCAATGGGTAATTCTTAACCATTGCCACTAACATGATTGTGAACGTCACCATTTGAAACATTGCTTTCAATGCTATAACATTGCCATTGCCGGATAACATTACGTTAACATTAACATCATTGTGGATGGCCTTATGCTATGCCGTTTTCAGCGCGAGTAGCATACATCGTTTTTCGTGCTGCTTTTAATAAAATTACAAATAAATATAAGACCATGGCCGCGATTCTGTTTTCTCCTACCGACACTCGGTGTCGGTAGCTAGGCAGGAGCGAATTTGATTGGTTCTCACCCTAGCTACCGATCCGATAGTTGTCGGTAGGCAAGTACAGAATCGCGCTCTATATCGCAATTCGCGATTTCAAAAATCTAGACGCCCTCTGGCGGCTGAAATGGCGAACCTAGTTATTGTAAGTTTTTACGTCATTTCTGTTCTGTCGCTTCTGTCAGATAACTCAGATACCATTGACAATCGCGCGAATTGCCAAAATACTAGTATAGGTGATCGAGTTATTCGAGAAAATGAACTTTTGTTCAATAGCGATCAATAACTAATTAACCCAAATACTACAAATACAACCGTTATACAACGCACGATGACAAGTGACAGAAAAACTAACAATCCTCCATCTTGTTTACAGCGCCCCCATCGGTAGTTGAAATCGCGAATAATCATTCGAATAAATTTCAAGTTGGTAAGTACTTCTGCCATTCATCACCAAGGCACGAGGCATACTTATACCTACTCCTAGGTACTAGATGCAGATTTTTGTGTGTCAAATGTCGATTTGAAAAATTGCGTCCTATGTTTGAATTTTATTGCTCAAAACCGCCCTCCCCCTCCCCAATTAGAAGGGCCATCCCCCCAAAATCCCGAAATCACTGAGTGTCTTCTGTGACGAGTGACGACGGAACACAGAAAATGGCATAAATTAATCACTTTTAAACCTTCGCGCCACAAAACGTCAAAAATCATTCTGCAATTGTACCAACAGCTATTGGAAAAATAACCCTAAATTGTCAATTTTCAAATTAATTATATATAATTTTAACTGATTTGAACCGCAAATTTCAAGCTATAACATTGGAAACGTGATATCTCTTGAATTGTGAATGATTTTGCGAGGTTAGTTTATTTTTCACGTGTATTTTTTACTTTGCCGCTATAGATCTTTTTCGCAATATTACGCGGTGCAGGACACCGAGCGTATATTGTCATTTTCGGTTATGGCAGTCAGTACGAACATTATTTTATGTGAACGTGTTATGGTGGCCTTACATTGAGCATCAAATGCTGCAATGCTGCAAAGAAAGCTGCAGCATTTGATGCTCAATGGGCGTTTTCCGTTTACCGACACAAGTCGACTTGTGTCGACACAAATCGACACAAATGCGTTCCATTTGATCTGTGTTCCTTTGTGTCATCGACACAAGCTAACACAAGCTGACACAAACCGACACAAATGTTTTAAATGGAAAGCGCCCAATGTTAGTAGGTAAGGCCACCATTGGGTGCTTTCCACCTAGCTCCAAGTTTGGTACACCTTCCATTTGCGCACGTGCGGTTTCCAAACGGTGCTTTCCATCTACGTGTTCTTACCTGGTTTTGTGCCGTCCCGTGGTCCCGTGGATCACCTAAAATTTTGTGCCGTCGAAAGGCACACCGGAAACGGATGCGAAAAATGGCGTACCGTCAGCTGTAATCCAGCACTCCGTTGTCATATGTCTCTCTCTGTGTCGTTTCATCCATGCATCCGTGTTTTATTTTATTTCTCTACAGGAATAGCGTACGATCGATCAAGATTTACGCTGCCGTTTCTTTATTTCTGAATGCCATAGTCACCTTTCGCCTCCAGACCAGAGATGTCGCGTCGGTCAACTATGCCGGTGCTTTCCATCTAGGTGTACCCAATCGTGGAACATGTTCCGTCTGGTGGTATTTGTACCGTCTAGGTGGAAAGCACCCAATGGGTGATTTCCACCTAGCTCCAAGTTTGGTACACCTTCCATTTGCGCACGTGCGGGTTCCAAACGGTGCTTTCCATCTACGTGTTCTTACCTGGTTTTGTGTCGTCCGGTGGATCACCTAAAATTTTGTGCCGTCGGAAGGCACACCGGAAACGGATGCGACAAATGACGTACCGTCAGCTGTATGTTTTCATAATATTATATTCCATATTACCTATATGTTCCTACCTACTTTTATGGATCTCAGGTAGATGAGTAGTAGAGCTACTTATATTGTTGAATCACTGAGACTGAAGAAATATGTTCAGTTAATAAAGGTAGCATTTGTACCTACAGTGCTTATAGTGAAAATTGATGTTAATTTTTTTATATTTTTGAATCTTTTTTGAAGATTGCATTGTTGATGTGAATAGGGTATCAAAACTCATTTCCTTCTTGGAGTTCTCCCCACCATGTATTATTGCTCTACCAGTTCTAAAGTAGCGTGATCTGTGGTACTTGTGGTAGCGTGTCAGCAGAGTCGCGGCCAAGCGCCAGAGTGCCAGAGTCATGTACGCTGCTCGCTAGGTTCTATTATTTGCTTTGTTCCAATAAACCATTTTCTTGACCGCCTGGTGTTTGACTAGCGAACATTAACAGGTTATACGTCCAGCTATCGTTTAAGTGTTGTTCGAAGTTAAGTTGTCGGTTCGTTAGTTGTGTTCGGTCGGCGTGTCGAAATGGAAAACGCGGAAAGAGTAAATATCGAGAAATTGCGCGACGCGAGCAATTGGCCGCACTGGCAGTTTGTCAAGATATTACTTGACTGTAATGGTGCACTCGAAGTGTGCGAAGGGCTTTTCTTGAAGCCGCAACCTCCAGCTGCGGGTGCAGACCCGGCAGATGTAACTGCGTACAACAAGGAGTTGGCGGAATGGACGAAAGCTGATAAAATTGCAAGAAAGTTGTTCGTCACCACCGTCGCGTCGAGACAAAACCCCTGCAGTTCCTGATGAATGCAGAAACTTCCCGTGACATGTGGCAAAAGCTTCACGCGGTTTATGATTTGCAAAGTGATGAAGCTTTGGCTTTGATACAGGAGCAATTTTTCGGATTCAAATGGGATGTGTCGATGTCCGTTGGAGAACACATTGCCAGACTTGAGCAAATGACAAATCGAATGCGTAAGCTGAATGCAACGATCCCGGATTCGATGTTGCAGTCCAGAATCTTGTCCATTTTACCGGTTGAGTACAGCCATTTTCACAGTGCTTGGGATTCGACAGCACAGAAAACGCTCGATAATCTGACGACGAGGTTGCTTACGGAAGAGCAAAGACTGAAAAGTCATAGTGTGGAAAGCAAGGACAAAACCGTGGCTTTATTGGTGAAAACAAAGCCGAGATCAGCAGGAAGTGAGGCAGCAGGCGTTTCCAAGAAGAAAGAAATTAGTTGCTACACGTGCGGCAAAAATAATCACATGCGAAAAAACTGTACCTAATTAGGGTTACCATACGTCCGGATTTACCCGGACATGTTTGGGTTTTTGAGGCGTCCGGGGAAGTCCGGGCGGGAAAGTAGATAGCGTCCGGAAAAATTAAATTATCACGCCTTCAGCTTGGTTCCCAGTTGCAAATATTCGGACAGAAAATGCGATTTTGTGTGTCAAATTTTGAATTGGAGGGCTCTGATTGGCCAATATGACGACTTTGACGTAAAATTTCGCATTTTCTGTCCGATTATTCGCATCTGGAAATCCAGCTTTCATCGGGTTATTGCCTATCGGACAACGCTGGCTGGCCGTACCCAACAGCTGATTTTGCTATTCCGAATTGGGCGCATCGCGTTGCGCGCAGTAACTTATTACAGCAGTCGTACCACCATAACCGATAATGATCCAAGTCGGCAAGTCCTCAATTTATTTCTTATTTTGATCTTCCAATCCTTGTGGCATGCACGATTTCTTTTGCTAACCTTGCAGTAGGTATGTCTCATAATTTCATAAAAAAAGTGAAAAAAAAAATAAAAAAGGTCATGCTATGTGCACCTACGTAAGTATGTCCGGATTTTGTCCGGATTTCAAGGATTTATTGTCCTGGAAACTGAAAAAGGCTTATGGTAACCCTATACCTAATGCCGAGTAATGCCACCGAACATTCGAGTGGTAATGCCGGAGAATGCCGTGGTACTTGCAGCCGACAAGGAAAATATGTTGAAACTTTGGCATGAGCGCTTGGCTCACCAAAACAAGCGTCATGTGAAAGGTGTGCTGAAGAAAATGGACATAGACGTGGAAGTAGACAGTAATGATTTTTGCGACGGATGTGCTCTTGGCAAAATGCATCGGAAGTCTTTCGGAACGTGTTCAAATAGAGCGAAAGCTCCTCGAGAGATTATTTGCCCTGACGTTTGCGGTCCAATGCACGTAGAGTCTTTAGGCAAAAAGCGCTACTTCGTACTGTTCAAGGACGATTACAGTGGATTCCGAGTTATCATTTTCTGCGGCACAAGTCGGAAGTCGGAAGTGAAAGAAAAGTTTGAACTTTTCTGCAATGAAGTTCGAAATCGGTTCGGAGAAGACATCAAACAGCTGAGCACCGACGGCGGAGAAGAGTTCAACAATAAAGAAATGAAACAGCTGGCTGGTCGTCTGCGAATCAAGCTTGTTTACACGCCGCCGTTTACGCCCCAGCACAATGGGATTCTGGAGCGCGAAAACAGAATTAGTGTGGAGGCAGCAAGGTCAATGTTATATTCGAAACCTGATCTAGTAGTTGGTCAGGCGGCTAGACAGAGCATGCAGCGTTGCCATTCAAATGACAGGTGTACGAAAGTTTTCAAAATTTGGAGCCTTCAAGCATGCGCACCTGCCCAAACGAAGTAGCCTATTGCATTGGGGCACATAACAGGGCCGCTATTCTTGAATCGTGTGAGGAAAGTCCCTTGGAAGTAAAATACATTCCGCAGTACACTGATGTAGCGAATGTTGCCTAAAATCGTGGTTTTTAGGCAACTTTCGCTACAGAAGTGTAGTACGGATTATATAAAACTCCCAGGGACTTTTCTCACACGATTCAAAAATAGCGACCCAGGTGTAAGGCATTGTTAGAAATGATTAGAAATCACAATCTCGATCTCGTTAACGCCGAATAAACCAGTATGTGAACAAAACACGTAAAAATTATAGTATTTAGTGAGGTTATTAGCAGGTTAGTCCGGTTGACGTTGACTCCGACATGGATGAAACTTGACAGATGACAATGACACTATTGACATTTTGCCATAAACGCCCGCTACATGCAATCACCCTATTGCGACGCAAACTTGACAAGAAATCCAAGAAAGGTTTTTTTGTTGGATATCATGATGGACTTGGTGGGTACAGAGGTCATGTACCAGAAAAACGCGATGTAGTTGTAAGTCGAGATGTGATGTTCAAGACTGAACCTTTAATTCCATCGGTGACGGAGCTTGATGCAAGTGAAAATGCGACGTGTCAAAAAGTGAGGCAAGAGTCTCCGCTCCCGACATCGAGCGAGCATAATTTGGAATCTGAGGTGAAGCAGGTGCGCTATCGGAAGAAAGTTTTGAGCCTGAAGCGGGCGCCCGTCAACATGGGACGATGAATCTCCGAGATCGTTCAAAAATCCGTAAGCCGGTTTATCTCCAACATTTTGCAATGATGGCTACGGGCAGGGCCGGTCCGAAGGGGGGGTGTGGGGGGGTGTAACACCCCCTCAGTCACGAACATCCAGTCGGCAAAATCAAATTCAGTCGGCAAAATCGAGATGAACTAGAATATTGTAAAAACAATATGAAAAAAAAATAGGCGCGTAACTATTACGCATTCGCGCATAATGCAACAGGAACTTTGTTGTTGGTACCTATAAGTTTGTGTTTATTGTATTATATTTACTCTCGAACACTGTCACCAAATTGTCATCAGTGTTGGTAGTTCGAAAGTTTTTTAAAGTTTTGCATCAGCACCAAAAACTATATGTATAAATAAGATAATATACAATTTGGACTATTCCAACAATTGCAGAACTTCTTTGTAGGATATATTCTAGTGATATATAGGTACCTATTATCCATAGACGAGATTTTTGAAGAGCTGGCCAAGGCTCTAAGGCGGCTTGATTCCTCGATATTATAATTTGATGTGATTGTTATGATACCTCTACTTCCTTCTTTATAAAATTATTGTTCTGTTTTTGGAATACTTCTACTCTTTTGAGTTTCAACTACACATTTCGTCCTTGCGCTATTGAGAATATCACCCTAGGGTTATGACTTACTTGTCCCATTTTCTTCTTGATGGAGCTATTTATAAAAAAATAAAGGAAGAAAAACAAAATGAGGAGCTTGTGGTGTGGTGGTCAGCGTGTCCGAATGTCATGTCAAGAGTCTGACGTTCGATTCCCACCGAGGGCGGTCGGATATTCGTCTCTAAAACAAGCTTCTTGGTTTGTGTGTCGCATAGCACATAAAATATGAACAGTAGTGCCTATCCCATGCGATATTGATGGTCGCTAAAAATCCCTACACTGTGTTGGAACACACAAGGGTTTTGCAAAATTTCCGGCGTCGATTTCAAGCTTCGTTGCAGAAAAAGGCTAACGTTGAATTGATGAAGAAAAAACAACAAAATGGATTGAGAAAATTCCCTTTTTTGCTTATTACTATCAGTATTATTATTATTGAAGCAGGAAATTTTCGCCTGCGGCGCTGTTTCTTCTTCAGACTCCTTCAAATATACACTAAAATTTCTCAATCCTCCCCTATTCATGAATCTAGGTACGCCACTGGTCACCACTATAATAATAATAGTCGGCATTTTGAGATTTTTCACACCCCCCCAACCAAATCGGTTTCGGTCCGGCCCTGGCAACGGGTGAAACTGCACCAGAGGATTACAACGAGGCGATTTCCTGTGCAGCTTCGGTGCAATGGAAGGCTGCCATGGACGACGAGATGGATTCACTGAGGGAAAATGACACTTGGGATTTGGTGGACAAACCAGCCAATTCGAGTGTTATCGATAACAAATGGGTGTATAAACTAAAAACTGATAAGGACGGTTCGAATGTGAAATACAAAGCGCGTCTTGTAATTCGCGGTTTTTCGCAAAAACCGGGCGTGGATTTCAACGAGACTTTTAGTCCGGTGACTCCGGTGGCTAGACTCGACACGATACGTGTAACTCTTGGTGTGGCAGCTCGCGAGGATTTATGCATTCGGCAGTTTGATATTGAAACCGCTTTTCTCTACGGAGTTTTTGAGAAAAATGTGGACATTTACATGTGTCAACCAATCGGGTACGCGGATGGAACTGATCGTGTCTGCAAATTAAAGAAAAGCTTGTACGGGCTAAAACAAGCATCGAGGTGCTGGAACCAGCGTTTTGCTGACATTTTGTCAAGTTTTGGACTCAGTGAAAGCAAGTCAGACCAATGCCTGTTCGTGAGAATGAAAAATGGGCGAAAACTGTTCGTGATATTTTACGTGGACGACGGACTGGTGTTCGCAAGCAAGAGGGAAGATGCTGACGAGTTTTTGGAGGCGCTGACACGTGAGTTTAAAGCTTCCGTAGATTTGACAGTAAAATCGTTTTTGGGAATCGAGTTTACGTTCCTGGAAGATGGATCGATATTTATCGATCAGAGTGCATACACCATGAACATTTTGCAGCGGTTTAATATGCAAGACTGCAAGGCAGTTTCCACCCCCTATTGACGTTGCATGGAACAAAACTGGTGATGCATTGAATGAAATTGCGGAAAAAGTACCGTATCGCGAAGCCGTCGGGAATCTTATGTTCTTGCAATGTGTAACGAGACCCGATATTGCGTTCGCGGTCAATGTTCTATCGAGATGTCTGGATAAACCATCACTTTCCCATTGGTCGTTGTTAAAGAGGGTGTTACGCTACCTTCAAGGCACGAAGAACTATGGACTTCTGTCTGACTTCTGTATAAAAAAGATGGCGAATTCAAGATCTTCAGCGACGCAGACTTCGCCGGGGATGCTGACAGCAGAAAATCTACTTCGGGGACCGTCTGCAAGTTCGCCGGAGCACCGGTGATTTGGAGGAGCAGAAAGCAGCAGTGTGTCGCGCTCTCCACCACAGAAGCAGAGTATGTGAGTGCCGCTTATGCAGTGAAAGATGGCCTTTGGTTATCGCGAGTGTTAAGTGATCTTGGTGTCGACGTCGGAGTGATTACTTTATCCATGGATAATCAGAGCGCTATCAGAATCATTAAGAATAATGAATTGCATGACAAATCTAAGCACATTGAGGTGAAGTATCACTTTATTCGAGATTTGTATAAGAAAGGAAAAATTGATGCTTGTTATGTTTCCACGGAAAGTCAGCTTGCTAACTTATTTACGAAACCTCTTTCTAAACCGAGGTTTGTTTCTTTGAGAAGCCTTTTAGGCGTAAGTGAAGTTTTTTTTTTAATGTTTTGTTTTTTTGAAGTATTTTGTAAGTTGAGTTTGAAATTCGTTTTGAGGGGGAATGTTGATGTGAATAGGGTATCAAAACTCATTTCCTTCTTGGAGTTCTCCCCACCATGTATTATTGCTCTACCAGTTCTAAAGTAGCGTGTCAGCAGAGTCGCGGCCAAGCGCCAGAGTCATGTACGCTGGCTCGCTAAGTTCTATTATTTGCTTTGTTCCAATAAACCATTTTCTTGACCGCCTGGTGTTTGAATAGCGAACATTAACATGCATTTGTTGTTATATCACCAGAATGTATTTGTCATTTATGTTTTGTTTTAATGAAAGTTTTTTGCTCTACTTATTGATTTTCTCAATTTTCCAAAGGTGAAAACTTTGATTCTTCGCTAAATTAATTAACACTTGACTTTTAGGTTCAACGTCATATTTTGGTCTTATTGTAACATATTTGATCTTGGAAAATTGAGGAAAACGGGCCCAATATATAAAAAATATTCATGTGGTTACAGTTATTCCGCTCTCAAGATATCATTAAATCACTATCTGAAAGTAATAGGTTTGTTTTGGCAGCGATACACAACCGTTTCCAACCGTTTGGATTCTGCGCGCTTCCGTTAAGCCGTTCGGGCAGTGTAAACTTCGAGTTGCCAACTGTTGGTAAGCTGTTTGGGCAGGTGCCTCCAACGGTTCGAAAACAGTTTGTGGACGGTCAGAGGAGTTTGAGAATTAAAAAGAAACTGGTGATCAGACGCATGCGTACGCCTTTCTTCGCAATCGGGCGATCTTTGATTGATGGCGTGGCGCGTAATGTGACAGTAAAGGTAAATAAAGACGCATTTTCGAGGTTAATTTAAAATAGTTTTACCTGCTGAAAGTTACATATTTACATTCATTCGGTAAATTTATCAAGGGGTTTCTGATGCGACTGACAAAGTTGTTGACGGGAATCGGTTTTATATATTTTTTTTCGTCAAGTAGAAACTCCTCCAAAAAGAAAATGTACGGATATTGCTATCAAATTTTGAAAATTTTTGATTTTGATTTTTGAAAATTCAAAATCTAGATAGCATCGACAATGTGTCTTTCCTCAAGAAAGTCGCATGCCAAATATGAACTTTTTATTTTTTAAAAAGGCACCAAAAATGATTTTTCGTAGACATGAAAAAGTGAATTAGTAGAAGTAATTTTTGGTACCTTTTTTTTGAAAATAGAAAGTTCAAATTGCATGCGACTTTCTTGAGGAAAGATACATTGTCGATGCTATCTAGTTCTTGAATTTTCAAAAATCAAATTCAAATATTTTCAAAATATTTTGGAAATTTTCAAAATTTGATAGCAATGTCTATATATTTTCTTTTTTGATGAGTTTGTACTTGACGAAAAAAATAAAATAAAACCGATTTCCGTCGAAAACTTTTTTAGTCGCATCATAAACCCCTTAAATAAGACCTCGGCTTGGCGGGGAAAACTTGACAAGTTGTTGTGTCCCTAGTTTCAACTGGAACCGCTCGCTACGCGTTCTTGCAGCAAAAACTTTCCAACCACTTGAAAACTGGTTGGAGTCGAGTATGCGCGCTGAATCACAGTTAGCAAACCGTCCGCAACTCGCTGCCAAAACAAACCTAATGTGTGTTCAAAGTTTCCCCACGTATATACCTAACTTTGAACGCACATGAAAATTTTGTTTTGTCAATGACGGTAGTTTTTTAAAAATTTGCAGGCTCTGAATGTACCACAGAGTGGCTTCCAACTTTCACAGTTGCTAATGCATAAATAACTTAGTCGTATCGAAAATCAACCAACTTCTAAGAAAAAACCTCGGAAAAAACCGTTCAAAGTATCGTATACCCATCTCGAGGTAGGTACTCGATTTCGCGCCATAGGCCGGCATCTTGATGACGTAAGTGACGATCCCCTATTGATACGTTAACTGGTCATCTACCCGGTATCTGCCGGTATGTAATGAATCAATGATTCGATCACTTCCCAAGTTCCCAAGCATATAATACGCGAAGAAAGTGACAGGTGCGCCCAGCTTTCTTTGATTGCTATCGTTTATCGTTGACACTTGGACTTGACGCCGCTGTCAAGACGAAAATAATAACGGCTGGGATTTGCATAACTCACCGTAAAAGAACAGATTTGAAAGCACTAACCGGCCTATTCTCTATTTACATGTTCGATAACGATATGTTACGAAACGATATGTTCCTTAACGATCTCTCAAACAGAAACACGTCCCATGCCTATTCTGTAACAAATCTGTTCAGAGCCCGACCTTAGCAAATTCGTAACAAAAACTTTGGTGACCAATCAGAGTCTACCTAGCCTGTCAGCTGTTAGCTCAAAATTGACCGGGAAACGTGATTTTTTCTATAGGTTTCGATTTGGTCTACTAAAATTTTCTGTGGTTATGGCTTACAGGGTGAAACGTCGACAATTTCTCTTTTTTTTTTTTTTTTTTTTTTTAATAATTGTTTTCCTCCTTCTCAACCTTCTTCTGGTTATAGGAGTTTGTAACATTTTATTAGTTTGGTTTATCAATCAGTACAAAGGTATACATTTCGATGTCACAGTAAATTTTTGCTCAGAAAATGTGTTGCCGCCGGCCGGATTTGATCCTAGGACCTCTAGGTTGGTGTTGTGTTGCGTTAAGCTTCTGAGCTACCGGCCGGTCTGACAATTTCTCTTGAACTGGATACCTGTATTTTTATATGGGAATCGATTTCGTTTTTATCCTGATAAACAAGAAGGAAAAAGAAACAGAACCGGAAAAGTTACTGAAACCGGACAAAAACTATCGTGTTTCCTGTCCACTCAACATCGCAGGAAAAATAGTTCCACCCGCCACCACCCCCAAATGCAGTCCCTGACCAAACAATAGAACCTCAGAAGTTACAGACACGGGACCAAAATTATCGTGTTTCCTACCTCTTTACCATTACTGAAGATATAGTTCCAGCCGCCGCCACCCCCCCATACGCCACCCCCGACGAAAAATTAGAACCACGAAGAACTTACAGACAAGGACAAAAGTCAGTGGGCCGTATTCATACCTCGCTTTTAAGCTAAAAGCGCTATTAGAGCGATGCGCATTCAGGGGCATTTCTCATATTTCAGTGTTCAAAAATACATTATTGCGATTGGGAGCGATTGTATGTACCTAATTGCAATTAATTTGCGAGTTAATTTGTATTTTTGAACACTGAAATATGAGAAATGCCCCTAAATGCGCATCGCTCTAATAGCGCTTTTAGCTTAAAAGCGAGGTATGAATACGGCCCAGTGTGTTTACTATACCATTTTCAAGAAGTTCCCCTTTTTTGAATTTGAAACTTTCCGAGGTGGCTACCGCCAAACACTACCTCAAGTCAGGCCGCTTGTTATGATAAGCATGAAAAGCGAAATCGATTCCCATATCAAATTACAGGGTGTCTTATTTGTGAAAATTTTTCGATTATGCACCATGTAAGCGACATAGGTACTACAGAAAATCTTGGCGGACAGATTCGAAACCTACGGAAAAAATCGTATAAGGACCGTTTTTCATTTTTCAAATTATGTTTAATGGAAGGTCTCCAGCGGGGGAGGTATAATTTATTCGTGAACAGCTGTACCTTCTTTCCACTTTTTCAATAATTTGACTTAAAACATTGGCATTGATTTTTCACATGATACCGCAAATAATATACTATTATTCACAACTAGCTTTCGCCGGGCGCGGCCCTTAAGCGAAACCTAGCCCTCGTTCGCTCGCGCTTCTCGTAGGGTGATATTTTCATGAGTGACCTGCATTCGCAGTGTTTTTGTTTGTTATGAGATTGTGTCGCAATTCGTTCATTTCGTTGTTCGTTGTTCTTCAGTTTCTCTGCATCTAACGGTGCTCATTCTGCTGATTCGTTGGGAACGAAATAGTATTTTATGTAACTAGCGCCGAAAACCGGGCATAGCATAACGAACGTGAATGCAGCTCGAGGCCCTAGGCCGAGAGCTGCATGTAAGAGAGTTATGCTATGCTGTTTTCAGCGCGAGTATCATACATCGTTTTTCGTGCTGCTTTTAATAAAATTACAAATAAATAAGATCATATCGCAATAATCATTGGAATAAATTTCAAGTTGGTACTTCTGCCATTTATCACCAAGGCACGAGGCATATACCTACTAGATGCAGATTTTTGTGTGTCAAATGTCGATTTGAGAAATTGTGTCCTATGTTTGAATTTTCTTGCTTAAAACCGCCCTTCCCCTCCCCAATCAGAAGGGCCATCCCCCAAAAATCCCGAAATCACTGAGCTCTAGTGTCTTGTGTGACGACGAAACACAGAAAATGACATAAATTAATCAATTTTGAACCTTCGCGCCACAAAAATCATTCTGCAATTGTACCAACAGCTATTAGGAAAATGGCCCTAAAATATCAATTTTCAAAGTAATTATTTATAATTTCAACTGATTTAAACCGAAAATTTCAAGCTATAACATTGGAAACGTGATCTCTCTTGAATAGGGTATGTGACTGTGTCAGATTTTAATGGTTTTATGTCTTTGTTATGAACAAGTGGAAATTGAAATGTAGCTTGAGCAATAATTCTCGATGATACATTGATTAATTGATGAGAAAAGTGAAATTAAAAATTAAATTATTTTAAATCAATGTCACGTGACCTAAAACGCACCACGATTGAGTGTGACGTCAATCTTTATATCTGTCATTTCTCATCTGTCACCGGAGATGTCACGTAGTGTCTGACGAAGCGTGTCGGTGTTTTTACCTGAAAATAAAATGAGATCCAGTTTTCTCGAGAGCGAATAGCAGTACGCTGCCTCAAATGGACGCTGTAATGGTTGGGCAGTTTATTATATTAAAATTGTAGGCACATTCACAAAAATGTGGTAGTCTAAACTCTAAAGTCTGACCACTAACTTCACTTTTAATAACATAACCTCAAATCTCAAATTGTGTTTTATTATCATTTATCGATTATACATATAACACATATGATACTTAATATAATTAAAGGTACCTACCAAGCTCATACACCTACATCAAAATGGTATTCACAGAAATAGATGGACGACTTCGAATATAATCCATTCGGATCCCTTCTTGCAAGTTCCAGTCACTTTCTTCTCATGTATGCTTTTTTGGGTACCACAATGAAAAGTTACTGTGGGGAACTTCTTCCCGTGTTTTTGCAAAGAGGCACCACACACCAGTGATAGGATTTTCCACTCATTGTTCTCCAAACAGAACAGCGTCCTTGCGAACATGTGACGGTTTGTTTACATTCGCGAATGACACTTGACAGTTTATGAACTGTGACGTCACAATGGCCGTTGACTTTTATAAAGCGTTTGGGCGCCAAATATTTGACCGAAATAAAAAAGATTTTTTCTACGTAAAATAAACATGCTTTGATCCAAATAAATATTACTTTCAGTGAAAACCAAGCAATTAGAAATTATCTAGACCAAAATTGAAAAACCGTCACATACCCTATTGTGAATGATTTTGCGAGGTTAGTTTATTTTTCACATGTACTTTTTACTTTGCCGCTCTAGATCTTTTTCTGAATATTACAGTGCAGGACACCGAGCGTATATTGTCATTTTCGGTTATGACAGCACGAAAACGTACTTTGCGATCTTCGACTTTTTCATTTTTTTGCTGTTCGTTTTTTTTTTCGCCATTCTGCTACAGGACTGGCAAGATCTTCTCTTTCACGTTGGGCATTGTATAAATATATATCACATCAACTTTTTATTACAACTGGTAAGAAACAGGTGTTCAAAACCACGACGGATCTTGCTTTATATACCCCTACCAATGGGTAGTCCCACCCAAACCAAAACTAGTATTGACTATTTCAAAATGTTCAATTACTATTTCGGCACGTCTGATTTTAAATTTGTAGGGTCGTGTAATATGCGCCGAGCCGTGGCTTTGCGGTCGTTTTCAAAAATTGATAACAATTGACCCAACGGTCGGATCGAAGTGGGGTTTTCGTCAAAAGAAAGTTCAAATTGTTCTCTAAATATAATGCCGTACATGCAGTGATGTATTTCATTAAGAAATTGTAGTTGCCTGCATATCGCAACTTTCTACATCTTACCGCGAACGCCAGCACTTGATCGGCGAAGCCGCCCTACACCAAAATGTTATTTTTGTAATTATTCATGATTATTTCGGCAAAATTTTTCTTGATTCGCGTACCAAGGCCATGAGCTACCCATTCGAGTTGAAATATTTTCTGTATTGAATTTCGTTTTGTTCGGAGGAAAGGATATCAAGCACCAGCAAGCAACGAATAAATCATTTGCGGCCGAGCCGTAGTTTCGGAGTCATTTTCAAAAATTAATAACTACTAATCGGCACTTCGCACCGATGTGAAATTTTCATTAAAATAAAGTTCAAATCATCCTCTAAATATAACTCCACATATGTATTATGGTAAAATGATAAGATCGGGTACTTCCTCGCATGTGATAACTTTCGAGATCAGGCCGGCTTCTGAAATGCAGCATTCAACGGCGATGCCGCGTCACACTAAATTGTTATTATTGTCATTGTTTATTATTATTTCGTCAAGATTTTTCTTGGTTCGGGATACAAGGTCATGAGCTACCCAATGGAGTAAAATTTTTTCGCAAAAACCTTCTCGTCTAGGACTAGATGCTGTGACGGAAGGACGGACGGACGGACGGACGGACGGACGGACAAAGCGAGGACAAAAGCGCCTTCCCGTTTGGAGAAGTGCGCTAAAAAAGTTTCGAATGATCCACAATTTTCCAGAATATTCCACAACATTCGAGAGTGTTCTGGAATGTTCCTGGCCGAACGTTCCAGACTATTTCTGAATATTCCAGGATATACCGGAATATTCTGGAATGTTGTAGAATGATCTCGAATATTCTGTACTGTACCTCACCCATAGGTGGCCCCACACCAAAAAGGCTTCGAATAGTCCACAGTGTTTCAAGAAACTTTCAAGAGAGTCCTGGAATGTTCCACCATGATCTGGAATGTTTCGGTATGTTTTCGAACGTTCCAGACTATTCCCAAACATTCCAGAACATACCGGAATATTCTGGAATATGGTGGAATGACCTCGAATACTCTTGAATTACCCGAACATTTCAAAACATACCGGAACATTGTGGATCGTTGTGGAATGATCTCGAATACTCTCGAATATTCTCGAATATTCTGTACTGTACCTCTAGCAATAGGTAGCCCCACACCAAAAAGGCTTCGAATAGTCCAGAATGTTCCAGGAACTTTCAAGGGTGTTCGGAATGTTCCACAATGATCTGGAATGTTCTCGAACGTTCCAGACTATTCCCGACAATTCCAGAACATACCGGAACATGCTGGAATGTTTTAGAATGATCTCGAATGTTCCACAAGGATCTGGAATGTTCCGGGATGTTTCCGAACGTTCCAGACTATTCCTGAACATACCCAAACATTCTGGAATGTTGTGAAATAATCACGAATGCTCCACAATGATCTGGAATGTTCTGGGATGTTTCTGAACGTTCCAGATTATCTCGACCATTTTAGAACATACCAAAACATTTTGAAATGTTATGGAATGATTTCGAATGCTCTACAATGATCTGAAATATTTCGGGATGTTTCCGAACATTCCAGACTATTCCCGACCATTCCAGAACATACCGGAACATTCTGGAATGTTGTAGAATGATCTCAAATGTTCCACAATGATCTGGAATGTTCCGGGATGTTTCGGAACGTTCCAGACTATTTCCGAATATTTTAGAACACACCGGAACATTCTGGAATGTTGTGGAAGATCTGGAATGTACCACAATGGATTGGAATGTTTCGGGATGTTTTCGAACGTTCCAGACTATTTTCGAACATTCTAGAACGCACCGGAACATTCTGGAATCTGAGATATTGTGGAACGATCTCGAATGTACCACAATGGATTGGAATGTTTCAGAGCTTTCCAGACTATGCTCGAATATACCCGAACATTCTGGAATGTTGTCGAATGATCACGAATGCTCCACAATGATCTGGAATATTCCGGGATGTTTCCGAACATCCCAAACTATTCCCAACCATTCCCGAACATACCGGAACATTTTGGAATGTTGTAGAATAATCTCGAATGTTCCACAATGATCTGGAATGTTACGGGATGTTTCTGAACGTTCCAGACTATTCCCGAACATTTTAGAACACACTTGAACACATTTTAGAACACACTTGAACATTTTGGAATGTTGTTGATTGATCTCGAATACTTTCGGATGTTCTGGATTGTTCTAGACATTCTAGAGGGCGAAAGTTCCAGCCCTTTCATCTTAAAAAACCCGCCCTTCAAATAAAACCGGGAACTTACTTCATGGATGGGGCATCGAGGGCTACCACAACATATAACTCCTTTGATTCTACTGGGACTCGTTTCTGAGTTTCGGCACGCATCTCTGTACACTTTCTTCTCGACTTCCTTTTATTATTCTAACGTTGAAGACTATTCCCGAACATTCCAGAACATACCGAAACATTCTGGAATGTTGTTGAATGATCTCGAATACTCTCGAATGTTCTGGACTGTTCTAGACATTTCTAGAGAGCGAAAAACTTCCAGCCCTTATATCTTCAAAAGCACGCCCTTTAGGTAAAAACGGAAACCTTCTTCATCGATGGGGGATATAGGGCTACCACACCATATAACTCCCTTGATCGTAGTAGGACTCGTTTCTGAGTTTTAGCGGCACAAAGATTTGGCACTTTCTTTTATTATACAGGGTGTTTCAGCGATGATAGCAAAAAAATCAACTGTGGGTAGATCTTGTCAAAATATGACGGAAACCTATTTACCATTTTGCAAACTTCGGCCTAATGACGAAGATATAGCCCTTCAAACTCAAGTTTTTTCGGATTTAAAAAAACTATCTCAGTGACGTTTTGACAAAAATAGCTCAAATTCAGCATACACTGATTTGTCGAAACTATCTACTGACCTGCCAAATTTTGAAAGAATTCCACTAGTGGTGTAGGAGTTATGGGGGTCAATAATGTAGAAGCATCCGAGAAAAGTTGACTTGAGGTGACCCTTCATAACTTCTACGCCACTGATTGGATTCTTTCAAAATTTAGCAGGCTGATAGATAACTATGACAAATCAGCTTATGTTAAATTAAAGCTAAATTTGTCGGAACGTTCCTGAGTTACAAATTTTTGAAATCCGAAAAAAACGTACTTTGAAGGGCTGTATCTTTGCCATTAGGCCGAACTTTGCAAAGTGGTGTATAGGTTTTCGTCATATTTTGACAGGATATACTCACAGTTGAGTTTTTTGCTATCATCACTGAAACACCCTGTATATATATTGATGAGTTAGTGATCGTTACATTTCTAAAGGTGCGTTCAGTCAGCTTATTCAGCCGCAAGTTATAATTTTAGCCGTAAGCGCTGCACCGCTTATTGGCTGTTCTGAGGAGGCTGGTTCGTTAGAGCCAATGGGCGTCGCTGCGCTTGCGACTAAAATTAAAACTTGCGACTAAAGGTGCGTTCAGTCAGCTTATTTAGCCGCAATTTTTAATTTTAGTCGTAAGCGCTGCATCGCTTATTGGCTGTTCTGATGAGGCTGGTTCACAAGAGCCAATGGACGTCGCTGCGCTTGCGACTAAAATTAAAACTTGCGGCTAAATAAGCTGACTGAACGCACCTTAAGAAAGCTGACTAAACGCACCTCAACTTTTAAAAAGTCGGAAAGTGAATGATTCCTCACAGGTTGGAAAATAATGTCACTTTCGGACCACGGGCCGAGGTGATCTGATCTAAACAGCTGTCGCGGAGTGCGGAGTGTTGATGGATGCGTTGTTTGAAAAGGTTGCATATGCCTACCTGATGAAAACGTTTGACGCGAAAAACTTTAAATAAAAAGAATGAGAGAACTGTGGGAAGGTTTCCACTGACGGAACGATTGACTTTTCAAATGAAAAGTACCTACATACTAGAAGGTGGTAGTTTTTTTTTAGAAATGGAAGCTGTAGACACAGTGTTTCGCTATATTATTTTAGCTCTTCAGTACAGCATACCAGACGTGAATTTTCTGTGAAACTACCAAGAGAGTTGTATAGATTTTCAACAACATAGCAACAAAACAACTCTGCAGCCGGGAGACATCAAACAAACAAACAAACCTTTCCAAGTTCACAGTTCTTTTTCATCTTATGAACTAAGTCGACGGTTCTCTAAGAAAAAACTATGTTTATTATTTAAATAAAAAGCCAAATATTTGCATTTAAACTGGATTATTGTTATAAAGTTCTCGGTAATATATTGAATCCCTTGGCTGTAATAAGACGCTTTCCACCTCGGTATGTAATATACCCTTGGCTGTAATAAGACGCTTTCCACCTCGGTAGGTAATATACTATTACCTACATTATTTACTTTACTTAGGTATGACTATGACTGTTCAAGGCACTGGCGTAATTGTTACGCCAATCTCATTTGAATAAATTGTCTTTATAAATTTGTACTTTTTTTAATAGGTACCTAATATAAATAAATTATAATAATAATGATGGAATAATACTTATAATTATTCATGATGAGTACAAAATATCGATAACACATGGTTTTTGTCTAGCTTCACTCAGCTCCAGATCTTAGAATACAGATACAGTGCAAATACAGCGAGACATATTATATACATTTCAACAGTGTTGTTTCCTTATTATCTCAATGGTTTGTAATATGAAAATTGGGCATTTGATGATTGTGACAAGATTAGGCGAAGGTTGCGCTCTATGATGGGTATATAGCAACAGAAAGCTGTGGTTTAATGAATCGGTCGTTATAATCATCAAGAAAGGCAGAAGCAAGGGCTGTTCAAACGTTCCACTTGCAGATACGGAAACCACCAGCAGAACCGCCCCTCAGTCCAGGTCCAGGGTGAGAGATTGCGACGACCATTTTCAAGTGTAACACGGGGCATTTCATATTCTCTTTGGTAGGTTCAATTTAAAAATAGCTGCCGGCCACAATTCGAGGGGCCGTATGATGATGTGGGTCAAAGGAGTTCACCCTTAAATATCTAGATATCAAAGCCCTATATCAGAGGGAGGAGGGTATTTCGCGACATGCACGGCTGTAGTTTTGCGGAGCGTGCACGCACCAATTTGCATATTTATTATAATACACCACCACAAGGGATTCCACTAAATAGGTTCATTAACGACACACCTATTAGTGTTCGTAATAGCAACTGCTCCAGCTCTCCTGAAATCTTGGAGGCGCCCATGCGAATGTGAAAAACAATGTATTCACCTTTGGGTCAAATTACATAGATGGATCCCATTTATTTGCATTTTATTCTGGCGTAGGTATACATTAACCACCATACCCAATTAGCTACGTGAAAGACCAATTAAATAAGTCTTGTAAAAACGCAATACCAACGTAGGTGAACAATAATAATGATAATCGAATCACTTACCATTGAAGTCACTTAAGTACACTAGTTTCTCAAAAAATGGAAAAAAGGAGTTTTACAACTTGAATAAATTACTGGAGTTTAAAATTTGAAATCTTCTTAGTACCAAAAAAGTTACACAAAACAATATATTTCAAGATATAACAGAAATATGATTGTCAGAGACCAGTGAAGAAATGAACTTGAACCCTATTCAATACGAATATTATCAACTTCTGGCCTACCAAATCAGGACATGAGTGATGGAAACTGTGAGAAACTGCACAAGATGTACTTTACTTAAACAAAAGTTATGCTGCACTGTAATTTGTTATTGAAAAGGTCCAAATCCAATTTTTTCATTGGTCTCTGAAAAAATTCTGTCTGAAATTCTGAAATCAAATTTCTGTTACATGTTTCAATATATCGTTCTGTATAAGTTCTTTAGCATTAAGGCAAAGATTCTAAATGTAAAATGTAAAACTCCTTTTTCTCGTTTTCTGAAAAATCACTAAAAGTGACTCGATTCCCTTCACTAATAGACGATTCAATTATTATTTTCAATGCTGGACTGGCATAACACAATCTCGATTCCGAGTTAGTTTTATCACAAGGCTATTATACTACTAACTAGGTTCTAGATGATTGTTCAGTTATTCTTGTCGAAAGCTACAACATTTCTGTCATTTCGCCTCTTTCTATTAAGAACAAATGCAATGCCGATTATTGTCATAAGGGTAATGTAGACCATGGCGGCGTTCACGGCGGCGGCTGCCCAATTATTCGGGCCTAAGTTTCCAGTGTGGATGCGTCCTTCAAAATCGGTACTGACAGCAGCTCTTGCTGTACGTTGCAAGTTCGTGCGTTGTTCACACCCCGACTCCCTCACATATTTCGCCCAGGTACGGTTTGTCGCAGTTAATACCCTTTGCGGCTTGATAAACGGTCTCCTGCCGGGTACGGTTTTGTTCATGACTATTGGCAAAGGCTGCTTGTTTGTATCGTAATTGCAAACCAGCAGCTTCTTCCTCTTAGTCTTACCCACCGTCACGTGTTCGGCCCCAATAGTGGCACCTTCCAGAATGCCCAAGTTACTTTTCTCAATTGTAGCCCAGTCCCACAGCTCGGCAACCGAACAGTCGCACTTCCACGGGTTCCCGATCAGCTTCAATTTTTCAACTTTAGGGTTCTCCGAAATGTCTTTCGGCGAAAACGTCGTCAGATTGTTGTACCTCAAATCCAGCAACTCCAACTGCGGCAACAGCTCAAGGAACCGTAGATCATTGGGCGACGAAAAATGATTGCCCCTCAGTATGAGCGTGGTGATGTTCCTCGTCCAGCTGAACGCTTCAGGCGGCAAGAATGTCAAATTGCAATTGCTCAGATCGAGATTTTCAAGCCTCGACAGCTGTTTGGGTAGCAGCGGTCCATATCGCGATACCTGCAAGGGATTGCCGGCTAGCTGCAGCTCCGTCAAATCCGTATACGTCAGGTTGTTGAAAAAGAGCGTCGCATTAATCGCGCGCCGCAGTCCGCAGAAATTCAATTCGAGACTCTCCAAGCGTGTCAAATTGCCAAACAAACCTGCCTCCAAGTTCAGCAAGTCGTTTCCTGAAAGAATCAGACGTTTCATGTTGGTCATTTTAGAAAACGACGTTGGTGAAATGTACGACAGGTTACTGTATCCCATATTGAGATATTCGAGCTGATCGAGCGGCGCCAACAGCTTTACGAACGCATCGTTCAGAGGATTGTGAGAAATGTCCAGTTCTTGCAGACTCTTTAAATTTTGAAACGTATTGGGGAGCCGAGTTAGGCTGCAGTTGCTAAGTGACAGTTTTTCCAACATAGAAAGAGGCGCGAGCGCAACCAAAAGGTTCGAAGCGAGAAGTGAATTGCCGGAAAGGTACAGACTGCGAATTTTAGTCACGTTAGCGAACGCTTCATCTGACAGCGTGAGATTACAATACGACAAATCTAGCGAATCAAGCTGTTGCAATTTGCCGATCGTTTGCGCGATGTCGAGATTGTGCAATTCGTTCTGGGCCAAGCTTAACGTGCGCAAGTATGTGTTGTTGCTGAAAACGTTTTCAGAAATTTCTTTGATCCCAGAATTGCGCAAATCAAGGTATTCCAAGCGGCTCAAGTAATCCAAAACCGATGACCAATCGGTCTTCGTGAACGCGTTCGAGGTCATCTCGAGATTTTTCAGGTTTCCCAAGGAGACGAAAGCGAAATCAGCAATAAATGCCAAGTTGCAATCGTTCATTTTCAGCGTTTCTAAGCTAGACAGCGGTTCGAGAACTTTGGTATCGATCACGCCCAACGGATTTCCAGAAAGGTCGAGAGTACTAAGCGATGTTAGATTGATGAAGAATTGCGGGTTCAAGTGTTGCAGGCCGCAATTGCTGACATCCAAGTACAATAGCGATTTCGTGGATAAGAATGGACCGTCAACAGGAGCCAGGGGGTTGCCTTGCAGTTCGAGCGTTATGAACCCGGGCGAGTCACTAGAAAAATGCTTGGGTTGGGACATCAGATGATCGGCAAGAAATTTGCTTACTTACTCGAAAGCATCGGGGTCAACTGTTGTGATCGAGTTCCCGGAAAAATCGGCGTCGATGAGGTAGTTTAAACCGGCAAAGGATTCCTTCTTGACTTCCGTCAAGAGGTTCTCGGCCACTTGCAGACGTCTCATCTTGATGCCGGACGGAAACGGACCGACATTGGTTATGTGATTATTGTTGAGATCCAGCACGTAGACGTTCTGGCTGAGCTCTTCGTAAGGTATCTCGGTCAAGTTACTATCGGAGCAGTCCGTCACCCAATTGATGCGGAAATAATGACAGTCGCAGTCGTCGGGACACTCCAATTCGGCCAGTTCGCCGTTGAAGGCTTGCGTCAGTCCGCAGAGCAGAACCACTTGCAGTACTGGCCATGGCCCCATGGTTCTAAAACAATAGAGGAAATCTCATTAAAATAAAATGGTAGGTACCTATACGGGCGAGAATGGCGAACTGTAGTAGTGCACCCGCGCCGCCCGCCTCGTCTTGGAAAATTACACCGTTTAATTCCTATTATTGAATAAATCATTGCAATCCCCAATACAAAAGATGATCCGGAAACGTTATATAACGTTTTTTTCTTTTCGCTTTGAATTGATTGACCAATCAATCCAAACAGAGCCGCCGGTATGGTGACGACTTAAACTCAAAAATTCCCGCTGGTTCCACAATCATCATAGTTCACAGCTCAGTACCTACCTAACAACGATGAAAATATTCACAAAATAATTCAATAATGGGTAGCTGCGTAGGTAGGTACCTACGTAAAACCATTATTATTTGTAATAATAAGGTAAACATCGTGTGACGTGATTCATATAAGCATGCCGGTATGTGAGTCAACTTGAAACTATAGCACCAAAGTGCATGCTAAGCACAGAGGTAACTATGCCAACATCCTATATAGCCTACAATTTACTTTTGAAAATCTTCCGTCATCAATTCCCTTTTATTTAGGTTGAAATATTAAATATTGAATGTGCAGCAGTGCAGCGGTATAGCTTGGAAAGTTCGGACAACACGTGCAATCAATTATTACACTTCGAAATTTGCCCTGTGAATAAGCATACTACAAGCTCATTTTGAAATGTTCGAAATGCATTCAAGAGCTCCTCTAAAATTCAAGATAGTACAAGACTTGATTTGTCTCTTACTATGACTGAATGGGGGGAAAATGTACAAGATTCAAGCTTATCCCCAAAGGAATGCAAACACTCATAGTGCTAGCGGTTCACGAAATGATGCTGCAAATTGTAATAAAAGTGACAAATTTGGCATAACTATTCCTTGGACGACAATGAACGATTTGGCCCGCTGCACTAATCGATCAACCGCCGAGGGGCCGAGATTTTAAGGGGACCAACTGAAAAACAACTCTTTTTTTTTAAGCATCAAATGCCGCTACAGAACTATATGCTAGCCGACGTTTCCTAATCAAAGGAATGTCTAGATCATGATTTTGTCACTGCAAGACGCCACTGTCGCTGGGAGCCCCAATATCACCCCCATATTGAATTTGGAGTCTTTTTTGAACTGGATGGCAATGGTATTCGAAGTGGACGTGTAATATGTCATTTCCAATGTTTTCAAGGTCTTCTGCGAATTTAATTCTGCAGACAAAATTGATTTTTAGTCAAATTTAGAGGGAGGGGAGAAAACGAAATATCAACAGTTTTTTTATGCACTCCGAATGGCCACTGAATCGGCCCTGGTAACATTATAACATGATTTTTATATGTAGATCACTATTCCGCCACTAATGAAGCGGCAAGACAACCGGAAGTCAAGTAACAGTCACCTGCTATCTGAATTTAAATACCATCTTGTTTCTTTAGCATTGATCGGCAGAGGGGGTGTCGGGTATCATTTCTGAGGTTTCTGGGGTATCGGAACTAATTTTTGAAAGTGAAAATGTGACTAGACCAGGATTGAAGGGGGTGGTCAAAATATAAACTTTTTTGATCAAGGCACCCAACACCATCATAACATCATGCTTGGAAACTTTTCTTCATAAATCAATTGTGCGGATCACGATGCCGCTACCGCGAAAGCGATGCGACAACCGTGAGTCGAGTTAAAATCGGCATATTCAAGAAAAACATATTTAATTCCAATCATACTGATCAAATGGAACGTCCAAAGTACTTTTTCGAATAGTCGCGGGGTCCATAATTTCATGCTCTTACATGCGATTTGTTTTTAAATTATAATAAAGTGAAAATGTGGTAGGAACAAAATCAAAGAATAGCCTCGAAACGCGTGTTTTTGAAAAAACACTGATTAATGAGGCTATTCTTTAATTTTGCTCAAACCACATTTTCACTTTCAAAAATGAATTCCGAGACCTCAAAAACCTCAGAAATCATACCCCACACCCCCCTCTGTCGATCAATTCTAAAGAAACGAGATAGTATTGAAATTCCGATAGGTGTCTGTTACTTGACTTCTGGTTGTCGCACCGCTCCGACAGTGGCGGAATCGTGATCTACATATCAAATTCATGCTACAGCGTCAGCAAGCTTGATTCAAGAGCACCTCAGAGGGCCCAAGAAAAAAATTTGATTTTTCGTTTTCTCTCCCTCCCTCCAAATTCATTTAAAAACAAATTGCATGTAAAAACATGAAATCATGAACCCCGCGACTATTCGAAAAGATACTTCGTACGTTACATTTGATGAGCATTATGATTAGAATCTAATATAATGTTTTTATTGAATATGCCGATTTTAACTCGACTCACGGTTGTCGCATCGCTTTCGCAGTAGGGCATCGTTATCCGTATAGTTGATTTATAAAGAAAAGTCCCCAACCCCAAGCATGATGTTATGTTGAGTGCCCTGATTAAAAAGAAGAAACAAAATAGTATTTAAATTCAGATAGATAGCTGTTACTTGACTTCCGGTTGTGCCGCTCCGTTAGTGGTGGAATCGTGATCTAAATATCAAATTCATGTTATAATGCTACCAGGGCCGATTCAGTGGCAATTCGGAGTGCATAAAAAAACCTGTTAATATTTCGTTTCTATTTCGTTTCCTCCCCCTCCCCCCAAATTTGATTGAAAACCAATTTCGTCTGCAGGATTACATCCGCAGACCCTGAAAACATTGGAAATGACATATCAGCATATCACACGTCCACTTCGAATATTATTCCCATTCAGTTCAAGAAAGATTCCAAATTTAATATTCAATATTTCCAACGGCCGCGGCCGTAGCGTTTTGCAGAGATAAAATCATGATCTAGACATTCGTTTGATTAGGAAACGTTGCCTAGCATGATTCTGTAGCGACATTTGATGCTAAAATAGTATATTATAATACAAGTTACATAATAAATACAGTTTGTCATCAGAAATGAGCCGGATTTTTCTGAAATAAACCCCTTCTGCAAAGTGATGTCACCTGAGTTGTCTCTTACTGTTAGTAAGTGCTGTCATGTCGATGTCATGCTCGCTAATATTGCCAACATTTGGGATTAAAAAACCGCGTATCGAAATGGAGCTTCTTACGATACGCGAATGACGTCATTTGCGTATCGAAATGACTTTCTTATGAACGCAAAATAGAAAAAAAATAATAGTTGTCTTTTAGTTGGCCCCCTTAAAATCTCGCCCCATCCCGGCGGTTAATCGATTAGTGCAGCGCAGCGGGCCAAATCGTTTATTATGGTTCAAAGAATGATTGTGCCAAATCTGTTGTTTTTATCACAATTTTCAGTATAATCCTGAATTTTGTCGCGAACAGCTAGCACTATCACAAGATCAATTTTGCTTGTCTGAGGCAAATAATGAAGGTTTTTTTTCCAATTTCAAGAAAAACAAAATGAAAGTACCCGAATTTTTTTGTTTTATCGACAGAAACCATTTTCAAAAAAATCGTCGTCTTTTCTGAACGCGGGACCTCTCATCGCGAACATCTATCCCTGCGAATTTTTCGAAGCGGGTGTTCCCTTGTTTCGATGAACCAGATTTCCAATATTTCAGAATCCGTAATAATAATTATCATTTTCTTGATAGGGTGATCTTCAACCAGTCCATCAGCCCACCTTGCGGTGTGTTTAATAGGAACCCTCGACCAAGAAATGGATTTACTTCGCAGCAGTCATTCATTTTGGTGCATTATTACAGAAAGTATAATTATTATACAAGTGTCCCACGAAGTAACCGACATGGCTTGAGGGTAGATGTACTTTTCCAAGGCAAATCAGAATCTGCATTTGAAATTTTTCTGCCGTCTTCCGTTTCCAAGATACAGGGTGATTCATGTGTTCAACCGAAAAGTTTGATTGGCCATATCTCAGGAATAGATCAATAGAATCGATTGAAATTTTGCAGGTATATTCTAAAACCAAGGGCCTTTGTAGCGCCCTATTCATTTATTAAATAAATAGAGGACCGCACCTAAAATTCTGTTTTTCGAGTTTCTGTTGGAAAAGTCATTCTGTATAGATTTTTTTCTCCAAAATCTGATGTCATAATCGGGAAATACATGAAAAATGCAAAAAAACGCGATTCCTAAATGGTTTGGCACTAATTTAGCTGATTCGGAAAAAAATTATTACCAGAAATTTTCCAGGAATATTTTTAAAAATTTGATTTCAAATCACTCAAACGTAATGCCAGATGGTCAAACAAAGTAACAATTTCAATTTTGATGATCTAGCAAATTAAGGATAATTTCAGGAGAATTTGGGTGGGATTCTGAGGTACCAAATTTATGTTTCCAGCAAATTGTCCTGAAATTATTCTTGGTTAGTTGGAGCACCACAATTAAAATAATGACTTTGTTCGACCACCTGGAATAGAATTTCACTAATTTAAATTGTATTAGTTTTTTTCTCAAATCAGCTGAATTAGTGCCAAACAATTTGAGAATCGCATTTTGTAGCATCTTTCATGTAGCTTCCGAATACGACATCAGATTTTGAAAAAAAATATATACACGATGACTTTTTTAACAGAAACTCTAAAAACAAAATTTTGAGTACGGTCCTGTATTAATTTCATAAATAAATAGGGATCTATTCCTGAGACATGGCCAATCAAACTTTTCGGTTGAATACATAAATCACCCTGTACTAGACCCTGTATACGGAAACGGAAGACCGTCGGAAAAATTTCGAATGCAGATACTGATTCGCCTTGGAAAAGTACATCTACTCCTGAACTATGTCGGTTACTTCGTGCATCTACTCCTGAACTATGTCGGTTACTTCGTGGGACACCTGTACAAGACACATACACACACACAATAAATATCATTATTGTTTCGTTGTTATCCTGGAAACTCCTTTAAAGGTGGTTGGCAAAAAGTTAATAATAATGATACAAAATTGCGGTGACGGGGTAGCGAAATATATTTTTGCCAAATGTCATTTGGCATATTCATACAAAAAGTCAGGAAACGAAAGAAGAAGAACAAGTGAGTATGCCTTCACGTGCGTGAGTCTCAGTAGCGCATTTTCTTAAAGAGGCATATTGTGAATGTAAAGAAATTTGGTTGAAGGAGAAAAATCATTCTTTGCCCACTCTCTTCAATCGAAACTCATTGTGATATTTTGTTATCGGCATGGGGTACTTGCCAATTAAATAGATTTGAATGAAAATTCTTTCAATCAACAATATTTTTTTGTTTGGGGGCGACAGCTGGGGGCGGCGACTAATCAACAGTAGGCTATTCTTTCCCATTTTTAGTCGGCTATCCATATAGCGAAAGAATTAAATCGTTATGTCTTCGGGTTCATGTTTTTCATTTATCTCTTAATGAAAAAGCCGGCTGGCAGCATTCGGTAAAGTAACTGTTGCACAGTTTTAGTTGGAAGTTTCTAAATGTTTGAGGTAACATTAGCTTCCAAATCAGTGAAAATTGTTGAAAGTTGCACTTTTTAGCGCCCTTTCCCAAAAAATGGGAAAAAGGCGCTTTTAGCTTCACTTTGTCCGTCCGTCCGTCTGTCCGTGCGTCCGTCCGTCCGTACCCGGGATAACTCCTCGGGAAAGAAAGATATCGATGTGGTGTAAACGCTGATCAATAGTACATATCGCTGTACTAGGATGATAGTAAGACAACTTGAAAAACATAGTTTCGAGTAATCGCCACTTGAACATTTCAGAAGAACGAAAAACACTCTTCTTCTCGAAATTTCGGAGATTTTTCAATTTTCCAGTTGTATTATATCGCTCCTGATAGACCTGTGAGGAATTCATTATGAAATCACATTTACTCTTTGAGAAAAAAATCAAAAAGTGAACATATCCTTGTATATCGCTAGAAATAATGGTTCTGTTGGAAGTTGTCCGTTTTTTCATGTAAGTTATCCTACTATTCGTCAGGAATTCGTAGAGTGATTTTGAATTTATCCCTCTTTTTTTTCAAGTTGTCCGAGTATTGCACAGTAAGCATAGCCTGGTTCAACATATTTTTCCTAGTTATCCTTAAGTATTGTATGACATGGAATAAGCCCATTAGTTTTTGGCTGTCATCTGATAAATAAAAGTGTCACTATCAGAAATTGGAAATTCATTTGAAAGTCCTTTGAAAACTGTATTCAGAACAGTAGATAGTGTTTCGCTAACTGTCATGTGTCAAATATTGAAAAATGTCAAAGTTCATAACTTTGTCATTCAATTATTCAATATTTTTCCTCAAACATTTCATCCTGTGAACCGATTTTCACGATTTCATTTACTTTTAGCAGTCTTGGCCATAGCTATAACCAATATAGTCTGCCTCCGCATCTATTCATCGTTTAGGTTCAGTTTCACCCAATACAAACTGACCTGTGGATAACAAAATCATGGCAATGTACATTGGAGATAAGTTGAAATTATTAAGTCATTTCAAACAATTCACGGAACATTTCTGGTCGAATAGTGGGACAACTTAGAGAAAAGTAAGATATTTCACAAACGCATGAGGGTATGTTTGTGCAATAGTGAGTTAAAATGAAATATCTGAAGACTTTCATTAAATCTGTTGGTTTTTTGGTATAAGAGTAAGACATCTTTCACAGTAAAATACTGAGATAACATGAAAAACAAGGACAACTTGAAATTTCCAAATCAGATTTGTTGTAAAATTGGGACATGTTGAAATGTCTTCGTATTATACCAGAAGGCAAGATCAAATTCGATCTATTTCTCAGTAGAAGAAATAGAACATTTTGAGATGTCCGAGTATTAGACCAGAACTGTTTAAAAAACAGATAATTATAACAGTGAGATATTCATTTTTTATGTACTTCCATGATGATTCTGAGTAATTCGATTTTTTTACCAGGTAGAGAATAGCTTGGAGCTATAGATTTTGAAATAATCCGAAAATCAGAAATTTGAAGTTATCTTACTATCATTCTAGCACAGCGATATGTCCAGGATGTCAAGTTGACTTTTAGTTTTTTTATTATTCTGCCGCCATCTTTGATCCGCCATTTTGAATTTCTCTAAAAGTGATCCGATTGAAATGAAATTTGCAGGCAATGTGAACCACATCAAGATCTATCCAATTTTCGACAATTGATGTCCCGCCGCCATCTTGTATTTTCCATATTGAACATGTTTCAAAGTGATAGAACTAGGAGAATTATGCCTCAACGAAAAAAGTTATCGATGTGGTGCAAACGCCAATGAAATGCGTACGTGTCCACCATATAAAGTTGACCAATGATTTTTGTCACTTGGCCGCCATCTTTGATCCGCCATTTTGAATTTTTCTGAAAGTGGTCCGATTTGAGTGAAATTCACAGGCGATGTGAACTTTATAAAAATGCATCCGATTTTGGACAAATAATGCTCTGCCGCCATCTTGGCCGCCATATTAAAATTTCTTATCACTCAACGATTTTCATGGAGCATGGGACTCACTTTTGTTTCGTATGATCATTCTTATTCTCCAGCCAAATTCCAACATTCAGCCGCCATATTGAAATCTCTCATTAGTGGAACGATTTTTATGAAACTTGGAACTCACCCTTGTCTATAGTACGATCATTTTGATTTTTAAGCCAAATTTCATGAATCTGACGTTATTTTGGCCGCCATATTGAAATTTCGGATTAAATAACGGTAGAACCCTAATTCACATCTTGCGTTCACTAATCCTTCAAAAAGTAAGTGCTCTACTGAGCCTCATGCCCATGAGGCATATTCGCTTGTTTCTTTTGGGAGCGGAAGCTGGAGGCGGCGCCATTTCAAAAGTAGCCTATCCTTTCCCATCTTTATTTAGCTATCCATATAGCGAGAGACTTAGATCGCTATGTCCTCGGGTTTATGTTTTTCATTTATCTCGAGATTCATCTCTTACTTTGGGGGCGGCGTGGCGTGTGGGAGCAGCAGCGTTCGGCTAAGCAAATGTTGCACAGTTTGAGTTGGCAGTTTCTAAATGTTTGAGAAAACATCTCATCATCTCAATCAGTAACAATTGTGAAAGTTGCCCTTTTTGTCGTTTGAGGGCGGAATCTGGGGGCGGCGACTAACCAAAAGTAGTCTATCCTTTCCCATTTTCAGTCAGGTATTCATATAGCGAAAGAATTGGATCGCTATGTCTTCGGGTTCATGTTTTTCATTTTAAAGTGATTGGGGGCGGTTTTTAGCAATTTTTTCATGCCGGTGGCGCATATTGAAGATGGAATGTTTCTGGATTTATGTTTTTGAGTGGCAACTATGTATTATTCTTGAAATGATAACACCAGAGCATTAGGTCTGGGAGAAATTGCAACATCATGTTATTTGAAGTTGATCAGGGGCGGTTTTCTCTATGTTGGCGGCGCGATATAGACTTTGGCCCGTATTCATATCCCACTTTTAAACCACATTTAGCATGCCTCTAACAAAAAGCGCTCGGCTACCTGATAAAAGCGGTTGTATTCATAGGCCACCTCTTACGTCCTGTTAGGGCCCATCTAACTAAAAGGGGTGTTGATTTGGCAACGTTGTGAAATGTACTCAAAACTACCTACCCGCGAAGGTAGACGCAGGTAGGCAAGAACCCTAAGCCGCTTTCGTTTTGCGCCAAGAGCCGCTCCGGGTAGATCACTAGATAGAGAAAGTAGATACATACACCAATCACGGCCCAGCTGGATCTGTTTTCTTTGTCTGGTGATTTACCTCGAGCAGCTCCCCCTGGCAAAACAGAAGCGCTGGCAACTCTTGCTACATTGATGTACTGCGGATTGCATAAAACCTCGCATAAAACTTTCAGGGAATTTCTTCCACAGTTTCAAGAATAGCGGCCTAGATCTGTTAACTTGAGAAGTGAACACCTGTTTCGACTGTTTTGTGTAACTCGTCCCTGTCTTGAGAACAGTAAATAGTGAAGGAGTATGACTGAAAGCGCGCTAAGAATTTTAGCGAAGAAAAAAATCAGACATGTGTGTGTGTCGGTAAACAAGTCGTAATCGAGGACGGGTCCAGCACTCCAGCAACGCCAAGATGACGCGCGGTCATGAAAAAAAAAATAGGAAGAGTTGGCGGTTTCGGGGCGGCCATCCAGAGCATTGTGCACTTCCCGCATTTCGGCGGCATGCTTCATTAATTCAATTAAATCAATATTTTAGAAAAAAAATGTGATTTTCGTCACACTTCTCAAGAACATACGGCACAGCTTGTAGGTTAAATGGACTCAAAACACGCCTGTTGGCACATTTGGATCCCATCTAACTTGACGCATGCGTGAGACCATCCAAAGTCGCTTAAAGACACGTAAAAGAGACATATGAATAGACGCGTCTCTAAACATCCCCTTTTAAGACGACTTTAGAGACGCCTGTTTAAAGTGATGATAGATGCGCGCTAAAACCACGTATGAATACGGAAATGTTAGAGGCGCATCTTTAAAACCGCTTTTAACACTAAAAGGGGGATATGAATACGGGCCATTCAATATAGCCTAGCCACGCTTTGAGGGTGGCAGCTATGTAACAGCGAAAAAATCAGAGAGCTAGGACGTCTAGTTTGCGAGGAGTTCGAGGAACGGACGGACGGACGGACGGACAAAGCGGCTGCAATAGCGATTTTCATCAAGATGGAAAATGTGCTAAAAAATGTATGCAACACGTAAGGAATATGGATGATTATTTTACTAATTTTAAAATTTGAGAGACATGACATAACATGCACAAAGCAAAGTCCGAAATGGCAAGCTTTCAGTTCCCTCTTCAATATATCGAAATTCCTCAACTCTGGGGCTACAAATCAGTATACAGAGTGAAAGTTAATTATTTTTCTATACTTTTTTTTCTTTCTTCGAAAAATTATGACCAGAAAAAACGGTTTTAGGCTACTTTGATAGGCTGTATATAGTCTTCCAATAAACATATAAGAAATATACCACCCAGCAACTGCTGTGTACCAAGTTATAGGGTGAAAACTATTTTTCATCTATTTTTTTTTTCTTGGTGGAACTGATCTAGATTTAAGCCGGTTTCAGTTTTTTTTGCAAGCTTATAATGTCACACTGAACATATGGAACATCTATGCAACTGCTGCTTTTCTATTTACAGGGTGAAAAGTCATTTTCACGTTTCAATTTTTTTCTTGGTGAAATCGGCTCACACATGCACAACAACTGCTGCGACTGGGGTTCTTCTGTAAACTTGAAGTTTCTAGTCGAACATATCAAAATAATACATTTCTGCTACAGCTGTGTTTAAATTTACAAATTTAAATGTTTGGGTATATTCGGGTATATTGCATCAAAAATTCAAAAAAACTTGAAACGATTTCATGGTTGACTTCAAAGTTTCAAACCTAAATGTCTCAAAAACGAAGCCTTTACTTAAAATTTTGCAGAAGTTACTTTCTTTTCTAAATTGAACGTGAAATTCAAAAATTGAAACCATTTCCAAAAATATTTAAAGGGATGAAATATAGGGGGAAAAGGGGAAGGGTACTCCCAATTATCTTCGCCCCTAAAAATGTCTGATTGATTACATTATTATTGTTCAATAGAGATTTATTTTGTTAACCTTTGGCCCAAATTTTAAGAAAATCGGTTGAACGGTACAAAAGTTAGACAGAAAAAACGGTTCTTCAATTCTAACTTTGAAGGGCTATATCTCTCTTATCCCTGTCGGAAATTTCATATAAAAGCCTATTAAAAAAAAGTATATGATTCCTATATGTTCTGTATACGGTTAGTGCATTTGCAATTTGTATATAGAAACCTACAGGAATCTTATTTGCTAATTGTATTACACAGCCTATAGAATCATATGGGGCTCCTATTTGGGAATGCTGATAGATTCGACGTGAAATGGAAAAGCCAATACATTTCTATATGGTATTACATATAAACTCCTATTATCAAATAGCACATAGGGAATTGCAAATAGGTCTCTTGCATGAATATCACATACGGATCTGTATTATGAATTCCAAATAAAGTCGGAGACAAGCTGCTTCAATGGGGGTATACTCATCCTTTTTTTTTTGTAATCAATTCCCTAATCTCCTTCTCACTTTCTAAAAACCGAGAAACATGACTTAATGAAAAAGATCCAATGCACTAGTTTAGGTGTTACCTCCCACATGAGTAATTGTGGCTTGAAGATATTCGTTTTCGAATTTTACCATATATTTCTTGGAAAAATTACTGTTTTTCTCATCAAATCTCCGTATGAGGGAGGTCGGAACGATACACTTGCAATTATCCTCGATGAATCTTACGTACGCAAAAATGACGATGACGGCCTTGACAGGGCAGGACTTTCGAATAGGTCTCACTATAAAATAACATTTTGCAATGAGCATAAACCAAAGCAAACACAAAAATCAAAGATGCCAAAAAACTAACCGCAATAAAAACTGTTGCACCCTGTTGCACAGTGCACACCAACCACACACGCTGAGGAAGCACAGAGTCCACAAAGCGGAAGCACACACGTTTTGACCTGGTTTTGACTTTTGACCGTTAACAAACAAAACCCAAGGGTGACAAAACCGACGAGACGCAACGGCGGCATGGGCGGCACAGATACTTGATACTTCGGCTTCGGCGAAGTGGCGAAGTAGAGCCGACAGTAGGGAATCTGCATTATCGGCAGTCCTCGGCAATTCCAAAATAATTTAATTCTATTTGCATTTCCAAATAGAATTGGATTAGTATATTCCTCATAGGTATTTCCAAATATAATTCTATATGAATTTATACGACTTCAGTGTGATGAGAATTTTTCATATAGAGACCTATTACATTTATTTTGTAATTCCAAATAAAGGATTAATATTTACTTGTTCATATAAAAGCCTGTAAGCTCAATAACATATAGAACTAACCCTTCATATAGATTCCTATAAGTTCAGATAGAAACATATGGGGAGCAAATACAATTTCTATATGGCATTTCTAACAGGGATTATTCGTTTTTGAGAAGGAGTTTATCGAGGAGTTTATAATGAAAGTCCCCTTTTTTTTCGATGCTCTATCCGTTATTGTTTCAGTTTCCAAGATTCAACACCGGACACCTGTATCCTGTATGTGAGATGTGAGAATATACTAATGATAATGAATGACACTGTAAAATGTGCCACTGAGACTGCTTAGAGAGACAAGAACCAAGAACAAGAAATGCCGATAAGGAGAGAAAAAAAGAAACCTTCATCCCAGACTCATTTGAGATAGAAATTTTTCGTAGGTTGCTACCTATACAATGGTAAAGTAGATGTAAGGTAGGTATAGGGTATTAGAAATATGTACAACAATCGCTTCGATTGAAATGCTTCGAAATAGCGCGTATCTTGCGCACGCAATCCCAATCCAATTCAAAACCGGCGCATTGCTGGAAATCAACTCCGACTCTCTAGAACAGAATTTCCCGATGGTGCGCGATTTTCCTTTGGTTTCTTAGAAATTTCGAACGGCACAGCAATTCTCCAGTCGCATAGCCCTCCGACTTACCTAATGTTGCAATAATCTGCACTCACAGGTTTTCACACCAAACAACACACATCACGTCGAAAATGTTTTACTGACTCTTGTACATGGAACGGTTCGGAATCGAGCGACGTCGAATCGTCGTGCAGGACTGCAGGAGTGGAAACTTCGCGAGCGACGAACTGACACGAGCTGCATGACGTTCACGGCACAGCCGCGGTTTTCGTAAATTGTAGGTACCTATATACCTTACTCACTCTTGGTGTGCCACCTTTAATCTAATACATATTTGAACAAAAAATTAGATCCCGATCACTTGACAATGCAATCGGTCTGTAAGATCTTGTTAGCTGGGTACTGTAGACTGTACCTACATTATTTTTTGGTAATAAATTCACTCTTAGGTGCTTACTGCTTAGGTACATTGATATATATATGCAAAGAGTGCTGAAAATATTAACGGAACATATTGATAAGTAGTTTTGCTCCGTTCAGATGGAAGGTCACTTCAATCAACTGTTTTTATTAGTGAGACGGTACCTACTATTAATTTAACCGGCCCATGTACCTAGGTACCTACCTGGGCTCCCTACCTATAGACACCACACCACTCATCATTACTCTACTCGGTATGCCTACGTATGTCGTACCTACTAGTACTACACATTATGATATTTGTGCACACACGCAAATCAAAACGACAAAATAGGCGAATCACTCAAAATGGCGTGTGGAATGATAATCTGAAATAAAATTTGTGGATTATTATCCAGAATTTTTGCAAAAAAAAAATTAAGAAGGAACAACACATCCAAATAAGATACACTGTTCTTCAGTCTCTGGATTTTGTTGTATTGTTGGTTGCCTACATCACTTCAGTAGAAAATTAGAGCACGTACGGGGTACAGTGACTCATCACTTACCAACTAAAAAATGTCAGAGGCGCAATGTTGTGCGTAGGCCCAGGATGGGCACCGCAAAGAAAAGCAGTACGACGTCAACAATTCAACTGCAAAGAAACTATAGGTGTGATCGTAATTTCGCCCTCGGTCGGGACTAATCATCGTGAGTAGAAGGCATCGGCAATAGAGTTATTTGTTTCGTGGTTGTAAAAAGTATTTTCCTACGACCACCTACGAAAGTGACCCCTTTCACACGCTATAGTAGGCCCGAAAGTTGTCAATTACGTCATCCTACACCCAACCTGTGCGTTATAGCCGTGCGTTATTATAACGCACAGTGCATTCGGATCACGAAACAATACGAATTTAAACGACGATTTAATCACAACTTCGAAAAACCGGCTTTCAATACCACTCTAACTCTGATTCACAAGCAAACCAACAATAATTCGCATCTACAGGACTGGCCTCATTCATGTCCTCTCAACCGAAAGTATGGGTTTGACATGCTTATATAACCTTATCGAAGGCCTAACCCTAGCGGTGAGATGTATGAAAATAAAAATCCTACATAATTTCCTTTCAACAACAGTAATTGTTAAGTTATGAATGAAATTCCCACCTACACTTATAAAGCAGAATAATTCTTTGGTAGCAATGCAAATGTGACCACAAAAGATAAATGGGGTCTATTCAGAAATCTTGAGCTGCACCAGCCCCATCCAATACACCTAAATACTTTGAATCAAGTTAACATACTGTTACGAGCGGCGATCTTGTACATATAGGTAAACACTCGATGTTTCTCGATCTTTCCATCATTAGATCGCAGTGTAGAAGTCTGGAGCGATCTCGTGCATTCCAGAGCGTTCTTGTATGTAAACCCAATGGAGACTTAAACGTTCGATCAAGGCACATCAGTCCACTTTGGCGGAGGCGCAGATTCCAGAACACATGGAAAGCATACGGGTAACGTGTGCGATTATTGGGGAATGATCTAGAAACCGCATATGCCAGACTCTCATGGAATTTGCTGGAAGCAGACAGAAACTTCGGGAACATTATTCGGAGGCCTTATATAAGGCGTCAGCCGGCAGCTCGCGGCAGTGATGAATTAGATAGCGAGTAATAACAAGCGAAATACCTGCGACATAATTCCAAGCGATAATTGTTGGCATTTATTGTAGTAGTAGTACGCAGAAATAAACAGTGTGTGTTTTAAAAGTTCGTCTCAATTATATTCGAACCCGTACGCGAAATATCGTAACATTTGGTGTCAGAAGTGGGATAATTGAAAGTAATTGGGCCTGCGACTACAGGACGTTCGGAACATTCGTGATTTGGTAAATGCCGGAGACGAGAAGCATGTCGAAGACAGGAGTCGAAGACGCTTTGGCGAGCATCATGGCGATGATGCAAGAACAAAAGACGGAACGCCAGACAGATAAAGAAGAATTGAAGAATCTTCTAGAAGGACAAGAAAGAGGATTGAAAAATCTTTTACAAGAACGGCGTCTAGAAGACAAAGAAGAACTGAGAAACCTGCTGGAAGAACAGGAAAGGAAACGCCTCGAGGAAAGGGAAGAAATATTAGCCGTTGTGGAACAACAAACGCGGTATTTCGACGGCAGTGTGAACAAGCTGGAAGAGAAAATGGTTGCGATGGTAGAAAAAGAGGTGGAAGCGGTGAAGGCCAACATGACGAAGCTGGAGCAACAGGTTCAGAAAACCGCCGCCAGTGCTGCGATGGTCAGTTCAGCGGGTGTCCAACGTGTGAAGCTGCCGAACTTCGATGGGAAAAGCCCATGGACTACCTATAAGAGGCAGTTCGATGCCGCTGCCGAAGCAAACGGATGGAGCGACGATGAGAGAGCCACAGCTCTAGTCCTGGCTCTCAGAGGCCCAGCATTGGAGCTGCTCCAGACGATTCCTGAAAGTGAGCAGAAGGACTTTGCCAAGCTGACGAGGGTCCTTGAGCTTCGGTATGGGGACAATCATGTGCGGCAGATCCATCAAACCCAGCTGAAGGCCAGGACACAAAAGAGCGGGGAAAGCCTTCAGGAATTCGAATCCGAAGTCCTGAGGCTGGTTCACCTGGCCTATCCAGCTCATCCAGCGGATGTTTTGGCCGACATCGCCAAGGAAACTTTCATGGGCGGAATAAAAGATCCAGAATTGCGTCAGATGGTCATGATCAGCAATCCAGCCAACATCAGCGACGCACTCATCCAAGCTATTCGCATCGAGGCTGCTAAGGATGCTTCGCGCCCTCATCGCCTTAGGGAGGTGAACTTTGACGAATCCGGAGCATCACATACTTCCGAGAAATCTGTGAAGGAGATGTTTGAGGAACTCAAACAGGAACTTCTCAGTGCTATGTCTCGGAACAGACCCCAAGGCGAGCCACGAGCTGGAGGAAGACCGCGTTGCTTCGGCTGTAGACAACCGGGACATCTGCTTCGAGACTGCAGGCAAAGGTCGAGTTCAAGTGACCGGTCCACACCGGGACGGAGAACTCCCAGCCCTGATAGACGCTATCAGGAAAACTAATTCCAGCTAGCGCAAAGGGGCGCACGCTGGCTGGCAGTCCTCAATGCCCCAGGAGTTACTCCGTCTCACTGCTGCAGAAGTCACCCAATAGCCTTCTTCTCAGTGGAAAGCTTGACGAGGACGATTGCGTGTTCGTAATCGATACGGGAGCCACGAAGTCAATCGTTCGACGAGGAATTCTTCGACAGCAACGCATTGTGCCACTGAGGGACGGCGCTCGTTTGACTACAGCTACCGGAGAGTCTGCTACATTGCACGGAGAAGCTGAAGTAAGCATTCGCTTCGGACGATTTCTTCTGCGAGAAAAGTTCCTGGTCGCTGACATTGTTGTCGACTTCATACTTGGCCTGGACTTGATGGACAAATACGGATTCATCCTGGATGTTGGACAGCGGACGTTGAAAATCGGAAACGAGGAATTGGCGCTTAGAACATCCATGAAGGTCGCTGAAGAAATCCGCCTACTTTCGGCTGAAACCGTTCGTGTAGCCGCCAACTCCGAGAAAATCGTGTGGGCAACACTGAACGGACAACCTGGAGGACATGTCGCCGGCATTGCTGAACCCGACACAGCTGCCAGCTGCATCATGGCTAAGACATTGATTAACATGGACAAGACAAAAATCCCGATCAGAGTCATTAACCCGAACAAGACGAGCAAAACAATCAAAGAAGGAGAGACCCTGGGCAAGTGTGAACCCGTAGAGTGGATCTCACGTTGTGAAGACATATCGACAAAGGCTGCGACTCCCAAGCTCTTAGAGAAAAAGCTAGTGGAGATGTTCTCGCCTGACTGGAAACATCTGAGTGGCAAGGAGAAGGAGCTTGCGACGCAATTCATCCAGGAAGAAGCTGCAGCCTTTGCCATGGAAGGTAACCCTACCGGAAGGACCAACGTGATCCAACATCGGATTAACACTGAGAACGCCGCACCGATCCGACAGGCTCCCCGGCGCCTACCATTGGCGAAGCAAGAAGAGGTGTCGAAGCTCTTGAAAAACATGTTGGATGAAGGCGTGATCGAAGAATCGACGAGCCCATGGTCTTCACCGGTTGTTTTGGTCACGAAGAAAGACGGTAGTACACGATTTTGCGTAGACTACCGCAAACTCAATGATGTGACGAAGAAAGACAGCTATCCACTTCCTCGGATTGACGACACTTTGAGCACGCTGTCTGGATCGAGATGGTTTTCGACGCTTGACCTGAAGAGTGGTTACTGGCAAGTGGGACTCCACAACGACGACAAAGAGAAAACGGCGTTTTCCGCTGGGAGCGGCCTTTATCAGTTTACTGTGATGCCGTTTGGACTTTGCAACGCACCTGCCACGTTTGAACGTCTAATGGAGTGCGTCTTGCGAGGTCTTACGTGGGAAACTTGCCTAGTCTACCTCGACGACGTGATGGTCATCGGTCGAACCTTCGAGGAGCACCTGAAGAACCTCCGGGAGGTAATTCGACGTCTTCGAGGTGCACATCTCAAGCTCAACCCAAAGAAATGCGTGCTCTTCCAGAAGCAAGTCAAATTTTTGGGGCATGTTGTGTCGTCCGAAGGAATCGAAACCGATCCAGCGAAACTGGATGCTGTCCGAGAATGGCCGCGACCAAGAAATCAGCATGAAGTCACAAGTTTCTTGGGCTTATGCACATACTACAGGCGATTTGTGGAGAAGTTCGCTGACATTGCTAAGCCCTTGCACAAACTGACTGAAGACCGTGCGCCATTCCTGTGGACCAAGGAATGTGAAAACTCATTCAAGACTTTGAAGATTACATTGTGCTCGAGTCCTATTCTGGCATACCCTCTTCCTCAAGGACAATACATCCTTGACACTGATGCCAGCAACAGCGGAATAGGAGCAGTGCTGTCACAACACCAGCAGGGCCAAGAACGAGTAGTGGAGTACTACAGCAAGGTGTTGTCCAAGCCTGAGAGGAACTACTGCGTGACGCGTAGGGAGCTACTGGCCATAGTGAAAGCTGTCGATCACTTTCACCAGTACCTCTATGGCCGGAAATTTTTGGTGAGGACTGACCACGCTGCCCTGAAATGGCTACTGCAGTTGAAGAATCCCGAGGGACAGTTGGCACGGTGGATCGAGAAACTGCAACAATATGACTTCAAAGTCCAACACCGCCCTGGAAGAAGTCATGGCAACGCGGATGCTCTTTCTCGAAGACCATGCAACGAAGACTGTAAGCACTGCAAGAGGGTAGACCAGCAGAATGGGAACGTCGAAGTCAAGGCAATCGTTTTCGACACCCCGAGAAATTGGACTACGGCTGAGCTCAAGAGGGAGCAGCGTGAGGACCCAGCCATCGGTACGCTTGCTGAAAGGAAAGAACTTGGCCAAGACAGACCGGAATGGGCCGAGATATCTGGTGAAGGGCCCGAATTCAAGGCTCTTTGGGCTCAGTGGAATTCTCTGAGGATAGAGAATGGGCTGCTGAAAAGAGTCTGGGAGAGTCCTGATGGAAAAAAGGAGATGGTTCAACTGGTGCTTCCCAAGAGGAGAGTGAGAGAGGTCCTGAAGGAGATGCACGATGGCGTCACTGGAGGGCACCTTGGTGTGAACAAGACGTTGGCCAAGGTGCGCGAGCGGTTCTACTGGGTGAACTGCCGGAACGACGTGGAAACATGGTGTCGCCAGTGCGAGGTTTGTTCGGCCAGCAAAGGACCAAGAACTCGCAGCCGAGGGGAACTGAAGACGTACAATGTTGGAGCGCCTTTTGAACGCATCGCGATCGATGTGGCTGGCCCGTTCCCGACAACGGAAGATGGCAACAAATACATCCTGGTTGCCATGGACTACTTCAGCAAGTGGCCGGAAGCGTACGCCCTGCCCAACCAAGAGGCTTCTACAGTGGCAAGGGTGCTGGTGGACAATCTGATAAGCCGCTTCGGAGTACCTCTGGAGCTACACTCAGACCAAGGACGAAACTTCGAGTCCAACGTGTTCCAAGGTATCTGTACTCTACTCGGAATACAGAAGACCAGGACGACGCCCCTTCACCCACGGTCCGACGGAATGGTTGAACGGTTCAACCGGACGATGGAGCAGCACCTGTCAAAGGTCGTCGACGAGTATCAGCGAGACTGGGATCGTCATCTGCCGATTTTTCTGATGGCGTATCGCGCTGCCATTCACGACACCACAGGGGAAACACCAGCACGTGTTCTTTTTGGCCGAGAGCTTCGCCTCCCCTGCGATTTGCAATTTGGCACGCCGGAGAATGATCCGAAAGACATCCCCGAATACGTCGACGACCTGAGGCAAAGAATGTGTGACATCCACGAGTTGGTTCGAAACCGGATTCGAATCGCGACCGACCGAATGAAGACCCGTTACGACTTGAAGGCGAACTCCACGGGATTTCAGGCTGGTGACTTGGTCTGGTTGTACAATCCTCAACGAAAGAAGGGAAGGTCTCCGAAGTTGCATCCGTCGTGGGAAGGGCCGTACACGGTAGTCAAGAGGATCAATGACGTCGTGTACAGAATCCAGCGAGCCCCGAGAGCCAAGATGAAAGTTGTCCACCTTGATCGCCTTGCACGTTACTCCGGGAGTAACGATGAGCCTATTCGGGACGAACAGGCTTAAGAGGGGGGCAGTGTTACGAGCGGCGATCTTGTACATATAGGTAAACACTCGATGTTTCTCGATCTTTCCATCATTAGATCGCAGTGTAGAAGTCTGGAGCGATCTCGTGCATTCCAGAGCGTTCTTGTATGTAAACCCAATGGAGACTTGAACGTTCGATCAAGGCACATCAGTCCACTTTGGCGGAGGCGCAGATTCCAGAACACATGGAAAGCATACGGGTAACGTGTGCGATTATTCGGGAATGATCTAGAAACCGCATATGCCAGACCCTCATGGAATTTGCTGGAAGCAGACAGAAACTTCGGGAACATTATTTGGAGGCCTTATATAAGGCGTCAGCCGGCAGCTCGCGGCAGTGATGAATTAGATAGCGAGTAATAACAAGCGAAGTACCTGCGACATAATTCCAAGCGATAATTGTTGGCATTTATTGTAGTAGTAGTACGCAGAAATAAACAGTGTGTGTTTTAAAAGTTCGTCTCAATTATATTCGAACCCGTACGCGAAATATCGTAACAATACGTACTAAAATGTTGAAATGTCACTAATTTCATTATTGGATTTTCAATTTTTTCACAAGGAGACGTTGTTAATAAATGAAGTCCCATACACCTGCTGATGACCAAAACGTACCTTTCCCGGCTGGTAGCCGGGGCCTTAGGCCGATATTACTCTTCAAAGGATAAAAGAAATTGTTTGTGTCCTTTATTAGCGACGGTTTTGGCCGGCCAACGAAAATACCCTGATAGCTTGATGGTTAGAGACGCCACCTCCGACCTTACCTGCTGCCCCAGGCGCGTGGCGTGTGTCCAGCAGAAAAAGATCATTTTTTATATTTTGAAAACAATTAAAATTTGAAAGACTGGTTTTTGATGGGATTCTTGATTTTTTTGCGATAATTCGGTGTACCGCTCGCTTGTAAGATGCTCAAGCATAACAACAGCCACAGGCAGGCTTGGTCAGAAAATAGCGGTGTTTTTCGAGAAAAAATTGAAACATATGAAAAAATATTAGTATGTATGTATAAATCTGGGTGGTCAGAGAAACGGTGTTTTTCGAGAAAAAATTGAAAATTGTGGGAAAAATATAAATTTTTGAAAATTTCAATTTTTAAAAATTTGAAATTCATACTCATTTTCTTTATAAACCCATTTTAAATCACCCTTATTTATGTAATTATCATTTATCCACTGGTTTTTATCAAATCTATGTTTACACAAGAACTCGAAAATGACGTCTTAATTTGAATGTAATTTTCTCCCGGTCGTAGGAAAGATAGTGTACTTAACTCGCCGCAAAGTGTCTTACTTTCATTCGTGTGGTTTCTGCACTCGGCTGCGCCTCGTGCATCAACTTACACACTCATGCGTAATGTATCACTTTCCGTACTGAAACGGTTCGTAAGGATACCCCTGGAAGCTGGGCAACCAGTAATACTCAATCGGAGGAAAAATCTTCAAGAGCCGTCAGAGCACCAAGGAGCGCACATTTTTCTCTTCGTGCGGAGCTATGTGATCCGGAGGAGAGAGCCAACTTAGAACCCGACACACTTCACCTTTTCTGTTTCAGTCTATTACCACAGACCTAAGAGAGAAGAGAAAGAATTCATCCCCTACCCCAAAGCACACCGCTGCACCATCCACTTTGCAAGAGCCGCTGAGAAGCTGACCACACCACGCACCCCCTTCCACACCAGGCTACGCACCCATTTACAAGAGAGCGCAACAAAGAAAGAACCAAGAACCCGAGGATTGAAGAAAGACAGGGAAGTTTACGTTTTTACCATTTAGGCGCCCACCCCTGTCAAGGTCCCAATTTATGGCCTATTTAGTTCCGTCGGTTCTTGTGCAACCACAAGAAATCAAAACCTAATAAACACATCTAATCCTTCCATCAAGGAATGGTCAGAGAAAGAGAGAAATTGTTTGTGTGTTCTTTGAAAGCTGGAGGATGAAAGAAACCCCCGCGACACGTCTCCGTAGAGTAGAACCCACAAGTCCCGTAATTACACAAGAGAGATGGCAAGAACAATATTCATATAAATATTTCCGTGTTTCAGTCCTCGCGAGGGAATCCCTGTGGAATCTCTCTAGCAAGAAGTTGGCTCGCGGAGTCTTTAAGTCGGAGCTGAGGGCTGTCTCGCTGTTTGCTCGCGGAGTCCTGGTGAGAGGACGGAGCTGAGAAAGTGAGAACAGGCGGGAAGTCTGCTCGCGGAGATTCAAAGACGGAGCTGAGAGCTTCTTGCGGCTCTGTGACGAAGTCTTTAAGCCGGAGCTGAGGGCTGTCTCGCTGTTTGCTCGCGGAGTCCTGGTGGGAGGACGGAGCTGAGAACAGGCGGGAAGTCGGCTCGCGGAGGTTTAGAGACGGAGCTGGGGCTGGGAGCCCGTCGTTAGTGGCGTATAGGTAGTGGCGATTACTGAGCCTTTTAGGTAAAGTTTGTCCGCCGTACCTCTACTTTCTCTCTACAACGTCATCACCGGCAGCACCAGAGGTTTCCAAGAACCACGAGCCCGCTACTGCCAACACCACATTCCGAGGCCTCCCGTGCCACCCGCGGGTCCCGAATCCTGTCTGCCACGCCGCCCTGAAAGTCATCTCCATGGCTAGTTCTGACGGCCAATAACGCTAGAATCCTGGTAACCAACTCTGCACACTATCCAATGTGGAGATACATGAATGGTCTCGACCGAATATTGCTTTTCACAAAAAAACAGCAAGCCGCCACTCGCCCTGCCGCGTGAAAACTCTCGCAGTGCAGGTGAAGAAACTACCCGATAATCAGCTAAATACTCAGGAGGAGCCGACAATTCACTTGTGAGCCAAGTTTCGCTAATGCACAAAATGTCAAACTCTCGATTATCGCCCACAAATGTTTCCAAATTTTTAAAGCCTTGAACATTCCAAAAAACAATGGACACATTTTTTCTTTCAAAACCGACTCTCGCACATAAGTCCACTTTTTGCTGTTCACGTGCTACCCTTTCATGTCTAGCAATTTCTTGCCGATCTTCATTCACTCTTTGGAAACTAACACTTTCATCTTGCGAGTCCTGTCTCGTCTCTTTCAAAACATTAGCACCCTCACACATTCTCTGCTATGCACTACCATTTTCACTGGTATTGTAGTTGACTTGTTTTCTAACTTGTTCCAACTTCCTTTTGTAGCCTGGACAGTTTATATCACGGGCAGAATGACATCTTGTCGAGATTCCCAGCTTCTTACAGTTTGGACAGTTTAGGTCTTGCGCTGTGCAGTTTTGCCCGTCGTGCCTTCCACCGCATCTGTGACAGCAGGATTCTGAGGAGCAGTTTTTTGCGACATGACCGAATCCAGAGCACTTAAAACATATCGCCAGATTGATGTACTCTCTGATATGTATTCTAGTCAAGTCAAAGTTGATTTGTTCGCTTCTTGTCAGTGCCTTGAAGATTCTTGGACAAAGTTGCAGAATGAGGTTTTCTTTTTTGGCATTTCTACACTTCTTCCTAGCTATCAGCCTGATGATGGTCTCCCTGGATTCTTCTTTCTGGTCGATTTCTTCATTTTCGTTGATCAGCATGTCTCTGATTTCCTGCTCAGTATATCCTGCTTCAACTCCAGTTAGCATCAACATGGGATCAGTGTTTTTCACATCTTGATAAGAAATTTCTTTGTTCTTCTTGAGTATTTCGTGTAATTTTACTCTCTGTTGCTCGCTGTGACTTTCTAGGATGATTGTTCCGTCGTTTCTGGTTCTTATGCTCTTCAGTGCGCCTTGTAAATCTTCTTTCGTTATTTCTTTCTTCATTTCTTTCCAGTGTTTTCTTGTTTCTTCAACTTTCCCAGCCTTCAGCATTGTTTCAAATCTCTTTGCTTGTGGTGGAGTTGTCCACTCTTGATGTTCCAAGCTCTCTTCTTCACGGTGCCTTGGTTGTAGACGTCCATAGGTTTTTTCACTGCTGTCCGTTCTTAGAGGTGTCGTTTGTTTCCTTCTTGTGTCGCTCTGAACTACCCGGGCGTAAGTGTCTCCTTTGGAGTCTGCATGTTTGTCGTTGACTCCATCTAATTGGCTCTCCAATTCTTTGATCCTGTTTTTCAGTTTGTAGTTTTCAAACTTCAATTTGATGTTGTCTGTCTCTATATTACCACTTTTCCTTGTAATTCTGAGTAGATTTTGTGTTATGTGGTCCACAGCGAAAAATATCGTGCGAATATGGGGGTTTCCCCCGAGTGGAACAGACTTTTTAATCTCGTCCGTAGCGTAGAAAATTTCCTGAACGTAACGGCCTGTTTCATCTTCATTCTGGGAGTCTCTGTAGTCCGTTTCCTCACAGTCTGCACCGCCTTCATGATTGGGTGCATTTTCTCTCGAGTCTCGAGAGATTCGATGATAAGTGAACTGGAACTACCAACCCAACGCGAGGACATCCGAGCTTGCCAGATATGACCCCCCTCGACTTCTTTATGAGCTTACCTGAAAGATAAGGTGTTTATAGAGTTTCCCGATAATTTGGACGATTTAAAGATCAGATCATCACCATTAGTTAATATCAAAAATACCTATTACTTATTGAGTGACTATTTCTAGAATTGGCATTTTTTCCTATTGAAAGACCCCTAGGAGCTGTAAACGACACTCTATTTCAAAAATAAAAACACAGATCTCCTCAGAATTTTATGGACTTTAAAATGATGTATTACAAGTACTGTTCTGTCATTTGTCAAAAAATGACATCTGTCAAAAATAATTTGACATATCATCACTCGAAATATCTTGTTCTTCTGATTTCAGAAATATATAATAAATATAATGGGTCTGAAACCCATAATAAAGGTGCTACGGGCTGGGGCCTAAAATAAAAAACGGACGGTATACAGGGTGTCCGTTTTTCGAGGCTAAGCATGGGTATCTCGCTTACTTTGAGAGATACAAAGTCGGTTAAATTAGGAAAAAGTTGCGCATTTTCATGACGATCAATGATCCGAAAAAAATTTGACGATACGATTTTAGTTTTTGAAATATCGTGAAAAAACAGGAATTTGAATTTTTGTTTTAATTTTTTATTCAAAAAACGGTTGAAGGTGGCCTTTTCTAATCTAGACATTGTCAGGGCACTTTTTCAAGGGGAATTCAAAGCTGCCAAAATCTTTATTCTAGCTTTCAAAGCAACCGAGATACGACATTCAACTTTTTTCTTTAATGGGCGCCATATTGGATTTTGATATTTTTGAATACGGTATTCTTTCCTGCTTACAACGATGTGCCACATGTCACTGTTTAATAAATGTTTAACATTTACGTTTTTGTTATTGTCGGTGCTAATTTTGTTTCCAAAGCACTCTTTGAAAAATGAAAAATAAAATTTTTGCTTAAAAGCATGAATTCAACAGTGACATGTGAAACATCGTTGTAACCAGAAAAAAATATTGTATTCAAAAATGTCAAAATTCAATATGGCGCCCATAAGAGAAAAAAAAGTTGAATGTCATATCTCGGTTGTTTTGAAAGCTAGAATAAAGATTTTGACAACATTAAATTCCCCTTAAAAAAGTGCCTTCACAATGTCTTAATTAGAAAAGGCTACCTTCAACCGTTTTTCAAATAAAAAATAGAAACAAAAATTCCAAATTTCTGTTTTTTCTCGATATCTCAAAAACTAAAACTTACAAGTCAAATATCTTTTCGGATCATTGATCGTCATGAAAATTCGCAACTTTTTTCTAATTTAACCGACTCTGTATCTCTAAAGATAAGCGAGATACCAATGCTTAGCCTCGAAAAACGGACACCTGTATACCGGGTGATCATTTGAAAACTATCCACCTGCAATAACTCCCGATTCCTAGTGAAAATGTCTTCGAGCAAAAATAGGTCGATTTATATATCGAGGGGGACATCTAAAACATACATTAGCGAATTTTTATCTTTAGCGCCCTCGCCCCCACTTACCCCAACTTTGAAATTTCAAATGACACTACCTACTTTGCGATACATTAAATCCAACAAAATTGAATTCTCTTTCTGAAAAAATATTTATAAATTTTTTAACCCCACCCCTCTTCCCCCCTAAATTCTCTGAGTGTCCAATTAGATATTCTTGACCTATCAATTCTCTTCAATGCAGTCAACGTCATCCTGCACAGCATCAAAAAAGAAAATTTTCTATGGAAAAAATGACACCCAATTAACCCTTTCGCTCCCCCCTCCTCACCTTAAAAATCTAAAATGACGATACCTACTTTGTGATACATCAAATTAAAGGGGATTGAATTCTCTCCCCGAACACAATTTTTTCGAATTTTTAAAACCCCCCGTTTTCCTACTAGAATGTCCAATTGAATGGGGGAGGAGTTGAAAATTTCAAAAAAATTGTTCAAGAAAGAGAATTTAATTTCCTTCAATTTGATGTATCACAAAGTGGGGTAGTATTTTGTTAAATTTTGAAGTTGAGGTGGGGGAGAGCAATGGGGTCAATTTGGGTGGCATTTTTTCCACCGAAAATTCTCTTCTTTGATGCTATTCAGGATGATGCTGACTGAACTAAAGAGAATTGAGGGGTCCAGAATATTGAAAGGGATACTCAGAGAATTTTTAGGGAGAAGGGGGGTACAGTTGAAATTTTTGAAAATATCTTTTTCAAAAAGAAAATATCATTTTTTTCGATTTGATGTATGGCAAGGTAGGTAGTGTAATTTGAAAATTTATTTTTGGGATGGGTGGGGGCGAGGGGGCTGAAGATAGAAATTTGCCAATGTATGTTTTAGATGTCCCCCTCGATATAAAAATCGACCTGTTTTTGCTCGAAGAAATATTGACTAGAAATCGGGAGTTATTTCAGGTGGATAGTTTTCAAATGATCACCCGGTATATACAGGGTGGCCCAACGAAAAGAGAACAGAGGGGTTTTCGGGCATTTCACCATATTTTTTTGAAAAAAGCTCGGACAGGTCGATTTTTATACCAAGAGGGACATCTGAAACATACATTGGCGAATTTCCATCTTTAGCCCCCTCACCCCCACCCACACCAACTTCGAAGTTTCAAATGACACCGCACCCACCTTGCGATACATCAAATTAAAGAGAATTAAATTCTCTTTCTGAATAAAATATTTCTATAACTTCCAACCCCACCCCTCTTCTTCCTAAAATTGCCTGAGTTTCCAATGTAATATTCTCTACCTCTTAATTCTCTTCAGTACAGTCAACGTCATCCTGCAAGGCATCGAGAGAGAAAATTTTCCGTGTAAAAAGTGCCACCCAAATTCACCCCTTCACTCCCCCACCCCAACTTCAAAATCTAAAATGACACTTCCTACTTTGTGATACATCAAATTGAAGGGAATTGAATTCTCTTGCTGAATTATAATATTTTCAGAATTTTCAAAAAGCAATTTTCCCCCTCAAATACTCAGAATGTTCAATTTATCAGGGGAGAGGTTAAAAATTGAAAAAAAATTGTTTTTAGAAAGAGAAATCAATTCCCTTCAATTCGATGTATCACAAAGTATATTTGAAGTCTGTTATATTTTGATGTTGAGGTGGGGGAGAGGAGAGGGGTGAATTTGGAAGCACTTTTCTCCACCGAAAATTTTCTCCTTAGATGCTATTTAGGATGACGTTTAAATTATTAAATTGAAGAGAATTGCAGGATCGAGAATAGAAAATGGGACAGTCAGAGAAATTCAGGAAGATGGGGGGTGGGGTTAAAAATTTTGAAAATATTTTTTTCAGAAAGATAATTTGATTCTCTTTCATTTGATGTATCGCAAAGCAGATGGTGTCATTCGAAATTCTGAAGTTGAGGTGGGTAGGGGTGAGGGGGTTGAAGATAGAAATTTGCCAATGTATGTTTCAGATGTCCCCCTCGATATAAAAATCGACCTGTCTGGGCTTTTTTCAAAAAAATAAGGTGAAATGTCCGAAAACCCATTTGTTCTGTTTTCGTTGGGCCAGCCTGTATTTTGTAAATATTATTCTTTGTCTTATTGCAAGTTGTGTAGACTGTCAGGCTGTATTCAAAATGCTTTTCAATGGGCCTCAGGGGAGTTAGCTGCTTCATATCGACGACGCCCTTTGAATAGATACAGACTCCTCCGTGACAAGAAAGATAGATTTCAACCTCGGAAAAAATATGGACGTCCTGAAAATTTGATATTTTGTTCAGAATTGAGTGCTCTACAACATATCCAAAATCGCCAAAAATCGCACCCGGGGGTTTTGAGTTATTAGAGGGGGGGTAAAAAATTGCTGGTAAAAATGGAGGGGATGGAACCCGTCAACCCATTGGATACGAATACATCCTAGTTCGGCGTATCATATCCCATTGATACCATTTTAGCACAAAAAGTTTCCATCATTGTTGAAGGGGAGTAGTGGGGGGGCGAAGCTCTGCTAGGTGGTCCATTTTGTTTTTATGGCCATGTAGAACCGATCACGACAAGTTTGGTATCTTTTCCGACTAAATTCAATCTCCTGAACTCGTATCCGATGTGTAAATTTGGATGAAAACAAGTTTGAACAAGTTAACTTGAGAAAACTTATTTTTTCTTTGACAATTTTGACGATTTTTTTTTTCACTGTTGCAGGTGTTTATTTTCAGAAAATTTTCAGGGACCATTAAATTGGAGTGTATTCTCCACAAAAATCATCCACTCGATGTATAATTTTGTTTCTCGAGTTTAAAAAATCGATTTGAACTTGAGCCGGCGCGGCGCGTCGTCTACTACTGACCAGAACACTACAGCATGCACATTTAAATGAAAACACCTCAAACTATTGAAGAAATAACAACTTATCTTTGAAAATTGGAGGATCTGTGGAGAATTGAATTCCGTAAAACATATTATTCAAGTTATTTGAGGGGAGAGGTAACAGTTTATAGAATATGAATCCTGTCAAAGTGTTATCCTCCTCCTCGAATAACTCAAAATCCTGCATTGCGATTCATGGCGAGTTTGTTCATGGTATAGGGAATTCAGTTCTGCACAAATCCTCCAATTTTCGAAGATGAGTTATTTCTCCAATAGTTTGAGGCGTTCTCATTTAAAGGTGCATGCTCTAGTGTTCTTGTCAGTAGTAGACGACGCGCCGCGCCAGCTCAAGTTCAAATCGATTTTTTAAACTCGAGAAACAAAATTATACATCGAGTGGATGATTTTTGTGGAGAATGCACTTCAATTTAATGGTCCCTGAAAATTTTCTGAAAATGAACACCTTCAACAGTAAAAAAAAAATTCGTCAAAATTGTCAAAGAAAAAACAAGTTTTCTCAAGTTAACTTGTTCAAACTTGTTTTCATCCGAATTTACACATCGGATACGAGTTCAGGAGATTGAATTTAGTCGGAAAAAATACCAAACTTGTCGTAATCGGTTCTACATGGCCAGAAAAACAAAATAGACCACCTAGCAGAGTTTCGCCCCCCCACTACTCCCCTTCAACAATGATGGACACTTTTTGTGCCAAAATGGTATCAATGAGATATGATACGTCGAACTATATTGTATCCGCATCAAATGGATTGACGGGTTCCATCCCCTCCATGTTTACCTGCAATTTTTTACCCCCCCTCCAATAACTCAAAACCCCCGGCTGCGATTGTTGGCGATTTTGGATATGTTGTAGAGCACTCAATTCTGAACAGAATATCAAATTTTCATGACGTCCATATTTATTCCGAGGTTTTGCCGATTTTTTTACTATTTTTCCTGTACTAAAAGTCGATCTGCAATATGAGCTCACTAAACTGTAGTTATCGATGTTGATTATCTGCAGCTCTCGCTCTTTGGCCCAATGCTCGGTCAGGACCAAGATGTCAACGTCGTGCTGCTGCAAGCTGAGCTCTAGAGGGTGCGTTTTGCCACAAAGTCCTTGTATATTAAGATGCATCACTGTGAGTAAGCTGTCGTGGGTATTGTTGGTGGTTTGTTTTTTCAGCGCTATTTCGGGAGAGAGACCACCGGTCGGCGCTTGTGAAAATTTTTGTAGGGACGTATCACGGTATTAGGCATTTCCATTGACGTCACAGCAGTGTTGCCAACTGTCCAAAATTGCCGGCCAAATTTGAACCAAATATTGTTCGAGAACAACCGAACTACAGGGCGCTTATGGAGTTCCAGTTTCTGCAATTTTTTCCTCGGCTACCTTTTTGAGTTTGAAACTTTTGTATCAAGTTCAAAGCAATGTCCTTGATGCGCCTGCAAAATAAGTTCTCGTGGAAATGTGTGTTTTTTTAGTGAAAAAGCAAGCCAAACATGTTAGGTTAACTGCACAGGGTAGTGGTGAAAATTCATATTTTCCGACAAAATTGGGGATGAACTTTGCCACCAAACCTCACCTGAATGTTGGGGGTTTACGTTCCCGGCATTGCTGGAGTGATATGCCTTGTGTGGGGCTAGGTATGTACCTCTTCGGTTTGTGCTTCTCAATCACCCAAATACTTGAGGCCCAGCTTTTACTGCTGAATTAAAGAAACAAACAATAGTTTTTGTTTATATTTTATATTTTCAAAGTGCAGGAATGTCTTCACTTCGGTTGTAGGATATGGACAGAGGCAAAACATGGAAGTTTAACTCGAACAGCTGTTCGGCCACCAAAGATGTATTCGGTCACCGGAGCCCTCCTTGACAGAAATTTTACACCTGATTTAACGATATTGAATTTTCAACTACAACTTGATTGTGTCAAGACACATTTCTTAAAAATACAAATATTTATTGTTCTATTGAGGATTTTAGGCTCAAAATTGTGGTCGACGTAGCAATTCCTCAGTCCGTAGATTTGCCCATTTTTAGATTGCCGAAGGCCACAATTCTTGACACTGGTACTTTCTGAAACTAGATAGGCTTAGCAACAGATAATTTTGTGCAAACATCATAACTGTATTACAGCAATTTAGTTACCCATCCTAATTGTTATCGGTACAACCTCCGTATATTTTTTCAAGTGTATTCCTTCCTTATTCCTTCCTCCTTTCCATTTCTTGGCGCTTTGGGATACATTCTGTGATGCCTCGTACTTCCACGAGCTCAAGCGTTTCGAGAAAACCATGAATTTCTCATTTTTTCCTCAAAAAAAAGATTCAACCACTCCAAACTCCAACCCAACGTTCACGTTCATTGAGCCCTCTACATCTCGAGTCATGCTTTCTCCATTGCTTTCACAAGCCTAGATGTTTGAATTGACAATAGTTTACATTTTCTACTTCACTGTAGTTGTAATATTTGCTGTGATATAAGCACATGTGAACCAGATGGGATCGGCTCCGAGTATCTTCATCTTCTGTTGACCAAATCGTACACCACCTGACTTGACAATCTTGAATTTTCAGTTGATGGCTTCATCGCGGCAAGACACATTGCTTAAAAAATCCTGAAATTTCTTCTTGTAAGCAGGATTTGAGGTAACATTGTGGTCAACTTAGAAATTCCTTGGTCGCTGGATTTTCCCATTTCACGATCGCCACAGGTCACAGTTTTTGCCACAGCCATACTTTCTGAAATCAGAAGGGCGCTTAGTAATAGATAATTTGTAAAATCATCTCACATTTATTCTGTATTCTAACAATTTAGTCAGATTTTTACCTTATCGGCAGGATAATAAACTGGCATATTTTCTCCTTCCCAGATGTCTTTGAGTCGCATTTCTTGGCACTTTGAGATACTTCCTGAGATGCTCTTTTCTTCCAGGAATGTAGTTTTCCGAAAAAGCCACGGATTTCTTTTTTTTTCGACGAAAATGATTCAAGCACTCCACCAAACTTTCTTGTTTATTGAGCTATTTGGGGCAGCACATCTCCAACTATCAGTATTGATCGAAGCGCCAGAGTTTCGTGAACAATTATCACGCAGAAACTTGCTTCCTACTGTATCCAAAATCTCAAAAAAGTATTTTTTTTACAATCATAACAACGCGGGTTGTTCCCTAACACTTTTTTGACGTTATAAATTCAACTAGGTTGGCAACCCTGACGAGCTCGTGACGTCATGTGGAAATGCCTAATTAACGGGCCACATTTCTGGACGATACATGCTGTCCTCGTCCGCTGGTGATACTGCGACTCGGAAAGCCGCAATTTCAGTTGATCTAATGGGAAGTTTTTCGCAGTGCTTGATAGTGATGTTGTTTTCCTCCATGTAGTTGCGCAAGTCGCTTTCCTTAGTCGTGGCCTCCAGCTGGGAAACAAAAATCCATTCCCGTCCTCCACCGCCGACAGTCTAGTTCCTCTGTTGACGTCCGTTCGGTTTCCTCTTTTTGTTTTGGGTTTTTTCACAACAACAGAGTACTCCTCGACGAAATTATTGATACGCAGTGTAGGTTCGCTGGCCTTGGCTTTTTCCTCCGTCTGTTTAACATCTCGGCATGGACTTTTTTGTCTGCGTTTATCTTTCGATTTCTTCTGTATGTCATTAGATGTTGGTGTACCGGTGACCTTGAGCTGGGATTCCAGAAGTCGAACACGCTCCTGCAATTAGGCATTTCCACATGACGTCACGAGCTCGTCAGTGTTGCCAACCTAGTTGAATTTATAACGTCAAAAAAGTGTTCGGGAAAAACCCGCGTTGTGATGATTGTAAAAAAAGTACTTTTTTGAGATTTTGGATACAGTAGGAAGCAAGTTTGTGCGTGATAATTGTTCACGAAACTCTGGCGCTTCGATCAATACTGATCGTTGGAAATGTGCTGCCCCAAATAGCTCAATAAACAAGAAAGTTTGGTTGAGTGCTTAAATCATTTTCGTCGAAAAAAAAATAAAAAATCCGTGGCTTTTTTGGAAAACTAGATTCCTGGAAGAAAAGAGCATCTCAGGAAGTATCTCAAAGTGCCAAGAAATGCGACTCAAAAACATCTGGGAAGAAGAAAATATGCCAGTTTATTATCCTGCCGATAAGGTAAAAAGCTGACTAAATTGTTAGAATACAGAATAAATGTGAGATGATTTCACAAATTATCCATTACTAAGCGCCCTTCTGATTTCAGAAAGTATGGCTGTGGCAAAATCTGTGACCTGTGGCGATCGTGAAATGGGAAAATCCAGCGACCAAGGAATTTCTAAGTTGACCACAATGTTACCTCAAATCCTGCTTACAAGAAGAAACTTCAAAAATTTTTAAGCAATGTGTCTTGCCGCGATGAAGCCATCAACTGAAAATTCAAGATTGTCAAGTCAGGTGTAGGATTTGGTCAACAGAAGATGAAGATACTCGGAGCCGATCCCATCTGGTTCACATGTGCTCATATCACAGCAAATATTACAACTATAGTGAAGTAGAAAATGGAAACTATTGTCAATGCAAACATCTAGGCTTGTGAAAGCAATGGAGAAAGCATGACTAGAGATGTAGAGGGCTCAATGAACGTGAACGTTTGGTTGGAGTTTGGAGTGGTTGAATCTTTTTTTTTGAGGAAAAAATGAGAAATTCATGGTTTTCTCGAAACGCTGGGGCTCGTGGAAGTACGAAGCATCACAGAATGTATCCCAAAGTGCCAAGAAATGGAAAAGAGGAAGGAAGGAATACACTTGAAAAAATATACGGAGGTTGTACCGATAACAATTGCGATGGGTAACTAAATTGCTGTAATACAGTTATGATGTTTGCACAAAATTATCTGTTGCTAAGCCTATCTAGTTTCAGGAAGTACCTGTGCCAAGAATTGTGGCCTTCGGCAATCTAAAAATGGGAAAATCTACGGACTGAGGAATTGCTACGTCGACCACAATTTGGAGCCTAGAATCCTCAATAGAACAATACATATTTGTATTTTTAAGAAATGTGTCTTGACACAATCAAGTTGTAGTTGAAAAATCAATATCGTTAAATCAGGTGTAAAATTTCTGTCAAGGAGGTGACCGAATACATCTTCGGTGGCCGAACAGCTGTTCAAGTTAAACTTCCATGTTTTGCCTCTGTCCATATTCTACAACCGAAGTGAAGACATACACTTTTAAAATAAAAAATATAAACAAAAACTATTGTTTGTTTCTTTAATCCAGCAGTAAAAGCTGGGCCTCAAGTATTTGGGTGATTGGGAAGCACAAACCGAAGAGGTACATACCTAGCCCCACACAAGGCATATCACTCCAGCAATGCCGGGAACGTAAACCCCCAACATTCAGGTGAGGTTTGGTGGCAAAGTTCATCCCCAATTTTGTCGGAAAATATGAATTTTCACCACTACCCTGTGCAGTTAACCTAACATGTTTGGCTTGCTTTTCCACAAAAAAACACACTTTTCCACGAGAACTTATTTTGCAGGCGCATTAAGGACATTGCTTTGAACTTGATACAAAAGTTTCAAACTCAAACTCAAAAAGGTAGCCGAGGAAAAAAATGCAGAAACTGGAGCTCCATAAGCGCCCCGTAGTTCGGTTGTTCCCGAACATTATTTCGTTCAAATTTGGCGGGCAATTCTGGACAGTTGGCAACACTGCTGTGACGTCAATGGAAATGCCTAATTGCAGAATAACCATGTCCTTCTGTCCAAGTATGTACTTGTACACGTTGATGCTGAGTTTTTCGTTGACACTCGCTAGTTCGCTCATAATATCACTGATATGAGGTTCGTTATCGGTGTCACCTTTCCTCAGAATGGATTCGTCGTCGCAGCATTTCACCAAACCGTCCTCCAGGATCGCAACCGAGGGACATCGCGTGGCACAGCTGGCGTGAAAGTGGCTCCCGCACGAAACACATTTCAAAGCACTCACAACGTTTCTGTTGCACTTTTTACAGAGAGACGAGTAAAATTACTCGATATATTGTACTTCCCAGGTGTTATTCGCGAGTTTACTGGCAAAAAATTGGTCATTACCATTATAATAGTAGATGAAAAGATTTGTAATAATCAGGATTCATGACTTGTCTTAGCAAAAATCTTATGCTGGATTGAAAGAGAGACAACATTATGAATAGATATTGCGAGCAAGAGAGAGGCATAGTTCTTTTGTAAAGTAGCTCAGTCACGTAGTTATATATACATGATAACAACTTCTATAAAACGGTTCGATCTCCGCCGGGGACGGATTTTCGGCCTCGAAAACAAGCTCCTTGGTTTAGTTGGAATGCCTGCTAAATGCAAGACGCGGTTGTGTGTCGCATAGCACGTAAAATACGAACGATGTTGCCGACCCCATGCGATGTTGGTGGTCGTTAAAAATCCCTACCCTGTGTTGGAACACACAGGGGTTCGGCAAAATTTCCGGTATAGTGGAGGAAAGCATTCACCGGCGTCGGTGTTAGGCCTCGTTGCGGAAATAGGCCGACGTTAAATAAACGAATAAAAAAAAAAACTTCTATAAACTAAGTTTATAATCATTACTAGTAAGTGATAATAACTATATCATCACCTATAGTGATCACAAAGAACTTGTGCAGAGCTATATAAGAGGTATTATAAAAGGTTTGTAAGAGACGCTGATGATTACAATAATATAACCATGACTATAGAACTAACGGGTACTTCTGATACGTGACGGTAACCTTTATAGGGTTCTCCACTTTGGATATATAGATGGTTTGTAAAAGTTATGTAGGAGTAACGAACGCAAACTAACATAACCTATAGTTTCATAAACTATAGTGAAGAAAATGTAATGATCACTTTAATATAACCAAAAATGTTCATTGAGGTAGAACGTGTCAAGTAGAGGTTAATATATATATATATATATATATATATATACACACATAAATAAAATGATGTAAATAAAATTTGGCTATTGACAGACTAAAATACATATAAATTTAAATTTATATGATACAAATTAAAATCAAGATATGGAGCAAACTACAAGAAACATGTCCAGCAATACAACAGGACACTATATACACATCATATATCATCACGTGCTAGAAGCAGAATGACTAGAATATTATATTATCAGATAGGTATTTATCTAGCCTATAATAGGCCTTAACGACGAGAAACTCTTTTAGCCTTTGCCGAAGGATGTTCAATGGCAACTCTCGTATAGCCATTGGCAGATTATTGTAGATCTTGATCAATTTAAACTGTACATTCTTTTGGATAAAACTGTAGTTGCACTTAACACTGCTGAGGTCCCTCTTTCCACGTGTATCATGTGTATGCTCCCTGTGACAGTCCATGAGAGATCTGCGTTCTTAGTAACAAACATTATTGCCTCATAAATATACAGACCTGTCAGAGTAAGCATATCATTTTCAGTGAAATGTGGTCTACAACTGTCATGATTTGCTAAGCCTAGGATTCGTCTTAGACATCGTTTTGCATAGTAAAAGCTTGCTTGAAATTAGATGATCCCGCCCAGAAAATGATCCCATATCTAAGTGTTGATTCTACATAAGCATGGTAGGTCATCAGCGCAACGTCCCTATTACTATTAATAATGGTTGTGAGCATGTGTAGCGCGTAGCAATATTTGTTCAATCTTCTCACCAAACGATCAATATGTGCGCACCAGTCCAGTCTATAATCTATTCTAAGACCCAAAAAATCTATCTCGTTAATCAAACTGAATTACACGTTGAACTGTATCGTGAGGGGGTCATTTTGTTTTTTGTATGGGAACTTGAGAATTTGTGTTTTGTCAATGTTTAGTTTTAAACTATTGTTGGAGAAGTACGTTCCAAACGCATCCAAACTTTAACAAATTTTATTTTTCAGGTTGCTGGCACTATTTTCCGCTGAAACCATGGATGTATCGTCCGCGTACTGTACTACCCTTTCATTCACTGCAGCACAGAGATCATTTGTGTAAACTAGGTATAGTAGGGGGCCCAAGATGGAACCCTGTGGCACTCCCCTGTCCACGACAAAACACTCGGAGACAACAGACCCCCCGTCCCTACCCGTCTCCGACACAAAATATTTCCTCCCTTTCAGGTAAGAAGACATCAGCTGCAAAGGCAAGCCCCTTATCCCATATAGCTCCATTTTTTTCAATAACAGATTATGATTGACGCAGTCAAAAGCCTTAGATAAATCAATGCATGTTACTGACGTATGTTTTTTATTATTTACGGACTGGAGAATCTCCGAAATTGCAGTGTACATGACCCTCACTGTGGTGCGGCCTTTTCGAAAGCCGTTGTGTGACTCACTAAGCACAAAATGCTTGTCAAAGAAAGTTATAGATCTGTCATAAATCATCTTTTCGAAAACTTTACTGATTACATTTAATACAGATATTGGTCGATAATTCTCAAGTTCCTTCTCATCCCTTTTTTTGAACACTGCCCTAATTTATGCCAGCTTCAGTGAGTCAGGAAAAATCCCACTCTGAAAACATTCGTTTATTAGAAAGGCCAAGGGAGCCAAAATACCTTTACTGATGTTTTTCAAAACCTTAGTGGGAATTTTATCAGGGCCTACTGCTTTAGTATTCCTGAAGGCTTTCTCCGCTCTTTTGTGTCCTGGCCTTCAGTTGGGTTTGATGGATCTGCCGCACATGATTGTCCCCATAACGGAGCTCCAGGACCCTGGTCAGCTGGGCAAAGTCCTTCTGCTCACTCTCAGGGATCGTCTGGAGCAGCTCCAATGCAGGGTCTTTGAGAGCCAGCACTAAAGCTGTAGCTCTCTCATCGTCGCTCCATCCGTTTGCTTCGGCAGCGGCATCGAACTGCCTCTTATAGGTAGTCCATGGGCTTTCCCATCGAAGTTTGGCAGCTTCACACGTTGGGCACCCGCCGAACCAACCATCGCAGCACTGGCGGCAGTTTTCTGAACCTTTTGCTCCAGACTCGTCATGTTGGCTTCCATCGCAGCCATTTTCTCTTCTAACTTGTTCACACTGCCGTCGAAATACCGCGTCTGTTGTTCCACAACGGCTAATATTTCTTCACTTTCCTCCAGGCGCTTTCTTTCCTGTTCTTCTAGCAGGTTTCTCAATTCCTCCTTGTCTTCTTGACGCTCTTCGACGCGTTTCTTTTCCTGGTCTAGAAAGAGATTTTTTCAATTCTTTTTCCTGTTCCTCTAGAAGACTCTTCAACTCTTCTTTTTCTGCCTGGCGTTCCGTCTTCTGTTCCTGCATCATCGCCATGATACTCGCCAAAGCGTCTTTGACTCCTGTCTTCGACATGCTTCTCGTCTCCGGCATTTACCAAATCACGAATGTTCCAAACGTCCTGTAGTCGCAGGCCCAATTACTCTCAATTATACCGCTTTCTGACACCAAATGTTACGATATCTCGCGTACGGGTTCGAATATAATTGAGACGATCGATTTAAAACACACACTGTTTATTTCTGCGTACTACTACAATAAATAACGCCAATAATTATCTACTTGGAATAACGCTGGGATTATCGCTCGCTATTCCGCTCGCTGTCTCTTCCAATTCAATACTGCCCTGAGCTGCCGGCTGGTGCCTTATATAAGGCCTCCGAATAGTGTTCCCGAACTTTCTGTCTACTTCCAGCAAATTCCATAGTGGTCCGGCATATGCGGTTTCTAGACCATTCCTGAATAATTACACATATTATTATTACCCGTATAATTCTGCCGAGTTCTGGAACGGCGCCTCCGCCAAAATGAACAGATGTGCCCTGATCAGGCATTCGAGTCTCCATTCAGTTTCACGTACACGAACGCTCTGGAATGCACCAGATCGCTCCAGACTTCTACACTGCGATCTAATGGATGGAAGAATCCAGAAAGATCGAGTGTTTACCGATATGTACGGGATCGCCGCTCCGATCAATATTAGATTCAAAGAGATTAATATGTAGTTCGGTGGAAGTACAACATCAGTAACTTCATCAACAAAGTTTTCAGAATTTTGTATATAATATGAAAAATGAGGTAGAAGATCATTAAGAATTTTTGTTATAAATTTTGATAATTTGTGCCTTGAATTGAAAGCCAATACACGATACTACAGGACGAAGTGGTAAATTGTTCTTATGTACTTTTACTAAACCATATATTTTAGCTAGCTAGCTTTTAGCGCCGCGCAACAGAAGAAGTTAGAGAATGACGCCATCTTGGTGGTTAATTTCCACTTTCCAATGCGAGTTCCAATGTATCTCAAAATATCGAGCTATATAGCTACCACAAAATGTCTCGGAGGCCGTGAAACTGATCAAACCTTCTGCAATTTCACAATAGCGATCCAGTTTTCTCAAGTACCATTGCATAAGTGTATTTAAACTGCTCACAAATTGAAGTAGATATTTAAAAAAAAGGTAATTTTGAAATCGATAGAAAATTCTTGAAAATTACTCGATTGTGAAATCGCTTGCACTGTTTTGAAGAAAAATGTCAATATTTTCAAGAACTACTGAAATCCTCGTCAAAAACTACATGGATATATTGTCTACTACATGGTGATGAAAAAAGTCGTTTAGTTTAGTTTTTTTTTTACTCTCGTGCAGGAGATTGTTCATCCACCCTGTACACCTATATTTACTTGGATCTTCTGGTCTGTAGCAGCTTATGTTACTCGTCAGTTTTCAGTTTTTCGCTTTCCGTTGCGTACTTACAGAAATATAGCCTTTTCACTTTCCAAAGTCATTTTATCGATGAAATGACTAAATCGGAGCGCTACTGTTTTTTTTTTTGGTACTAGGCAATGCCACTTGGTATTTATTGAACGATTTTTTGCGCAGGTTTCAAAATTTAGAAACGTATCGCTTCTCAACCATCTGATGTATACAGGGTGTCGCAAAATTATTCATTTATGAGATTCATTTATTGTTAAAATAATCAGTAGCAAAATGCCGTTGCAAAGATTAACTCCAGGGGCTCCATTTTCGGAACCGGGGAACAGATCATCAGGTGATGTTGCCTAGGTGACAGCCAATCACAGCCCTGGTTGCCCTAGCAACTTCGCATAGGAACGGATCACACGTTACCCGAAAATAGGGCCCCAGGTGAGTTCGATATCGTGGCAAATCTCTTGCGGAATGGCACATGGCAATAAAGAGCAATTGCCAATTTGGTGAGCGTATCACAAAGTGTCATCGGTGGGGTGAAGATACGACTCTAGGCCACTGGCAGTGCCTGAATCACACATGGAGAAGGTCGCCAGAGAATAATTTCAGTAATTGAAAATCGTCTTCTTGTTAGGCGAAAAATTGTAAAATTGAAAAGTGAAATTTTCTACAACCTGTAATAAGGTGTCAGAAACAAATTTCTTTGTTCATGCGGCACCCTGTATAGACACCCTGTATATTTTTGTATAAATATTTGTATTATTATTTTTATACAGGGTGTTTCAATGAAAACGAGCCACCCTGAATCAACTTTTGCCAGGTGAAATGTAGAAAATTCCCCAGACCCGTCGATTTTTGTTATAATTATCTGCTTATTTTTTGTTTACTGAAATTTGCCAATTATGCTTTGGATGTCTCCCTCGAAACAAAAATCGACGGTTCTCAGGGAATTTTCTAAATTTTAGCAGGCAAAAATTTATTCAGGGTGGCTTGGTTCCATTGAAACACCTGTATAGCATTTTATGTAGTCTTCCATTTGAAATCTGCTCAAAAAAACGCTCGGAAAATACTTAGTGGCATTGTTTATTAAGGACGGCATTTCCTAGTGTTTTTTTTTAAACGTGAGTTTCATGGAAACCAATGGAGTAGGAGACTTGAAAAAAAGAAGAGTAACCTAAAATTTAGAATGAAAATTAATAAGTATTTCAAAATTCGAAAAAGTCGGGTTTTTTTCAAAATTTTTATATTTTTTTTAAAACAGACTCTCATTGTCTTGCCAGCCCAGATTTGAATAACTCATTTTTTTGTTACATTCTTATCTGCACAGATTTGGCAGAAAGCCACGCCACAAGAATCTATCTGTTTCTCTTTCACTCTGCAGCTAATCCGCACAGCGACGGCGCCAGGGGGTGGCCAAGGTGGGCACGTACCTCCCCTAAAATCATAAGTGCCCACCCGCGTGCCCACCCGATTCCTCAGAAAATGTCTCGGAAACAAAACTAGAATTAGAACGTGTACCGCTGTTTTTTTTGTTTCTTTTTTGAATAAAATTTTATTGCGCTCAACTGTTTTTTGATCAAAGAAAAAAAGTTGTTTGGAGGATGGCAGGTTGAACATATAACTAGATGAGTGCCCACCTTCCTGAATAGTGTGCCTTTTTGTGCCCACCCGTTCAAGAAATGCTGGCGCCGTCGCTGAATCCGCAGTCTATTTCAGCCATTTTTTTTATGCTAGGAAATGCTGTCCTCAAGTACCAAGAAATCCAGTAGCCCCCCGGTTTTATTAATCGACAAAATGACTTTGAAAAGTAAAACGGCTATACTTCTGTCACTATGCAACGGAAAGCGAAAAACTAAAAACTAACGAGTTACACAAGCTACAAACTATAAGATCCAAGTAAGTATAGGTGTACAGGGTGGATGAACATTGAACAATCTCCTGCATGAGAGTGAAAAAGAACAAAACTGAACGACTTTTTTCATCACCCTGTATTAGACACTCGATTAGACGTATCCATGAACTTATTGACAAAGACTTCAGCAATTCATGGAAATATTAACATTTTTCTTCAAAACGGCGTAAGCGGTTCCACGATCGTGTAATTTTCAAGAATTTTCTAGAGATTTTAAGAACACCCTTTTTTAAAAAGATCCACTTCAATTTGTGACCAGTTTAGTTTTCTTGAAATCACGAAATAATCACATCGAGTTGGATGGTTGGGAGCCATTGTACTCTAAGTAAACGAAACGTCAAATGACAGCTTTTTGACAGTGTAAATAAACATCACGTAGTTAAGGACGGCATTTCCTAGTGTTTATTCTTTAAACGTGGGTTTCATTAGAGCTAGTGGAGTAGGAGAATTGAAAAAAAAAGAGTTATCTAAAATCACGTTCGAAAATGTATAAATATTTTGAAATTCCAAAATTCGAAAAACTCGAGTTTTGTTTTTTAAAATTTTTGTATATTTTTCAAAAAAAGACCCTCATTTTCTCGCCAGCTCAAATTTGAATAACTCATTTTTTGTCACATTTTTAGCTCCACAGATTTGGCAGAAACCCACGCCACAAGAATCTATCTGTTTCTCTTTCGTTCTGCAGCTAATCCGCAGTCTGTTTCAGCCGTTTTGTATGCTAGAAAATGCCGTCCTTAACCAAACTTTTGGATGCTGGAATGATCGCACACCTTTTCTTCACCTGTTGATTCCCACTCAATGTTATTAGTGTTGATTTCACGTACCTACTCTGAGGGAGAAGCAAAATAAATAATGTCGTGCTTAGTCAAGTGGCCAAGTAGCGAAGTGGTCCTAGTCCACACTTCCCAAAGTCCCTAAATAGCCATCAAGATGGCGGCGCCCATTATCATAGACACCCATTATTGCAGGTGTCGGACGTCTCTCTTGCGCGGTATTGGCGAGTAACATTACCGATGGTGGCGCTGCTGATGCGCTTCGCATGTAAACAAACATGTCGGATAGAGCACGGATTGTTGCCCGCGCGTTCAAAAATCTTATCAGTAGTAAGCGGTTTTTAATGTCCTCCAGACGTGAAACGTGGTTAATTAGTATTGCGGTGGAACTCAAAAATGGCAAAAGCGCAATTGAGTGTTATGGAGGTTTTGAATCACTTGATTGACTCAACGGATTCTCGATGTATCGTGATGGGAGAAGAAATTCTGAAGTCACAATTTCTTGTGTTGTGTGGTCGAAAGCGAACCGAATCAAGCACCAATTTAAACATAGACATATTTGGATTGTGTTTACAAACAAGCGCATTGTATGAATCTCCTTACTAGGTAACTGGGAATGTAATTAAAAAAAATAGTAGTAGCAGTTCCTGCGAAATTGGAACGTTCAAATGCACTTGCAAAGCAGGCCAGTCCGGGACATGCAAAAATATCGCAGCTGTGCTTCTTCGATGCAGCCATATAAAGTTCCCATTTTCAGCGACACTTCCCCGGCTTTTCTCGTAGTCATATTTTCCACAGTGCCGAGTTTGTTTGTCATTTTGACTACCCAACTTGCGTCTTTCGCTTTCGACGGGAAACTGTGAAAATGTAACTCTTCCTTTTTCCGGTTTCCACAGCGCGACTCGCATTCGGAAACACAACTAATTCTCCGCCACTTTTTGTCACTATCTATCTTGCCACCTTCCATTCTATGCCACTTTTGCTTGCCAGTCGTCGTACACGTGCCACTCTTATTTAAAAATGCAAAGCTTTTGCAATCGACTACATCTAATATATTCAATATAATGAAACGTGCGTGGCTCACGTACTTTGTTGGAAAAAATTAACGCCGCGTTAAGTCAGATGGAATCAAATAAAGTCCCCAAACACCGCAACGCTCATAAGAGCCCACACAAATCTGCAGTTGATCCGTGCACAAACGTCGTTTACACGTTGGCCGTCAGATGGCGTATTCGATCTTGAAACTCGCCAATGTGCGGTGTTCGCACAGCTGCACATCCCTAACCTCAAATGCAGGTAAGTGGTGGTTAAGCCGTACCACACCTTGGGCTTATTTTAGGCAAAGCTTAAGCATCCCTTAGCTACAGTTTGTCGAGCAGTTCGTTGACGGTGCAGCGCACTTAAAAGTTAAGGACCAGTGAGCTTTACTTTAGGGTTAAGTGTTCACGGTGCACTTGGGCCAAAGTACCAGAATTTATAGATAGATAGATAGATAGATAGATAATTTATTAATATTTCTGCATACCAGTGTTTACATACGTCAAAATAAACATAAACAATATAAATAAATGAATAAATAAATAGACAATAAATATAGGTATATGTACAGGCAACATATGATCAGATTTCGCAACGATGTGCATATAATCAATTGAAAAGAGCCCACATTTTCAGCATGAATTTTCAGAATGTGTGCTGCAAAAACTCCTGGTAGCTGTGAAACGCCCCTGATAAGTCAATGTCTCTGACTGCAGCAACAAAAGCCTTAGGCCCGTATTCATATCCCACTTTTAAGCTAAAAGCGCTTTTAGTGCGATGCGCATTTAGGGGCATTTCTCATATTTCAGTGTTCAAAAATACATTATTGCGATTGGGAGCCATTGTATGTACTCAATTGCAATTAATTTGCGAGTTAATTTGAATTTTTGAACACTAAAATATGAGAAATGCCCCTAAATGCGCATCGCACTAAAAGCGCTTTTAGCTTAAAAGTGGGATATGAATACGGGCCTTAGTCGACAAATTGCGTAGGTACTTCAAGTGGGATAGAGTTGAAGGCTTTCGGAAACAAGACGTTTGGTCCATTTCGAAATTTTTTTAGTCTGCAGTAGGGGACTAAGGGATTGAAATATTATATCTGAATCGAGTATTTTTTGAATGAATACCATTGTTTGTTTGAAACTTGTCCTCGTTCATTTTGATATATTTCAATCTCTCAAAAATATACAGCTATGGGATCGAAGGTAATGATTTCGTGCTGAATAAAAGTAGTCTTGCATTCTCGCAATCTTCCCTGTAACCCAAATCTGACAGAATTCGTATAGCTTTCCTCTGTAACCGGAAAACTCTGTGACATCCTGCGGCATGTCCCCATAATGTTATTCTAAAAACCATTACACTCTGAAACAGAGAAAAATAGGCAGTCCCCAGGTTGTTCAACGGGACCTCGTCCCTCAAATTTCTTAGCAAAAAAATTGTGCTGCTCAATCTTTGACTTATCATGTTCACGTGATATTTCCATGTAAAGGACGAGTCCAGCCCAACACCCAGAAAATGAACGTCAGTGGCTTCTCCCTCGAAACCCCTAGCGTCTCTCAAAGTGAATGTTATAGTCTCAGTCTTGTCTCTATTCAGCTTCAGTTTATTCCTAGTGAACCAATCCTTAGTATCTGACAGCGCCTCGCACGACCTCGGTATCAGATTTTTTTTATCATCCGTTTGTACGAAACTTGTCGAGTCGTCGCGTCAGCATAGAGGAGACAGTCCATGCCCTGTCCTGCTACGGAGAAGTCATTCATAAAAATTATAAATAATAAAGGGCCCAAGATGGATCCTTGAGGTACTACAACAGTCATTAATTGAGGTTCAGACAGCACCCCACCAGAGAGAACACTCTGATATCTCACAAGATAATCCGTCATGATTTCGACGCTCCTTTCCCCAAAACCATACTTTTTGATTTTTTTGAATAGAAAGTCGTGCAAGACGCAATCAAATGCCTTACTGAGGTCAAGAAAAATCCCTCGGGTGTATTTCGAGTTTTCAAAGTGATGTCTACTTGTCCAAGCTTGTAGTGGCTAATTTCACATTATAAGCCACTCTCGCGCAACCACTTGTGACATTCTGACATTTTTCCGAAAGTTTGACAGAACAAATTAGCACAAAGGATGCATCAAATAATGCGCCCTCCAAATTGGTACGCGGGAGTTTTAAATTACAATGTTTCATTGTGGAACCTGTTTCAGGGTGGAATCCTCTCCCCTACTTTTATGAATAGCAACAGCAACAATTTTGAGCATGACTTCTTTGAGAGATCCAGGGATCTCTTGAGCTGCACTGGAGACTTATCTTTCAGGTGATATATGACAGTTTATTGTAGAGCAAGAGCCCAGGGTGCAGCAAGAGCGTGGCTTCTCGTGATCGTTTGAATCTGTGGAAGCGTATAACAAGATGATCCTTATTTCGAGTATAGAAGTGTCTGAATATGCCTGGTAGTGACCCTTCATTGCACTTTATATCGACGTGCGCATCCAATGGGTAGTATTAATAAACAAGCGAATATGCCTCATGGGCATGAGGCTCAGTAGCGCACTTCCTTTTTGAAGGATTAGTGAACGCAAGATGTTAATTAGGGTTCTACCGTTATTTGGGCACAAATTTCAATATAGCGGCCAAAATAACGTCAGATTCATGAAATTTTGCTTAAAAATCAAAATGATCGTACTATAGACAAGGGTGAGTTCCAAGTTTCATGAAAATCGTTCCACTAATAGGAGATTTCAATATTGCGGCCAAGATGATGGCAGAATGTTGGAATTTGGCTGGAGAATAAGACTGATCCTCGGACTGATCATACGAAACAAAGGTGAGTCCCAAGCTCCATGAAAATCGTTAGGTGATAAGAAATTTCAATATGGCGGCAGAGCATCATTTGTCCAAAATCGGATGTATTTTGATAAAGTTCACATCGCCTGTGAATTTCACTCAAATCGGACCACTCTCAGAGAAATTCAAAATGGCGGATCAAAGATGGCAGCCAAGTGATAAAAATCATTGGTCAACTTTATATGGTGGTCACGTACGCATTCGATGGGCGTTTGCACCACATCGATATCTCTTTTCGTTGAGGCATAATTCTCCTAGCTCTGTCACTTCGAAACATGTTCAATATGGAGAATACAAGATGGCGGCGGGACATCAATTGTCGAAAATGGGATAGATCTTGATGTGGTTTACATTGCCTGCAAATTTCATTTCAATTGGATCACTTTTAGAGAAATTCAAAATGGCGGATCAAAGATGGCGGCAGAATAACAAAAAACTAAAAGTCAACTTGACATCCTGGACATATGTACTATTGATCAGCGTTTACACCACATCGATATCTTTCTTCCCCGAGGAGATCCCGGGTACGGACGGACGGACAAAGTGAAGCTGAAAGCGCCTTTTTCCCATTTTTTGGGAAAGTGCGCTAAAAATAAGCATAAGCATTTGCTTGGATTCCATAGGCGTTGCTAGGGAAAGTCTTCTTAGCAACTCCTCAAAAACCTAAGCAAATGCTTATGCTTATTTTTTATTAATACTACCCAATAACATCGTAATTCATTTTTGGCTATTTGAGATCTATATGCCGACGCACTAAAGAATATATGCTCTAACGACTGGTTCTGTTCAAAAAGCAGAAGAAAATTTTTTTGAGACTTTTTTGAGAAAATAATATGATCGTAACTCTAAATTAAGCTCAATAAAATCGTATCTGAAGATATAATATAACATACAACATACTTATACGATTTATCCAGTCTTCTTTCCTTCTGGATGACGAATATATTATTCCGTCTGCCGAAGCAACGAATTTGGGGATAACTCTGGACTCTTCACTGCGCTTCAAAACGCACATAAATAATTGCCTCAGAAAGTCCTACTCAGGGTTGAAGTTACTTTACAACAGGAGAGATTTTATAACCCGCAAGCTAAGAATTATTCTTTCCAACAGTTTGGTTCTTTCTCATTTTTGTTATTGCGACGTGGTTTGGGGACCTTGCCTGGATAGCGCTGACATACGTAGGGTGCAGGTTGTGCAGAATGCGTGTATGAGGTTTATTTTTGGTATTTCACGCAGAGAACATATATCTTTCAAACTAAAGGAACTGGGGTGGTTAAATATGGATAGTACACGACTTTTGCACGCTGCCTGTTTTTTTCATGGATTGATTTTGAGGGGTTTCCCGCAGTATTTAATTGATCTGATGTCATTTAGGACTGAAGTGCATAACATCAACTTGAGACGTAAAGATTTGTTGACTATACCTCAGCACAGAACTGAAAGATTCAAGCGTTCATTTTCATACAATGTTGCAGCTGTTATGAACAACGTCGACTTGAGGTACGGATCGCTCACTCATAAGCAGTTTAAACAAAGGTTGAGGTCCATGTTGATGTAGGCCTCCTGTAGTTTTATATGGAGCAGATATGAAAGTATGCAGGTGACTCACAATTGTGTAAGTGTGGGATCCATAATGATTTTTGTTCATGTTGTTTTATATTAGAAATTTTCTTTTAGTTTGGTATTTAATATGTTAAATTTGTTCTTTCTTTGTTACTCTTGTTCTTGCGATGCTATAATTGATACTTTCGTTTTTTCAAGGGAATCATGGAAGATCAGACCTCTCTCTGGGCTGTGAGCTTCAGAGGGAGGAATTGAATGGTTCCCTTGTGATTAACCCTTATTAGTTAGTTTAGTTTTATTTTCTTTTTTGTTATTACGTACTAGTGGGTTAATAAAAAAATTATTTATTTATTTATTTATTTATTTATCTTATTCCAATAAAACTTACGAGTAAAATATAATCATATCTCAAGGACGGAGTTAAATTGGTAAAATAAGCGTTGCGGAATCAATCCCTGTGGGTTTATTTCTTGACAGAATCTCACCATTCAGGCAGGTCTCCTTCGAAAGCTACAAAGATGTACTTTGGTTTGAACCCATTAGCATTTCCAAAATCGATTATTTTTTTTGATTTTTGGATTTTGGAAATGCCAATGGGCTCAAACCAAAATACGTCCTTGTAGCTCTCGAAAGAGCCCTAAATAGTGCGATTCTGTCAAGGAATAAACCCACAGGGATTGATTCCCCAACGCTTATTTTACCAATATAACTCCGTCCTTGACTTGCGATCTTATTGTATCAACACTTACAATTAATTTCAATACATCTTTCAATGTAATGTTCACATACGACAATGTTTCATAGAAACATTGTAAAATAAAATCGTAACTCGTCAATCACGCCTTTGCATCTATTTGAAAAAAATTAAAAGTACCTTTATTGGAAGAACGTCTACTTATTTGGGGCATTTGAAAAAAATCTTCACTCTAATGCAAAAACCCCGATTTTTTATATGTAGGTACATAATAGCTTGCAGAGTATGTATATAGGCACGCACTGTTAGTATTTGTGAGCTCACAAATATTTAGAATAGAATCGATTATTAGTATATTACCTACCGAGGTGGGAAGCGTCTCATTACAGCCAAGGGATTCAATATATTACCGAGGCGTGCCGAGGTGAGATAGAATCCCCTAGGCTGTAATGACGCTCTACTCCGTGGTATGTATAGGACTTTATCCACAATGATCCAGTTCAAATTCAAATAATTGGCTTTATTTGTTTTTGCGTCAAACGTTTTTATCAGGTAGGCATACGCAACCTTTTCAAACAACGCATTTATCGCAACACACGCGCTCCGCGACAGCTGTTTAGGTCAAACTCCTCTCTTCATACGTTACTTTCGGACCACGGGCCGAAAGTGACATTATTTTTCAACCTGTAAGGAATCTTTCACTTTCCAACTTTTTAAAAGTTAGGAATGTATCGATATCAATTACTGACTCATTGTGAATGAAAAATTTTACCTACTGCTGGAAAGCTATAGGCGATTAATGGCCCGTTAAACTGGTGAAGTTTGGTCCAATAAGTCTGGTGGCTTTCGTTAGCGCCCTGCTTAATTATATTATCAGCTGACTGCCGCATATGTCATCATTTGATATTTGGTTTTCACCTTGCATAATAATGCATTGCTAAAAAGGTACGAATTTCCAAGAAGCCACTGGCGCATTCCATCAATCATTGTTGCATATTATTCTGATTTTGTCTGCTAGAACAGGGCAAATTTCGTGACCAATAATTATCCCAAAAAAAAAACGTGACTGTCCATGCCACACGGGACAAATATTCTGGCTGAATCAGGTCAACAGAAAATCAGATATTTATAATTTTGATTATCATAATTACTGCGGATGTTTAGCATGGTTCAGTATAATTTACTAATAGATAGGAAGGTCATTTTCACGTAGGTAATTCATTTACGTTGTTGAAGTCTCTGTAGCGCGACTAGAGGTATCATGAGGAGTAATGTGCCATATTAGTTTTAATTATTAGGCATGCTTTATGTGCTTTATTTATAGGACAGGACGGGCCAAAGTACCTAATGACTGGAGCTAATTTGGATGTATTCAGATTGTTTTAAACATAGCTTCAATCCTATCTTTGTTTGCATCCTTCATCAATTCTTGCGAGGTACTTACCTACCTAGGTAGGTGATCTACTAATTGGTGTTTATCAAGGAGTCAACGTCCTGTTGTGCCTAAATGTGCCATTAAGGACGGAGTTGAATTGGTAAAATAAGCGTTGCGAAATCAATCCCTGTGGGTTTATCCCTTGACGGATTACGGATTCTTACCATTTTGGTCTCTTTCGAAAGCTACAAGGATGTACTTTGGTTTGAGTCCATTGGCATTTGCAAAATCCGAAAATGAAAAAAATTTTTTCTGGATTTTGGAAATGTCAATGAGCTCAAACCAAACTACATTCTTGTAGCTTTCGAAAGAGACCAAAATGGTGAGAATCCGTCAAGGAATAAACCCACAGGGATTGATTTCGCAACGCTTATTTTACCAATTCAACACCGTTCTTAAAAGGACGGAAAATTGCAACTTAAAATGGAGGGAATGAAACCTGTCAATCCACTGGATGCAAATACGTCGTAATTCGATGCATTATATCCCACCGATATCATTTTGGTACAAAACGTGCCGATCACTGTTGAAGGAGGCTCGTGGGGCCAGGTGGTTCTTATATTTTCCTGGGTCATGAAGAACTGATTCCATTGCTGAGACTAGGTAATTTTGAAATTAGCTAGATAATAGATAACTGGAATAATATTATCTAGATACAGATAATAGATGAAAAAGATAATTTTTATCTAGATGTTGATACAATTTCAGATTATTTTCCATAGATGAATTTCAGATAAATTTTCATTATTTTTACAACATCGGTGAATGAGATTAATTTCACTGTACCAGTTCAAAATACATGATATTTACCTTTGTTGATAATATAATATATAAAGGCCTTCTGGGACACTTTGTATGGCGAAAGATTTATTTATTCTTCATAGTCTCGCAAAATGGAATTTCAAACATCTTATCACTTAGTTTCGTCTGGGAGTTTAGATCATCATCCCACTGCTGAAAATTCGTACAACGGGGGCCGACGACCGACGGTACAGTGGTTTTAAATTTGAAAAACAATTTTTAGAAATTGTAATAGCTCCTAGTAAGTGAAAGATTGGTGTCTCACAGTCACAACACAAGCAATTTCACGTGCTGCTGACATAAATTTTCCTGCTGCAAGAACGAATGAACGGAAACTTTTGTGGTAATTCTACTCCTGCCGCAGCATCAAACTATTAGCGCCGAAGTTGCTAATCCTGTCAAAGTTGGTTAAAATATTTCTGCCAATCTACTTACTACCTGAACTGCTCCACAATAAAGTTGTCGCCACCAAAAAAATGGCTCGACTTTAACGGCCAATAACTTTCGATTGCCGGAATCGATTTCTATTCTGTTCATTGCGATTACTAGCCCAATCTATCCTTAACAGATGCTGTAATTGTGAATATCAAAAAACTGCATGTAACATTCATACAGGGTGATATGTGAAAAGGTAAAAAATTGCGACAACTTCATCGAACCCCCATTTGCAAAAAAATAAATTAAATTCCAAAGTGAAAATCATGAAGTGTGATGCCTTATCTCGGAACGGTTTCGGAATTTTCGAGATTGGAGATCTTACACAGAAGATATGAATTTTTATATGGAATGTAACAGATTTGCCTTATTTTCTCGCAAGATTGAATCACTTCCAATGAATGGGTGGTTGACATTCAGCATGATTGTTCCTACAGCCGTTCCGGATAACTTGAATTTAAAAACAACCCGAAGATTTGGTGTGGGGCCAGGCAGGGGGCACTTTTCGAGAAGCTAGTCACTCTCGGTTTTTGGCACGTTGAATTTCATCAATATTTCAGATGTGGAACATGCTTTTTGCGAGTCTAAACCCCTGAATATGGTAGAACTTGATTTTCCGTGGAGAAGGGAGCCCCCCGAGGGGTTAACCACCTGGTAAATGTGGTGTACAAGGGTCGGTAAATGTGGTAAATGTGGTAAATGTCTGGGAAATGTCTGGTAAATGTGGTAAATGTCTGGTAAATGTGGTAAATGTGGTAAATGTGTGGTAAATGTCTGTTAATGTGGTAAATGTCTGGTAAATGTGGTAAATGTCTGCTAAATGTGGTAAATGTCAAATGTGGTGTACACATTTTTCCTAGGTGGTCAACCCCTCGGAGCCCCCTGGAAGTTTACTTGTTGTGCTTGTGCTATGCCTGGAGCTTCACCCCTGATTGCGTTTTTCTGGTGATATCGTCCTACAAGGATGATCAAAAATGTGTGTTGCTACAGTAACGCTGAGAACACAAGTCTCGGCATTGTTGGAGTGACTTGACGTGTCAGTATGGACAATGGCATAAATATCGGTTCTCAGCGTTTCTGTAGCAACACACATTTTTGATCATCTTTGTAGCACGGTATTACCAGAAAAACGCAATCAGGGGTAAAGCCCAGGCATAGCACAAGCACAACAAGTAAATTTCCAGGGGGCTCCCTATTCCACGGAAAATGAAGTTCTACCGTATACAGGGGTTTAGACTTGCAAAAAACATGTTCGACATCTGAAATATTGATGAAATTCAACGTGCCAAAAACAGACAGTGACTAGCGTTTCAAAAAGTGCCCCGTGCCTGGCCCCACACCAAATTTTTGGGTTGTTTTCAAATTCAAGTTATCCGGAACGGTTGTAGGAACAATCGTGCTCAATGTCAACCACCCATTCATTAGAAGTGATTCAATCTGCGAGAAAATAGGGGAGACCTGTTACATTCCATATAAAAATTCATATCTCCTGTGTAAGACCTCCAATCTCCATAATTCCTGAACGGTTTCGAGACAATGCATCACACTCCATTGAGATGCAGGGGGCATTTTTTACATTGGAGTTTAAAAAAAAAAATTTTTTTGCAAATGGGAGTTCGATGAAGTTTTCTCAATTTTCCACTTTTTTACATATCACTATGTATAAATTTTACATGCAGTTTCTTGATATTCACAATCACAGGATCTGTTGAGGGTAGATTGGGCTAGTAAACGAAACAAACAGAATGTGAATCACTTTTGGCAATCGAAAATTATTGGCCGTCAAAGTCAAGCCATTTCTTTGGTGGCGACAACTTCATTGTGGAGCAGTTTATATCCCGTTCACTTATTATTTAATATAAGTATTTAGAATGACTTTTTGGAGCAAAAATAAAGTGACAAGCTGGAACCCTGGGAGGATACGGCTGATGGCCGCTGATAGTTTCGCTCCAAAACTTTGCAGGTGCCATCAGCCGTAGCCGTACTCCTGTAAAAAGGTAAAACCTAGGTAACCACATTATTTAATAGAATGAGATTTTCACATACATATATTCGGAACCTTCTAAGTACCTATTTCTTTAACTCAGGTATTGGTTTTGGGTCAAAATTCAAAAATATTACCACATTAAAACCCATGGAATTTCCTAGTAAGTCAATTTTAAGTCTATACTTTGAAGCGGGAAATTATAGCTCGTATCTCTTCCAAAGGTAAAACCTAGTGGTAAATTGTAATGTGAATGTGATTTTTTGGGTGTAGGACAAGACTAGGTATAAAAACTTTACTTGATGATCGACGTTTCGAGTTTATTTCAACTCTTTCTCAAGATCATAAAGTGTATAAAATTAGAAATTTTTGGAAGTCTTTGACATAATTATTCTAAAAATTGAAAAAGTCAGATATTTATTATATTATATATATATATATATATATATATATATATATATAATATATATACATATATATATATATCTTGATGGATGATGTATTTCGGGCTCGCGGCATATTTTGTGACAAACAATGTAAAAAAAAATATTTTTTCCACAGATTCACATTGTTGGACGTCTCATGACATTTTAGGACGTAATTTTCAGGTAATCCCATCGCCAATGTTGATTTTCAAATATATATATATTTCTAAATGTACATGATGTATTTTGAGCTCCCGGCATAATTTGAAAAGAAAATGCATTTGTTCACGTATTTATATCATTTGTCACCTTTCAATGAACTTCCTTTTGTGATTTGTCGTCTGGATTATTCCACTCTACATTTTTTCTCAAAAATGTTTCGAGAGCCTGATTTACGTCATACACGGTCATGATCGAAAAGTTCATAATGTATTTCGGACTCACATGGGCTCATCGAGAATGTGAATTGGGCTCTATACAACAATTTGCGAAATTACGCCCATTGTTTATGAATTTATGTTCTCAGATGTCTCTTAAGCTCATAGAACGTGATTCTCAAGTTAGCTTGTTACGATTTGACTGTTAAAGTACTCGTATCATTTATATTTCGGGTGAACAACTACGAAAATTGTCGAAAAAACGAGTTCCTGTCGTAAAGTGCACTGTAGCTTTTATTTCGAGTTTGGGACGTTTCCATTTTTCTATATAGTTGAATAACTTCAAATTTCTGGGTTAATCAGGTCCTACGTCACCATTTCTACAATGTTCGCGTCCGTTCTTGTCCATACTGTCTTTTCAAAAAAATCTTTGGGAGCCCAAACTACATCATACACGAGCACGATCAAAACGTTCAAGACGTATTTTGGGCTCACATGTTCATCAAAAATGTGAAATGGGCTCGCGACAGCTTTCAATCCAATTCAAATTCCTCTCCTTATTACATTCTTTCTTTTGTACATGAATGTCATTTTGATCAATTCTTATATTGTTAGATGCCTCCCAACAAATACTACTTTCTTGATGCTGCCATCCGAGTTTTTCAACCTCATTTTCGCCCACAATTTCTTCGGGAGCCCGGTGTACGTCATGCACGGGCATAATCGAAGAATTTATGATGTATTTTGGGCTCACATGGGCTCATCAAGAATAGCCCAAGAAAAATAGATTTTGACCTCAAAAAAAAAATACTGTAGTCGTGAAAATCACAGATTTTGTTCAGAATTTTGTCCTCTGTCCAAATTTTTGGGTTTTAGAGAAATCCCAGTTTAGGCTTTTTTTTAGAGCTGTCAAAAATCTGAAAACTTATAATTCCGAATAATTTCAAATAAAGCTTAATTTTTTATGAGATTTTAAGTACACACAGTTATGTGGAGACTGTACATGTTGAGAATGAACATTTGAACAATTCTGAACCAAACACGATGAAAAATTTCATAGTTCTATTGGAATATTTCGATTTGTTCTGTAAAATGTATATGATATAGGAAAAATAGTGAAAAAATCGCTAGAACCTTGGAAAAAATGAAGACGTCCTGAAAATTTGACATTCTGTTCAGACTTAGATGCCCTACTACATACCCAAAATTGACAAAAATCCCACCCCGGGGTCTTGAGTTATCGGAGGGGGGGTAATCAATTGCAACTCAGAATGGAGGGGATGAAACCTGTTAATCCACTGGATGCAAATACATCGCAATTCGACGCATCATATCTCGTTGATACCATTTTGGCACAAAAAGTGTCGATTATTGTTGAGGGGGGGTCGTGGGAGGGGCGAAGCTCAGCTAGGTGGTTCTTTTTGTTTTCCTGGTCATATAGAACCGATCACGACAAGTCTGGTATCTTTTCCGACTAAATTCAAACTCCTGACCTCGAATTCGATGTGTAAATTTTAATGAAAACAAGTTTGAACAAGTTAACTTGAAAAAACTTGTTTTTTTCTTTGGCAATTTTGACAGTTTTTTTTTACTGTTAGAGGTCTGAAATCCTCGAAAATATTTCAAAAGGCATTAGATTCAAGTGTCTTTTGCACGAAAATCATTCACTCAACGTATTATTTTGTTTTTTGATATTAAAAAATCAATTTGAACCTGTGAGTCGATCCGGCGCGGTGTCTACTACTGACCAGAACACTACAACATGCACCTGCAAATATAAATAGCTCAAACTCAAAACCCTGCAGAGCGACCTATAGCGATTTTGTTTTATGTTATAGCAAATTCAATTCTGCAGAAATCCTCGAACTTTCAAAGATAAGTTATCATTTGTTCAATAGTTTGAGCTAGTTTCATTTGCAGGTGCATGTTGTAGTGTTCTGGTTATTAGTAGAAACCGCGCCGGACCGACTCACAGGTTAAAATTGATTTTTTAATATCCAGAAACAAAACAAAACATCGAGTGGATGATTTTCGTAAAAAAGACACTACAATCCAATGGACCATGAACTATTTTTGAACGATTCAGACCTTTAACAGTAAAAAAACTGTCAAAATTGTCAAAGAAAAAAGCAAGTTTTTTCAAGTTAACTTGTTCAAACTTGTTTCTATTCAAATTTACACATCGGATTCAATGTCAGGAGTTTCAATTAAGTCGGAAAAGATACCAAACTTGTTGTGATCGGTTATATATGACCAGGAAAACAAAAATAATCACCTAGCCGAGCTCCGCCCCTCCCACGACCCCCCCTCAACAATAATCGACACTTTTTGTGCCAAAATGGTATCAACGAGATATGATGCGTCAAATTGCGAAGTATTTGCATCCAATGGATTAACGGGTTTCATCCCCTCCATTTTGAGTTGCAACTGATCACCCCTCCTCCAATAACTCAAAACCCAGGGGTGGGATTTCTGTCAATTTTAGGTATGTAGTAGGGCATTCAAGTCTGAACAGAATATTAAATTTTCAGGACGTCCATATTTTTTTCAAGGTTTTATCGATTTTTTTTACTATTTTTCCTGTATCATATACATTTGACAGAAAAAATTAAAATATTCCAACAGAACTATGAAATTTTCCATCGTGTTTTTCCATCATTTTTCTGAAACCCAAAAATTTAGAAAGAGCACAAAATTCTGAACAGAACCTGTGATTTTCACGACTACAGTATTTATTTTGAGGTTGAAGTGATATTTCGGCTAAAATTCCTGTACTAGAATGTGAATGAGCTCTCCGCAATATTTTTTAACGCTGAGTTCTCCCTGTAAAGTGCACAATAGGTTCGATTTCGAAGTTGGGATGTTTTCAGTAATCCATTCTTAAATAATTTTGAGTTTCTGGGTCGAACAGGTCTCACGTTGCTATTTCTAAAATGTTATGGTCCGTTTTTGTCCACTTTTGACTTTTTTCCACGAAATCCTTCGGGAGCCCAATCCACATTAAGCACGAACATGATTGAAAAGTTCAAGACGTATTTCGGGCTCACATGCTTATCCAAAATGTGGAATGGGCTCTCTACATATTTTGTACATAAATGCCATTTCTTTGATAATTATTTTGTTAGATGCTCCCCAACCAATACTACATTCTTGAAGTTACCATCCAGGTTTTTCCCCCTCATTTCTGCTAAAGAAAAATTTCGGGAGCCTTAATTACGTCATGCGCGAGATGGATGAAAGAATTCATGATGTATTTCGGGCTCACATGGACTCATCGAGAATGTGAATTGAGCTCTCTACAATATTTTATGGAAAAATGACATTTATTTACATAATTTGTATCCAAACACCTCTCAATTTTCTTTGACGTGATTTGCAACTTATTTTGTCACATTTTCAAAATTTATCTTAGATTCGTTTCGAACAGCTGCAAAAATTTTTGAAAAAATAGGTTCCCGTTGCAAAGTGCAGAATAGGTTTTATTTCAAGTTTTAGATGTTTTCAGAAATCCATTCTTGAATAGTTTTGAGTTTTTGGGTCAGAGAGGTCTCACTGTGCCATTTCTGCAATGATATAATCCGTTTCTGTCCACTTTTGACTTTCTTCCACGAAAACCCTCGAGAGTCCAATCTACATTCTGCACGAACACGATTGAAAAGTTCAAGACGTATTTCGGGCTCTCATGCTTATCCAAAATGTGGAATGGGCTCTTGACATATTTTGTACGTGAATGTAATTTTTTGATTTATTATTTTGTCAGATGCTTCCCAACAAATATTACATTTTTGAAGGACCATCCGGGTTTTTCCACCTCATTTCTGCCCAAAAAAATTCGGGAGTCCTGATTACATAATGCGCGAGCTGGATGAAAGAATTCATGATGTATTTCAGGCTCACATGGACTCATCGAGAATGTGAATTGAGCTCTCTACAATGTTTTGTGGAAAAATGTCATTTGTTTACATAATTTGTTTTCAAACACCTCTCAATCTTCTATAACGTGATAAGCAACTTATTTCGTCACAGTCTCAAAATTTATCATAGATGTGTTTTGAACAGCTGCAAAAATTGTAGAAAAAATAGGTTCCCAGTTGTAAAGTGCAGAATAGGGTTTATTTCAAGTTTTGATTGTTTTTAGAAATCCATTTTTGAATAATTTTGAGTTTTTGTGTCAAACAGGTCTCACGGTGCTATTTCTGTAATGATATAGTCGTTTTCTGGCCACTCCTGACTTTTTTTCACAAAAACCTTCGGGAGCCCAATTTACGTTATACACGAGCACTATTGAAGTGTTCAAGACCTATTTCGGGCTCACATGCTCATCCAAAATATGAAATGGGCTCTCGACATATTTTGCACATAACTGTCATTCTGATAAATTATTATTGTGTTAGACGCCTACCAACAAATACTACTTTCGTGATGTTGTCATTTCGGTTTTTCAACTTATTCTCCGCCCAAAATTTTTTCGGGAGCCTGAATAACGTCATGCACAGGCTCGACAAAAAAATTCATGATGTATTTTGGGCTCACATGGACTCACCGAGAATGTGAATTGGGCTCTCCATAATATTTTGTGAAAAAATGCCATTTGTTTATAAATATTTGTTTTTCCCAGGTTATTTCGTCACATTTCACAAAATTTGTCCTAAATTTGGTTTGAACAGCTGCAAAAATTTAAAAAAAGATAGGTTCTTATTGTAAAGTGCAGAATGGGTTTTATTTCAGGTTTTGGATGGTTTCAGAAATCCATATTCTTGAATAATTTTGAGTTTTTGTGTCAAACAGGTCTCACGGTGCAATTTTTCCAATGATATAGTCTGCTTTTGTCCCCTCCAGACTTTTGTCATGCAAACTTCCCGCAGTCCAATCTACATTATGCACGAGCACGATTGAAGTGTACAAGACGTATTTCGGGCTCACATGCTCATTCAAAATGTGGAATGGACTCTCGACATATTTTGTACATGAATGTCATTTTTTCAATAACTATTTTGTCAGATGCTTCCCAACAAATATCGTATTCTTGAAGTTACCATTCAGGTTTTCCCTCGTCAATTCCGCCCAAAAAAAAAAATCGGGAGCCCTAATTACGTATTGCGCGGGCTGGATGAAAGAATTCATGATGTATTTCGGGCTCACATCGAGAATGTGAATTGAGCTCTGTGGAAAAATGCCATTGGTTTACATAATTTGTTTTTGAACACCTCTCAATCTTCTATAACGTGATAGGCAAGTTATTTCGTCACATTTTCAAAATCTATCATAGATGTGTTTTGAACAGCTGCAAAAATTGTAGAAAAAATAGGTTCCCGTTGTAAAGTGCAGAATAGGGTTTATTTCAAGTTTTGGATGTTTTCAGAAATCCATTTTTGAATAATTTTGAGTTTTTGGGTCAAACAGGTCTCACGGTGCTATTTCTACAATGATATAGTCGGTTTCTGACAGTTTCTGTCCACTTTTGACTTTCTTTTTCACAAAAACCCAAGAGCCCAATCTACGTTATACACGAGCACGATTGAAGTGTTCAAGACGTATTTCGGGCTCACATGCTCATTCAAAATGTGGAATGGACTCTCGACATATTTTGTACATGAATGTCATTTTTTCAATAACTATTTTGTTAGATGCTTCCCAACAAATATCGTATTCTTGAAGTTACCATTCAGGTTTTCCCACGTCAATTCTGCCCCAAAAAAAAAATCGGGAGCCCTAATTACGTATTGCGCGGGCTGGATGAAAGAATTCATGATGTATTTCGGGCTCACATCGAGAATGTGAATTGAGCTCTGTGGAAAAATGCCATTGGTTTACATAATTTGTTTTTGAACACCTCTCAATCTTCTATAACGTGATAGGCAAGTTATTTCGTCACATTTTCAAAATCTATCATAGATGTGTTTTGAACAGCTGCAAAAATTGTAGAAAAAATAGGTTCCCGTTGTAAAGTGCAGAATAGGGTTTATTTCAAGTTTTGGATGTTTTCAGAAATCCATTTTTGAATAATTTTGAGTTTTTGGGTCAAACAGGTCTCACGGTGCTATTTCTACAATGATATAGTCGGTTTCTGACAGTTTCTGTCCACTTTTGACTTTCTTTTTCACAAAAACCCAAGAGCCCAATCTACGTTATACACGAGCACGATTGAAGTGTTCAAGACGTATTCCGGGCTCACATGCTCATCCAAAATATGAAATGGGCTCTCGACATATTTTGCACATAACTGCCATTCTGGTAAATTCGAGGGTAAATTATTATCGTGTTAGACGCCTACCACCAAATACTACTTTCGTGATGTTGTCATTCTGGCTTTTTCACTAATTCTCCGCCCAAATTTTTTTCGGGAGACTGATTTACGTCATGCACGGGCTCGACAAAAAAATTCATGATGTATTTCGGGCTCACATGGACTCGCCGAGAATGTGAATTGGGCTATCTGCAATATTTTGTGAAAAAATGCCATTTGTTTTTAAATGTTTGTTTTCAAACACCTCTCAATCTACTAGAACGTGAGTCCCAAGTTATTCCGTCCCATTTTTCAAAATTTTTCCTGAATTTGGTTTTAACAGCTGCAAAAATTTAAAACAAAAAGATAGATTCCCGTTGTAAAGTGCAGAATGGGTTTTATTTCAAGTTTCTGATGTTTTCAGAAATCCATTCTTGAATAATTTTATGTTTAAGGTTCAAACAAGTCTCACGGTGCTATTTTTCCAACAAAATAGTCCGTTTTTGTTTTCTTAAGACCTTTTTTTATGAAAACCTTCGGCAGCTCAATCTAAATCATGCACGAGCACGCTTGAAGTGTACAAGACGTATTTCGGGCTCACATGCTCATCCAAAATGAGGAATGGGCTCTCAACATATTTTGCACATACCTGCCATTTTGGTAAATTATTATTGTGTTAGATTTTTCCCAACAAATACCTACTACATTCTTGATGTTGCCATACAGGCTCCTCCACCTCATTTCCGCCAAAAAAATCTCAGGAGTCTGATTTACGTCATGCATGGGCATGATGTAAAAATTCATGATGTATTTCGGACTCACATGGACTCATCGAGAATTCAATTTGTGCTGTTTACAATATTTTTGTGGGAAATGCCATTTGTTTACCTATGTATGTTCTAAGACGTCTTTCAACCTTAGAGAATAAAGTTCCCAAGTTATCCATTTTTGAATGATTTCGTGTTTTTGGGTCGAACAGGTCCCACGGTGCTATTTTTTATAATGATATAGACCGTTTTTTGTCCAATTCCGACTTTTTTCACAAAAACCTTCGGGAGCCCAATCTACATTATGCACGAGCACGATTGAGATATTCAAGACGTATTTCGGGCTCACATGCTTATGCAAAATGAGGAATGGGCTCTCAACATATTTTGCACATACCTGCCATTCTGTAAATTATTATTCTGTTAAAAACCTACCAATAAGAATACTACTTTCGTGATGTTGTCATTCCAATTTTTTCAACTTCTTTTCCGCCCAAATTTTTTTTCAGGAGCCTGATAACCGTCATGCACGGACTCGACGAAAGAATCCATAATGTATTTCGGGCTCACATGGATTCATCGAGAATGTGGATTCGGCTTTCTACAATATTTTGTAAAAAAATGCCATATGTTTACAAATATTGGTTTTCTAACACCTCTCAATCTTCTAGAACGTGATTCCCAAGTTATTAAGTCACATTTTCAAAAATGTATCCTAGATTTGGTTTGAACAGCTGCAAAAATTTCAGAAAAGATAGGTTATTGTGTTAAAGTGCAGAATAAGTTTTATTTCAAGTTTTGGATGTTTTCAGAAATCCATTTTTGAATAATTCCACGTTTTTTAGTTGGACAGGTTCCACGGTGCTATTTTTACAATGATACAGTCCGTTTTTGTCCACTTCTGACTTTTCTCACAAGAACCTTCGGGAGCCCAATCTACATTATGCACGAGTACGATTGAAATATTCAAGGCGTATTTGGAGCTCACATGCTTATCCAAAATAAGGAATGGGCTCTCAACATATTTTGCACATACCTGCCATTTTGGTAAATTATTATTGTGTTAGACGCCTACCAACAAATACTACTTTCGTGACGTTTTCATTCTGATAATTTCAACTTATTTTTCGCTCAAAATTTTCTAGGGAGCCTAATTTACGTCATGCACGGGATCGACGAAAGAGTTCATGATGTATTTCGGGCTCGCATGGACTCATGAAGAATGTGAATTGGGCTATCTACAATATTTTGTAGAAAAATGCCATTTGGTGTCATATTTTGTTTTCAAACACCTCTCAATCTTATGAAACGTGAATCCAAAGTTATTTAGTCTCTTTTTTCAAAATTTGTCCAAGATTTGGTTTGAACAGCTGCAAAAATTCCAGAAAAGATAGGTTCCCATGGTAATAAATAGTGCAGAATAGGTATTATTTCAAGTTTTGGATGTCTTCAGAAATCCATTCTTGAATAATTTCCAGTTTTTAGGTCGAACCGGTCCCACGGTGCCATTTTTACAAATTTATAGGCCGTTTTTTTATCCACCTCTGGCTTTTTCTACGAAAATCTTCGGGAGCCCAATCTACATCATGCACGAGCACGTTTAAAATGTTCAAGACGTATTTCGGGCTCACATGCTTATCCAAAGTGAAGAATGGGCTCTCAACATATCATTTTGTATGACAATGCCATACGCCTCCCAACAAATACCACTTTTCTTTTTTCGCCCAAAATTTTTTCAAGGGCTTGATTCACGTCATGATTGACTTTTAGATACATAAGTATCAGATTTCAAAGAAAGTTTCTGTTAAAAGTGCAAAATAATTCAGACGCATGCGCATGTGAGCAAGTTCTTGGACTAGAGTTGACATTGGTTGTGATGTTGGGCGTCTGCGTAGGGCGTGGCTTCCCGCACTAAGCGATTGTATACAGTATACAGTTTCTCCTTTCTCCCTTCAACTGGTATAATAAGCAGCGACAGCCTAGTGTTTTGGCTGAAGATTTAAAATAACCGAAATTCACAATTAACAGTTGAAAAGATCTGCCGTTAAATGGTGCCGTCTCCCTTGCACTCAAAGTGTTCAATTGAGAGCGTTGCGTAAGAGGCAGCAGGAGATGAGCTGTTTGCGGTCACATTGCTATCAGAGTACTATTTACTCAGGCCGTACGAAACTATTTCATGCATCAGAGACCCACTACAGGTCCTACTTAACAAATCATAACTATCAAAGTACTTGACAATCATGCACAGTGCACAGTCACCAATGGTCTTATCTCAAGTGCGCACTTGCGATTAGAGCGTTAGACAGCTATAAGAGCCCGATTCCGGTCAAATATGAGGATGAACAAAAACTCAGGATCGACTAGCCTGATTTCAAAATATCAGACTGTGGTATGTTGTATTTGTGGCAACGGAGCACAATAATTGGTTTTTATTAAAAAGCCAGAGGTGTAACTACTGACGAGCTCAAAATACTATATAACTATGTCCAGTTTTTGGACTCATGAGCCCAATATATAATTTTGAGCTCAAAGTAATATATGGATGTAGAAAAATGAGCCCGAAATACATCATTCATCAAGATATATATATATATATATATATATAATATCTGACCTTTTCAATTTTTACAATTATGTCAAAGAGTTCCAAAACTTTTTAATTTTATACACTTTATGATCTTGAGAAAGAGTTGAAATGAACTCGAAACGTCGATCACCAAGTAAAGTTTTTATACCTAGTCTTGTCCTATACCCAAAAAAATCACATTAAATACAATTTTATAAAGGACGAAAAAAGAAAAAACCTAGTAGTAAAGAGACGGACGCAATTTTAGTACCCTTATCGAGTTATGCTAGGAGTTATGTGTACAGACCATCATTTATGTATCGAGTTAATATGTGTAACCATGGAACGGCAATCCTGCCTAAGTAAATCCTGCCGGAAATGCGATTCAAAATTTTTCAAAAAAATTGAAAGAAATAGTGATAGTATCCCCATAACATCTGGTAATGAGATATGCATAGTCGTATAGAGGGCAGCACAGAGCGTCAGAATATGCGATCCTGCCGCGTCACCCTGGCAGGGACGCATAAAGGGGGTGCTTGGGGTCGATGAACTACCCCCAAGAAGTTATGCGCTGAATGAGGTATCTAATTGAAGGTAATAATGTCCTCTATCCGAAAAGAGGATCCTGCTTGGTGAAAACCTGCCGGAAGTGGGTGGGAGGACAGGTAATTGGAGCGCGCGCGCGGCCTCATTTTGGGGGTTTATATACTATGCTCATCTAGTTTTGCCTTGAGTGAACTGAGTGAGCTGTCATTTGAGAGCTCTTGAAAAACTCTATTTCTGGAAAATTCTATAGATTTGATGTTATCAATGATCTGATGCATAATAAAGCATAACTTCAGAAGATTTTTTCCAATTGATATAAATATGGAATAGAATTTTTTTCTTGACTAAATTTGGCGCCCCTCATAATTTGGCGTTCGAAGCACTCGCTTCTAGCGCTTTTTGGTTAATCCGTCTCTGCACAATCATGGTGTCCCATTGTCGGTCGTCGCTGTGAGGCGACGGATTCCTTTGATAAGTTGAAGCGGGTAAACTTGGACCGTTATACATTATCCTGGTCAATTCTCGCGCTGGAATGTTTTTTCCAATCAGTTTCCATATTTTTGTTTTATTTTTGTTTGCGAAATAAGTACCTACATACTTTTCAAGCCAACAAAGCTTAATAATGTACGTAAACATTCAAGCCAACAAAGCTTAATAATGTACGTAAACAGTTGAATTTCCATGGGTATTCAAAAACGGTATTCATTTTCACCAATACATGGATTCGAATACGTACTTACTATTCGAATACATTCAAAAGTCAGTATTCGAATCCACTGGATTCGAATTATTTTTTTGAATCGGGATTCTGGATTCGTATTCCAAATTATTGTTGAAATTTTGAGATTGCATGGTCTAGTGGTGAACGGACTTTTAAAAGTAATAAAGAAACATCGCCTATCATTGTTGAATAATAAAATTAGCTACTAAGGCCCAACTGCACCGCTCATCCTTAAATATCTGAATACTTTAGTAAGCTCGGTTTGAGTTAAGGTTCACCCCCGGGTTCACCTAAAGGTCATGAGTTCACTGCACCGATTTCGTTTCAGTAAAACTTAACCACTTAGCCATGGTTGAGCTTTAGCAAAGTTTCGAACCATGGGAGTATTCAATTTTTGACCAATCAAGTTGGTTGTTTTAGTATTTCTCTCGCTTTTTTTGTCACACCTAGTGGTGACAATGTCAATCACAGGGTGTGAACTGTCATTGTAGTATGAGGTTATATATTGTATACCGTGTTTTTCAAAAACCGCACCAGCCCATAACTTTTTTCCTATGAGATATACAGGGTGTTTCAGTGACCTTGCATAATACTTCGGGAGGTGATTCCACTCAAGAAAGTAAGTCGAAAAGTAGAAGTAACATTTTTTCCTCAAGTGTTCCCCGAGGGAGTTACAGCTCCTCAAAGGTACAAAATGCAACGAAGTTTTCAATTATTTCCTCAAGAACTGTCAAAGGTAAGAGCTTCAAATTTGATGTTTTCGATAGATTCGTTCAATCCAAAACTTTTATTCCTTCTGCATTTTTTCCGTAGGATGCATCGTTCTGAAGTAAAAGTGAAAAAACACGGACGTGTCATGAATAATTTTCAACATAATCCCAATCCCCTCTAATTTCGCTGCCACTGGTTAGATTTGTTTAGAACTTTGCATGTACATTTGCAGTGTTGAGAAACTCCTCTATACCAAATTTGAAGTTCATACCTTTGACGGTTTCTCAGCAAATAATTAAAAACTTTGTTTAACTTCGTACCTTTGAGGGTACCATTTCAGGGTGAAATGTTACTTTCACTTTTTGACATTTTTTTGAGAGAAATCACCCCCCGAAGTATTTTGCAAGGTCACCGAAACACCCTGTACACCATATATACATATATCTACCTATAGATTTGAATTTTTTATGAGGTATTTGAGAGCACTTTCGCTATTTTTTGCGTTGATCATGAAGCAACTTTTACTTCCGGAGGTAACCGGAAGTGACATCAACTTTTAATTTAAATAGTGTTGCCGCGAGCCATGGTGCGCTGTAATTTGTTGAATGAAGAATACCGCGTTGAACTTTGATTGAATGATTCGTCAACTGGGATCGTACTGATGTTTACCTGCACCTTTTTGGTTTCAGGTCATAGACAGGAGTATCTCCGGGGAGGGGCGGCGGAAGTGTATAATTATTGGGAGGGCACAAGTAGGGTTGCCAGATTTTTTTGAATCATATATATGAGACACCTGAGAAATATATATGAGATTAGCAAAAGATATATGAGGTCAATTTTTTTTATTATGACTATCCACATCACAATTAACATTTCGTAAAAAATACAAATAAAAAAAAAACATTTTGAAAATCTGATGAAATTTAATAAAGTCCTAATTAGATAGTTGCTGATGCCTAGGTATAGCCATTCTCATTAACCTGGGTCCTCGCAAGTTCACCTATATTGGCGCCGTCATCAACCCCAATCCCAACCAGCCCGATCAATAAAGCGCTCCCGGTTAAACAGCCAATTGAAAAAGTGAGCTTGTATGCTTGAAGACCTGCGCACGAGCTGCGAGCAAAAGGGAACCGCCTATATGAGAAGGTCCATACTAACTACCTACCTCTATTTATAACAAATCGCCCATATTCAAAAAAGTAGGTAGGTAGGTAATCTAAATGAATTCAACAATAAAATACTCTTTTAACCAAGTTAAGAAAAAGAACTTCGTTGTGGGCAATAATTCTGACCCTTCCATGTAATTTTGAGAAAATAGACCTTGAAATAAACGCAAAACTAAGTACAGACATATTCAAAAATATTTTGCAGCTGCAGTTGCCGACTTTCAGTAGCTTTCTTGCTGATGCCTTGTCCTGGACATCCGTCCATTAGTTTCCCATGATGAAAAAATTCTTTCAGCTTGAGAAAAAATATACCTAACATTCCAGTTGAGGAATGTTATACTTAAATTGCAGCGCAAAAATCGAAAAAATATGATGAAAATCAACAAAATTATGTCTGAAACAGCTAAAAGCTCAAAATATATGAGATTTGCTCATATATTTGATGTGTGGTATGAGGTATGAGATCTTGTTCAAATATATGAGTCTCATACCAAATATATGAGATCTGGCAACCCTAGGCACAAGTGAGAGGAAATGAAGTGCGAGCGAAGCGAGAAGCGCCGCAGATGATAATTTTTCCGGAAAAGAGACGTGTTCATCTTTTTTGACATAAAGAAAAATTCTTTATCGAGAAAATTGGAGGGGCCAGGCCCCCCCAAGACTGAGATTGGGGGGGGGGCATGCCCCCCCTTGCCCCCTTGGTTCCGCCGCCCCTGTCTCCGGGTTTAAGTTTGCCCATATTGTAGATTGTAGATTAGAGGTGGTCGTTTGGTCTCGGAGGATCCTTTCTGCACTGCAGCCTATAAGATCTTTTGTGCGTGACCATGCTTCTATTTGATGTCCCAGGAAATCCACCACCTCACCGAATCGGATGATTTCCCTGGGAGACTTACCTCTGATGTGAGTCTGATGTCTGCGGGTGTCAGTTTCACACCTCCCAACAGCGTATGTAAGTCTTTTCTGTGCCAGTGCTTCGCACTCGCAGAGTAAGTGCACGGTGGTTTCATCTGCCGATGCACAAAGCCTGCAAATAGGTGAGTTTTCCTTACCCATTTTTTGCAGGTGGTATTTCACTTCGCAATGTCCAGTGAGTAGACCTGTGAGTAGTCTTATTTCGTTCTTAGAGAGCGAAGTGTGCCCAAGTATGGCAAATGTTCTAGAAGGGCACCGCATAATTCTAAACGCGGAGTGGATTACGTTTCAAGAGGTGCCACACGACTTTTTGAACATAAGAAATAAGTAGAGTCTAGGTATTTATTATTGACATTATCGCGAGTTCTGAAATAAATACCATCACAGCCGTAAGCCTCCATTGAGGCGTCACAATAGCCATGTAATTCTAGATCTTTTGAATCTGCCGTCGGTACCTATATTTTTTTGGAATTTCAAGGGTTCCAATCAAACTTTTCGGTTGAACACATAAATCACCTGTATATCGGAAACGGGAGACGTCAAAAAAATTATGAATGCAGATTCTGATTTGCCTTGAAAAAGTACATCTACCCTCAAGCCATGTCGGTTACTTCGTGGGACACCTGTACCTATTGTTACGACCCCGTCATGAATAAGATTAGTTTTGCTTACTTAGCACCTGCTGTTTATATATACGACTTCATGCAGTTAGCACGTATCACAATTTTCTGTATCATGACCGAGTGCACGTCGCACGCATAAATTGTCGATCCGTTATTACGTTCTAAACTTGTACGAATTAAATTATTTCCACAGTTTAATAAAATTAATATTTTTTAAAAAGGCTTTTTCAAAAACAAACACGTAAAAATGGCGCAGTCGGTAGGATACTAGGCCCATTTGGCACAAATAATTTTTGAAAATTTTATACGTAAAAAAGTGTTAAGTGGTGTGCTCCAGCACTTCAGCCTAGCAGCGTACATCTGTAATCAAACCAAGGAAGCTCCAGCGGAACCTGTCCTGAAGTTCTCCGACGGCAACGATTTCCATCAAGTAGTAAGTCTACTTATTTTTATAATCATCATTGTTTGTTTCGGGGTATTCCCCTTTCCATTTTATATCCTTTTTATCTTGTTTAGTGTATTGATATTATATTATTTACCTGTGATAATTCGAAATGGCTGAAGGTGATAACGAAATTCAACTCTCTTTGAGAGATCTTAGAGATTTAATTCCCTCATTCGATGGCGAACAAGCCTTACTGAATGATTTTATAGAAGCATGTAATTTTGCAACGGAAAACATCGAAGAAGGACAAGAAAATGTCCTTGTTTTCCTAATTAAATCCAAACTAACTGGAAAAGCTAAAACTTTCATATCCTCGAGGAATCTAACAACCTGGGAAGCAATAAGGCCCCTTTTAATAGGCCACTTTGGCGATTGTAGGGATACCGAAGCTCTCGTCAGAGACCTCACAAATTCTTTCCAAAAAACGACTGAAACAGCGCGAAGCTTCGTAACAAAAATAGAAAATTTATTAACAAAATTAAGGTCGAGTGTTCGACTCGACGACGAAATTGACCCATTACATAAAAACACTTTAATCGAGTCACACGAAAAGATCGGACTGAAAACTTTATTAGCCGGATTAAATGACCCCTTAGGTCAATTAATAAGAGCACAAAAACCATTATCCATTAGCGAAGCCGCCCAACTAATACTTGAGGATGAAAATATTGCATACCTAAGATCAACGCGCAGCAGTCAAAACAATACGAAAACATTTAAAAGCTTTCCACGACAAAATTACCATAACCAACATGTTTCACCTCAAGCAGGACCGAGCAATTATGCTCGTAATCCAAATCCACGACCAGACGCGAAATTCTGCAATTACTGCAAAAAACCTGGTCATTTAATAGTAAATTGCTTCAGAAGAATAAATAATTCGAGTCACAATAATGCAAATCCTCAAAATAGAAATTTTTCAGGTCAAAGTAATTTTCAAAATCGACCAAACAATAATTTCTCAAACAATCCCGCTCCTCGCGTAAATTATTTAAAAAACGAAGATGCGGAGCTGGATTCCCCGGACGTCCAGTCTCCTATAACCCAGACGCACGTGAGCGAGTCCGAAATGTAATTTTAAATGCAAAGTCCCATGATAGCCAACACAAAATGTTTTATATTCTAGACACAAAAAATAATTTTAAACTTCTTTTAGACAGTGGTGCCTCTATCAGTTTGATTCACCCAAATATTATTTCACCCGAAAGTAAAATCCAAAGCAAAGATATTCATATAACCGGGATTGAAAATATTCCCGTACTTTCCAGTCATGTTTACGAATACCAAGTCGGTAAATTCAATTCGCACACAATGCATGTTGCACCTATCGACTTTGGATTATTCGACGGAATTTTGGGTATGGATTTTATTTTAAATTTCAATTGTGTTATCGATTTTCCTAAAAGAAAACTATTTTGTTCAATTCAAGACTATCCTGAAATTCAATTATTTTCCTATGCAAGGAACGGTGATACTTCTCTCACTACTTTAAATCATTGTGAATCCATTAATAAAAATAATACAAGAAACCCGGTACATAAACCGCGTATAATCAACGAAGAAAATCGACAATTTCATACTCCCTCTGTGGATCTTAGAATTGCTAAAAAAGCAATAGAACCAAAGTGTTCAATTCAAGTCGATACTAATTCATTTAAAAAATCAAATACTTCCTTCGGGAACCATTCGAGCTCCGCCGTGAGTCTCTCTAATAATAATAATCCTATAAATGGATCTTCTAATAAAAATACTTCTCTCAAAGTAGAGAATCAAAGAATAAATATTTCCGAGGCAAATAATAGCCTTAGGGTCGATTCAGATAAGAATCATTTAAATACTTCCTTCGGGAATTCTTCGAGCTCCGCCGTGAGTCTCTCTAATAATAATAATCCAATAAATGGATTTTCTAATCAATTTTCAATCGAATTCATAAGAGGTGACATTTTAGATGCACCCAATAACATTCCAATTGGGCACGCAGTGTCTCAAGATTTTAAAATGGGCCAAGGCTTAGCAAGAAAAATTGCAATAAAATATCCACACAATACCGACGCGATGCTAGCTCAGCAAAAGATAGTAGGACAAGTTGCTTATTCCTTTTTCTCGAGCGTAAATGAAACGCGAGAAATTTTTCACCTTATCACGAAGGAACGCTTTCAAGATAAGCCCACGTACAATTCTATCAACACAGCATTAATGAACTTGCGGGTTATATGCGAAGAAAATCAAATCGCTGAATTAGCACTGCCAAAGCTCGGATGCGGTCTTGATAACTTGAACTGGAAGCACGTTCTTTCTATGATAAAAGAAATTTTTAATAATAGTCGGATTAAAATTTATATCTATGAGTTCGAAGAACCAAATACTACTTTGAAGAAAATTTTTCATATATCGCCTAGAACGATCGAGGTAGTTCAACTACCAGTAAAAATGAATTCATTCTCAAACAATAATGCTGATTCAACCTTTATATGTCCTGAACTAGAGATCAATGGAGTAAAGATTCCTAATTCCATCGTAAAGATAAATGATAACCAAATTATTACTACAATGTTGAACTCAAGCAATGAAACCAAGGAAGTTGAACTTCCTGAAATAATTCTTGAACCTTTCGAAACCTTTAACGTGAATAACTACAACGTCACTACTAATCACTCAAATAATATTGATCGAGAACAAAATATTTTAAACCAATTAAGGCTCGATCATCTTAATTTAGAAGAAAAAGAGAACATCGAAGACTTGTGTTTAAATTTCAAAGATATTTTTCACCTAGAAGGTGATAAACTATCCTTTACTAATCAGATCAAACATGAAATCAATACAAACGGGGCTAAGCCATCGTTTACCAAAACATATCGGTACCCTCAAATACATAAAGAGGAAGTCAAAAGTCAACTAAATCAGATGCTTCAGCAAAATATTATTCAACCCTCGGTGAGCCCTTGGAGTAGCCCGGTCTGGGTTGTTCCGAAAAAATTAGATGCTTCTGGAAAACAGAAGTGGAGGGTCGTGATAGATTTTCGGAAACTTAATGATGTCACTGTTGGTGACAAATATCCTTTGCCAAACATAGAGAACGTTCTAGATCAACTCGGTAAGTCTAAATATTTCACAACCCTCGACCTTGCTTCCGGTTTCCACCAAATTGAAGTAAACAAAGCAGACATCCCCAAAACCGCCTTTTCAGTTGAAAACGGCCATTTTGAGTTCTTGCGCATGCCTTTCGGGCTTCGAAACGCCCCAAGTACGTTCCAGCGTGTGATGGACAATATAATGGTCGGACTGCAAGGTGAGCTTTGCATGGTATATATGGATGATATAATAATCCACTCTGAAACATTAGAAACTCATATACAAAACGTTTCAAAAGTATTTGAACGTTTGCGGAAGTACAACTTCAAGATACAGCCCGACAAATGTGAATTCTTGAGACGAGAAGTTGCGTACTTAGGACACATTGTGACAGACGAAGGTCTCAAACCAAATCCCGAGAAAATCAAAGCTGTCCTCAATTTTCCACAACCAAGAAGTGTAAAAGACATCCAGTCATTTTTAGGCCTTACGGGGTACTACAGACGTTTTATAAAGGACTATTCAAAGGTCACTAAACCTTTAACCAAACTCTTGAAAAAGAACAAGTCATTCGAGTTTAATGAAACATGCCAGTCGGCATTCAGTCAATTGAAACATTTACTAACTTCAACTCCTATTTTACAATATCCAAATTTTGAAAAGGAGTTTATCCTCACCACGGACGCTAGTGATTTCGCAATTGGCTCAGTGCTCTCGCAAGGCGAAATAGGAAAAGATCTTCCAATCGCATACGCATCTAGAACATTGAATCCAGCTGAAACCAGATATTCGACAATTGAAAAAGAATTATTGTCAATCGTTTGGAGTTGTAAACATTTCAGACCTTATCTTTTCGGTCGTAGTTTCAAAATTGTCACTGACCATAAGCCCCTTTTGTGGCTCTTTTCCATCAAAGACCCAGGTTCACGCCTCTCAAGATGGCGCCTGAAATTAGAAGAATATACATATGAAATCATTCACAAAGCTGGGAAATTAAATAAAAATGCTGATGCGCTTTCGCGTATCAGAATAAATCCAATCACAGCAAATCCACCTTCATCTTCAGGTGAAGAAGATGAGTCAATAATCAATCGTAACGAGACACCAGACTTAATTGATTTCAATGCAAATCCAGACTACGAATTCGAAATCGAATATGACAGATTTATTAACGAACAACCCTCAATAAATTTTGATTTAATAAAAGAGACAAACGACTATGTGACACTTGCTTACCACAAAAATATAATAGCATTCATTCCCAATAATGAAAATGAGGATACACCCCATATTGCAACCTATGTCGCAGATACATGTACTACAGAAAGAAATTTGAATCTAACTGAAACATTGACTATCAAAAACAGCTTAAAGGTCACTAATCGAAAATACTATTTCATCAAATTGCCCGTAGACAATTTATCAAGACTTTCTCAAAAAGATTTATTCAGACTTCTCTACGAGATCAAAGAAAATTTAGAACCTAAAGAATATCATTTGAACAAGGTCAATCACATACCATTGAAAAGAATTTTGAGTCATTTATTCAACGCTGATACTTTCAAATTCCATATTTGCCATGATATAATCAAATTGCAAAAAGACCTAACGCCTGAAGAAAAGAACGAAATAATGTCGAAATGGCATTCCTCAAAGAATAATTTACATAAAGGTATCAATGAAACATTTCGAAGAATACGTGAACAACATTTATGGCCCAATATGAAAACAGATATAGAAGAATTTGTAAAACGGTGTCAGACTTGTAATCAATCGAAGATTAATAGGCAAAACACAGATTTTCCCCTCGTAATTACAAAAACACCAGAACGACCATTTCAACACATAAACATGGACACACTAGACGTACATCCCCAGTTACATCTTCTGACAATTGTTGATAACTTTTCAAAATATGCACAGGCTTATCCAATTCCTAACAAACAAGCAAGAAGCGTTACTGATTAATTATTATTGTACTTCCAACACTACCCTGTACCACAACGAATTCATGTAGATGCCGGAAGCGAATTTATGAACCAATCGTTCAAAAATCTAATCGAATTGTACGACATTAGACTAACTGTCAGTCCCACTGATCATCCCCAATCTAATGGGCAAGTGGAACGTTTTCACGCCACATTGATGGATTCTATTAGAAGTTTCCACATCGATTATCCTCATAAACCTGTAGTTGACGCACTACCTTTCGCTATAAAAACATATAACCTTAGCAAATCAGCTTCAACCAAATTCACCCCTCAGGAAATTGTTTTTGGACATATTGATCCATCTAGAGATAATATTTTTACCAATGAAGCAGAACTTCAAGATGATTACCAGAGACTCATGAGAAATTACGCACAATATGTTAACAAAAAAGTCATTTCCAATATCGATAGTTCCAAACAAAAATCAAAGGAACGTTTTGACAAACATGTAAAAGAAAATAGACCTCAGTACAAACTTGGTCAATCAGTGTTTTTAAGAAAACCATCAAGACAATCTAAATTGTCCCCCACATATCTTGGTCCCTACAAAATAACCAGACTTTTACCTCCGAATTGCGTAGAGCTACTAACTTCCAATAATAAATATATGACTGTCAACTTTGACCGGATAAAACCGTCAAATATAGAATTAGACGAAGACCAAGACCCAAATACCTCAGACTAGGTATTTGACAAATAATCCCTGCTGTTTTGGGACCTTTAAGAATAAAGCAGACGTAAATCCAAATGCGTGTCGTAAAAGGCGACTAAATAGGACTTAATACAAGAATTTTTGGAAAACTCTGACGACGTTTGGCAGACGTCAACCATTATGTTCAAAGAACACCTTTTTCCCCATAATTATGATTATATACGCATAATTCTATTCCCTGTAAAACTGCTGGGTTTATTAACCGCCAAACCCCCGCCTCACGGAAAACATTTTAATTTTTTATTGCGGTCAAATTCAGATTTGCCCTGATATACAATTTTGGAAGTCACCAAATTGTCCCTGTCATCTGAATAACATCTTAGGATTCAGACTGTAAAATCCTTCGGCTTTACCGAAAATTCAATTATAGTACGAATTTAGTAGTGTTAGCGATAATTCCTAGGTTGGTTTATCGTATCAGCTAATTTCATAATTAAGAACTTTATTGTTTTATCTAGTCATCTGTGAACAAATAATTGTTACAGATCAATCATGGACAAGACTCCATCTAAAATCTTTATTTTCCTATTCCTTATTAATTTTTCTTATTCCAATATCCAAATCAAAGACCTAAACAATACCATAGGACTATTTTACGAAAAAGAGAGAGAAATAAAAATAACTTCAGATATTTGGAAACTAGTAGTGTATAAAGACATTAATCACTTACAAGAAACGTACGAACATAATTTGCAAATTTTAAATACCCTAACAACTGTACTTTTGAAAGATGAACACGATGAAAATGTAAGATTTCGAACTTTTTCCCTTACGATAAAACCCCATCTTGATATTCTAAAAGCGATTTCAAATAAAATCAATAATATGTTAACAGAAATTAAATTCGAAACAATCCGAGTAAGACGAGGACTTGCAAACGGTGTTGGAACCGTATGGAAATTTATAACAGGAAATCTAGATGCCTCCGACGGAGAATATTTCAACAAATGTATAGACAAATTAGAAAGAGACGATTCAGAAATTCAAAACTTAATTAAAGACCAAATTAAAGTCACAACAAGTACCATTCGAAATTTTAACGAAACGACTAAAAAATTACAAATTGACGAACAAACATTCAACGAAGATATGAAAGTAATAGAAAACGAAATTAAAACCCTTTTTGGGAGTCAAAAATATTTTGAGCATCAATTAAAATTGATGAATAATTGTGAACAACTTCTAGAATCATTCACATTAATTTCAGAAGAACTTACTGATATAGTCAATAGTTTAACCTTTGCGAAATTAAAAATAATCCACCCATCGATAATTAAACCTAGAAATTTACTCAGCGAATTGATAGACATCAATAGACATCTAACGCGAAATAACTTACCATTCAAACCCACTTTGGAAAATCTTCCCCAGTTATTAAATCTTTTTAAACTTCAAGCATTTCAGACAAAAAACAGGTTAATATTTGTAATAATAATACCTTTAATAAATCAGGATACCTTCGACCTTTACCATCTCTACTCTGTACCAACCAAAGATCCTTCTACAAACCTTTTCCATACTATCATCCCCGAATCAAAGATGATAGCATTATCAAAAGATAAGAGAACTTACATCAAGATCCATGACCTCGACACTTGCCAAGAAATGGACGACAGAACCGCCATATGTCAAGATTTAATTCCTCTTGACTCGACCCAAGGACCATGTGAGGTCATCCTCATCACGACACTCCAAAACTCCGACAAATGCAAGCCACTAATTATGAATGTAATCAACCATAACATTCAGTACATCGGCAAGAACCAATGGTTACTAGTCCTACCATCAAAGTTGGCAATTACCTACACCTGCCCTAATCAAGGTACAACCACCAAACTTCTGGAGGGCAACAAACTCATCACGTTACAAAAACGGTGTAATGCATATACTGGCATTTATCAACTATATGCTAAAGAAGAACAAACTTCCAACTATACAGAAGAGAACTTCATCCCTCAAATTCCATTCGAATGCTGCGAGGAACAAACATCAAAAGAAGAGTTCCATTTAAAACCACTTAAAATCAACCAGTTCAACTTGGACGACTTAAATGTCGCCGCTCACAAACTTGGCGAGCTTGAAGAAGAACTCAAAACGTTAAATCAAGAGCCCTTCGCAACAAAGTACCTCAGCGCATCCACCATCTGGACCCTGACCATCTTTGTTATAATAATTGTAACAGTCATCTGCTGTAAATGTGGCTGTTGCCGCCACTTCATTGGCTACATGAAAAGTTCACCTTCTAACAACCCCAGACCTGACGACAGGGGTTGCTGTGCAAAAATCTATAACTTTTGCAATATCAATCCAAAACCACACCGTAGAACATCTATTCACCAGTGGAACATCGAGTTGCAACCGACACTCGAACTACAAACTGAAGAGACGCCTCTGGAAGCAGCAGCCGTCTCAAGAAATACGAGGCAGCAAAGAAAAGCCTTGTGAACAAACTTTGCAGTGCGCGAAGTGTTTAAAAGCAGAGCTTATACGAAGTGAAAAGTGCTCGTGACCCTAAAAGACACTTTCTTTTAATTTGTAATCTTTTAATTTTAAGTCTTTAGTACTTAACGATTTTGTTATTTCAGTTTTTAGCTTACTTACCTTTTATGTCAATAATTTTATATTTTTAGAATTTTAAAAAATTTACCTCTATTTTTATTTTCAGTTAATTTTATAAAATTCTATCTAAAAGGGGGAGGTGTTACGACCCCGTCATGAATAAGATTAGTTTTGCTTACTTAGCACCTGCTGTTTATATATACGACTTCATGCAGTTAGCACGTATCACAATTTTCTGTATCATGACCGAGTGCACGTCGCACGCATAAATTGTCGATCCGTTATTACGTTCTAAACTTGTACGAATTAAATTATTTCCACAGTTTAATAAAATTAATATTTTTTAAAAAGGCTTTTTCAAAAACAAACACGTAAAACTATAACCTATATGTGAATAATTATGTGAATATGTTTGCAGTAGTTTTCCATGCTTCAAAAAAATGGCCTGGTTGGGCGTTGTAATAGAGAGCCTCCAGGCTCCTGAAGCAGGAATGATGTACTTACCGTCGAGTGTATGTATACTATTTTACCAACAATCATTATTGCATATTTACTACTATTAGTTAACAATTAAATAGTACATTATGTAACAAGAGTAGTAAGTAGCATATTACGCACGCAGGGAAAAGTTGCGCACGAGCGAGTGTAGCGAGTACTCCCTGAGTGCGTAATTGCTTTACTACTCGTGTCATGTACAGTACTTTACCTACGACCCCAATCCAAAGCGGTATTGTAACTTTTTCAGGGGCTCAGATTAATTTTCAGGAATCCAAGGTAATAAAACAGTCCTACATCAACAATAACAGTGGATATTGATTTATAAGCCATAATTAACGTAAAATGTAGCCAGTGGTATTGTAAACGGCAAAAATTATAGGTGAAAAAGCCACGTATTTCTTGAAATACCTACGATTTAAGTTCTTCCCTGATTCAAATTAAATCCCGCCGTACGCAGATTGTCAGTGTGCCTCGACACTCTTGACAGAAGGAACACGCACCGCACAGCAGGTTCGGCTGTCGTCATCCGTGTTCATAATATTATTATCCGTGTTCATAGGATACTAGGTTTTGCTAAATTTGTAGCGTTTAGCGAATAATTAGCGGCAATTGCTTCAGTTGATTACTTTTATTGTATTTAAATAAGAATAATAGTATCATGTAACGCATATTATACACTTTTGAAAACTAAAACTACAGTAAATCGGAGAAGGGGGAGGTACTTTGAGTGGTGTTTACGGCCATCAGATTGATCTAATGTCAAAGACGGATAGCATTTGTAACCTTTCCACTCCAAAAGGTAGTGGTGGAGCGGTTCTCTCCGTGGGAGAAGGGCTGAAGGTGGTCGCTTATGACCATCACCCAGGTACAAGCCCTGGACTCGTTGCCGGCTAGAAGCGTAGAGCGGGTTGTGGTTTGGAAGAAGGATGGGTGTGTGAATTGGGCTAGGTAAGGTGAAAGACATTTGAACAATTTAACAAGTATATTAAAATGACGTGGAGATCAGTGTATGTACGCAAATAATTTTGAAAGAGGGTGTGTTATGTAAGTAAAAGAATAAAATGGCACAATAAACAAAATCAAAACGTATTACTCATCCGGGATCGACGATGATGGTTCGAGTACTGTGGTGGGTGAGTTTCTATGGGTGAGTTTCTAGGGTGTCACTAAAATGCAGGTCAGCCGATTTTGCAGGTCAGCAGAAATCGTACCTATACCTCATTCACTTGCCTTTGGAACACATACCTACCCACTCATATGCCTTCTACGTCGGCAAAATATTCTTGCAGGTCGGCATACAGGCCGTTGCTGTCACCTTCTCCGAGCACTTCCAGACAATTTTCGTGGTGCTCCAGGTCCTTGGACGTCTGCTGCTGGCAATCAAAGTGAGAAAATTTTGCAGGTCGGCAAAAATTCTTGCAGGTCGGCATACAGGCCGTTGCTGTCACCTTCTCCGAGCACTTCCAGACAATTTTTGTGGTCCTCCAGGTCCTTGGACTTTTGCTGCTGGCGATCAAAGTAAAGAAATTTTGCAGGTCGGCAAAAATTCTTGCAGGTCGGCATACAGGCTGTTGTTGTCACCTTCTCCGAGCACTTCCAGACAATTTTTGTGGTCCTCCAGGTCCTTGGACTTTTGCTGCTGGCGATCAAAGTAAAGAAATTTTGCAGGTCGGCAAAAATTCTTGCAGGTCGGCATACAGGCCGTTGCTGTCACCTTCTCCGAGCACTTCCAGACAATTTTTGTGGTCCTCCAGGTCCTTGGACTTTTGCTGCTGGCGATCAAAGTAAAGAAATTTTGCAGGTCGGCAAAAATTCTTGCAGGTCGGCATACAGGCTGTTGTTGTCACCTTCTCCGAGCACTTTCAGACAATTTTCGTGGTTCTCCAGGTCCTTGGACGTTTGCTGCTTGCGATCAAAGTGAGAAAATTTTGCAGGTCGGCAAAAATTCTTGCAGGTCGGCATACAGGCTGTTGCTGTCACCTTCCTAGAGCATTTTCAGACAATTTTCGTGATCTTCCGTGGACATTTTTTGCAGGCGATCACAGTACGTAACTTTTGTAGATAACAAGGGTTTGTTTTTCAATTAATCAACCATGTTTCTTCGCTGGCCGGGCATAAAGATGAAAAGGGGAGGAGAGAAGCTTTTTCGTGGTAATGAAATAGAATAGGTGGATTGGCAATTAATAGAATTGTACGAAGGCGCAGAGCGGACATGAAAGTTCTTCTTTGGTAGTTGCCACTTTTCTCTGGCAATTGCGACTTTATTCTGGCAATTGCCACTTTATTCTTGCAATTGCCACTTTTTTCTATCAATTGCAACTTTATTCTGGCAATTGCCATTCTTTTCTGTCAATTGACACGGTTTTCTGGCGATTGCGACTTTTTTTTTATCAATTGCGACTTTATCCTGGCGAATGCCACTTTTTCCTGTCAGTTGACACTTTTTTTTGTCAATTGACCTTTTTTAGCACATTTCGATAGAAAATTATGTTTGGGTGTATGGCCAGTTTGTCCATCTGTCTGTCCGTCCGTCCATCTCTCTGTTCGTCCGTCTGCCTGTCCGTGTAGAAGTTGAGAAGTGGTACTCCCCCTTGGGGAATGGAGCTGGAGCCTTGGAACTTTTTCCGATTGATGTCTCAGGTCCTCAAGGGTGGCCAGCGGGCACACTAGATTTCATCGTGACGCGCCATCTTGGTCGCCTATTGAAATTTGTCATCAGTGGAACGATTTTCTTGAAACATGAAACTCACTGTATCTCGTATAAACATTCTTACTTCCAAGCTTAGTTTCATGATCACGCCGCCATATTGAAATTTCTTATTATTGGAACGATTATCATGAAACGTGAAACATAGGTACTCTTGTCTCGTATGAGTCCGCTTCAGATTCATTAGCTTTGAATCCGCTGTAGCGGATCATGAAATTCAGCTTGAAAATGAGAGTGACCATACGAAGCAAGGATAAGTACGAGAGAAGAGAAGAGAAGAGATATAGTTCCAGGAAGAGTAGTTCCATAACTTCCATACGAGAAGTTCCAAGTTCCAGGAAAATCGTTCCACTAATATGAAATTCCAATATGGCTACCAAGATGGCGGCGCCACCATGAAATCCAGTCTGCCCATCCTTAAGGACCTAAGCTCTCTATCGGAAAATGTTCCAAGACTCTAGCTTCATTTCCCAAGAAGGAGTACAACTTCTTAATTTCTACACGGACAGACAGACAAACCGGCCATATGAACGTCATTTTCTATCGACTCTGCTAAACAGTCGCAATTGACAGAAAAAAGTGTCAATTGACAGAAAAATGTGGCAATTGCCGAAATAAAGTAGCAATTCACAAAAAAACGTGTCAATTGACAAAAAAAAAGTCGCAATTGCCAGAATAAAGAGTCAATTGAGAGAAAAAAAAGTGACAATTGCAAGAAAAAAGTGTCAGTTGCCAAAATAAAGTCGCAATTGCAAAAAACAGTAGAATTTACAAAAAAAATTTCTCATGTTAGCTCTGCACCTTCGTAGAAATGACTCATGAAACATGAATGTGTGCGATGTTGAAAAAAAAATGCGCACACATTTCATGACTGTATCACTGCATCCAATTTTTCATGTCATGAAGGTATTCATGAAGAAATCGAAGCCCCTACAATTTTTCAAATTAAACCTAGAAATTACTGAAGTTTTAAATTTTCAATTTTTAGTTGGTTCAACAGTCACAAATTAAACTAACAAATAAAATCTCTAATGGAGCTTGGGAAGAATAATAAGAAAATGAAATCAAAGATTGGGATTTCCATTTATGATAATCTTTGTTTTTGTTAAAGAGCAAAAATGGGACATCCTGTATAATAGTTGAAAATTGATTTGCAGCGAAGGACTTCTTGAATCAATAATTTTATGTATTGGCCTTTTTTTTCATCTTAATCATCTTGTAAGGGCGCTGGAAAAGCCCGATGCACTGTTACACGATTCTGTAGACTCTTTAATTGTACACAGAAACCTCTAGCTTTCTCATATAAGTGGAAAATTTAAAAGCGTGAAGAGAATGCCACAATGATTCTTATGGAAAATGGCAGAGATTCTTCTGTCGTATCTGCTATCAAAATTCCATAGTTGTAGTGGCACTTCTTCCGCACAGTCACCAGAATTCCAAATTAAATTTTCACGTAAAACTACCCTTCTATGAGGGGTGACTGGGAATTTTTCTGGTAGGATACCTACACTACTGTGGGTCTACTATGAATTTTCTACTAGAGCTTCAAAGTTCTAGTGCCACTTCTTATGCCCGTTCAGCGAGGAAATATGATTAAATAATTGGAAAACAAACCCTTGTGACTTGCAAAAGTTTCGTACTTATGTCGCCAGCAGCAGACGTCCAAGGACCTGGAGGACCACGAAAATTGCCTGAGACAGCAACGGCCTGTATGCCGACCTGCAAGAATTTTTGCCGACCTGCAAAATTTTCTCACTTTGATCGCCAGCAGCAAAAGTCCAAGGACCTGGAGGACCACAAAAATTGTCTGGAAGTGCTCGGAGAAGGTGACAGCAACGGCCTGTATGCCGACCTGCAAGAATTTTTGCCAACCTGCAAAATTTTCTCACTTTGATCGCCAGCAGCAAACGTCCAAGGACCTGGAGGACCACAGAAATTGTCTGGGAGTATGCTCGGGGAAGGTGACAGCAACGACCTGTAAGCCGACCTGCAAGATTTTCCCACTTTGATTGCCAGCAGCAAAAGTCTCCAAGGACCTGGAGGACCACGAAAATTGTCTGGAAGTGCTTGGAGAAGGTGACAGCAACCTGTGTATGGTGTAGGCAGCAAGGTGTATGCCGACCTGCAAGAATATTTTGCCGACGTAGAAGGCATATGAGTGGGTAGGTATGTGTTCCACAAGGCAAGTGAATGGGGTATAGGTACGATTTCTGCTGACCTGCAGGCTTGGCTGACCTGCATTTTAGAATTCCCCGAGTTGACCGCAGAAGAAGCCCAGCCTGACGGAGTCTCGGCAACTGCATACTGACCTGGGGAATGCCGCAGCGTATGGGAGTTCTATGCGGCGGGTATTGATGTTAGAATGTGGGCGCCATCTTCACGAAGTTCTTCCCCAGGTCAAACAGTTCGGCGAGGAAGTGAAGAGTTCGACTGCTCCGCCAACTGTCGTGGACTCCTCTACGGCCGGTACCTATGAACAATCCACTCACACAGTAATTGAGGCAAAACTAAGTTGTAGGTACGAACACTCGGTACAACGGACGAAAATACAATTTAGAATAATAAAGTTTGAATAATATGGGCCCTGAAACGTAGAATAGACAACGACATGACATGATTATGTGAAATGGAAACGGAACGTGGTCGGTAGCGCAAACAATTTACAATAATTTTGAAAGTAGGTACAATATGAACACTGGGGACACTTTAATCAATGCCTGACGAGGATATTGGCCGAATTTCGGCAGCAGCGGTTGACACGGCGTTGCGGTGACTTCGGTGACAAACAGCTGATGACCCAGGGTTGAGTGTTTTTCCGGCGGAAAGACGGAAGTTTGTGTTTTTGGGTTTGCGAGCAGCTGATGCCTTCGACGACGATGGAGTCGGCACGAGAATCGGCGTGACGGAAACGGCCGCTGTGACGATGATGGCTTACATGGGGGTTACGATGGGAGCGACTGCTGCGACGGTGAAGCCCTCATGAAGTTTTCCAGCCGATCGGTAGGCCCCACAGGCAGAGGTGATGACGAAATTTACAATGATGGACGGCAGGAACTGGGGCAGGAACTGGGGCAGGAACGTTTCTGGCGAGTTCTTTTAGCCACGGGGCCCGCATAAGCGGCGCCAAGCTGGAGCTGGTCTGAGCGTTGACCTCAAGCGGCTGTGCCCCCGGACGGGGCTTCGTTTATGGAGCTATTCGCTCATCTTTTCTTTCGCTTTTTCGCCCCCAAAAACTCGACTCACTAAGCGTCCCGCCAGGCGGCGCCACATACCGCCGCAGCCAAGCGGACTTTTCGCTACGTACTGGCGCGGGAATTTTGAAACGGGTACACATTTTCAAACTCTGGTGTCTGCTGGCTCAGGGGTTGTCAGTTGTACAACGAGACCCTCGAGACCTGAAAGAAAAGCACCCACAAATCGATTCTTGAAAATTGAGTGTTCACTTACTGTGCCTCAAGCGAGGCCTGAAGTGTATTTAGAAGCGTACCCACCTATAGCCATCCAATAATTCGTTCGGTGTAGTGATATAGTTGGATTACAACACTGGGTCATGGATACTGGACAGCAATAAATAGTATTATTTGAAAATTATCGAACTTAGGTAGGCAGGCAGCAGAGTACCTGTCATCAGACATTTGATGCTTGTTGTAACTGTCAAGGTAACTGTCTAATTTTTACACCTACTTGATCCCAAGTTGTTGTTGACTGCGGGAAATCCTTGCATTGATATTTTGAATCTTTTTTAATCAATCTCGCAAAATTATTGTGATCAAGTAAAAACTAAGCCCTGCAGATGCAAGCTAAAATTTAATCAAGAAATTCTCAAATGCCTCACTTGGAAAAAAAATCTGGACGATTTTGTTGTTGATACATCTCACTCCTATGGCCATGCCTTCGCTACGAATTACCGTCCGTTTTTTATTTTAGGCCCCAGCCCGTAGCACCTTTATTATGGGTTTCACCCCCAATATTTTATATATTTTTGAAATCACAAAAACAACATCTTTCGACTGATGATATGTCAAATTATTTTTGACAGATGTCATTTTTTGACAAATGACAGAATACGAGGGTCGTTTGACATATCCTTAGAATAACACTGAAATAGCGGTACTAGCGCGGAGTTCCTATTTTTACTGAAATCTAGCAAGCTTAGATTGCCTAAATATAAAATTTTAGACATATACGTCAAATAGTTCATCTTTGGGGCCCATTTGATATACACGACTCCTGGTATTTTGCGAAAATGGAGAAAAATGAGATTCGCTCTGTAATCAAATACTATTTTTTGAAAGGCCTAAAGCGAGGCCTAAAGTCTTTACAAATGATTAAAGACTTTACGAGGACTTTAGGGGAATCTGCTCCATCGAACTCAACTGTTTCAATTGGTACAAAAAATTTAACCGAGGTCGTACGAGCCCGACTGATGAACCACGATCTGGAAGGCCAAATAAGGTCACAACAGCAGAAATGGTCCAGAAAATCCATGGTATTGTGTTAGACGACCGTAAAGTGAAGGTGGGCGAGATTGCTAAAGCTGTGGGCATCTCAACTGAACGTGTATTCAACATCTGCACGAACATTTGCAAAAGAAGAAGCTATCGGCGCGATGGGTGCCGCGATTGCTGAAAATCGACCAAAAGCGCACTCGAATGGACATTCCGTTGCAATGGCCAAAATACACGAATTAAACTTCGAATTTGTTCCCCACCCATCGTATTCTCTAGATTTAGCCCCATGTGACTTTTCCCTACTTCCAATACTGAAAACTTGGCTCGGTGGAAAGAAATTCACATCGAATTATAAAGAAATCGACGCCAAAAACGGATATTTTAAGGGTCTCAAAAATCATACCATAGCGAAGGAATGAAAAGACTTGAACATCGTTGGACCAAGTGTATAGAGCTAAAATGAGACTATGTTGAGAAATAAAACTAATTTTGACCCAAAAAAATGTTTCTTCATGTCCATTCTAAAGACTTATCAAACGACCCTCGTAGTACGTGTGATACATCATTTTAAGGCCCATAAAATTCTGAGGAGAGCTGCGTTTTCATTTTTGAAATAGGGTGTCTTTTACAGCTTCTAGGGGTCTTTCAATTGAAAAAAAAAGTTTAATTTCAGAAATACATAATGAGTAAGTACACTGAAAGAAATTTCTTGGCAACATTAACTGGTTTTGTTATTGTAACAAAAATGAATTTTGTTAATATAACATAGTTTTTGGTCATAATAACAAAATGTCCAGGATATCAACTAAAAATGTGTCAATTATTACAAAATCTGAATAAATTGAATTATTGATCGGTAACAAAAGTTTGTCACATAAACAAAACCAAGTTTGTCGTTTCTCAAAATGATATTCTTTGTAGGCTCAACACAACTTTTGTAGCTTTTCTGATATTTTAAATACTTCAACAAATAATTTAGTACCATTGACAAAATAACTTTCGTTGTTTCTCAAAAAAAGGTTCGACTGCTATTTCGTAGAATCTACAAAATGTTTGTACTACCTCTTAACTGTATTTCGACAAACGCTTTTGTCATTCCTACAAAATATACCCGATTTTTGTAAATTTTGACAAAATAAGCTTTGTTGTTTCTCAAAAATTAAATTTTACAATTTTCGACCGCCACTTTTGTAGAATCCACAGAATGATTATACAATCTCTTCATTTTATTTTGACAAAACTTTCTGTCATTTCTACGGAATATTTATAGACTCTCAACTTTGTACTATCGACAAAAAAATTTCAACAAACATTCTGTAAAAGCTACAAGGAAATGCATTTCCACAAACATTTTGTCAATTCGCCAAAATATTTATAGAATTTCACTGAATTCGTTTTTACGAAATGTTTGTCAATTTGTGAACTGGCTTTGTAACGCTTGCTTGTTTTAATAAGATTTTCGTAAATGAAAAGACTGTTTTGTGAAGTTGCGGCTCAATTTTGTTGGATGTACAAAATTTCGTAGATAGGGTAGATCTTTGTATGTATTTATAACTAATATTGTACTAGACGAGCATCCAGCCTGCTTCCTGCTCTTGGTTATTGGTGGTGTAGTGACAGTTGATTGTTTAATTGAGAATCGTTGGAACCCTACTTTGGAACATTAAGGTCAGTTGAATTTTAATCAGCTTTTGAATTTCAGTTCTATCAAGACATAATGAGTACCTATACAATATTTGTATCAGAAATCAAACAAAGCTGTTGTATATGCTTCTATACTCCATATCTCTCAAGTCTGCTTTTGCTAAAGTTCTCCTTCACTATGTATTATCACCACCGTCATGTGCTGGTATTCTTTAGCAATTAGCAAAATCAGTACTCAGTAGGTATACACACTTATCAAACCACCTTCGTTAAAAAGGTCTTGACTCTTGTTCCATTCAGGTGGAGGTACCTCTATATCTTTAAAATTGTGCGCAGAGGTGGCATTTTTCACAAAAAAAAATGTAATAATTATAGTAGGTATTTTGAACACTTTGGTGGTGGTGGTTTGACAAGCTTCACTTTTGTAATACCTAGGTATTGTGTATTGTAGTAGGTAAATGGCTGGCATACAGGCATTCCAACACCCATGTTTTGGTAAGTGGTTATTTCAAGTACCTATAAATTGACCAAATATATTGCAGCATTTTTTGTAGCTGATTGATTAATATTATTTATAGATTGACATCGACTTTGAGAATATACAGCCAGTCAAAAGAGTAGTGTATTGGCTCAGAAGATGGAAGATGGAATTTTTTTTGACTCAGATCATTCCAATCTTGCAGAAAAAACTTAGAGATCCCAAGGGCAATAAGATCTTGGCCTGACTTGTACAGGAGGGTCGAAATATTCCAGAAGGTGAGCTATTCCATCACTGTTTCTTCAATAATTGAAGTTTACAATATTTGTTACAGATGGGAAACATTTGGCAATTGTGTGGCTGCTTCACGCAATGATTGTGCCGACCAAAAAAGAAAAGGTGGAAGAGAAGAAAAAGACCAAGTCATAAAACTTCCAAAAAGATTCATGATTATGTATTTGTGTGTGTAGTACCTACATTATGTTAGTGCATTTTATATATTTCGTGTGAACCTTACAGGTAATTATGCATAAGTATTATGCTAGTGTATTATATTCTATTCAAAATTTATGGTCAATATATTTTATGAAATTCTCAATGCATTTTGGTTTTTTATTCACTATTATTAGGTATTTATTTTGCGCGTGGCTTTAATCGTGTACAATTTAACATACATACCTAAGTAGGTAGGTAAGTATAATCAAATTATTTGTGGTTCGTGTATTTTTTTGCGACCCCTAAGCTGAAGTCAACTAAAGGGCGTAGATAGGTAAGTGCTTTGAAATTTGTGGCCTACAGTCATTCAATTTTGTCACTAGGTTATGTAGTATTAATTGTGACGCTGCGCTGGTTGAATCCCAAAAAAATTGTTGATTGGAATCATTTCACAGAAACGTTTGGGCCAATAGCAAATATTATTTGTTACTGACATTGCATTCTATTGAAATGATTTTTGCTTTTGCTCGGGACTGCCGAATATCAGTGCCTTACTTACAGTCAATTTTTGTCGTACCTACTTGTTACCAAAATTATAGAATAGGCGATATAATGGGACATTAAAGTGCCCAAAAAGTGAAGATTAGTGCCAATTTTCCGTGAGGTTTCATGAGCTGAGAAGTGTTTGGTGTTTGAGACTTCAGCGTTATTTTCTATTTTTTTTCCAAAATTGTGAACGCCGCATGCCAAATTGTAACTTTTGATTGACATTTATTTTCAAATTTGATACCCCGTCAAAAGCCCCCGGTGATATATAGCTCAGAGCAACTCTGCAAAAAAAAGTTCTATCTTGAGTCTAGTAACCTTGTTACAACCGGTGTTTTGATAAATTACTTCTATATTTGCACTTATAAGGTAAAAAGGAAGAAAGCTGATTTGATTTGCAGGCTGTTTTCCCCAAACTTTTTGTTTTTTACTTATGCATAATTAATTATTTGGGAAAAATAAAGGTGCCTAATTTCTCTTAGCAGCCGCTGTAAAAAGCTACTTGGGCTCATGAGCTAGAGTTTTTATTTGACATTGACAGAGCTGCTCTAAACGTACTAAAGACTCTACATCGCATCGTCCGTCGCATCGTCCACTTGAACTTTTTGGTACCTGATACAAGAAAAATTTATACCAGTAAGGCACCGATATTCAATAGTCCACGGCTGCGATTCTTGAATCGGTCTAAATTACTCTAAATTATTTAGTTGCTAAATGAGGCCGAGAGTGGACAGTTTCACGTCAAATTCCGACCAGATTTAGTGCACTCAAACTTTTGGACTAATTCGAAAATCGCCAAAGCAAATTCATTTCAACGGAATGCTTGTTACAAGTAACAAATAATTAGTAGTTATTAGCGCAAACGCTTTGGATGTGTTAAATTAACAAAACTTTGGTAGAATCGAAAAAAGAGCGATTAGGCTTTTGACAAAAATAATAAGTCATTTCAACAAAATGTTTGTCGTTTTGGCGAGGCATTCACAAAATGGTTTTACAAAATCGTTGTAGTATCAACAAATTCATTGTTAAAAAATTCATTATAAATTTCACAAATTATTTGTCAAATTAACAAGCGAATTGTGAAATGAATAATTTTTAACAAAATTCGGTGAATTTAACAAACATTTTGTGCATTATAAGATTGAAAATAACAACAATAGTTTTGTAAGTTGAACAATAATTACCGTTGAAGTGGATCGGATAATAAACAGCTCTTCTGTGTATTCTACAGAAACTTTGTGATACAAAAGTTACACAGCCTACATAAACTTTGTAAATTGAGCAATGGTTTTTTACATTGAACAACAAAAGGTTTGTAGCTGATGTAACTTGAAGTTCAACAAAAAGTTGTTTGTTAATGCAACAAAAAGTTGTGTTGGTTGATATGGGATAAGTTATTTGTTGAATCAACACTCATGTTTTGTTATTATCACAAAATATTTCTCTCAGTGTAGGTAAAGCAGGTGCCTATTTTTAATGTTAGCTGATGATAATAATAATAATTAATCACAATAAAACAAAAAATGTCCTAAAGAAGTTGCTCGAAATGACCGCTTACTTGTTCCTTGAATGAAATATTCGACGATCAGTGAATTGGAACTACCGGCCCAACGCGATGAATCCAAGCTTGCCAGATATGACCCCCCTCGATTTTTTTTATGAGCCCACCCGAAAGATGAGATGTTTATAGAGTTTCCCAATAATTTGGACGATTTAAAAATCAGATCATCACCATTAGTTAATATCAAAAATACCTATTACTTATTGAGTGGTTATTTCTGGAATTGACATTTTTTTCTATTGAAAGATTCCCAGAAGCTGTAAAAGACATCCTATGTCAAAAATAAGAACATAGTTCTCCCACATACTTAAATAGCGAGTTAAATAGCTATACCGCTCATGAACCTATTGCGCATTCTGCCGCGCCGCGTAACAGAAGGAGTTAGAGAATGACGCCATTTTGATGGTTAATTTCCAGTGTATCTCAAAATACCGAGCTATATAGCTAACACGAAATATCCCAAGTGCCGTGAAACTGATCAAACTTTCTGCAATTTTACGATAGCGATCCAGTTTTCTCAAGTACCATCACGTAAGTGTATTTAGTTTTCTTGAAATTACGAAATACTCACGTCGAGTTGGATGGTTGGGAGTCACTGTACTCTCAGTAAACGAAACGTCAAGTGACAGCTTTTTGACAGTGTAAATAAACATCACGTAGTTAACCGAACTTTTGGACGCTGGAATGATCGTACACCTTTTCTTCACCTGTTGATCCCACTTGATGTTATTAGTGTTGATTCCACGTACTTTGAGGGAGAAGCAAAATAATGTCGTGCTTAGTCAAGTGGCCAAGAGCGAAGTGGTGCCAGTCCACACCACCCAAAGTCCCTAAATAACCATCAAGATGGCGGCGCCCATTATTACAAGTGTCGGACGTCTCTCTTGCGCGGTATAGCTATTTAAGTATGTGAGTTCTCCTCAGAATTAAATGTGCTTTGAAATGATGTATCACAAGTACTATTCTGTCATTTGTCAAAAAATGACATCTGTCAAAAATAATTTGACATATCATCAGTTGGAGGATCTTGTTTTTGTGATTTCAAAAATATATAATATGTTGGGCGTGAAACCCATAATAAAGGTGCTACGGGCTGGGGCCTAAAATAAAAAACGGACGGTATACAGCTAGTCTCGCCTATGCTTTCGGTGTGAAAGGTGCTACCGGGGCACGCGTCAGATTCCCGTGAAATGCTCTCATTTTTGAATGTGAATTATTTGGAAATGTCTTTCGATCAAAATTCCCCCAACATCAGAAACATAAATTCCCGAACTGTGCGATTTACTTACCATTACCGCACGCTGTGCGATTTACTTTACAGAATACGTCACGATGTGCGTAAGGGCTCACTTACTTAGGTTCCGAGTTGTGCGGTATACGGCACTTACGGGTAGTGGTCGTAGGTAAAAATACTTGTTCAACAAACGATTTAATCGAGTAAACAGCAATCAATTACTTGGGTGGCTGTGACCCAAGACATTGACAGTTCGTATAAAAATATAAAAACAATTGCAATCAGTGCCAATTTTCAAAATGTTGAAGATTCTTCTGATTTCACGTCTTTGACTTCTCCTGGACTGCGGCAAGCGGCCGGTCGCTATTTTGCGTCAGTACATGCAGCTAAGAATGAATGCGGGTCTAGGCAGTGACCGTAGACCACGGCTTTTCCTGAAAAAATTGCCACATTTTTGGGGTTATCGCAACCGGAACGAGACTCAGAGCACTGTTTTCGGCGCTCGGCTGCTACATTGCTTGCCAACAGAAGATGTGATGTCCTGCAACTTGAAAGGTTAGGAGGATGGAAGTCCAGCGCCGTTGCAGAAGGATATGTCTAGAACTCTTTGGAAGGGCAGGTGCAAATTGCACACCTACTCACGACAGCTCCAGGGGAAATAGCATTCCAAAACCTTGTGTGTTCAATTAAATCATGCACTCCACTATAATCCTCCAAATTGTTCGCAGGGCACACTGAATAAAACCAGAAAATACAATATAACCTGTCACAAATTTACCTGTCAATTATTGTGTGCGACGTGTGCGATACGTCAAAGGCGCGAGAATCAAAGAAGGCTAGGTTTTTCTCTCCTAGGAGGGGAACACATCCATTACTGCCTTGTTTAAAGACATATTACTATAGTGATTGTCGGTGAAAACTATGGTAATTGTTGACGACCACTACTTCTCAACTTCAGCCACCAACTTTTCACGGTAGGTAGACACCACCACAACATCACGTTCGTCGACCGTAGTTCCCGGGGGAAACCACTATTTCTATTGTAAAATGCTCCTTCTTTCCATTACTTATCCACCAATGTCCTACGACGTAAGTACAGGCAAGAAGGAAGCGTCCTACATAGCTGTTTAAGTGGTTGCCTAACTCTTTGAAAATGCTAGTCGAGAAGTAGTCGTCGTCAACAATTACCAAAAATATTCTTGGATGCCTACCAAAAATTTTTTTCAGCAAAAGAAGGTGTGTAACAGGGCAGAAAAACCAGGCAGCTGAAATAAATAATGTGGGCAATAAAACACCGGTATAATTAGACGAAGTTTCTTTATTGAAAGAAAAAGAAAGGCAAAGCCATTTTGTATAAAAGCAGCAAGGAACTTCGGTGTTGCTGCCGCCTTTAAGGTGGCAGCGAATCTGTCGCCATCTCCGCCGGGGTAACGTAAATCTAAATTCCTATTGAAAATCCCTGTAAGAAAAATAACTTTTATCCAATCCTGTTGAATAATGCACGCATTATCACGCGCATACATGCCTGCATTTTTCAATAAGACTGGATAAAGCATAGTATTCTACTCGCGGGTAATGGCTATTACTCATTCGGATGCTTTACGACACTCGCTAAGGCTCGTGTCGGCAAACTGCATCCTCATGAGTAAGAAGCAATCATTACCCGCTTGTTGAATAATATACTATTACCATAGGTTTTAAGATTGCAACATTTCGGCTATTATCTTCCTTGATGCAATACGCTCAATTAGTGATGACGTCAAAAGTTATGCTAGGTCAGGATTTTGTATGAAAACAATCTCTGCTAGGTTGGCAGCACTTACTGTCACTCCTGATTCCCCCCTCTACCCCTTCTCACACCCTCCACTGCAGCTGTCAAACAAAATGTATTTAACCAGCATTTCCACCCTCGAAGGCCCTTTTGGTTACGAAACACTCTACAGGAAGGTCGTTGTACTTACCTCTGAACGGTTGATAGACAGAAATAAATCACAATGCGCAAATATTCCATTAGCTGTCACTTAGACAAGAAGTGTTGCCAACTTACGTGTTCGTTGTTTTCATACAAAACCTTGACCAAGGCCACGTTTTGACGTCACACTAATTGAGCGTATAACGTGGCCTGCCAAGTGCCAGGCGAATTCCGGTACCGTTTCCAGAGATGGGCTGGGTTAGAGGCGAGCGATCCATTCAATGCAGAGCGGTATCAAGAAGGTTGAAGAAGTACCTGGGCCGCTATTCTTGAATCGTGTGAGAAAAGTCCCTGGGAGTAAAATACATTACGCAGTACACTGATGTAGCGAATGTTGCCTAAAATCGTGGTTTTCAGGCAACTTCCGCTACAGAAGTGTAGTACGGATTATATAAAACTCCCAGGGACTTTTCTCACACGATTCAAGAATAGCGGCCCTGGAGAATTGTGATCGGCAGGAAGTAGTTAACAATCAAGGAGTTGGAGCCGAGAGACTCGGAGGGTTTACGTCACTGGGTGCTTTCCACCTAGACGGTACAAATACCACCAGACGGAACATGTTCCACGATTGGGTACACCTAGATGGAAAGCACCGGCATCGTTGACCGACGCGACATCTCTGGTCTGAAGGCGAAAAATGACTTTGGCATTCAGAAATAAAGAAATGGCAGCGTAAATCTTAATCGATCGTACGTTATTCCTGCAGAGAAATAAAATAAAACATGGATGCATGGATGAAAGACACAGAGAGAGACATATGACAACGGAGTGCTGGATTGCAGCTGACGGTACGTCATCTTTCGCATCCGTTTCCGGTGTGCCTTTCGATGGCACAAAATTTTAGGTGATCCACGGGACGGCACAAAACCAGGTAAGAACACGTAGATGGAAAGCACCGTTTGGAACCCGCACGTGCGCAAATGGAAGGTGTACCAAACTTGGAGCTAGGTGGAAAGCACCCACTGTCACTCGCCAAGAGCTCCAGTGGCGCAGTGGCGTGCAAAGCTGAGATTCTCGATTAATCAGGGTTTTTTTTGGTGCAACATAGAGGTCACTAGATCGATGTTGGGTAAGTTAAAACTTATACTGTGTCTTGTTTGTTCAAGCTCGTGATTAAGTCGATTTCAACACTCTCAAGAGCTCTATCAACCCAGTCGGTAGCACGGTCAGCTCGGCCTTGCTTTCAAAGGCGAAGGTCCTGGGTTCAGAACCGCACTGAGCCAGATGCAGATGGACTTCACGCGTTCATTAGTATTGGGGCTGGCGCATCTAGGTACCTATTATCGTGCGGTAATGCCCCGGGAAAAGGGATGAAACGAGAAAGCCATCGAAACAAAACCCCACTGATAAATAAATCTCTCATTTATCCAGTAATGTAAACTCTACAGTACTTCGTTGTTATCGTCATTGTTATCGTTACTGTAAAACCCCAACGGAAAAAACCTGCTGATAACCAAGAGTATAGTTGATGCAGGGCAATAAAAAAAAAGAGCTCTATACACCTGGCAAGACGAAAGGCAAAAGTTTGTGTGCTGTGCTGTTGTTAATTTTACTGCTCTGTACCACTGCTGCGGACAAGGCAAGCTGGAAAATATTAACAGACCGGTTAAAGCTCACGAGCTAATGAGAGTTTCTTATCGGGCAGTGGATTCGGCGGTGGACATATCAATTATCCGGTTTCCCTCGGGTTGAATTATTGTTCGATAAATAAAAAGAGAAAACCAATTTGCGTGCGGGCACTCACCATTCAATCGGACCCGAGAAACTCCCCACACCACAGCACGCCACTGGAATCAATGTCAAATTTGACGCGAGTGGCAGCCTGGCAGCTGTCAATATCAGCTGGTGGTGGCGATGAGGTTATGTGGATGTGTCACATGCGAAACGTGTTTGGGGGCCTCAAATGCACCTAAATTGATGGGAATGATAAACGCGGAGCTTAACCAGGTAGTCAGTACTCTGTATTGAACCGATTTTTACATAAAATTTACAAGATACAAATGTGAAACAATAAATCGTAGGCACTACAGATACGCCACGGACGGGGCTAGCGCTCGCGGGCACGAGAGGGGCTCAAAGCCGCATGGGCCCAACCCACAGCAGGTTTACGTTCCCGAGGTACCAAAAGTACCGAAAACGAATATTGGTGGTGGTACGTGTCGTCCTTACCTAGAGGGATGAGCTCATCTTTCTATAGGGGGCGTCTAGTTTCGCGGTACGAGTAAGGGGGACAAAGAAAGATACCTACTGCAGCCTGGCTTGAATGCGCAACAATGAGACCTCACGTGCTCTCCAGCGATGGACGTTCTCGGTGTACCCTGGCTGACGGCCTATGGTTGCTCCGGGTTTGACTTCCTCGGTAACACGTGGAGCTAATTTCGCTGCTGCCAGCTGATATGCCGCGCTCTTGGGCGTCTAGGATAGCATACGGTGGTGGAGTTTACTTTCTGGGGGACGCCAGCCACGGCTGTCGTTGTGGGAGACAAGATGGAAACAATGTCCGACGAAAAAGTCAATCTCGAGACCGAGTCAGAATGGTGAAGTGTCACTTGATTCGTACTTTGGGGGATGGTGGTAACCCCTTTTGCACTCGAAAAGGTAAGTACAAAGAGCCTGCAAATTGCAGCGGATAAATAAAAATGAAAGAGAGAATTTAATGACAATCCCGAGGAATACTATCAACATACCCTCTTGATGTTATGGGCTCGGAGTGAGATTTCCTAGGCAAAGCTGGCGTGGGCGAACAATAAAACAATTGCTAAAATCCCCAAATGCGACGAGGGCCGAGCACTAGGACCACTTTTACTCTTTTTGAAAAGGCGAAGAGCGTGTCAAAATGTCTGCTTTAGGTAGTAGTTGATAAGAGTTTTTCATCACAAAAACTCTATCAAAGCATGACCGCCGAAATTATTTATTCGCTGTGGGACTTTTACAGTTGGAAAATAAATGTTAACTGAAGGAAATGATGAAAAGCACTAGAATAAAATTCAACAAAAAAACAAAATAATAGAAGGAAAAATTTGTGTAACACCGTGTACGGGTGTGTTTGTGCGTGTGCGCGCGTGACGCGTGTGACTTACACCCTATAGTCTTTTTCGAGCAAGTAACTTTTCATGACCGGTTACACTTGGTTATAGAATTTGACGTTTCAGCGAGGACTGGTTATAGGCGGAAAGCGGTAAAAAGAAGTGCCGCCATTTTGATATCATCACCGGTTATACATTTCATGAGTGCGTTCCGAATCAACGCCCGGGCGCGCCTTTTTCGCTCTGAGTCGTTCATACTCGCCCAATTTTCACTCCAAGGTCAAGAGTGAAACCGTTCAAAATCAACGTCCGAACGAGAACTTTTCGTCCTAGTCGCGACTGGGATGTAAAGGGCGTGACATGCGCATTATAATGAAAAAGAGCGGTAGCGGTGTAGCTGAGAGAGCATCTGTCTCTGTCAACCGCAGAGATGATAACCTGATAATAACTGATAATTGCAATAATAACTGCCCGCACGGATTAATTTCATTACCTTTTCCTTGACAAAAAATTAATCAACAATGCTCATAGACTCATAGGTTAGGTAAGTTCAGTATTATTTGAAAATGACAAATGAAGTACATATGTCAAATAATACACCCCAACCCAACCGGCCCGTTCCAAATATTCATACGCTGCAAACCTCCAAGTATGTTTACCACCCCGCATATCCAAACACCTCGCCCGGGCGAATTATTTTGATTCCGAACGTGCCCCATAACCTGGTGGGGAAACAAATTGTGGCGGTAACAGATTCAAATTTGAAATAAGCGGTCCACGATTTGCAAACGTCAGACGTACCCAACCTCAAAGACTTGACGTGACGACTTGACGAGAGAAGAAGAATCTATGAGAAGGCGATGGACCCATGGAGTTACAAAGTTCAAGGGGAGATTCCCCTTACGAAAAGATGAAGTGCCATTTGTGGCGTTTTTGAAATTGTAGCTTCATCACCGAGATATATCACCCTTTAAATATGGAGTTTTTGAATTGTTTTTTAGCCGTAACTTTTGAACCGAAATTTACTGAAATAAGTCCTTACCGATCAATAGTAATGTGTTTTATCAAAAATTTACAGGGGTGTAGATAATAGGAGGTGCTACCACTTTCTCTCCCCTATTTTTCACTCCCTTGAGTTTTTTTGTAAAATTGTTTATATTTTTGGATTTCGAGTTCAATTTAGAATAAAAAGTAATTCTTGCAAAATTTTGATTGGAAGCTTAGTTTTCAAGATACTAATTTGAATTGAGATTTGAATTCTTGAAAAACATGTCGAAAACACCATTTTCTAGAGAATAAAAATTAAAATCCAAGAAGATTCATGACTTCTCCACTGAAATAGATTTATTAGGCGTTTTAAATTGAGATACCAGTATTTCAGATAGAAACAAAAGTTTCCAAAAAGTTAAATGTTTATTCTCTTGCCGGTACTGCCAAATTTTATCCGTCAATTAAATAACTCTTTTCCCGCCAAATGCTGATAACCAAAGTTATAACCGCAGCGTTTAAGCTAGAAATGTAAGATGTCAAAAAATGACAGCATATGTCATTTGTCATGTCTAATGTCAACCGCCAATAATCAACCGGTAAGCAGATATTTTTTCCTCAATCATCCGCCCGAGTTCTCCCGCCTAACCGAGTGCTCGCTATACCAAGTCCTCCGCCTAGCCAAGTCCTCGTTGAGAGAGAGCGCTCTGCGCCAGGCTGCGCGCGCCGGCACCATGCAGTTTCATACACCGCAAGTTTGCGCGCCAAACCAAACTGTTGTCATCAGTAGATATACGATATACGACTGTTGTAATGATTGAATTGTGATAGCCTGCAATTTCAAATTCACTCTGCTGCTATCAGCGTTGTGTGCTCTCTGGTTTTGTGCTCTCTGGTTTTGTGCTTTTTTTTCTGTCCTGCCTAGATGTCGTTTGGTTGGAAGTGTGGGTAATAATGGAGAATTTCATTGAACAGGTATTATACTACCTACATATGTACCTACCTACAAATTATTGCAATTATGACGTGAGACATGATTTTTTCCCCATAATTAGTTCATAATTAGTTCAAAAAGGTTTCCCTTTTGCCATCAAGGAAACAAAATTAAATGGCAATGAAATACTATATAAATATCATCTACGCACCCAAATGGTCTGGGAATCACTCCGAAATTTTGTTTCGGCGGAATGTCAATTTCTCGAAAAAACATTGACCGATTTTGGAAATTTTTGTGGTGCCCGATAGAGTAATCATCTTTTGACCACAAGGTTTCACCTTAGGTCACTCTATTGTTGACTTTTATGTATGATATACACTATACAGGGATACAGGGTGACAACCTTTTTGGAATGAACTAATTATGGGAAAAAAATGTTTAATGTAGTCATTGCAATAATTTGTAGGTAGGTACATACTACATATGTAGGTAGTATAAACCTGTTCAATTAAATTCTCCATTATTACCTTCACTTCCAACCAAACGACATCTAGACAGGACTGAAAAAAAGCACAGAACGAGAGAGCACACAACGCTGATAGCAGCAGAGCGAATTTGAAATTACAGGCTATCACAGTTCAATAATTACAACAGTCGTATATCTACTGATGACAACAGTTTGATTTGGCGTGCAAACTTGCGATGTGATGAAACTGTATGGTGCCGACGTGCGCAGCTTAGCGCAGAGTGCTCTCCCAACGAGGACTTAGTTAGGCGGAGAGCTTGGTACAGCGAGCACTCGGTTAGGCGGGAGAGCTCGGGCGGATGATTAGGGAAAAAATATCTGCAACCGGTTACAAAAAGTCACTCGCTCGAAATAGACTTATGTGCGCGCGCCTGTGTGTGATCTGTCAGACGAAAATGTCATTGTCAAAAAGTGACCTAATATTTTCATGTAACGATTTAACGTGCAAAGCTATCTTTTTACAATTTCGCACCTTAGCCTTTCAAGACGAGAAAACATTGTCGTGCAGTTAATGGGGATAAAATGAGAAAAAATGATGTTTCATTTGTAATTGTTTATTTGTTTTTTTATTATTACTTCAATAAACACTAGGTATGTAACGTATGAGGAGGGACAATAATAATTAAGAACAAGTAAATAATGATAGCAACAGTGAAATATTTTGTTGATGTATTTGTTATTTGTGTATGTGTGATTGTGTAAAGATGGGCAGATTATTGTAAATGGTCCTGTATAGTTAATCTTTGTAGCTGACGTGTTAGAAAAGAATAAGTGTTCCATACTGTAGGTTTTTTGATGTATCAAGTACGTATGCAACTAATATCGGTTCGGATAATTTTTATTGCTTTGGTTTTGTCACAACTTTACACGTTATTTCTAAGTTAAAGCTATTTGACACATTTGGAGTAGTAGCAAAAACGGACACTTTTATAAACGAGTCAGTCTTTTATCATCTGTACTGAGGTTGGGAATGGGGCTGGACTCGGTAGCCGCGATCTTCTCTTCTTGTAGGTACTACGTAAATATCTTTTATTTTTATAATAATAAAATAAAGTGGAGGGGAACAGCAGCACCCGATCTTTATACCCGAATTTGTTTTGTATAGGAAGAACCTTTGGAGCAGCGATCCGCACAGTTATACGTAAACAACGTGAGGTCTCGTCTTGCCGTGTATGTCTAATTGTTCGTAAATGTTCATAGTGCTGGCACAGTCCGCCACATATGGATCCCACGAGGGTAGGTTACGGTAGTCATGATGTATCATGGGGGGCGCAATCATGCACTTATCAGTCCGAACGTCATCGAAAGGCTCGCCCCTTCCATTCGAGCAGTTCCCGCTGATGGTCTTACACCTCCTCTCTGCTAATTCCCGTTCCTTGGCCCGCGTTCTCCTTATCGGGCCCCAATAAAGCAATCCGCCGACTACGATGACAATAAACAGAGCAGTTACAGTTGCAGACACTGCAGCTATCCAGCCTATGGAACAGTCAACTTGAGATTTGGTCGCGTCGGCTAACAGAACATCAGTCAGCGATTCGGGTCCCGCACATCGAATGTCGTTCAAGTCAACGACCAAATCGGTCGAATCATCCGTATAGTTGAACGAGATTTCGCTGCTCCGTTTCTTCTGTTCCTGCATCAAATGCCACAGCCACGACAGCGAACAATTGCATTGCAAAGGATTACCAGCCAGCTTCAAAACGCGCAACTGATCTAAGGGAAAGTGAGTCACTTCAAGATTTGTCAGCCTGTTATTGCGCACTGATAAGTAAGCCACGTGTGGATTCCCATGGAACAAACGGGTAGGCAACGTGCTCACGGCAATATTGTCGTCCAGCCATACTTGTTCCAGGTTGATATTGTCGACGAACGCACGGGCATCTAGCCATTCAAGCAGTTCTTGCCGGTCCAACCTGAGAAAGCGCAGGTGAAATAGTCCGCGAAACGCCACCGGAGGAACGTTCGTCATGAAATTCCCAGTCAACTTCAGTTTGGTGATATTGGAAAGTTTCGCAAGAGACCCCGTCGGGATGGAGGTGAAGTTGTTGTCGCTCAAATCGAGGTGATCGAGAGATACCAGTACGGACAAAGCGTTTTGATGGATTTCATTGATCACGTTTTTGGCAAGAAGCAACGTACGTAGCTCGGGAAGATTTGGCATTTTGTTCTCTTCGATCGATTTCAAAAGGTTGTGGGACAGCGACAGGTAATGGAGATTGATCGCGTCCGCGAGCGCCGCCGTTGGCATTTCTAGAAACAAGTTGTGGTCGAGCAGGAGCTGCTGCAGATGCTTGGCCGATTTGAAAATGCCTTCTTCGAGGTACACGAGGTGATTTTCGGAAAGCTTGAGGATCTGGAGGGAGTGCAGTTCACGAAATGTTTCCCAGTTCAGTTCGTCGAGTCGATTGAAACTGAGATCGAGCGTGGTGACGGCTCTAAGACCTTTGAGAGAGTCCTTGAGGATCTTTTCAATTTCGTTTTTGCTAAGGTTGAGGTGCTTGAGGCTGTGCTGCGCCTCGAAGTTTGCAGAGCCGAGCGATTTTATTTTGTTGGTGGAGAGGTCGAGCGTGAGCAAGTTGTTGTAGAAAGATAGCGTGAAGTGAACGTTGGTGATTCTGTTATTGGAGAGGTCGATGTGGCGCACTTCTGGGTTGAGTTGGATAGGGACGACTTCAAGGGCGGCGGAGGCGCAGGAAGCCCTCAAACTTTCGTCATTACAGCGGCATCGCGCTGGACAGAGGGCACCATCGCTGGCGGATCCGATCGTCGCCAGCACCAGCATGGTCGGCAGCGCCTGCCACATGGGCAGGATCTTCTCACCCCCCATGCCAGGCGCGTCGTTCCGTCATGGGATCTGAAAAAAAAACGGACTCAGTTAGTGCACGTCATCAGCCACGCTGCTTCAACTTCGATGGTGCTATCGACGCGTTGCCTGGAGACGCGTAATATCCTCTCCCCGCCTTTATCCATTCCGGTCACGAGAATTAAGACAAATGACTGTACAAAAACTATGAGATAGGTTCATACCTACTGCATACTCAATAAGGATCTGATGGCGGCGCGAGAAATTGATTACAATCGGGCCTCTTTAGTCTTTAGTCTACGCGAGGACGTCGCAGCGAAGAAATTGCAGAGACATCGGAGACTTACAGAACGGATTTGGCGGCCACCAATTGAAATGAGTAGCTTAAATGCCCATTAATACCTTCCCGCACCCAACTTTATACGAGTACAAAGCTGTGCACTTCGATTACCAGCTCCCGGCTATTTATTATTACGAGAGATAAAGGGGATTAGACGTTGCCGTAGTGCCATGCACAATCGGGATGGTTAATGGGGAACTATAGTGGCAAACGCTCAAAGTAATGGCGCTCGTGTTCCATGCACCCTAGCTATCATAAGTGTCATTTTAAGCGTACATAACCTCAACTTTGGAAGTGTAATTAATGTCATTTTCATTTGTCAACACTCAGTATAATATGACCAGCGGTTTGCGTCACTTCGTGTATTAAAAAGCAGAGAAAAGTCGAAGAGTCGACAAGCGAAAAATAGCGGTGAAAAAAAAAGGTACTGCTGTGTTATGTACCAGGCCAGGCTGCACCTTTGCACCAGCTCTTTTTTTCCTCTCACTGGGGCACCTCTCCGCCTCGACTCTTCTTTGAGCATTAGCACTTTTCCCCTTTCCGTACATTTCTTTGAGGGAGGTTATGTACGATAACTGTCAAGAGTGTCAAAATGGGTGCATGGAACACGTCGCCCTCTACAATCCGTTTTGCCTATAGTTCCCCATTGCAAAAAGTTTTTTTTCTACCATTCACTACGCACATCCATTACAGCATCTTCCCACCTATCCACCTCTACCACTTTCAACAGCAAATAGGGTACACTTTTCTCAACTACGTGTTTTGAATTGGTGTGTGTGTGTGTGTGTGTGTGTGTGTGTGTGTGTGTGTGTGTGTGTGTGTGTGTGTGTGTGTGTGTGTGTGTGTGTGTGTGTGTGCGCGCGCGCGTGCGCGTGCGTGTGCGTGTGTGTGTGTGTACATTGGCCACCTTTGGGAACATTAGGTATCCATGGAAAAAGTTTCAAGGCTCTAGCTTCATTCCCCGAGGAGGAGTGAGTATATGTTCTTACTTTCTACACAGACAGACGGACGGACAGACAGACAGGCAGACAAACCAGCAATATAAGCGTATTTTGTTTACGAAAATGCGCTAAAAAGTCAGCGCTGACTAACTCGTCCGGTCGAGATACTAACTCGACCGGTCGACTTAGCTAACTCGACCGGTCGACTTAGCTAACTCGACCGGTCGAGATACTAAGTCGACCGGTCGACTTAGCTAACTCGACCGGACGAGATACTAACTCGACCGGTCGACTTAGCTAACTCGACCGGTCGAGATACTAACTCGACCGGTCGACTTAGCTAACTCGACCGGTCGAGATACTAAGTCGACCGGTCGAGATAGCTAACTCGACCGGACGATATACTATCTCAACCGGTCGACTTAACTAACTCGACCGGTCGACATAATGTAAACTAAAAAAAAAATTTGCTATCTCGACCGGTCGAGTTAAAAAAAAATCTTGCTCATATTAAGTCGACCGGTCGAGATAATCAGGGTACAATTTTTTTCCTATCTCGACCGGACAAGTTATTATGTCGACCGGTCGAGTTAGAAAAAAACTTTCTACGTGATCCTTCAGCGCTTCCGTACAAAGGATATCGCATTATCCGCACTCAAGGATTCCATCAGAATTTTCAAACACCATAAGTTCTCAATTGGCGAGTTTCAAGATCGAATACGCCATCTGACGGCCAACGTGTAAACGACGTTTGTGCACGGATCAACCGCAGATTTGTGTGGGCTCTTATGAGCGTTGCGGTGTTTGGTGACTTTAATTGATTCCATCTGACTTAACGCGGCGTTGATTTTTTCCAACAAAGTACGTGAGCCACGCACGTTTCATTATCTTGAATATACTAGGTGTCGTCGGTTGCAAAAGCATTGCATTTTAAAATAAGAGTGGCACGTGTACGACGACTGGCAAGCAAAAGTGGCATCAGAATGGAAGGTGGTAAGATTTGTGATTTTGTCATAGTGACAAAAAGTGGCGGAGAATTTGTTGCGTTCCCGAGTGCGAGTCGCGCTGTGGAAACCGGAAAAAGGAAGAGTTACATTTTCACCGTTTCCCGTCGAAAGCGAAAGACGCAAGTTGGGTAGTCAAGATGACAAAGAAACTCGGCACTGTGGAAAATATGACTACGAGAAAAGCCTGGGAAGTGTCGCTGAAAATAGGAACTTTAAATGGCTGCATCTAAGAGGCACAGCTGCGATATGTTTGCATGTCCCGGAGTGGCCTGCTTTGCAAGTGCATTTGAACGTTCCAATTTCACAGGAACTCTCGCGAGAACTGCTACTACTATTTCTTTTAATTACAATCTCAGTTGCCTCGTGAGGAGATTCATAGAATGCGCTTGTTTGTAAACACAATCCAAATATGTTTATGTTTGAACTGAAGCTTGATTCGGTTCGCTTTCGACCACACAACACAAGAAATTGTGACTTCAGAATTTCCTATCCGTTGAGGCTTGAGGCCATCCAGTGATTGAAAACCTTCATAACACTCGATTCGCTTCTGCCATTTTCGAGTTCCACCGTAATAGGTACTAATTAACCACGTTTCACGTCTGGAGGACATTAAAAACCGCTTACTACTGATAAGATTTTTAAACGCGCGGGCAACAATCCGTGCCCTATCCGACATGTTTGTTTACATGCGAAGCGCATCAGCAGCGCCACCATCGGTAATGTTACTCGCCAATTTAAAATTTAACTCTGTGTATAAAATCCAGCTTACTTATCAAATTACTTATTTTACTTAATTAGAAAATTTACTATATGATGCGGTATCCTTTGTCCTTCGGCGATCTATTTTATAAAGAAAGGTGTTAATTTATTTTATTTGAATAAATTATTTATATTTTAATTATTTTGAAGGAATTAAAATTAAAAGTCCGCAAACTAAGGTCTCAAAATTATTTCGCTGTCTCCCATTTTTTAGAGCAACCCATGAAATGGGTAGGCGCTAATACGCTCATGTTGCACTGAGCACTGCGATATTTACTGCACCGTCTTATCGCACTATACTGCCGTATAGTACTTGTCTGCTCTGCGAATCCACGCTCCTGCGGTCCCACTTCTTGCTCCTTCGAATTTTTCGACGGTCCATGGTAGGTAAGCTATACGCCAAGCGACTCGAGCTGCAGAGCTCCCCATAAGACTCATAAGAGAGTCTAGTCATTACCTACTATATAGGCCCCCATCGCAGCACAACTGCCGTTTTCAACTCATGCGACGTGAAGAATGACACGCAGTTGGGCTTGGCCCTCCAAGCCCACGCTTTATATGAAATTTGGCTCACATTCATTGTGTTTTTGCATACCTAGGTACTTATTTCATTTCCGTTAATGATTCCAAAATCAGTTCCACGTTGTTCTCGGGTATACGCTACATCATTGCCTCATTGCCTCATTGCCTGCCTACTCTAGAGTTCCCCTCAACAACACGGGGGGTTGCGCGGGAAGGCCCACGTGTGGCATCTTTTTCTTTGTGCGCGATAGTACAAGGTGAACGAGGCCTGAGAGAGATGGAAATATTTTCAAAAACCCCTCTTGGTTCAATTTGAAGTAAAACGTTAAATTTCTGTTAAAAAAAGCTATCTTGATTAGAATATCCTGAACACAAACTCTCATTATCCAGGAAATAGATGAAAACCGGTGTTGTATCTCAGTAGGTAGGTACCTACGATGTTATGATAACGTCGTAGGTATATATATACCCACATAGTCAGGATGAAAATGAGAGAGGAAAGGATAATGGTGGAAGTAACACGACGGAATGTCTCCCAAATGAAAAAGCCAAATCATTGATGACTTTTTAGGCGGAACTGTCGTCATTCATCTTAGCCGTCGGCGGCTTCCTGAATTGTCAGGTAATAACCTCCAAGAAGTCATGATGATGTTTGCCACCACCGATCGCCGAAACCATATCTGGGAAATATAATGGCGTATAAACATTTCATGAGATCAAGCCGTCGATTTCAAGTTTCTCCGCGTAAGTAAAATATATGGCTTAATCGAGCGGATTCATCGCGTTCATCTCCTTCATCCATTCGTCAAGCTTCATCTCGCCCAGATAAACTAACACTCGCCGTCGCCGAAAATATGAGTCATGATTCCACTTCATCCAGACGAAAAATCCTTACGATTTTTCATTTCGACTCGCTTATATATTCTTTTGCAATTTATTTTCCCTCCACTATCTATCATTAGCCACATAAAATAGATTGATGTACTGCACGGACGAAATGGCGCCGAGATTTTATAAATCCTCAGTAAATACACCACCGCCGCCATTCCCTCGTGATATTAAAAAAACACTTTATTCCAGCTCGCCGCACACACGCGCAATAATAAAATTATTACTGCCACATCCAAATTTTGGAAAACGCCATTACGACGAAGCAAATATCGTCATCCGTAGAAATATGAAATATCGGCGAAATGCCGTATGTTAAAATTGTCGAGGGGCACAGAGAGAGAATCTTTTCAAGAGTTGGAGATTGAAAGAAAGTTGTTTGAAAGTGACGAGAAAATTGAGCTTGGGACGAGTTTTTGATCGCAGGCAACATTAGCCACTTGAGAGCTATTCGTTACAGCTGGGTCATCACGTTCTCTGTCTTTTCCTTTCCGGATTCCGCATTTTTTCGCCTGACAAGACTCACGCATTATCTGGTCTTGCCTGCTTCTAGGGCGTTACTCTGTAAATAATATCCTTGATAATTGTATACAGTATAAATTTTCTATAGACACGCCTGATTTTCGCACACCCACTGGTCACATTTAAATCCCTAACAAACCCCACGTTGGACACTACTCTGACTAGTTTTTGATGGTCACAAAAACTAGGAGGAAATTAATGCAGATCGTGTCGGGGAGCTTTCGTAAATTTGAATTATGCCGCCAGAACACGCTACCAATCAGCGCTCTGGTATTCGCATCATCATCTCTTCCGTCACCTGGCACATACTCTGGAGTCTGGATGGAACCGCCTTAATGATATTTTGCCTGTTTTGGGCCAGTCGCGTTTAAACCATACAACGTTTAAACCGTCCATCTGACCACTTACTTGTCTTATTGTGTGGTGTGGACCCCATTAACTAAGCGGTTTCTAAACCAGCACCCCGTTAATTTTATCAATATTATAACGCTGTCGCTACACTATCCTAGCGCAGAACTTCTGTAAATATTCCTACCATTATCCAATGAATAATAAAAACGTTTAAAAACCAATGTAAGGCAGTTTCTATCGCACAGATCGAGATGGTGCAGATACATGCATACTCCCAACAAACAGAATGTGCAGGAAGGAATGCGGACAATTTTGGGGAAAGAAGTATTTCCATAGTTTGATTTTCATAAAAGATGTATTTTTTTGAGTGCGTAGAAAACTGACATGCAGACAGTAGCATCAGTGCCGGATCTAAGCTTTTCTTCAGGGTGTACAAAATCAGTAGTGCCGCAGATGGAAATTGTTCGGATTTTAGAAGGACTATTCGAGCAAAATACACCCCTTCCCCCATAAATTTTCCCAATATGAACATACAAATTGCTGAAGTACTGTAGAACTTGTTTTTGCCTCTTTCCCAATTACTATGCTTTTCTCCATTTTTCTCCATACTTGACGCTGGTTGGTGGTTTTTGTCTTTGCGAAATCGATCGTTGAGCAGTGTGCTGTGACCAACTGTTTATTGATATCAAGGTACAAAAGTAGAAAATTTTAGTTTTCCGGTTCCAGTTCTTTCATGCAGGCGCAATTTTGTTTCGGCTTTGCTTCAGGCGCCAAAGTGGGTTGATACTACGTCAAACGCCACTGTCGACTGCCTGTCATCCATGCGCGTTGCTGCGCAGAACTGTTTTGAGATGTATTATCGTTTTTGAGAATCCACCTTTCCCATGACATGACAGAAATCACTTGCGCGCATACCCATGAGCGCATACTCCCGCTAATACAAACGGCTACTACAGGGGCCCTATTTTCCGGAGACGTGTGAACTGCTCGCATGCGAAGTTGCTTGGCAACCAGGGCTGTGATTGGCTGTCACCTAGGCAACATCACCTGATGAGCTGCTCCCTGGTTCCGAAAATAGGGCCCCTGATCGCTAGTTCTGGGTTCACAGGTATGCGTGAAGCTTTTACAATACAATACAATATTTATTAAAACCCAACAGACAGTCAAACAGTCTATTACAGGGCATAGAAAATTTATAAATGTTAGATACAAAAATGCAAAATATACAAAAAAGCGAGAAGCAACACCTTAAAACACCTACAAATCACAAACCTTAAGATATGCCATAAATACGTTTACATACATTCACAAACACTCCAAAATCATCAGCAAAAAGATCAACTTTATTTGAAATATTATTAAAATTTCGACAATTAAAATTTCGACAGGCATTGAGTATCGGCGAGTACATGTGTTGGTTAGTTCTAGTTGTTTCAGAGTACTTTATACATTTGACTTTTGACGGAAAGGTGGATTCTATTTGAATAGAGCCGGCCGGTAGCTCAGAAGATTCAGCGGCAATGCTCCTAACATCAGCCTACTACTAGGGTGTAAGTTCAAATCCGGCCAGTGGGAACTTTTCTTCTGGGCAAAACTGTGACATACTTATAGTCTAAAAGTTTTAGCTGTTTAAATCGCAAATAGCGAGCAAAAATGAAAGCCAGCCGGATTTTTGTATGTAGGCTCAGTGAAGCTAGCCCAGGCATTTTAGATCAAGATTGACCAAAACCTGGAAAAAAATAACGTAAGTCTGAAAATTGGTAGAATGCTTCCACTTTAACCCCTCAACCACATACTGAAAGTCCTAAAAAATCCTATGTCCGCTTCATCGGTTTTTGTCGGCAAAAAGGTGTAAGTGACAATAATTCAGAAACTATCTATTAGAATACGTGATAAAGCTTCGATACAGCTGAAAATTGCTGCAAATGGTCTCCTCGGCCAGTTGAACAACATATTGAATGTCCTGAAAAATCCTATATCCGCTTCATCGTTTTTTAGCGGCAAAAAGGTATAAGTGGCATTGCTTTGCAAACTAATAATTAAATCACGCGTTGAAGTTTCAATACAGCTAAAAATTGCTGAAAATGGTCTCCTCGGCCAGTTGAACAACATGTTGAAAGTCCTAAGAAATCCTATGTCCGCTTCATACTTTTTTTTTCAGCGGCAAAAAGATATAAGTGACATTGTTTTGAAAACTATTCAATTGAACACGCGGTCAAGTTTTCATACAGCTGAAAATTGCCGAAAATGGTCTTCTCGGTCAGCTTAACAACATACCTATCGAAAGTCCTAAAAAATACTATGTCCATTTCATTGGCTTTTGGCAGCAAAAAGGTTCAAGTGACATTATTTTGGAAACTTTCTATTAAAACATGAGTTGAAGTTTCAGCACAGCTGAAAAATGCTGGAAAATAGTATCCTTTGTTAGTTGAATACGTTGAATAACATAGGTACTAAAAGTCCTGAGAAATCCCATGCCCGCTTTATGTTTTTTGGCGGCAAAAAAAGTATAAGTGTCATTATATTGTAAACTATTTTTTTGAAATACGGGTTTAAGTTTCAGTACAGCTGAAAATTGCTAAAAATGGTCTTCTTTGTTAGTTGACTGTACTAGTCCGAGTAGACTATTTTCAGCAATTTGCAACTGTATTGCAGCTTCAACACATATTTTGAACAATAGTTTCAAGAAATGATCTTATACATTTTTGCCGCCAAAAGTCAATGAAGCGGACATAGGAATTCATGGGATTTTGAGTATGTTGTTCACATGATCAAGGAAACCAGTTTCAGCAATTTCTAGATGAATTGGAACGTCAACGCCTATTTCAATAAATAAAGTTTCCAAAACAATGTCACTTATACCTTTTTTTCCGCAAAAAAAAATAATGAAGCGCACGTATTCGTTAATCTTCTAGTATTTTTAGTGTTTTGTTCAGCTGACCAAAGAGACCATTTTTAGCAGTACTCATCGAAACTTCAACCAGTATTTTAATAAATAGTGACAAAAGAAAATTTCACTTATACCTTTCTGCCGCCAGAAACTGATGAAGCGGAGAGAAGATTTTTTAGGACTTTCGATATGTTGCTCAACTAATCAAGGAGACCATTTTCAGCAATTTTCAGCAGAATCGAAACTTGACCGCCTGTTTGATTGAACAAGTTTCCAAAACAATGTCACTTACACCTTTTTGCCACCAACAAACAATGAAGAGCTCAGAACAGCTTTTCAACAGCAGTTACAAATGGCAAAAGCATCGTACTGTCTTGGTGCCCTGCACATGTTGGAATTCCACTCAATGAAAAGCCGACGAGGCTGCCAAAGAGGCCTCAAGATCTGACCATGATCCCCCTGCTGATATCTTGAACACCCATTACGACGTCAAAAGTTTATACCACCTTGCACTCCAAAGCAAATGGCACAGTTACCAAGCCGATTCTAGATCTCTGACAATAGAAATGGAAGTAGGACCAATCGAGCTTAAGAAAAACCTAAACCTCTCACGTAGGGAGGAGGTGGTTATTAATCGCATACTAACAGGCCACAGCAAATTAACTCACAGCTACATCTTCACCCAAGACGATCCACCGCTTTGCCCATCTTGCCAATCTTGCACGGTGTCAACCCATCATATTTTATACGAGTGCACGACAGTTTACCCACAAGTGGATGAAGGCGATGAAATCTTATGGGGACCGAAAAATGTCATGGAACTTTTGGAGACACTGAAAAGAAACAACCTATTTCACCTGATATAAAGACAATCCAGCACCGACTGCATCACCAGCTCTGATCCACCCCCCACACGAAAATAACATCGTCAATGAGAACCAGACCACCAGTTAGCCAGAATCGGTCCTTTGTTTAACCACCTACCTGATATCTTTTATCCGTGGCCTTCTCTGTTTGTCATTCAAAAGTCGCCATGATGGGCCCCATGACGTGAAGCGTGTGCCCCTGTATATTGTTTGTATTTTTGTTTACATCGTCCACAGTTAGCGTAGGAACATTAATACGTCTGAGCGTCATGCAACAACACAAATAACAATATAGTTCTGAACATAGTTCCATCGGTGCTAATAACCATAGCTGTTGAAGCACCTGAATTAAAAAAAAAAAAAAAAAAAAAAAAAAAACAATGAAGCGGACATAGGATTTCTCAGGACTTTCAGTATGCTGCTCAACTGACCGAAGAGACTTGATATTTTCACCTGTATCAAATATTCAACTCGTATTTAAATAAATAGTAACAAAAAAAAGTCACTTATACCTTTCTGCCGCCAAAAAACAATGAAACGGACATAGGATTTTTGAGGACTTCTAGTATGTTGTTCAACTGGCAAAGGAGACCAGTTTTAGCAACTTTCAGCTGTACTGAAACTTCAACTCATATTTTAATAAATAGTTTCCTCGATAGTTTCCAAAATAATGTCATTTGAACTTTTTTGCCGCCAAAAAACAATGAAGCGGAGAAAGGATTATTTAGGACTTTCAATATATTGTTCAACTGACCGAGAAGACATTTTCGGAAGTTTTCAGCTGTATTGAAACTTCAACGCGTATTTTAATGAATAGTTTCTAAAATAATGTCACTTACACATTTTTGCCGCCAAAAACCGATGAAGCGGACATAGGATTTTTTAGGACTTTCAGTATGTGGTTAAGGGGTTCAAGTGGAAGCGTTCCACCATTTTTCAGACTTACGTTATTTTTTTCCAGGTCAAAACCTAAAATGCCTGGTCTAAGAATGTCGTTTAACATACTAAAAGTCCTCAAGAATCCGGTGTGAGCTTCGGCCGTTGTGGCTTCGACAAGAACTTGAGGATCAGTTTTTCGCGTATATCTCGTGAACAATAGCACTGGGGAAAAAAGTTTTCGGGAAGAAATTGTTGGAAATTTTATTGTCTACAAGAAAGGTCCTTACACATTTCATCGTCAGTCCTCTCCTTCTTCGTCAAAACACAAGAAAATCAAAATAGTCTAGATCCTGGATGCTGAAGACTGTATGGACCTTGAGTTTTAAAATGGCGGGGTGCCACTTCGTAGAGGTGTTGTTTGATCCACTCTCTTTTGATTGAAACATGAAGCTATCAATACGAACTATGCCGGCGGCATATACAGGGTGAAATAAAAATTAAAAAGTTGAACATTTGTACCTCAAGAACCAAAATAGGCGAAGACATGAATCGCCATAAATAATTCTGATTTCATGGTCATGAAGTCGTCGTAAACTTGGATTGAATACCTTGAGCCGTTCTTGAAATATCTTCAAAAGACTGGAGTTGTTATCAAAAAAAAATTTTTTTTCGTCTACTTATCAGAAAAAAAGTTGACTGTTTTTTCTAAAAGTAGTTTGCCTAGAGAGGGTTTTTCACTGTAATTTCCTTTCAGTTGTACTTTATCATTGTTTCGATTCAAAACACCAAGTTTCGATTCAATATCTGAAGAATTACTGATATACGGAAAACTATTTTTTTTTCGTAACGACTTCGGTCTTCTGAAGATATTTCAGAAACGGCTCAACATATTTGATCCAAGTTTAAGACGACTCCATGATCATGAAATTAGAAATATTTTTGGCGATTTACATGTCTTCACCTATTTTGGTTCTTGAGGTACATTTGTTCAATTTTTTATTTTTATTTCACCCTGTATATGCCGCCGGCATAGTTGGTATTGATGGCATTAAGTTTTAATCAAAAAAGAATGGATCGAACAACACCTCTACCAAGTGGCACTCTGCCATCATAAAACTCAAGGTCCGTACAGTCTTCGGCATCGAGCATCTGGACTATTTAGCTTTTCTTGTGTTTTGATGAAGAAGGAGTGGACTGATGATGAAATATGTAAGGACCTTTCTTGTAGACAACACAATTTTCAACAATTTTGCTCCTAGTGCTCTTCCCCCAAGTGCCATCGTTTACGAGATAAACACGAAAAACTGATCCTCAAGTTCTTCTCGAGGCCACAACGGCCGAAGCTCACACCGGATTCTTAAGGACTTTCACTATGTTGAACTACATGCTTAACTGAGCTTATATGCAAAAATCCGGCTGGCTTTCATTTTTTTTCGCTATTTTTTCTATAATTCCTGGACTAATATGTAGAAAATGTATGCAAATATAAAGGCATAATAAAGTATGAAAACCTCCTATGACAATAAAGATATCGAGAAGAAGTAAAAGAATTTATTTATTTATTCAAAGGTGGATTCTATTTGAATACTTCCATCGAAAGATGAAGAGCAAAGTAATGCTTTCATCATTTTTAGCGCATTTTCGTGGGAAATACGCTATTAGCCGCGCTTTGATGTCCGTCCGTCTGTCCGTCTTGTAGTTGAACTCCTCCTGAACGAAAAGTCGTAGCGGTATCGGTTTTTTTTTGCAAATTAATGCTGTTTGTCTGCGGATGGGAATAGACACAAAAAATATTTGGTCAGACCGCACGATTGCAAGAAAAAATTAAAATGTTGAATGATGTTCCATCTATTGAACCAAGTGCAGCAATATCACAGGCAAAACAGAAAAAGGAAACATCGGAATTGATCGAGAAAAAACTGGAAAAATACAAGAAGAATATTAGAATTCTAAAAAGAATTCCTAAAGGCGCAAGAGCTGCTGCTGCATACAAACTAGCAAATGTGATCAATACATGTGTTGAAAATAATGATCTCAATTCATGGGAGAATTTGTTGTGCTTCGTATATTCGGCATTTAGAATACCAGACAGATGTAACAAATCTCTGGCTTCATTGGTCAAGAAAAACGTCAACGAACTTGGAGCACTAGGGAGTTTAACCCCAAGAAAGAAGAGACCGACTACTCTGTCCAACAGAGTCGAATCAAAAATATCCGAAGGTGACGTACGTGGAGCTGTCAAGATTTTGTCATCGTCGGACACTCTGGCAGCTGAAGACTACAATACATTAGAACGACTGAAAGAAAAACACCCCTGTCCTCCTCGAGACCTAACGTTTCCTGAAAAGCCGGACGATAGTTCACAAACTATCTGTGTTGAAGAAAAAGAAGTTAAAGAAGCAGTATTTTCCTTCAAAAATGGATCAGCTTGAGGCATCGATGGTATCAGGCCACAACACATCAAAGATCTAATCGCAACAAACAATGGAGATTCCGGTCAAAGACTGCTTTATGCCTTGACTAAGCTATGCAACTTTCTCAGGAAAAGTTTGCAAAGAAGTTTGCACGATAATATACGGAGCTTCTTTGTGTGCATTATCGAAGAAAAATGGCGATATACGTCCAATTGCTGTAGGCTCTACCTTCAGACGCCTTGCTGCTAAATTAGCTTGTCGTTCCGTCCGGGAAGAAGTAGGAAACTACCTACGCCCTCTTCAACTTGGAGTAAATACTGCTGGAGGATGTGAGGCAGCTATTCACGCAGCTCGAACTTATATTCGGAAACATGAAAATTCAGGCAAAATTCTTCTTAAAATAGATTTTAGCAATGCTTTCAATAGCATAGAGCGGGATGTCATGCTGAATACGATAAAAGCAAAAATTCCGATGCTGTACAAGTTTTTATGACAATGCTATTCGTCACCATCTCTGTTGTTTTTTGGAGACGAGACCATCTTGTCTCAGGTCGGAGTACAACAAGGGGATTCATGCGGGCCAATGATTTTTAGCTTGACCATTCAACCAATCATCGAAATGTTAGCTTCCGAGGTGAACATCTGGTACCTCGATGACGGTACCTTGTGCGGCTCGCCAGATACGGTGATGAAAGATTTTCAATTTTTGATGAAGGAGTGTGGCAATTCAGGTTTGAAAGTCAATCCCTCAAAATGCGAAGTATATTTCTTTTCAACACCCAATAAAGAAATTATGGAAACATTTGAAGTCATTTGCCCTGGTATAAGAGTGATTAAAGAAGATCTAGAACTACTGGGAGCTCCTCTCATGCTCACTGCCGCTGCAACGTTATTCAGAAAGAAGCACGATGAAATTAGAGTATTGCTAACAAGACTGAAAGATGTGAAATATCATATAGCATTTTATCTTTTGAAGCACTGCTTTGCAATACCCAAACTAACCTATCTATTACGAACAACGCCGTCTTGGGGTCAGTCTGAGTTGTTAGAGCAGATTGACGTTAATATCAAATCAACCCTCGAAAACGTAATCAATTGTAAAATGTCCCCGGAACAGTGGACCATTGCTTCGCTACCGGTGCGCTTCGGTGGCTTGGGAATAAGACGACTTGAAGATATTGCCATGCCGGCTTTCCTTAGCTCTGTCAATTCCGTGACCGATCTCGTCAAAATAATGTTGAATTTCTCTCCTGACGAGGAAGTTGCAGATTACCCAGACGCTCTGGAAATGTGGAATACCAATTTTACAATACCATCAGATAAAAAAATCACAAAAAAGTTGGGACTCGATAAATGTGAAACATATCGTTGAAGCACTGACATTCAGGTCCGACAGATGCAAGGCAAGACACTTGGCAGCAATGTGTGATGAATCCGGTGGATGGTTGACAACACTTCCGTCAAAATCCCTGGGCACGCTTCTCGACAACAACACTTTTCGTATCTCGGTTGCATTAAGGCTTGGTTGCAATATTTGCATTCCTTATAAATGCATATGCGGTGAAAGCGTAGGAAATGATGGAACCCACGGGTTAAGCCAGGGCCGGATTAAGCTCGCCGGCGCCCCTAGGCAAAAATTGTACAGCGCCCCTTGACTGACGTTTGGGCAGCGGCCCCCCTGAACAATTTTTTGGATTGGGCCTGCTGTGAGAAAGCCCCCTTCAATCCTCACAATTTTTCTATCAAACGTGATTTTCTTGGTAGTGCATTTTTTCTGATTTTCAAATTATTGTACGTGAATTTCGAAAAAAATATAATAATTCTCAACATAATACATAGTACTTGCTTCAGCGGTACATGGTAGGTACATACCTATGCTAATTTTTATAACAATGTATTTTAGTGAAAGTAGGCAACGTAACATAATTTCTATATATTAAAAGCCGCCTCCACTGCTCTAATTTCAGTCATCGATGCACAAACGTTCGAGCGTCCACATATTGTGATATTCCTTGTATGCGACGAAAATGTGGGATTCGCTGTATTTTAGACGCTTGGCTCAGACCACAGTGGATCAGCGTAATACGCACCTTGGAATGTACGTCGCTTTGTCGCTTCCCGTGCAGAGTTCACATGTTTGATATGATTCTAAGTTTCAAGCTATTTAATTGCCCAATTTCCCGATAACTTTTTCATGTTTTTTAGGCTCACAGTATGTTGACTCCTTATTTGGTTTGCTTTGTGGGTGGTTCTTTGTATTTGGGTTTCAAATCATTCTAAGACGGGACTCAGCGCGAAGCGGTCGTGAGCAACACATGAAACGATTCATGTCTAATCGCTTGATAAAGGCTGGAACACGATCGTATAGTGAACAAAACTAATTGCATGTATCGATTTATTACAACGATGACTTCTTGAGAATTCAATGAGTTTCAAGATATCATGGTGCAGTTTGGTAGAAATAACTAACACAAGGGAAGTCGAAAAGTAAAATCAATGAGGATATAGCCACCGCCGCAACCCTAACTAAGTAACTATGGCTGACACCGTATAGGTATACAGCGTAATACAGAGGGAATAATTGAAAATTTATATTGTATTAATTGAGACAGATGGGGTGGTGGAAACTTGAAGAAACATTGCTCCATTTAGTCCTTCTTTCTCGACTTCTTCTTTGTGGCGAATTCTTCAATTATCTTATTGAAATCTTCCAATTTGTGAGACCCTTCAGAGTTCAGTTGTGAAATTATCAATAAGTTCCGGTATAATTTTTTTAAAGCTGAGTAGTAAAGCGCCCCCTTTGCCTTTTGGTGCGGTGGCACCCCTAGGCAGTTGCCTATTTTGCCTATTGGTGAATCCGGCCTTGGGTTAAGCTGTGTAAGAAGTGCTGGTCGGTATTCGCGGCATCAAGAACTGAACCACATCATCCTTCGAGCATTACAGTCGGCGAAAATCCCGTCAGTATTGGAACCGACAGGTTTAAACCGCGAAGACGGAAAGCGTGCTGACGGAATGACCCTCACACCTTGGTCCCAAGGCCAAATGTTGGTTTGGGATGCGACCTGTATCGACACTTCGGCCTCGTCTTATTTACATATATCTTCCACGAAAGGCGGCGGAGCTGCCACAATTGGAGCAACAAAGAAACGATACAAATACAGGAGCATCGCCGACCAGAACTTTATATTCGTGCCCTTTGCAGTGAAGACGCTGGGACCGTGGTGTGAGGAGGCCCCCAAGTTCATGAACGAATTGGGAAACGCTATAAAGACGGTAACTCACGAAACCAGATCTAAATTGTACCTGAAGCAGAAAATCAGCATAGCCATCCAGCGCGGCAACGCTACCAGTGTCATGGGAACCTTCCCCCACACCCATTCGATGGAAGAGATTTTTTACATTTTATAGTTTATTTATACATAATTGTTATATACCTACCTTTATTATGGAAAAAAAATATGTAACAGTTAAAATACAGAAAAATGTTAAAAAAGTATTTAGTGTTTGAGGCATTCAACGCTACGGTGAGAACTTCTGTGCGGTGAACGGTGTGAACCGTCCTGAATACATGCATACATGCAGCGAACGAAATATGCACAAATCAATGGAGACATTTTTAATTAAAGAATCATTTTGATTCCCTTATTGAAATAGAAGATATAATTTTTTAAAGGAAAGGTTTCGCCCCGCGATTCCACATTTGTCGGTTTTTAACGCTACACTGTGAACTTCTGCATCAAGGAATCTTGCGAACCGTTCTAGATACATGCATATATGCAGAGAACGAAATATACACAAATAATTGGAGACATTTTTAGTGACAGAATCATTTTGATTCCTTTATTGCAATAGAAGATATAATTTTTTTAAGAAAAGGTTTCGTCCCGCGATTTCACATTTGTCGGTTTTTAACGCTACACTGTGAACTTCTACATCGAGTAATCTTGCAAACTGTTCTAGATACATCCAGCGAACGAAAGATGCAGAAAGATATAAAGAAATTTTTCGTGAAAAAATCAACCTGATTGATTCATTATCAAGGAAGATATCTCTATTTTTATGCGGAATCTATACTTATGCACTTATATGCGGATGCGATTTTCAAGTCGCGGGTTCTAAATACAAGCTGCTTCTGGCTCCGTGCTTGTGATCGATATAGGTATAATTCTCACCCATTCAGGATATTTTCTAGTCATTCTGTTGTTTTTATTTATTATTGACTACTCGTGTTTTCATAAAGATTGATGATTTCTTGTGGTAGTTTTGAGACAATCTGTTTACAGGTTACAGTGAACAGTGTACTCATCTGCACTCCGAAAATGCGCTCATGAGACTCACCCCCGTGAGGACTTTGCTACTTGTTTTTTTTTTCATTGATATGAAATTAGACCTTTATTTGCCGCCCGAAGCATATGCTCCGGTTTGCACTCCCCTAGATCCGGCGCTGAGTAACATTCTAAGGGCTGAATTTCAAGTTAGTGGCGTAACTTACGCAACTTATTTACGCCATCGATAAGCCAATAATCGCGTCGGGTTGTGTTATGTTGCCATAGTGCCATGGTGTTGCCACTTAGCTACATTTGCGCGGGCGGATCTACGACTTGAAATCTAGCCGTGCGTCATGTTCGAGGCGAGGTTCGAGGTAATTTACAAACTATGCCTATTCGCGAATTCGATTACCGAGAGGAGGCCACATGTTGCTACCTGCCTTCATACCTTTCCGTCCGCGAATTTTGAATCGCTCTTAAAATCCAAAGGTGGAAATGTTAGGACAGACCCATGAAAAACAGGCTATGATCCCAACATTCCCAACCCACCAGTACCGCCAGCGGCCTGCCGCCACATAAGCAATTTGCGTGAGGTCACAACGTGGGTAGTCAGTGCTCAGTGTAGTAGTCATAATTTACATGATTACACGGTCTCACCAGTCATGTCACAATACTCAGCGCTTATCATAAGTGTAATCTTAGAGAGTCACGGACAGTGACCCACCATGACCTACATGTCTCGTACTCGGATGAGTATTCTGTTTGTGAGGCAAAACCGAGACAAGTTTGTGACTAAGGACGTCCACACTTACAGTACGAGACGGCTTACACCAAAGGCCCCTCTTATGCCTGCGGCAAGATTTTTAACAAATTGCACCAAAGAATCAAACGAATTGATAAAATTGAAAAAGGAACTAAAACAATTTTTAATGAAAAAATGTTTTTATTCAGTCAGATTTTCTCGCAGATGCTTGAATGCTCTGAGTCTTGTTGTTGTTGTTGTTGTTGTTGTTGTTGTTGTTGTTGTTGTTGTTGTTGTTGTTGTTGTTGTTGTTGTTGTTGTTGTTGTTTTGGTTTTGTTGTTGTATATTATAGTTATTGTAGTATAGTATTATTTATTTACAAACACTGACGTTTCCACACATGTATCAAACTGTCGAAGGAAATGAAGATTATATGATATGATATTTTCTGCCACATCCAAGATGTTTCGATGTCGATCAATGAAATCTTGGATTCGCCGCTTATGGTTCCGTCAAATGAAAACACCTTCAAAAAAGTGATGTGGTGCGACGTTCGTCTTTCGGGAAATCTTCCATATTCTCGAATCACAGCTCTTTCATTGCCGTTGGGGTAGCCATGAATAAACATTATATCAGCCAACTCAACCTTGGAATAGCGAAAAGGCATCTTAAAGTAGGTATACGATACGATGTCGGAAAACGTTATAAAAATTCAACTATGATCAAGCCACCAAAAACACAACAATTATTGCTCTTTCAGTTTCAAAGCATCACGCAGTTTGGTGTTTTTTGAGTTCTCTTATCTTGAATCTTTTTGATCGAAGTGGACGAAAAAGGCCGTGTGAATAAGGAAGCCATTCTTATAGCCCTCTCCCACCGATTTTTTTTTTCATTCTGTGCCACTTTAGTAATTAGCGACCGAGAAATTCACTTTTCGTCAAGAAAAAGCACAGCTTTCTTCCGTCCGGTTCTGAACTTCTCTCAAATAAGTCTCCCCATCATCCTAATTTTTCGCTGCAGACAAAATGTGAACGCATGTATGTTCAGCATCTTGAACCTGGAAGTAAATGACCAGATGATGATCAACAGGAAAAATCTATTTTAAATGAATTTTCGCAACTTCAGCAGGATGGGGTGGTACACCACGTCGTTTTTCACGAAAAGTCAAAATGCACTTGGATTGGTCGTAAATAAAATGAACGTCATGCAGTCTTCCTTCAAATTGATTGCTTTTATTTCTGACCGGTTTTGAAGGTTTCTGGCCCTTCTTCGTCAGAGTTTCTCACGACAAATCCGGCGTTTACAAACTAAATTGTAACAATTGTAAAAGACATTGTAGATAAAATCTTCTGATACACGCGTTAAGAGTGTCTTACTTATTTTGTTCGCGGGGTAAGCGTCCCCGCTTGTCATGTCGCTGTCATCAGACGAAGAATATGTTCCACAAAAATATCCATCAAGCGGACAATTTGCTAAAAGAATAAAGTCCTGGACGATCTCAAGAAAAGACGCCGAAGAAGCTGGGCCATCGGAGACAGCAAAAAGCTCGGTCTCGTTCGTGGATACCCCTTTGACGCAACTGACATGCCACTGCGGAAAATCGTTCAAAAACGCGACCGGACTTGGAATTCATCGCTCCAAAATGCATAGAAGCACTGACACAGAAGATGCAACACTCAATAACAGCTCGAGTAAACTTCGGAGTGGAAAAATAAATGAAAGGAACGAGATCAACAACAATGTAACAGCCATGCTTTGCCCATTGGATACACCGCGGCCCGAAACAAAACAACAAGTGGACGAGGCATTACCAACATTACTCTCTTCTTGTCCACATTGCGGGAAAAAATACAGAAGTGTAAAGATACATATAAGCAAAGCTCATCCAAATGAACACCGACAACAAATTACAGAGCGTTATATTGAGGAGATTCCAGCTCTCAAAGTTGATCAAGACGAGACTGAAAGCTATCCACCCTCTGCAGAATTCGAAAAATACCTACAAGATCTCTCTGAATGGAACAAAAAATTCTCTCTTGCGTTGACTGACAAAGAATTCGACAACACAATCAAAGCCTTTCAGTCCTTCATAGCCTCGTCGCTAAAATACTTTCCTGGGCCAAAACATCCAGCGACACGTTACTATGAATTGAGAAAAAAACGGAAAAGTACAATGGTTCAGACCAACAATAATTTCAAGAAGTCAAGTAATCCTGAAAGAAAAACGAAAAGGGACAGGCAAAAAAGGAAAGAAAAATACCTGTACGAAAGCGTACAATTCAATTTCTACAACAGACGACGTGTGGCTGTGAGAAAAGTTATGGACAACACAAAGCAAGAAGTATGCAGCATTCCATTGGATATCCTCACAGCAGCATTTTCTGAACGTTTTGGTACAGAAAACAACACAACATCCCAAACTACCGGCGAAGATGCTTACGAAATGAACTTCAATCAAACTGACACATCTATGACTGACACCGACAATGAGATCATTCTTGAAGATATTCAACAATCCATCAAATTAATCAAAATTGACACTGCACCTGGTCCAGATCGAATCATTTTACGTTCACTTAAATCGAAACAAGTAGCTGAAATACTCCTCCTGTTGACAAATAGAATCATAAACACCGGATACGTCCCAACTAGCCTTAAAAATGCAAGAACGATATTGATTTTCAAAGGAAGTGATCCGAGTATGACCAGTAACTGGCGTCCGATATCAATTTGCTCCCTGATAAGACGTATTATTGAAAGAGTGATCATCAGAAAGATCTCTCCATTTATTACATTTAATCAAAATCAAAGAGGCTTCACATCAACACCTGGCACCTTTATTAACTCTAGCATACTACAAGGCATTCTAACAGCCGCTAAGCAGCAAAAGAAAGACATGACCACTATGTTCCTCGACATAAGCAAAGCATATGACAACGTTGGTTTGAAACAAATAGAGAAAACTGTGAATGCCACGAAAATCCCATCTAGATTCAAACGACTTATAATAGAACTTCAAAGGGGAAACTCCATCCAAATCGAAACCAGCCTAGGGAAAACGAAACCAATAGAACTGAAGAGGGGTCTTCTTCAAGGAGCGCCACTTTCTCCTATTCTCTACAATATGTGTACAGATCACATCCTAAGTGATATCTCCGAGCCAGGAATTGCCGAGTTTTATGGTTTTTCCATCTGTGACTCTGTACCAAAAATCTCCATTATGGGTTTCGCAGACGATACGGTATTGGTTGCTAATAATGAAGATTCTGCCTTCTTTCTGTTGGGAATGGCTCAGCAACGATTTTCAGAGATAGGCCTTTCTCTCAATGATTCGAAAACAGAAATCATCCATATCCGCCATGGACAATTAATTGAAAAGGAGTTCTTTATTAATAACACCATTGTCAACTCTATTGGTAACGATAAAACAGTCAAATATCTAGGAGTATCTTTCAACAACACAATAATTTTCAATGAATCAAAAATCATCAAGGACTTGAATGAAAATATACGACAAGTGGTCAGTTCTCCATTTTTACATCAAGACCAGAAGATTACAGTACTCAACCAGTATATATGGCCAACCCTTGTATATCCCTACCAAACAACTCCAGCTCACATGATGCCTAAATCATTTCTCAACAACTTGGATAAAATGATAAAATCAGCGGTGAAAGAAGTTCTTTGTATTCCGTCCGACACACCAGACCACCTGTTGTACTCACCTCGCACTCATAAAGGGCTAGGACTCATAAAAGCTTCTTGGGAAGCCTTCCTACAGAGGTTCAATATCTGCAAAACTTTGGAGAAATCCGATAACCAACTTGTTCCACGGATCATGAACCTAACAAACGAGAAACAAATATGTCTGAAAGCCCTGAATTTGACTGCTTCTGAAGATCTTGAAATTAGCACGGAAGATTCTTCTCTTAATTCTACGAAAATTAGGAAGATACTACGCCTGAGGGAATTCTCGCAGTGGTGTAAATTGCCCCACAAGGGCCGTGGAGTCATACTATTTGCAGAATACACACCGGCAAATTCCTGGATGTCAACCAGAAAGGGCCTGACGAGCTCCGAATACACCGAAGCAATTAAAATGAACGGGAACGTAACGGCATGCAGAGCCACCCCAGGACGAAGCCAAGACGGCAACCGATGTCGCCGCTGTAGTGTCGGCATTGAGAATAATGTAGCTTTTGAAACATTGCCGCACATTCTTGGTGTATGTCCATTTGGTGAAGCTCTTCGCAATGCACGCCATCACACAATCCGAGCATCCCTTGCGAAAATTCTCAAAACCAAAGGCTGGGAAACACACGAAGAGGTACCGGGTTTGGCAGACAACGGCAGCTGGCGAAGAGTTGACGTCCTTGCCATCGACAGAAAGCGACGGAAAGGATACATACTAGATCCAACTATAAGATTTGAAGATAGCAAAGAACAACCTGAAGCTGTTCATGTTGAAAAGCGAACCATTTATGAACCGACTATATCTTATTTTAAAACAAAATATGATATAGATAGTATTCAGGTGTTCGGGTACCTTATAGGAGCTCGGGGAACCATTCCCAAATTTTTTATCACAAATTTCTGTCAGTTATTTAATGTATCGACCAGAAGGGCAAAGGATATCGCATTATCCGCACTCAAGGATTCCATCAGAATTTTCAAACACCATATGTTCTCAATTTAAAATTTAACTCTATGTATAAATTCCAACTTATCAAATTATTTATTCAACTTAATTAGAAAATTCACTATGATGCGGTATCCTTTGTCTTAGGCAATCTATTTTATATAGAAAGGTGTTAATTTATTTTATTTGAATAAATTATTTATATATCGGACAATCAGGTAGAAAATTTATTGAGCGTTTTAAATAACACATGAGACATATCAGGCAAGGTCGAGTTACCCTTTCAGTTGAGACCCCTTCATCTTTCGCAAACCATATCATCTCAGAAAATCATGACTTCATCCTTGAAACTAATTTTGAAATTTTACATGTTTGTAAGAAAGGGAGGCTTTTAGATAGTAAAGAGGTTCTTGAGATTTGTAAAGCAACTGAGGAGCTGATTTCCCCGGAATTCAGTAAACATTTCATTTCGGAATTCCCGGAATTCATTCGGGAATCACAGCCCCGGAACTCCCGGAAGTGTTTTGGGAATCACCGGTATTCCCGGGAATCTTCCGGAAGTCATCGAAACTCCCGGAATTCTCTCGAAAATTACCGGAATTCCCAGAAATCTTTCGGAAATCATCGGAATTCCCAAAATTCTTCCAGAAATCAATCACCGGAATTTCCGGAAATCACCGGAATTCCCGGAAAATTTTCGGATGTCGAATGTCACCTGAATTCCCGGAAGTCACCGGAAATCTTCGAAATTCTGGAAGTCGAAATTCTTGTGTAAATTCTTTCGGAAATCAATCACCGTAATTTCCGGAAATCACCGGAATTCCCGGAAATCTTTCGGATGTCGGATGTCACCGGAATTTTCTTGTGAAACACCGGGATTCCTAGAAGTTACCGGAAATCTTCGAAATTCCGGAAGTCGGAATTCTTGTGTACATCTTTTTCTTGAGAAATTAACCCCTCGAAAGCAGCTAATATTTCTTTTCAAAATTACCTAAATGATTGTATAGATTTCCCTTTTAAACATTTTTAAAACGCCTTCGATTTTAGTAACGTTTTTCTTTCTAATCAACCATCCTTTCATTAATTCATCATCCATCTTGTACCATTATAATATTATCATCATTATCATTATAATCGACATTTCCATCAAGTTCTTTTGTCCGTTCTTCCATGACAACATCATAAATGTTATATTGACATCTGAAAAATTTAAAAACAATTTTACTTCAAAGTAAAATGAAGCAAGTTTGTGTATACAAACTTTATCTTCACCATTTTTTATACAATATTTATCGGTATGTTATCGTTCACCTTTTATGTACAGTTGACGAGACCCAAATGTGAACGACTTTCTGTTGCTATGGTTTTAAGCGCACTTTCCCAAAAAATGTGAAAAAGGCGCTTTTAGCTTCACTTTGTCCGTCCGTCCGTCCGTCTGTACCCGGGATGACTCCTCGGGGAAGAAAGATATCGATGTGGTGTAAACGCTGATCAATAGTTCATATATCCAGGATGTCAAGTTGACTTTTAGTTTTTCGTTATTCTGCCGCCATCTTTGATCCGCCATTTTGAATTTCTCTAAAAGTGATCCGATTGAAATGAAATTTGCAGGCAATGTGAATCACATCAAGATCTATCCAATTTTTGACAATTGATGTTCCGCCGCCATCTTGTATTCTCCATATTGAACATGTTCGTTCCCCCATGGAGAGTGGGGAACGATAAGAGAACGGCAGGCAGCTCTACTAATCGTGCAGCGAAATTCATCGAAACGCGCTGAATTAATACAATTTATTTCACCCGCCTCATATGTTACTGTAGAAGTTTGTGCGGTGAAGACGATAGCGTGTGAATTCGTGGTCCACTTGTGCTAGATTTCGCGAGTCTCCGCAATTTGGTTGCCGTGAAGTGAGTACCAGAGTTGGCTACAGGTTTTTGTGACCCGCAGTTTTGATAAGCAGTTATCGAATCGAAGAAAAAACGGCCCAAAACAAATGAACAAGGACACCAACAAAAGACGAATTCAAGACACTAGCTTTGAAGAAGATCAACAGGGAGTGTACAAAAGCAGCAAATCGGAAATAATACCGCAAAAAGAGGAAAACCAGGACGAGGAAATGGAGCGGCTAGAAGCAACATTGTCAGCGCTACTAGAAAGCAACAAACGGTTGGAGGAACAGATGAAAAGTATAAGAGATGAGAACGCGCTCTTCAGGACAGAATTGAATAATGTCAAAGAGGGAATAATGAAGAAGGAACAGCAGTGGGAACGGGAAAGAGCTGAGATTAGGGAGGCGATCGATGACTTGGAGGAAAGGTTGGAGGAACGTGAGAGAAGAGATAAACGCAATAATTTGATTTTTTATGGAATTAATCTAAAAAGCAACAACACCAAGAATGATATCGAGGACTTCATTCAGAAAAATTTGGGCATTGCATCGCCGAAGATTGTGAATGCTTTGGAAATCAGCAAGAAAACAATTGTCGTCGAAATGGAAAACTTCGAAGAAAAAAAGAAGATTCTCGCTTCAAAAAATAAGCTGAAGACATCACAACAGACGGCTGTATGGATAAATAGCGATCTTACAAAGAAGGAGAGGGAAATACAGAAACTGATAGTGAGCGAGGCCGACCGTATGAGACATCAGGGTGTCGCAGCGAAAGTTGGACATAGAAGGGTGTATGCAGGAGAAGAAATCTACATATGGAGTGACAAACTGAAAAAACTGCAGCTCAAGAAAAACTCTGCGGATAGTACGACGTCAAAAAAGTGAATAAAAGTGATAAAGATAAAACTGAAACGGACCAGGGACAAGAGCCCATTCAAGTTTGCTTTTGGAATGTTCACGGTTGCGGTAATCTTTTTGCTCTGGATGATACCGAGATTCAGTGCTTATGTCGATGTAATATTATTTGTTTAATTGAAACTTTTTTAACCTCAACCATACTTAGGCCGCCAGAGTTTTTTGATAATTATAATCAGTCCCATTCTTTTGCTGTTAAAGATAAGACCAAGGGAAGGGCGAGCGGCGGTATATTGGTTTTGATATCGAAAACATTGTGTGATGTGAATAATATAGAAATTATTAGCAATTGTAATCATTGGATTATACTGCGAATCAATGTAAAAAATAGACACATTGTTGTCGGGTCATTCTATTTGCGCCCAAATTTGGAGCCGAAATATTGTGTAGAAATGACGGAAGATATAGTGAGAGATGTTGTGGTTGGGTTTCCAAGGGATTGTATTGTTTTCGGTGGGGATTTTAATGCAAGGATCGGAGATTTGAATAGTTTTGAGGAGGATGAAGAACTTTACTTTGGTAAATTATGGAATGAGAGAAATTCACGAGATAAGATCGTTAATCTAAGGGGAACTTTGCTAACTGAGGCCATGGAGGATCTTGGATTTATTACTTTGAACGGGCGCGCGATTTCTGACAGACCTGGCAACTCAACTTTCATAGGACACGCGGGGAGAAGTGTGGTTGATTTAGTATGGGTTAATCAGGAGATTTTGAGAATTGTCAACGATTTCAAGGTCGAATCCTTCTCCCTTTTATCTGACCATTTACCATGTGTAATGGAGGTAAATTTGGATGGCGGGATTTGCAAGTTTCCTCAAGAGATACAGTTGAAAAGGAGTGCAATTACTTGGAAAGAGGAAAAGGAATACTCATTCACAAGAATACTGTCATACTCATGTAGAAAAAATCTTGATTTTTCCATCAACTCTTTGGATGAGATCTCTGAAAATCTGTCCCAAGCCATTTATGATGTGTGTAAATTTTTGAATATATCTCACGAAGTTACAGAGAATTCCGGTAAATGTAGGAAAAACAATAAACCCTGGTTCGATGTCGAGTGTAGGTCTCTCAAGAGGTCGATGAGAGCGTCTTTCAAAGCTTGTAAAAAGAATAATTTTAGTGAGGATTTTTGCGACAGATATCTCATGTCAAAATTAGAGTATAGAAAAATATTGACTTATAAACGTAGAACTTATCAAGAAAAAATAATCAGAGCGCTGCATAACATTGATTGTCCGATAAACTTTTGGAATACCGTAAAGAAATTTAGAGGAAAAACTGTAACACCGATTATTCCAATCGCCACTTGGGAATCGTTTTATAAAAACTTCTATAAACAAGACCATCATATAAGTTTATCGGATTCACTTATAGTATACGATGCTGCTCATCCTTTTCTCGATAAAATGATCACTAAACAAGAAATTTTTCAGGCCATACAAGGTAGCAAAAATAAGAAATCAGTTGGTATAGATTTAATTTCTAATGAGTTTTATAAACACTTAAACTGTGAGTGGCTCGTTTATATGGAAAATTTATTTAACAAAATTATGGTCGAGGAACGATTCCCCTCCAAATGGACGATAATAGAAATGTGCCATTTGTTTAAAAAGGGCGATCCAAAGGATCCCGATAACTACCGCAGTGTTTCATTAATAAACCATGTTACAAAAATCTTCACACGTATTCTAAATAATAGACTAATTACATACGCCGAAAGCGCTAAGATTTTTCCGGAGTGTCAAGCGGGTTTTAGAAAACAAAGAAATTGCCTCGATAACATATTCATACTGACTGCCGCAATCCACAATAGCATACGCTTACCGGGACGAAAAGTCTACGCCGTGTTTGTGGATCTAAAAAAGGCGTTCGATTCTGTGGATCACATGCTGTTGTGGAAGAGGTTGTATAGTTGTGGGGTAAGTGGAAGGTTGATAAGAACGATTAAATCGTTATATGATCAAGCTGAACTGGTAGTCAACAACCGGCAGGGTTTTTCTTCAAATATTAAAATCACTAGAGGCGTGTTGCAGGGGGACGTGTTGAGTCCAGGATTGTTCTCGTTTTTTATTGGTCACATAGAGGATTTTTTTATTGAACATGGATCGGCTGGGATACCTTTGGATGGCACAACAATGTTGAGATTACTTTTATACGCCGACGATATGGTAATTTTGGCGGACTCGCCAATTCAACTACAGAAAAATTTACAAATCCTAGAGATATTTTGTGATTTAATGAATTTGGAGGTTAACGCCGAAAAAACCAAAATTGTAATTTTTAGGAAATGTAACCGCATTAAATCGGATCTTAGCTTTTACTATAAGGGGTCTCAGCTGGAAATTGTTAAATCCTATAACTACCTTGGAATTAATTTTCATTTCAACGGTTTATTTACTGAAGCACTGAAAGTCAGAGCACAAAAAACTAGAGTTTCCTCATGTAACATGATCAATCTGATTAATAGAACCAAAATGAACAATATGGACTCCATTTTAAAACTGTATAGCTCAGTAGTGGTGCCAACTTTGAACTATGGATCAGGTATATGGGCACTACGATATTTAGAAGATCTTGAAATTGCACAAAATAGAACTTTCAAACAGCTTTTCTACCTTCAACGATCTACGCCGGGCTATGTAATTAGATCGGAGTTCTCCCTTGAGAAAGTAAGTAACACAGCTGTTAAACAGGCACTCCACCTAGTTATCAAATTTTCACAATTAAAGGACAGTAGTTACTCAAAGATTGCATTTAACAGACTCAAGGAATTGGACTCACTGGGAAACAGCAAAATGAAATATAACTGGTACACACAACTTATGAAGATCCTTAAGTCGTTTGACATTGAAATGCCACACCCACTGACCAAAAGTGACATAAATGAAATTATGCAAAATGTGACACTTTCCCAGAAAATGAATGATTGGGACAGAATATTGCTAAGCCTACATTGTCCTAATTATAAATTTGTAATGAGCGACAGCATTCTTGTAGAAAATTCAAAAAACGAATATCTGAACTCTCAAATCAGCCTTACTGTCAAAAGATGTATTGCACAATTAAGAACCAGTAATGATAGATCTTTGGTAATATATGTAAATAAAAATACTTATAAAGTTGACCCTTGGGAAACTTGCACGATCTGCAATTTAAATAAATACGAAAACATCCACCACATTTTTCTTGAGTGCCCCCTTTACAATAGCCTCCGTAGGTCCACAGCGTTAAAATATAATGGGGAGGGCACCGATCACTTGTTCAAGAACATTACGCCCATAAACTCTAATATAATTTTTAAATTCTTTCGAGAGGCCATGAAGTTACGTTCTTTCATCCTTAACGAATAATCTTTTAGGTTTACCTTGTTTTTTTTTTTTTTTTCTTCCATCGTTATTAATTTTATCTATTTATTTTTATTGTTTTGTTCTGCTCCTGATGAATTTAGTTCTGTTATTCTAATAAAAATTTTGCTTTATCTTTATAATTTCATAATAATTAATATGATTATTAATAATAATTTATTATATACCTCATAAGAATTTGCATTTATAACTTTATTTTACGAATGTTTATTTTATTTGTTGCCTGAATTTTTCTTTATACTCACCCTCTTGTTTGTGATACGTATGTATCAAAGAAACAATAAAGCTATTATTATTATTATTATTATTATTATTATATTGAACATGTTCCAAAGTGATAGAACTAGGAGAATTATGCTTAAGATCGAAAAGAGATATCGATGTGGTGCAAACGCCAATGAAATGCGTATGTGTCCACCATATAAAGTTGACCACTGATTTTTGTCATTTGGCTGCCATCTTGATCCGCCATTTTGAATGTCTCTGAAAGTTGTCTGATTCGATTGAAATTCGCAGGCGATGTGAGTTTCAATTAGATACATCAAATTTTCGAAAATTGAAGCCCCGACGCCATCTTGTATTCTCCATATTGAACATGTTTCAAAGTGATAGAACTAGTAGTCCGGACGCTAAGGTCAAAATTTAGGGGGCACCCTTCACTTTCATAACAAGCAATGCCACTTAGCATACCTGTTGCCGAGACCATGTTTGACCGATTAAGATCAGGAGCCAAAGTTACAAGTGATGCAGGCGCCGTATACAGGGTGTCGTATAGAAAAAAAATCGAATATCATTAACCGAACCAGATGGATTCACGTGAGTAGGCACATATATCCACAATATATTACCCATCAAGGAAGAGTCAACAGGTTTGGAAAATCTCAAGTGGTTTCTGGAATATTCTGGAAAACTGATTTTTTTTCGAAATATTCCATTTCTTGGTAAATCAGTAAATTTTGAAGATATCGGAGTGCAACTTGGTGAGTTTACGGCAAGTATTGTCATGAATAAAAAACGATCAGGAGCCAAATGCAGGGCCTGCTATTCACAGAAGTAAGACAGTCAACTTTTTTTCTTCGTGACCGCCATCTTGAATCTCCGTTTCACTCAACAGTTGGAAAAGTGACAGTCGAATGTGAGAATGTTGGCATCCAGTCACCCCATTACGAAAAAGATGGCCTTGAAGCAAGGTGAGGGTGTCCTCATCGAGAAAACATTGTCACCCAAGGTTTTCATGGTAATCAGGGCTGGGCGGTATTTCAAATACAAGTATTTGAAATACGTATTTGAAATACATTTAAGTATTTTGTATTTTGTATTTAAATACATTTAATTGAGAAGTATTTGTATTTTGTATTTTGGAATAGTTCAGGCAGATAGTATTTCGTATTTTGTATTTTAAATACATTTTTTGGAGGAGTATTCTGATTTTCAAAATACAAAATACAAAATACATTTGTTCCCCATGCTCTTTAGTCTGTTCGGGCCGAAATGTTTGTTCTGGTAATACTATATTCACCCCATTGACATTTCTTGCTTTTGCACACTATCTGGGATCGATAATGAGTTCGATTGCATCTTTCACGTTTTACTGGTTAATGCATCCTACTGTCAGCCACGAGAGGTTCCATGTCGGATGTCGGACAATATTTTTGAAAAGCTGGTTGTCCCCAAAGGAAATCAACATTTGTTATTTTGAAGAATCGATGGATGAAGTAAGGGATATGTTTGAATATGAAGTTTTCTTCACTTTATGTTTATTTTATTTGTCTTTTCATAGTTCATAATAATTTACTTATTGTTGCGACTGAATCAATGAAGTGTTCCCATTGGAATACTTGCATTTCACGATTTTTCCAATAAAATGGTGGAAATACGCGATAAGAATGTATTTTGTATTTTGTATTTGGAATACTTTAGGTTGTATTTTGTATTTTGGAATTTCTTAGTTTTCCAAAATACGTATTTTGTATTTTGTATTTTGAAGACATTTCAAGAAGTAGTTTGTATTTTGTATTTCGACTATCTTGGATCGTGTATTTTGTATTTTGTATTTAAATACATTTTTCGAAGTATTTTGCCCAGCCCTGAATACGCATTTTCAGCGCCTGTATGGCTGATGAGAGATTTGAAAGAGCAGAGTAAGTTCTTTGTCACAATCCTACATTCATTTTGAGCTGAATTATTAATAGTTATTTATGTAGTAAGAGCGTAAAGCGACTGTTTTAGGCCCGACGATTCAGACAGAGGGCCTAAAACAGGCTTTACGCTTGAGCTGCATACAACGTTTTTTACACGACCCATTCTTTTTTTGAATTTGATTTTGAACCATAAAAGCCGAAAAACTAAAAAACGATTATAGATCGATCTAGTTACCAATGACGTTATGGGCACCTATGATTTTGTTTTTACTTGTCATTTAATAATTATCACTAGTGTCAGTGTCTTTTTTATCGAAAAGCACCCAGCAAGAATTTTCGTTTTTGAGGCGCTGCACTCCTCCCGCCGATGGCGATGGCTTCTCGAGCCACACTTGATCTTCTGCCGGAGAAGTCCAAAAAAAAATACATGAGAACGTAGGTAGGTATACCTATACTTAGCTGAAAAATCCAAGGTGGTGAAGCCTTCTACTTTGTGGTCCGTGTTTCCCATGCTGAAGACAACCCTTTCAGTTAAGGACGACACGGATTTTGGAAAATACCGCAAAGTTACAGCCTACGTAAAGAGGCAGGCAGACGGATACCTACAAACCAAAATATTCATTCGGCTACACGTTTTATGATGGCAACCACGGCTTTGGGCCTGAAATCGCGCTCTTGTATCGAAAAAGGCTATTCAAATTTAGTATTTGACTGCCCCCTCAAGAAAACTGAGCACGGAACTCTGAGAAATAGGAATCCGGCCAGAGCCGTCAACGCACATAACCTCACTTTCGAATATGTTATTTTCAAAGCAAACAATTCAACAAGAAGCTTAATAAGTGAAACCATACACCCTTCCCCCACCCTCATCACGTGAATAGGCACATATATTTACAATATATGTGCCTCATCAAGGAAGAGTCAACGGTTTTGGAAAATCTTGAGCGGTTCCTGAAATATTCAGGAAAAACTGAATTTTCTTCTGAATGTTCTATTTCTCGGTAAATCAGTGAATTTTCAAGATATCGGAGTGCAACTTGGTAGTTCTATGGCCAGTATGGTTATGAATCAAAAACGATCAGGAGCCAAATGCAAGGCCTGCCATTTCCAGAAATAAGACAGTGCACTTTTTTTTTGTTCACGACCGCCATCTTGAATCTCCGTTTTACTCAACAGTTGAAAAAGTGAAAAGCGAATGTGAAATAGATGACATCCAGTCACCCCATTATGGAAAAGATAGCCTTGAAGCAAAGTAAGGGTCTCTTCATCGAGAAAACAGTATTACCCAAGGTTTTCATGGTAATACGCATTTGCAGCGCCTGTGATGGCTATCAGAGATTTGAAACAAAGAAATTCGTTCATCAATATCTAACCAAACCAGATGAACGAATTTCTTTTCTTTTTCTCTATACGACACCCTGTATACGACGCCTGCATTGCTTGCGACTCTGGCTCCTGATCTTAATCGGTCAAACATGGTCTCGACAACAGGTATGCCAAGTGGCATTGCTTGTTATAAAAGTGAAGGGTATCATACCTCAACATCCGGACTATAGGAGAATTATGCCTCAACGAAAAGAGATATCAATGTGGTGCAAACGCCAATCGAATGCGTACGTGACCACCATATAAAGTTGACCAACGATTTTTGTCATTGGCCGCCATCTTTGATCCGCCATTTTGAATTTTTCTCAAAGTGGTCCGATTTGAGTGAAATTCACAGGCAATGTGAACTTCATCAAAATACATCCGATTTTGGACAAATGATGCTCTGCCGCCATCTTGGCCGCCATATTGAAATTTCCCATCACTCAACGATTTTCATGGAGCTTGGGACTCACCTTTGTTTTGTATGATCATCCTTATTCTCTAGCCAAATTCCAACATTCTGCCGCCATCTTGGCCGCCATATTGAAATCTCTTATCAGTGGAGCGATTTTCATGAAACTTGGAACTCATCCTTGTCTACAGTACGATCATTTTGATTTTTAAGCCAAATTTCATGAATCTGACGTTATTTTGGCCGCCATATTGAAATTTCTGCCCAAATAACGGTAGAACACTAATTAACATCTTGCGTTCACTAATCCTTCAAAAAGGAAGTGCGCTACTGAGCCTCATGCCCATGAGGCATATTCGCTTGTTTTCTCTGATTTGTAGTACTTTGAATGAGGCTTTGGCCAGTGGCGAACTAACAGACACAATAATGACCACGCAAAGTTCATATCTGTATTCAAATCAAACTTCCAAGTATTACATTTCAAGAACAAAAATACTTCAATTTATCATAAGACAACAATAAAATTATCAAAAATGTAATTGTCTCAACAGAAACGCCAAGAATGAAAGCCATAACCAAGTTGGAAGAAAACTGGTCCTCATGTGCAGGGGCTGCTGAAGTGAACGCTAACAAGGTTGCATATTTTACGTCAGGAAGGCTGCCAAGAAGAACATAAACTGTAGGCAGGTAAGAAGACATCGGAAGAGTCCAAAATAAAATCAAAAACAACGCCCTGGTTGAATTTATCCAGCATAATTTGTTTAGTGCCGTTGTAGAAGCTCGAGAGAGACATTGTTTCCAGGATCACTAGACGGCACAAGCATCTTCAAAACTTCACAGATTGGAGAAGTCTTCCGCTGTATAGAAAATTTTCATTACAAACACAACATTGTTTTAAAAGTCCTACAGGCTCTCGAATGCTGGCTCATCTATGCCCATACGTTGATTTCTTCGGATTTCGTGTTTCTGAGACTCATTATTATCTACAAGACTGAATAGTCTTCTCGTTTGAAAACATGACGCGTTGTTCCAAAAGTTCTCTCCATGATTGAAGAATTTATTTGCAAAATGAACTCTTCGTTGTTTGTGTTCCTCAGTAAGGAGGATTTGTCCAGCAGCAGAGTTCCTCAATCCGTAACGGTTGAAACGTGTTTGTGCTGTTCTCAGAGATCCTGATGGGAACAATGTCTCTACTCGGGCTTCTACGGCGGTAGGTACTAAACGGTTTTTGTTGGATGAATTCAACCCCAGAGCGTTGTCTTCCTTCTCAGTTGACACTCTTTCAATGTCTTCTCGGGCTGGCCTTCGCAGTCTATGTTCTTCTGCAACATGCAATTTTTGTCAACATTCAGTTCTGTAGCCACTGCACTCATGAACCAGTTTCCTTCCAACTTAGCTATGACCCTCCCCTCATTCTTTGCGCTTCCATGAAATAATGTCTTGGCACTTTGTTCCCAGTGTAAATGCGTGACAGTTATCAATACAGAATAAAAATAGAAGTCAAAAATTTCAGGCTGACACCTACGCCTATGATGTAGTGGTGGAATTACAACAGGCAAATTTGCCGTTCACTTTTGGGTCGCGTCAACTGTACTTGTTTTATATATTTTATTTTAGATTTTATACTCTGACGAAGAAGGGCCAGAGACCTTCGGAACCGGTCGGAAATAAAAACAATCAATTCGAAGGAAGACTGCGTGCAGTTTATTTCATTTATACTCCATATATTTTTCTGTGAGATGGCGGATCCTTTCTTGAAATTGGATTGGTCGTGTTGGTCCTCACTTCGGTGCCATACCTGCCAAAATGTACCTCATACCTACCTACGTAGTTTTTTTTTCAACTCCGATCCTGATTCTTTTTGAGTCTCTTTGAGTCTTTGTCAGGTTTTGGACAAAAGAGAAATGTAAGATAAAAATTTGAAAGCATTTTCTTAAACATTGAAAAAAATTGTGCCCTGCGAAAACAAAATTTTACTTGGAAATCTTACTTTGATCTGTTTTTGTCGAACCGGTCAAAGTGTGCCGTGCGATTTTAGAAGCCTTTCTTATGGCATTTTTCTGTACTTTCTGAATCTGTTGTCGGTTTTTGTGGAAGTCGATCAGAAAATGTACTTTTCTGTGAAAAATGTGCAATTTATTTTTTCAAGTACGGTCCAGTATTTTTTTATCTTTGTCATATTGAGTAGTTCCAGTAGAGGAGTAGGTATTACTTCTATATTTCATTGGATTCTATCAAACCGTTGCAATAATATTACATTTCAAAATTGAAACCCAAACATAGCAAACATCTGTAAGTATACCAATCCCAAAAAAAATCGTGAACCGCTGTGTATTATAATAAGCTGGTCGCATATGCACGCCACTACTATTGTATCTAAATATTACCCTTGATGCGTATACGACTTCAAAGTTCCCGAAATCTCAAATGAAGTTACAATTTTGAAATATGATGCCCGAGTCGCTCTTTGCAAGTGAATTATTCCAAAAATAAAATTGGAGTAGAGATGGCATGCGATATCCAACGAATCTCTGGGAGACCCATCAAAAATTAGTTTTTCGGAGTAAATCACGCTCCACAAACAATCAAGACATCCAAGTTTACTTTCAGAACTTTGTAGATTGGATTCGGGATTGTGTAATAAGGAACGTGTAAATTTAGGTAAACTCCCGATGACTGTGCACAAGTTTTGAGTTATTTCAAGATAAGCATATACATATAATACTCAAGGCCAGTATTATCAACCAATTGAACAAATAATTGCGTCTTTAGCTTAAACCAGCCTTAAGGTTTACGTTAACCTTCGAATTTTCATGTTCAGGTTACTGTTCTTAATCTCATCCACCCCGGTAAATTATTTTTCGTAATCGTTTCATAGATAAATAAAAATAAATAAAGCGCAAAGTAATACATAATCAAAAATTTAAGTTTTTCAGTTTATGTATCTAGCTTGACATTTGTCAAAGTAGTCTCAAAATTTACAAGAAATTCGAGTTTTCTCTCAATTTAAGCAACGATTACGAAAAACGTTGTTCGACACTCTTTTGCAGCATTCGGCTACGCCTCATGATGGCAAACAAGGCTTCGGGTCTGAAAACGCGCCCTTGTATCGAAAAATACTATTTCGTGCTGCCATAACCGAAAATGACAACATAGGTCGGCGTCCTGCACTGTAATATTCAGAAAAAGATCTAGAGCGGCAAAGTAAAAAATACACGTAAGAAATAAACTAGCCTTGCAAAATCATTCAAGCTTCAAGAGAGACCACGTTTCCAATGTTATAGCTTGAAATTTTTGGTTCAAGTCAGTGAAAATTACAAATAACCACTTTTAAAATTGACATTTTAGAGTCATTTTTCTAATAGCTGTTGGTACAATTGCAAAATGATTTTTAACGTTTTGTGGCGCGAACGTTTAACAGTATATTATTCAAAGAGCATATAATGATAGTTATAATCCATAAGGGTGTAGTTTAGGACACGAGCGACAGCAAGCGAGCGAGCGAGCGGTTCGCTCTTGCATCAAAAAATGATATTCAAGTTTTGAACACGAAACGTGAAAATTAGGAGTACCCAGCTGAACCTTAAACGTCTCTTAGAAACTAAAAGAGGGGTTTATCTTGAAAGTATTCAAAGAATTGAGCGGGATTACGTGATATAACAATAATGACGCGCGCGCACATGCTGCGCGACCAACTCGCACTACCCGCACAACCCGCAAGGAAAGTTTGAATTAAACATCATGTTAGAATTCAATAAATCGAAGGCTCGCGTGCGAGCAAAACAAGCATTGTGCGTTTGGTGTTTCAGTAGTCTTTTTCGAGCGAGTAACTTTTTCTAACCGGTTGGTTATTAGCGGTTGACATTAGATTGACAGATACTGTCATTTTTTGACATCTGACATTTCTCGCTAAAACGTTGCGGTTATAACTTCGGTTATCAGCATTTGGCGGGAAAAGAGGGACTGGATAGCTTCAAATAGTTACGTACTTGTACTTGTCTCTGTTACATACCGTGTACTTAAACCATTCGTAATCTAGGATAGCTTTAAAGGTGAAAAATTCAGTCATTCAGCCAATCCAGGGTCGCGTTCGAGAACTACACTGTTCTGTGATTCTTGCATTTTTGGAGTGGGGGTATCAAGTAAGGCAAAGTAACTACCTCTTCCCGAATGATTTTCGCAGTGCTGGAAATGTCACTCTCAATCTCATTGATTACCGATCGCAGTGCTGTTTAGTTTCAAAGTAAAGTAAGCTTTTCTGATAAAGCACCCATTTTTATAGGTACTGCCTACCACGTAAGTACCCAATCGAAAGATTATGGTCAAAATGAAATGAAGTCTGACCGAGAAATATATGGGGTGCTGAGGTGCGCATGACGAGTAACTTTCGCGGCGCTCGGAGGTGCTGCGAAATTTGCCACTTCAACGCGACACGTTTTGAGTTCTCGAACGGTTTACTGCGTTGCCGATAGTGCGCACAGAAGATATCTCGAACGGTCATTTCTGCAACAATCGCAGAATAGTGTAGTTCTCGAACGCAACCCAGTCACTTGAATCGATGAACATCTATCTCGTTTCCGAAGTCACCCGGGTGGGCCCCAATCAGGGCCCTGATTACGAATTTTGTAGATCACACGTGTATCGTGATCACATCACACATACAATTTCTATGAAATCCTGTTAGTTTTCTTGTTCATGGTGTAATATCGAAAGAACAATAAATAGTTATATTGAATTGAATTGAAAACCAACTATTCATATTTCTACTATGTAAATAGGAGGTATGACAAGTACTTTCAGGTAGTGCTGTCAGAAAAAAATTAATTGACCGGTTAACCGGTCAAGAAAATATTGACCGGTTACAAAATAACCGGTCATAGTTAACCGTACCATAACGTACGGTTTAAACGGTTGATCGGATTGACCGGTTACCGGTATGACTGGTTCTTAACCGGTCAACTGCGGACAATTTTGACCGGTTAAAAATTCCAATTGTGACCGGTTATTTGTAACTGTAACCGGCTTTGCACTAACTTATCAACCTATGCATAGCATTTTGAAATATGTACGAGTCTGTATATATGTTCATATATAATACAACAAGATACTGAGTAATTACAGGAAATTTTTGAGCTGTGAAATATGAGTGCCTGTTGGTAACTGAAATGATCAAGAGCGCGAAGCGAAGCGCGAGTCATTTCTGTATCCAACAAGCACGAATTATTGAAAGCCAAAAATTTCCTGTAATTACGAAGTCTCGAGCTGTATTTGGCATGACAATTCGAACGAAACGATTTTCCATTTTCATCCTCCATAATTGTGGAAATTACACCAGTGCAATTTTCATCTAATCATAGCCTGATTGGTGGAAATTGCTGAAATAACCCTTCTTTATTGGTTACATTTTTGATAGTTGAATTGTCATAGAAATCATAAATGTTTATTATTTTGCTTATTTTTTGGTAAAATTTGAAATAACAGACGTCAACAGAGTATACCTTAAGATAACGCACAAAATGCAGGAGAGTTTCAGGAGGGCCGTTATTCAATATTGTATTCATGATTCATATCCCGCTTTTCAGCTGAAAGCGCATTTAGAGGTGCGCTTTTAGAAGCTATCCGTTCATGTTTAAGTTTTCAAAAAAAAAATATTACAATCAAATCGAGCGGCCATATGTCATTGTAATATGTAACTTGGAACACTCAAATACAAATCGATAGCCCCTAAAAGGTGACCTCTTCCTCGTAGTTTGTTTGGTATAAGTATAAAAATTAAAAATAAATAAATACAGGGTGGTCCAGGTTATAGTAGCAATAATTCACCATTCGATGGTCCATCGAAAACTAGGTCGACATGCATAATTCAATTCTTCTCCAAAACGCTTTCTAGGGGAGATAGAGCCCTTCAAAGTTCAGTTTTTAAAATCATCTTTTTGCAATAACTTTCGAGTCATCAAAGCGATTTTTACCAAATTTGGTACAAATACTTTTGAAATGAATACCCATCACTTGACGCAGATAACTTTTGTCAAAATTGTCCAGTGGCGTAGATACCGGGGGATTGTTCAACTTTTCTCACCATATTTTTCACGCCACTGGATATTTTTGAAAAATTTTCGAATTCCTTGTTCAATTTAGAAAAAAAAGTTTCTCTTGTAAAATTTTGAAGAGAGGCTTCATTTTCGAGATATTTGGGTTTAAAGCATTGGAAAACATCTCGAAATCGCCACTTTTCAGAGTCCAAATTGTTTTTTCTTTGAAAATGCCTCGTTTCTTAACGAAAGATGACAGTAAATCAACTTAAACGACCTAAAAAACTTATTCCAGTTGAAGAATCATGAGTTTTCTTGGATTTTAGTTTTTAGGCCTTTGAAAGTTCTGATTTCGAGGTGTTTTCCAAAGTTTCAAACCCAAATATCTTGGAAATGAAGCCTCTAATCAAAATTATACAGGAGTAACTTTTTTTCTGAATTGAACAAGGAATTCAAAAAAAGTATAATTTTTAAAAAATATCCAGTGGCGTAGAAAATGGGGTGGGAGAAGTTGAACAACAAAGAAGTTGAATTGATATCTACGCCACTGGATAATTTTGACATAAGTTATCTGCGTCAAGTGATGGGTATTCATTTCAAAAGTATTTGTACCAAATTTGGTGGAAATCGCTTTGATGACTTGAGAGTTATTGCAAAAAGATGATTCTAAAAACTGAACTTTGAAGGGCTTTCTCCCTTAGGAAACGTTTTGGAGAAACATTATATTATGCATGTCGACCTAGTTTTCGTTAGACCATCGAATGGTGAATTATTGCTACTATAACCTGGACCACCCTGTATACAGGTGTCCCGGAATTAGTGTTACAAAACTCACAGGGAGATAGAAAATTGAAAAATAAGGGGACTTTTGTCAATAAACATACCCTCCCAAATATATAATAACGGAGATACAGGTCTTCAAAGTTGTTTTTTAATAACAGTTTTTTTTGCATACTTTTCGAACCGTTCAGCCGATTTCATTCAAGTTCGAACCAAAGCTTATTACACAGGTCTTTATTGAACAGTAATAAGGAATTTCATCAGACATTTTTAGGGGCGAAGATATTAGGGGGTACTCTCCCTCTTTTCTCCCTATTTTTGACCCCCCTGAATATTTTTGGAAACAGTTCCAATTTTTGAATTCTGCGTTCAATTTAAAGAAAAAAGTTACTCGTGCAAAATTTTGATAAGGGGCTTCATTTTCAAGATATTTGGGTTTAAAACATCAGAAAACATCACGAAATCGCCACTTTCCAGGGCCCAAATTGTTTTTTTTTTCTGAATTTCTGAAAAACTCCATGTTTATCAGCGAAAATGATGGTTCATCAACTTAAAACACCCAGAAAACTCATTCCAAATGGCGAATCATGGGTTTTCTTGAATTTTAATTTTTAGACCCAGGAAAGTGGCGATTTCGAGATGTTTTGCAATGTTTCAATCCCAAATATCTCAAAAACTAAGCCTCTAATCAAAATTTAGCAAGAGTAACTTTTTTCTTTAAATTGAACGTAAAATCCAAAAATTGAAACAATTTCCAAAAATATTTGGAAAGGTCAAAAATAGGGGGAAAAGGCCACCCCCTATTATCTTCGCCCCTAAAAATGTTTGATGAAATGCGTTATTATTGTTCAATAGAGACCTGTTTCAGTAAACTTAAGTTCAAATTTGACTAAAATGGGTTGAACGGTTCAAAAGTTATGCAAAAAAACTGTTTTTAAAAAACAACTTTGGAGGCCCGTATCTCCGTTACTATACGTTTGGGAGGGTATGTTTATCAACAAAAGTCCCCTTATTTTGCAATTTCCTGTGAGTTTTGTAACACTTATTTCGTGGTTTACCTGTTTGATCGCGAATATTTTGCCAGTGGATGAAGCATGAAAAATTGGGCTTTTCGAAAAAACTTTTTCCAAAAACGTATATTAACTGAGATACAGCCCTTCAAAGTTAAAATTGAAATATAGTTTTTTCCACATACTTTTCGCACCGTTGAACCAATTCGCCTCACATTTTGGATACGTGATTATCAAGTTAATTGCAAAAACTGTCACCAACCGTCAGTTCCACAAAAAAGATGATCAGCGATCAAGGCTGATTGCAGATTAACTGGACTTTTTTCTGCTGAATGCTAGATGATTGCTCACAAAAAATGCCTGAAATCTGTACTAGACCCATAATCTTTCCATTATTGAGGGATAAACCAGCATTTCCATTGATCAGTAAGCTACAAATTGACAAACGAAAATCGCAAATCAACTTATCTCGTATTATCTGTTTTGTGGAACCCACGGTAAAGGACTTTAAATGATTTTGAGTTTCAACACATATTGGTCCAATGGCGTGGATATTGGGGAAATCGTCCCTGTTTTCCTCTTAATTTCTGCGCCACTGACTATTTTGCAAAAATGCCTAGGCATTTGGACTCTGCAATCAATTTGAAGGAAAAAATACTCCTGACAACTTTTGTTGAAGACTTCGTTTTCAAGATAATTGAGTCATAATGTTTGAAAAAATCTTGTAAACCAATTTCAAAAGCCCAAAAAAATAATTTTTCGAAAACTTGTTGCTTCTTAGCTAAAAACGCCTGGAAAGTCTGTTTCAGAGAAGAAATCATGACTTTTCCCCGATCATTATCTTTAATTTCTTGGAATTGGCGTTTTCAACATGTTTTTCAAACATTCGGATCCAAATATCTTGACAATGAAGCTTTTAATCAAAATTTGTCAGGATGAGGGCTTTTTCTTCTAAATTGATTGCAGAATTCAAGTGCCTAGGCATTTTTGCAAAATAGACAGTGGCGTAGAAATTATGGAAGATAACAGGGACGAGCTATGTGAAATTTGAGGCAAATTGGTTTAATGGTGTGGAAATTATGTGAGGAAAACGGTATTTCTCTGGAGAAAGTCCACCTATTTTTTGATGCTTTATCCGCAGTCAAAACGTTTGCGATTAAACACGAAACATCCTGTATATTTAAAAACCTTGGAAGTCTACTTCAGCGTTTTGATCTTTTGGTTTAAATATGTCAAATGTCAACTTCACTTCCCACGAAATTAAACTCTCAATTCAAAAATCAATAAATAGGTAGGTACCTGCAAGTTTCCCGTATTTTTGCCATCATACACAATAATTGCGATAAACATATTTTCAAAAGACTAGGTATAGGTAAGTGAGTAGGTACTTGGAGCTTATAGGTGGTATCATAAGCATGAACTCTGCATTACCTCCGCTGTGATAATTACCCTATACCATGATGCACCAGTTGTTCAAATTCACCGGTAATTGACCAATAGTTGTAGTAACTGATTAACCGTAAACGAATATGAACAAATGGACCATAACCGGTCTTTTACCCTTCACCGGTTATTGGTTGGTTAATCGTAACCGGTCAAATCAGGTTAACTGTAACCGGTCAATAACCGGTTATTGACCGGTTAACCGTAACCGACCGTGACCGGTTGTTGACCGGTTAACCGTAACCGGTCAAACCGGTTAACCGTGACCGGTTTTCAACCGGTTATTGACCGGTTAACCGTAACCGGTTATTCCTTTGCAAAATTTGACCGATTATTAAAATTTTTTGACCGGTTAACCGTAACCTGTTGACAGCACTACTTTCAGGATTAAACCACCATCAGGCGGCCATCGGACATCTGGATTACCCGATGTTCTTGTGGGTCCATCGCAGATGAGTCCTTCGTCTTCGATGATTCTTCTCGTCGCCAAGTCAAGTTGTCAAGTTTTTGAGGTTAGGTTAGGTACGTTTCACGATTGGAAATTCTGGACCGCTGCTTGTTTCAAATTCAAATCTGTTGCCGCCACAATTTGTTCCCCCACCATAACAATAACCAGCCTCATGACCAGGTTATGAAATGTATAACCGGTGATATCAAAATGGCGGCACTTCCTTTACCGCTTATAATCAATCCTCGCTCAAACGTCAAATTCTATAACCAAGTGTAACCGGTCATGAACGGTTATTCGCTCGAAAAAGACTAGTGATTCGCGATACGTTTTTGTCGACACAAGCGCCATCTACTGAGATATGCGCAAACTAAACTTCACTGTTGTCATTTATCCGAGGATTTTTGACAGTCGGCAGTCGACAGTCTCCGCGAAGCTGGGTGATCTGAACGGTGGCCGGACAATTAGGCATTTCCACATGACGTCACGAGCTCGTCAGTGTTGCCAACCTAGTTGAATTTATAACGTCAAAAAAGTGTTAGGGAACAACCCGCGTTGTTATGATTGTAAAAAAAGTACTTTTTTGAAATTTTTGATACAGTAGGAAGCAAGTTTGTGCGTGATAATTGTTCACGAAACTCTGGCGCTTCGATCAATACTGATAGTTGGAGATGTGCTGCCCCAAATAGCTCAATAAACAAGAAAGTTTGGTGGAGTGCTTAAATCATTTTCGTCGAAAAAAAAAAAAGAAGAAATCCGTGGCTTTTTCGGAAAACTAGATTCCTGGAAGAGAAGAGCATCTCAGGAAGTATCTCAAAGTGCCAAGAAATGCGACTCAAAGACATCTGGGAAGGAGAAAATATGCCAGTTTATTATCCTGCCGATAAGGTAAAAAGCTGAATAAATTGTTAGAATACAGAATAAATGTGAGATGATTTTACAAATTATCCATTACTAAGCGCCCTTCTGATTTCAGAAAGTATGGCTGTGGCAAAAACTGTGACCTGTGGCGATCGTGAAATGGGGAAAATCCAGCGACCAAGGAATTTCTAAGTTGACCACAATGTTACCTCAAATCCTGCTTACAAGAAGAAATTTCAGGATTTTTTAAGCAATGTGTGTTGCCGCGATGAAGCCATCAACTGAAAATTCAAGATTGTCAAGTCAGGTGTACGATTTGGTCAACAGAAGATGAAGATACTCGGAGCCGATCCCATGTGGTTCACATGTGCTTATATCACAGCAAATATTACAACTATAGTGAAGTAGAAAATGGAAACTATTGTCAATTCAAACATCTAGGCTTGTGAAAGCATGGAGAAAGCATGACTAGAGATGTAGAGGGCTCAATGAACGTGAACGTTGGGTTGGAGTTTGGAGTGGTTGAATCTTTTTTTTGAGGAAAAAATGAGAAATTCATGGTTTTCTCGAAACGCTGGGGCTCGTGGAAGTACGAGGCATCACAGAATGTATCCCAAAGCGCCAAGAAATGGAAAGGAGGAAGGAAGAAAGGAATACACTTGAAAAAATATACGGAGGTTGTACCGATAACAATTAGGATGGGTAACTAAATTGCTGTAATACAGTTATGATGTTTGCACAAAATTATCTGTTGCCAAGCCTATCTAGTTTCAGGAAGTACCTGTGTCAAGAATTGTGGCCTTCGGCAATCTAAAAATGGGAAAATCTACGGACTGAGGAATTGCTACGTCGACCACAATTTGGAGCCTAGAATCCTCAATAGAACAATAAATATTTGTATTTTCAAGAAATGTATCTTGACACAATCAAGTTGTAGTTGGAAATTCAATATCGTTAAATCAGGTGTAAAATTTCTGTCAAGTAGGGCTCCGGTGACCGATCACATCTTCGGTGGCCGAACAGCTGTTCGAGTTAAACTTCCATGTTTTGCCTCTGTCCATATTCTACAACCGAAGTGAAGACATTCCTGCACTTTTGAAATATAAAATATAAACAAAAACTATTGTTTGTTTCTTTAATCCAGCAGTAAAAGCTGGGCCTCAAGTATTTGGGTTATTGGGAAGCACAAACCGAAGAGGTACATACCTAGCCCCACACAAGGCATATCACTCCAGCAATGCCGGGAACGTAAACCCCCAACATTCAGGTGAGGTTTGGAGGCAAAGTTCATGCCCAATTTTGTCGGAAAATATGAATTCTCACCACTACCCTGTGCAGTTAACCTAACATGTTTGGCTTGCTTTTTCACAAAAAAACACACTTTTCCACGAGAACTTATTTTGCAGGCGCATTAAGGACATTGCTTTGAACTTGATACAAAAGTTTCAAACTCAAACTCAAAAAGGTAGCCCAAGAAAAAAATGCAGAAACTGGAACTCCATAAGCGCCCTGTAGTTCGGTTGTTCCCAAACATTATTTGGTTCAAATTTGGCGGGCAATTCTGGACAGTTGGCAACACTGCTGTGACGTCAATGGAAATGCCTAATTCTTCGCGCGGACAATTCTTCGCCGGACAATTCTTCGCGGGTAACTTTGGAGCTCTTATGAGGCCTGGTGTGATTGTGATATTCAGAGCCCTATCCCCCACTAAGTTTTAACGTAGAGTTTCAAGCCTTGCTGGGCCCCCTTGTCTCTACAAGTATCGTTTGGGGTCTTGATGAACCCCCTTGGGTGTCTCCAAATTTTCTGGATATTTGCTTCGCCCTTATGCCTTGGACGGCCTCTCAGAACCCTATTGGCCCCCTGTGTTTCCATGTTTCATTTATAGCCCTGCAGAGCTCCTTGTATATTGTGTAATTTTTCAAAGCTCTTGGTAGCTCCTGTGAGTCTTCATGTATTGGTTCAAGTTCTACAGGGCCCCCTTTGTGTCTCTAAGTGTCATTTGGAGCCCTAGTGAGCCCCGCCAAGCCTTCCTGCAATTTTCAGAGCCCTATTCTCCTTTGTGTTCTACATCGGAACATTTCAAGCACTGCTGAGCCCCCTTGTGTCTTCAAGTATCGTTTGGAGCCCTGTGGAGCCCCCTTCTGTATTGAATTTTCGTTTGCAGCCCCAGTGAGCCCCGCCAGGCCTCCGTCCGATTTTTAGAGGCTTCTGCTCTCTTGTGTCTACATTGAAGCATTTCAAGCCCTACTGAGCCCCCTTATATTTTAAAGTATTGTTTGGAGCCCTATTGAGCCCCCTTGTGTCTTCAATTGTTGTTTGTAGCCCCGGTGATCCCCTTCTGACTTAGCGATATTTCTCGCATCTAAGAAAGCTCCCTTGTGCCTTCTCAGATTTCTCAGAGCCCTATAGGCCCCCTTGTGCCTTTAAGTGTCGTTTGGAGCCCCATTGAGCCCGTTATGCCTTTTTGTGTTACTCGAAGCCCTATCTATTTTTTTTAATAGCCTTGTGTCTACACTGTGGCGATTTGAGCTCCGCTAGCCCCCTTGTGTCTCAAGTATTGTTGGGGGCCCTAGTGAGCCCTGCCAGGTCTTCTTGTGATATTAAGAGCCCTATCCTCCTTTGTGTCTACGTTTTAGGATTTCAAGTCCTGCTGAGCCCCCTTGTGTCTCAAAGTGTCTTTCAGAGCCACAATAAGCCCGGTCATGCGCGGGCGCAATGCTTGCGAAGAATTGTCCGGCGAAGAATTGTCCGTGCGAAGAATTGTCCGGCGAAGAATTGTCCTGCGAAGAATTGTCCGCGAAGAATTGTCCGCAAAGAATTGTCCGCGCGAAGAATTGTCTTAGCACCGATCTGAACAGGCGCCCTAGCGTGCGACAGTGGACGGGAACATCCCTTTTAGTGTTTCTGTTTCTGTTCCACTACCGCACCCCTCTCCCCTCTGTGTGAATGTTTCAATACTCGAACACTCGAACGCGTTGCGTGTCTTTACACAAATTCTGAACCATACTTGTTCACTTCCGGTGATTTTCAGAGTGCCAATTGGGGGCCATTTTTGTTTCTGATTTTCATCTATGACATATCGTTGAGAAGATCTCCCGCCAGAAGCTACTTTTTGCCGACGACCTCAAGATGTATTCTAGAATTGGCCCGATTAACGATTGCGCTATCCACCCTATAGGGCTGCACAATTCCTTTATGTTGCTGTGGTGTCGTAAAACTGGCCTGTCCCTGAATGCGGGCAAGTGTGCTGTTGCAACTTTCACAAGAAAACGCGAACCAATTTGTTTCGACTATGGGATTGAGCAGAGGGCAGAGTGTTTTGAGGCGTAGCGAAGTCGTCGTTGATTTAGAGGCACTATTCGATGGCGCGTTCTTCGATACGGATTCTTTGGTATTTTGGAAGGCCGCTAGGTTGTGGTACATGTTACATCTATTTTCTCTCAGGAGTTCCAGTCTGCGTCCAGGAAACTTCCAGTTTTCGCCAATTTTCCCTGCATGGGAGCCACGGACGCCGTCACCGCCGTTTTTCCTGCACTCAAGTAACCCGTTATCTCCGATTTTTCCTGCACCGGAGCGAGTGAGCGACGCCGCGCCGTCACCGCAGTTTCTCTTGCATTCAAGTATAACCGTAATCGCCGATTTTCCCTATTTGTTCACGAGTTCTACGTTCCATTTTGAGAAAAAAGTTACTCTTCCAAAATTTCGATTGGGCGCTTCATTTCTAAGATATTATTGGGTTTGAAACTTTGAAAAACATGTTACTGAAATCGCCACTTTCAAGACCCTAAAAATTTTGCTTCCTTATAACTTCTCGTTTCTCAGCAAAAATCGTGTTTTATCAAATTGAAACACTTGAGGAAACATTACAAAACGTTTTTCAGTTGAGGAATCATGAGTTTGCTTAGACTTCCATTTTTAGGCCCTTGTAAGTGGTCCATCTTGATGAAAATCGCTATTGCAACCGCTTTGTCCGTCCGTCCGTCCGTCCGTCCGTTCCTCGAACTCCTCCCAAACTAGACGACCTAGCTTTCTAATTTTTTCGCTGTTACATAGCTGCCACTCCCAAAGGAGGGCTAGGCTATATTGGATGTCTATATTGCGCCGCCAACATAGAGAAAACCGCCCCCGATAAACTTGAAATAACATAATATTGCACTTTCTACCAGACCTGATGCTTTGGTGTTCTCATTTTTTGAATAATACATAGTTGCCACTTATAAATGTAAGCCAAGAAACATTCCGTATTCAATATGCGCTGCCGACATGAAAAAACTGCTAAAAACCGCCCCCAATCACTTTAAAATGAAAAACATAAACCCGAAGACATAGCGATCTGATTCTTTCGGTATATAAATAGCTGACTGAAAATGGGAGAGGATAGGCTACTTTTGATATGGCGCCGCCTCCAGCTTCCGCCCCCAAAAGAAAAATAATACAATTTTCACTGATTCACCTCGAACATTTAGAAATTCTTGACTCAACTTGTGCAAGAATTTCTTTGCCAAACTCCGCCGCTACCACACGCCGTCCTCAAAGTGAGAAATAAATGTTAAACATGAACCTGAAGACATAGCGATCTGATTCTTTCACTATATTGATAGCTGACTGAAATTGGAAAAAGATAGGCCACTTTTAATTAGCCGCCGCCTCCAGCTGCCGCCTCCAAACGGAAAAAATGCAACTTTCACAATTTTCACTGATTGTCATATTTCCCTTACATTTAAAAAATTAGAAACTCCCAACTCAAACTGTGCAACAGTTACTTTGCCGAATGCTGCCGCCCCCACACGCTGCCCTCAAAGTGAGAGATGAATGAAAAACATAAACCCGAAAACATAACGATCTAATTCTTTCGCTATATAGATAGCTAACTAAAAATGGGAAAGAATAGACTACTTTTAATATGGCGCCGCCTCCAGCTTCCACCCCCAAAAGAAAAAAGTGCAACTTCCAATAATTTCCACTGATTTACATTTTAATGTTACCTCAAACATTCAGAAACTCCCAACTCAAACTGTGGGAAAATTTCTTTGCCAAACTCTGCCGCTCCCACACGCCGCCCCCAAAGTAAGAGATAAATGTAAAACATAACCCTGAAGACATAGCGATCTAATTGTTCCGCTATATAGATAGCTGACTAAAAACGGGAAGAGATAGGCACTTTTGATTAGTCGCCGCCTCCAGCTCCCGCCCCCAAACAAAAAAATGCAACTTCCACAATTTTCACTGATTGTCATATTTCCCTAAACATTTAAAACTCCTAACTCAAACTGTGCAACAGTTACTTTGCCGAATGGTGCCACCCCCACACGCTGCCCTCAAAGTAAGAGATAAACGGAAAACATAAACCCGAAGACATAGCGATCTAATTCTTTCGCTATATGATTAGCCGACTGAAAATGGGAAAGAATAGACTACTGTTCATTAGTCGCCGCTCCCAGCTCCCGCCCTCAAACAAAAAAATATTGATGAGTGAAAGAATTTTCATTCAAATCTATTTCATTGGCAAGTACCCCATTCTGATAACAAAATATCACAATGAGTTTTGAATGAAGAAAGTGGGCGAGGAATGGTGTTTCTCCTTCAACCAAATTTCTTTACGTTCACAATATGCCTCTTTGAGAAAATGCGCTACTGAGACTCACGCACGTGAAGGCATACTCACTTGTTTAGAGATGTTTCCGGAAATACCTCGAAAATGGAGCCTCTAATCAAAAATTTGCAAGGGTAACTTTATAATCAAAACTGAACGTAGAATCCAAAAATTAGAATAATTTTCAAAAATACCTAGGATGGTAAAAAATCTGGGGGGGTACCCTTTATTATCTTAGCCCCTAAAATTGTTTGATGAAATGCGTTATCATTGTTTGAATAGGACTTATTTTTAGTAAACTTTGATTGAAATTTGATTGAAATCGATTTCGTTCAAAAGTTACGGTAAAAAAACACAACTTGAAAAAGTAAACTTCAACCGCCAAGTCTCTTGAGGAGGCATTTTAGGACCATGAGATTTTTATTTTTCGACCTCATTTTTTGTGGAAAATCATCCTCAGAGTTTGTAACAACCAGTACCCAACACTTTGTGTGAAATAGCCAGATGCTGGTGTCGGGGCTTACCGGCGAAGAATTTCCCTTCATTTTTGCAATGTCTTTTTTATGAAAGTGTTCGTCAAACATTTTTGTCCAATGAAAAGTCGCTGGATGACATAATTGATACTTTGAACTCTAACTCCAATCAAAAAATTGAATTAGTTTATTACTTCCTATAGTCTGTTCACCGATAGAACGGACTTTTTGAATTTCAGTGATGTAACCTATAGCAAACAAAAGCACCAAAGACTGTAACAACATAGGCGCGTTTGGAACTTATATTAGTTTTGTTCGGTTGGTAGTCTTACCCGCGCAAATTATTCCTACGCCAAACCAATGGCATTACATTCAGCGAGTTTGGCACTTACGTACGATTTCTAACCTCCATTTCTCTATGATGTTTGTTATGTTTAGTCGGCTCGGCTGTTGAGTGTTGTGTAATAAAATCAGCTTCATTCAAAAAAATTATTTTCTCATTCATTAAAATTGGTATTAAACTGGTGTCATTTAAAATTACCATAGCACTTAGCTGTGACTGGCGGAAATAAGCATCTTTTTCTAACTGGAATTTTGAATTTCGCGGGTAACGCTCGGGACTACTTTTCAAGCGGAGGAATCTGGTGGTATTTTCTATCAGTGTATAGAGTATAGTTGGTGCCATTAAGAGTCTATGCATTAAGCTGAGAACTTTTGCGCTGAACGAGTGACTTATATCCTATGCCTTCTCTGGTCCTAATTCACTTTTTGTAGGCAAACAGGCGTAAGTGCCAAGTATATTTTCCTTTCTTTTTCTTTTTTCTTTCTCAACCTTTTCTTTTTTCACCACATGTTACACACAGCAGACAGGTAACAGAGTTTTGTAAATACTTATATCTATTTTGTAATTAAGTTTATTTTTGTTAAACTGGGTGTAAATTTCATTGTATGGGTAAACTCTTTGTTAGAAGTATGTATTTCTTGGGAACAATAATGTTCAATAATGATAATTAATACGCTGAACATCTTTTTACAAACAAAAAAATGTGTCATTTATAGGTTCCTTGTATGCCAAAACGTTAAGATTTGTTGGTTTTTTGTTGTTGTTATTTTGGTATCGGTCTGTCTGTCCGCACGAAAACGCATTGATTGGAGCTCTCGTGGCTGAACCGTTGCACGGATTTCAGCCAAATAAACACACGTAAAGTGTGAGGCGTAGACTTGAAAATAAGATTGGCGATGAGATCTGTCAATTGAAAATGTCACTACAGTAAATAGTAAAACAACAGACAGCTCATGCCATCAAAAATGAAGATTGTTACACATCGTTGCAAAGCTGCTGAGGAGCTCTTTTCAGCAATCTTAAGACAAATATTCAACTCTAATTTTGTCAAAAATTACGAGGTAGGTATCAAAATCTGATTTGGGTCTCTACATGTGTCCCGGAATGAATGTTACAAAAATCACAGGGAGATAGAAAATTAAAAAATAAGGCGACTTTTCTTGATAAACACACCCTCGCTAACGCATAATAACGGAGATACAGGTCTTCAAAGTTGTTTTTTAAAAACAGTTTTTTTGCATAACTTTTGAACCGTTCAACCGATTTTAGTCAAATTTAAATCAAAGTTTATTGAAACAGGTCTCTATTGAACACTGATAACGCATTTTATCAAGCATTTTTAGGGGCAAAGATAATAGGGGGTGCCCCCCCCCCTTTTACCTCTATTTTTGACCTCCCCAATTATTTTTGAAAATTGTTTCAATTTTTGAATTCTTCTATTTTCTATTTCAAGAAAAAAGTTACTTTTGCAAAATTGTGATTAGGGGCCTTCGTTTTCGAGATATTTGGGATTGAAACATTATTGGAAAACATCTCGAAATCGCCACTTTTCTGGGCCAAAATAATTAAATCCAAGAAAACCCATGATTTGAAGAAATTCGAAATTCGAATTTTTGAAATTCGTTATTATTGTTTAATAAAGACCTGCCTTAGTAAACTTTTGTTTGACTTTGAATAAAATCAGTTGAACGGTTCAAAAGTTATGCAAAAAAACTGTTTTTAAAAAACAACTTTGAAGACCTGTATCTCCGTTATTATACGTTTGCGAAGGTATGTTTATAACCAAAAGTCCCCTTATTTTTCAATTTTCTATCTCTCTGTAAGTTTTGTAACACTTGTTCCGGGACACCCTGATTCATGTCTAAACCGTTTGAGGGGTGTCAATTAAATTTGGTAAATATTCAAGGTGTGAGGAATAGACGTGAAAATAAGATTGGCGACGTGATCCGTCGATTGAAAATGTCACTGCGGTGAAATGACAGACTACAGACTGTTGCACTTGCTTATGTTCTTAATTTGTGTTGCATTTGATATTTGATTATTTATGATATGAAGTCGGAATACTGGGCGCGACTTGAAATTGAAACTTGCGTCTCTGTGAGTAGACCTCATTCAGGCATAATTCTGAATTCTACACACACACAATTTGTAAAGTAGGTAAGGTTTGCTTACAAAGTAACAGGCAAATTAGGGGTACGTGACCGGGTTAGGGAGTTAGCAATGTTTGGGAAGTAGAGGAGGATGAGCGGACAGCGGATTTCGCAGGATAATAGTAAATTGCGTTTGAAGCAATTCCACACCCTAAAAGTGTCAACTCTTTCATGAACAAGAGCGGATGAAGTTCATGTAGTCCATACACAGGGCCGGGAAGAACGGACAGGGACATCGTTTCGCCGGACAAGAGAGGGAAGTTTACCTCAAGAGGTGTTGGTTTCTATTCGAGCAGGTACCTATGAATTCCTCGAAACAAGTGCCCATAAACTGTTTGCTACTGCCAATAACGTCGGACTACATGCATGCTGAACCCGAAATTCGAGATAAATTATTACACTGCGGAGCGTTTCTTTAATCCCATCAAACAACACGTGAGCCTTTATCCATAGAACCTTGCTCCTTACAGGACCCAGGCATATTATCCAAGATACAAGATATCCTTCAAGACGCATACTAGTCAATACCACTTCCCGTTATGTGAAATAAAACTAAAAAGGATGGCCCGCCCCGCCGAAGGTCATTCTATTAGACTGGGTGTCTTCAGAAGGATTCTGAACTATATTTTCAAAGAATTCAATTAGGTACGTCCCACTCTACTCTCATTTACTTCCGGCTCCTTCTTCATTGTGTCCGTAATAGTCGCATTGCATGGTGTTCCAGCGTAAACTCGTAAAACGGAATTTGATTGATTGATTCCAGGGCAGAGGCCGGCGTTAAGTGCACTGTGCTTCCATGGCCGTTTCCTCAATGGACCGGTAATATCTTGACACTAAGACCGATGGAGTGATTCTATTAGACACAACAAGCACTCGCCTCATTATCGCATCGTATATTGGATGTAGTGTAGTGTAGGTGTAGGTTGTTGATTGTAGAGTTGGCTGAGCAAAAATCTGCCATATAAATAATTTTTCATAGTCTACTATGAATATGAAATATACCCATTGTATGTTTAGCCCAGCAATTCACGACGTCCTGCGGAACTAGCTGGTAACCAACAACCACGATATACAAATACGAGCCACGTATCGATGAAATTATTGGCAGAGTGACACAGTGTCTATTCAAGCATGTTTCGAAAATTGAGCTTTCAATCAAAATCTTGCAAGAGTAAAGGTGCGTTCAGTCAGCTTATTTAGCCGCAAGTTTTAATTTTAGTCGCAAGCGCAGCGACGCCCATTGGCTCTTATGAGCCAGCCTCCTCAGAACAGACAATAAGCGATGCAGCGCTTACGACTAAAATTAAAACTTGCGGCTAAATAAGCTGACTGAACGCACCTTAAGTTTCCCTAAATAAAGTAAGAAATCACTTTGGAAGATTTTCAGTGGCGTAGAAGATAGGGGGACAAAAAGGAAAGCCCCCCCTCTCCAACCTTAGCAACTGGGCGCACTTTTGACCGAATATGTTGTTTCATCGGATATAGACATATTTAGGTACACAATGATGAAAGTTATAGCAAGTTCAGTTGAGCGGTTTGAAAGTTTTATAAAAAAAAACTAATAAACTTGAACTTTCAAAAGCTATAGCTCCATTACTATTCATTTCTAAAGATTGTTTTCTTTAGAAAGTCCCCTACTTTTCTGATACCATATCCACTTTGAAAATGCTTGGAAATGATACCAATTCAACATGCATAGTACTCGTAATAAAGGTATAGCTCGTCAAAGGTGGAATATAAAAAAACGTTTTTAGATATGATATAACTTTTGAACCGCTTGACTGATCTTGCTCAAATATTCAACATTGTTTCCCCAAATATGTCTCTATTCAATAAAATAGCACATTTGGTCAAAAGTGACCAGTTGCGTAAGTTGAGGAAGAGGGCTCTCCTTTTTGCCCCCATATCTTCTAGGCAACTGAAAATATTTCAAAGCGGAATGCATTTTTAGATTTCTTATTTGATCTGGCAAAAGTCACTCTTTCAAGATTTTGATTGGACGCCTCATTTTCTACATATTCTTGAATAGATATTGTGTCAATTTTATTGAGACGGGGCTCGTACAATCACGAACACTTTCATTATACCCGTAATTATTGTTTTTGATCAAACTTTTTAATAAGACTTTTTTTTTGCCGGCCTAATGAGGCTCGTCAGGCGAACAATATGTATAAAAATTGATAGAATGTGTGAAACGTCAAAAAAAGTACAAGTTACAAATTACGAGTCGAAAACTTTTTTGACGTTTTACACATTTTATCAATTTTTTCATACGTATTAATGAAACAAAGCTCTACGACTACCACTAGTGATGGGTTGTTATTCAACTATCTGTTATTTTTCGACTGTTATTTGAAAATAACAATAACAACCTGTTATATGGGTTGGAATATTACAGATACAAAATAACAGTTTACCCGGATCGTCGACGCCCGGTGCGATCAACGGTGAACGACTGAACCAAAGACTGACTACTCTGATACAAAATAACACTAATAACAGTTTACCCCGATCGTCGACACTCGGCGTTAGTTGTTAGTTAAATAGTCAGTTCTGTTACTTTTGCCTTGTGATATTGAGAATCCTGGGGCCCGTTTCATAAAACTACAAACGACTAATTACAAATGTATAACCTTGACGACCGATTGTTGCAAAAATGGGTTAGGTACCAAGACTACACACACACTTGTAATTTGTCATTTGTAGTTTTAAGAAACGGACCCCTGGTTAATTTGTAAAATAACAGAATAACAGTATCTGTTATTTTTAACTGTTATTTAAAAATAACAGTAATAGGTTGTATCTGTTATGTAAAAATAACAGTTTTGCCCATCACTAACTACCACAGCACCAGAAAATCAGACCGAGACTGCACAGACACATTTTCGGCCCTGCTAAAGCTCACTAGTGCGCAGGCATTCAGTCCAACCATCCGGCGCCGTGGCAGTCAGGGTTCTTGATAATGTACACTCAGGGGAACTCCTAAGATGTGAGTCTTCCAAATGGCGCCATCTATCAAAGGCATTCCGCAGATGCTTATTTCAAAGGCATCAGGCAGGCGAGGGATTATTAGAAGACAATGAACACGCAAATAACTGCGCTTTTTTGTGCCAAAAAGCGGGCACCTTCGCATTTAAATGCAAACAAAGCTCTCCGACCACCACAGCACCGGACGTTCAGACCGAACACGTGTTTCGCACCTATTTGGAGGCTTATCAGTGTGCAGGCGGTCTATGGTGCAGGACCGATAAAAATGGCACGCAACACACATATAGACACAGAACTGTGTCTAAAAATTTCGAAAATTTTTCCTCCAAAAATTAGCTCAATCTTTTCTCTAACTTTTATTTACAGCATGTCCGATAAAAGGTGCATAGGTGCAGACATGCTGTAAATAAAAGTTAGAGAAAAGATTGAGCTAATTTTTGGAGGAAAAATTTTCGAAATCGGATCAACAGTTGCTGAGTTTTCCTCTCTGGAAAAACTGCAAATTTTCCAACTTTTTATTCCGTGAACAGATTTCTTGGAATTGTTTTTTTTAAAGAATAGATAACTGGTTCTTGAACATTTTCCAATAATTTCTCTCCAATTTCCCGGAAATTTTCCTCCTGAAAATATAAAACCACTCATGCGATCGTACAAATTAAGCGGTTCTGTCACGATAATTACCGAATTATTGATCCGATCAAATCGAAATCAGGTACGGAGGCCTAAGTTCAGCCTGGAATGTTCTGATTAGACTTTGGGTGGATGATTTTGATCGGAAGCCCTCAGGTGGCACATTGGGTCTGGGTTTGTCTGCCCAAGCTCTGAATTGAAAATAGAGAGTTGAAATTTGACACACAGATGGAGTGAAAGTTTTCAATCAAGTTTTTGTAATTTCATCATCATATCTAAAGTAGGAACAAAAATTTCAATAAGGAACCAGCATTGCATTTTTGAGATATTACAACAGTTAGCTACCTAGTTCTACCTTTTGGATCATTTCATCACCTTGGAAAACTGACCTAACCTGTCATTTTTTCTGTCCGCTCAACAATGGATGCAGGATGCTCGCTAAACGCTCGACTAAATAGAATTTTTTCATCAATTTCCAAATCGAATCGCCCCCTCCCGAAGGGACACTTCGATCAAAATCATTACTGACGTCTCTGGATACCGCCGGGAAAGTTTTGTGTCGCCCCACAACAGATTTTTTTCATTATAAGAAAGAACTAGAACAGATTAACATAATACTGACTCTGAACATAATCACACTGATGAAAAAAAAAATTGAGATTTTTTTTGGGCAAGTACTGAATGCGGAAATGCGGTCACTTTTGAAGTAGGTAATCATTTATGAAAGTAACGAATACTTTATCAAATGAGTAATCGGTACTTAGGGTCCCGGCGAGTAACGATTACAAAAGTAACGAATCAGTACTACCCGCCCATCACTACCGTGTAGTTTCGGTCTGAACGTCCGGTGTTGAATTGTCAAGTTGATTTAGAATTCGATGTCCAAATTTTCTAGCCAATCGGTAGACGCAGGCGTCACCTCCACGAAGTCCTCCGGAGAACCCTGGTATGCGCGTCAAGGACAGTGAAATGTGACGTGCTCTATTGTTTGTTTCCCGAGCGGCAGTCACAATCGAGGAATTCCATGAGTCCCCATTTATAAAATGAATCAGCACAGCGTCCGTGACCTATGCACACCCCTGTTCAGTCTACACCACATTTTTAGTGGAAGTTCAAATCCCGAGGGCGTTTCACGAACGTTCAAGAACTGGTGTCATTCGGGTAAAGCTTGTTGAACCCAGTCTTCCTTCCATTTCTCTTGTCCATCAAAGTTCCCAATCTCACGTGCTGTGACTAATGATGGATGTCTCGATTTAAAACGTCTCCTGTCTGCAGGGGAAAAGCCGTGGATTGGAAGATCTGGGTTATCGAGAATTTCGTTGTAGTCCTTTTTCAATGCTTGGCCGACGTATTGGTGGAGGTTCAACATAGCTCCGAGTTGGTAACCAGTACTAGGGTGTTGATTGAATGGTCACAGAAATAAGTCGCATGGTGTTGTTCAGTTGTTTATCAATAAAGTGGACATGAGCGCTGTTCATCTATACCGGAGCACCATATTTAGAAGCAGAAAACACAAGACTAATAGTCAAACATCGGAGCGTTTTTGCAGAAGTTCCCCACGATGTACCAGTCAATTTTTGAATTATATTGTTTCGGGTTTTGATCTTAGCCGAGACGTTAATAAGGTGTTTTTGAAATGTTAATGACCTGTCCAGGGTTATTCCTGAGTATTTTGGATTCATGTTGTGACGAAGAAGTCGACCGTTGAAGAAAATCTGCAGTTTCCGATTAGCAAGCTTATTATTGAGATGAAAACAGCAAGACTCAGTTTTATTCATAATAAATAATAATAATAAATGCTTTCCTCCTTATCGGCCTGCAGCGGCCATAGGAGTTTTTGCCCTTTATTATCACATTTACAGAGCCAGAAAAATTGCAAATTGGACAAACACAAACATCCAGACTTCTTCCGGGAATCGAACCCGGGGCTCCCGCGGCCGCAGGCAGCCACACAACCACCTGCGCCACGAGACCGTCTTATTCTTATTCAAGCTCGGTTGTAATCGTCGGTTTTTTGAACACAAATTCTACGTAAAGCCACACCGTCGCTAGGAGCATCGATGGTGAAGTGCACACTGTACAATGTACATACGTATACTCAATCCGAGTAGAGCAATGTTAGAAGACAATAAACACGCCATTTTTGCGTCTCTTTAGAAGACAACAAACCAGCAAATATTACGCCTCTTTAGGACCTAAGGGGCGCAATATTTGCGTGTTTGTTGTCTTCTTATACATATTGTTCGCCTGACGAAGCCGTCGTTAAGCCGGCGAAACGTTGTGAAGAATATGCCTCTTCTTTTTTAATTCCTGTTTCAAAACCCCCAAAAAAATTTATATAAGAAAAATATCAAGGACAGAAGTCCAAAACATTATTTTTAATAAGAAGTGCACGAACGAACGAAACACAACGAATTACTACAAACTTGGTTTATTGAAGTGTCAATTATCTGCCATTCGGAAACCAAAAGAAAAAAGCTACTTGATTTGAAATCCAAGCTACATATTTGACTTGTGTGAAAAGGTAGATTCAGTTTAATTTTCAATAAAATCGCTACAAAATAGGGTATAAGTTCCTAGTAGTGGTAGTGGGAGAAATAATATACCGGGTGATCATTTGAAAACTATCCACCTGCAATATCTCCCGATTCCTAGTGCAAAGGTCTTTGAGCAAAAACAGGTCGATTTTTATATCGAGGGGGACATCTAAAACATACATTGAAGAGTTTATATCTTGAGCCCCCTCGCCCCCACTCACCCCAACTTTGAAATTTCAAATGACACTACCTACCTTGCGATACGTCAAATTGAAGAGATTGAAATTCTCTTTCTAAAAAAAATATTTTAAAATTTTTCAACCTCACCCCCTGTTCTCCCTAAAATTCTCTGAGTATCCAAGTTAATATTCTTGACCTCCATTTCCCTCCAATACAGTAAACGTCATCCTGCACAGCATCGAAAGAGATAATTTTCTATAAAAAAAGTGCCACCCAAATTTACCCCTTCGCTCCCCCCACCTGAACTCAAAAATTTAAAATGTCAATACCCACCTTGTAACACATCAAATTAAAGGAAATTGAACTCTCTTCCTGAAAAAGATTTTTTCCCAATTTTTAAAGCCCCCCATCTCCCCCCTAGAATACTCCAAATGACCAATTTATTGGGGGAGGGGTAGAAAATTTCGAAAAAATTATTTTCGGAAAGAGAATTCAATTCCCTTCAATTTGATGTATCACAAAGTAGGTGGTGTTCTGTTAAATTTGGGAGTTGAGGTGGGGGGGAGCAAAGGGGGGAATTTGAGAAGCACTTTTTCCATCAAAAATTTTCTTCTTCGATGCTATCTAGGATGTCGCCGACTAAATTGAGAAAAAAATGAGGGGTCCAGAATATAAAATGGGACAGTCAGAGAATTTTCAGGGAAAAGGGGGTGGGGTTAAAAAATTTCAAAATATTTTTCTCAGAAAGAAAATTTACTTTCCTTCAATTTGATGTATCGCAAGATAGGTAATGTCATTTGAAATTTCAAAGTTGGGGTAAGTGGGGGCGAGGGGGGTGAATATAGAAATTTGCCAATATATGTTTTGGTTGTCCCCCTCGATATAAAAATCGACCTGTTTTTGCTCGAGAAAATATTCACTAGGAATCGGGAGTTATTGCAGGTGGATAGTTTTCAAATGATCACCCGGTATGTATAAACCACGGTAGAGAATGCCATTTCGCGGTTTATTACCGCGAAAGCGGTTCTTCACTCTCGGCTGGAATTTGTTTTTCGGATCGGAATATTTCACGCTCGAATTTGCAGATTCCATGTCACTTGAATCAGTGTATTCAGTGCTTGCGTCGTCATTACATCAATGACTTTCAGCTTCACTGTTTTCGGTGTATTCGTGTTCAGCTCCGACATCTTCGGCGAGTTTCGCGCTCTCTAGAAGGTAGTGTGCTTCCATATCCTATTCCGTTTGTCGGAGTTTCTGCTATTACTTCCGGTGATGGTGATGTTGGATTCGTTTTTGCCGTGGTACTTGTAGTCTCTTCCTTCACTAGAGATATAGGTTGATTTATTTGTCTCTTCTGCTATCTTTTTCCAGAGTTGATCACGCAAATAAATATATGTTGATCTTCCAATCCTCTTCTCCATTTTGGCTCCTACCCAGGTTTTTTTTGTTGTCCTCGCGATAGTCTCGGGCCATGGCGTGTTCTCGAGAAATGAATCTTCGTATTTTCTTCTTAGATTTCCTTGAGGGTTTGCTTGATAGATCTTCTACTTCTTTCTTCTCGTTTGAACTGTGTGATACTGGGCTCTACGGCTACTCTCTGCGGCTCTATTACTCTGCAGATTGTAAGGCGGTGATGTTATATGTTCTGTTCCGTTTCTTCTGAAGGATATTTCCGTTCAATTTTTTTTTTTGAGCACCCTGTATGTTTTGCAATATGGAAGATAGTCATGAACATATTTGAAAACTACGTGAAAAATTATAAGGGATCAGTTTTTGTTTCTTCGAAATACCTCAAATTGGAAGCTATTAGTGGGGGGAGGGTCCCATCTCGCGTGAACACCCTGTACTAGGAAAACTGATCATCTGTCACCACGATTATTATAGTTACCATCACTTCAAGAATAGCTTATAGATAGAAATTGAAATGCTGCGGGATATAATGGGACGAATACGACATTTTCACATATTTAGGCTGCCATATTGGGAAACAGCCACAATTTTGGATGCAGCAGTGAGTTTGATAGGCATCTCGGATCGAACTGTTCCGAATAGTTTTCTGAAGATGTGTAGGTACCGAGTTTCATATCTCTAACATGAAGTGCAGTAACTTCACACGTAGCGGCCCTACTATCAACCTCAACTGAAAACTGCACTTTGCGCGGGATTGAAATCTTCCGAAAAGAATTTCGAGATACTTTGTCAAGTGTGGGAGGAATTGGCTTTGCTGGCCCACAAGTTGGATAGTTTACCATCAGCGGGGTATCGCGCGAGTTTTAGAAGGCTCCTGATGGATGCCATGCCAGTCTCGGAACTACTAAGTCTGGAAGGCCGGCAAGCCTTAAAGCTCTAGACAAATCGTTGTTTTATAGCGGAGCTCGCGTTAATTCCATTTGAAGGATGTGCTCCATAAATCCGGATAATTGTTATCAAAAGGAAAAAACGTTGTTAATTCCGGGATATGGCCTCGCACTGGTGCGCTCCAATCTCCAATTCTAGATAGTTTGCCGTTGCCGCCGTCGCCGTCCCCGGTATCTGTTCTGTCTCTTCATTACCCATCGTTATCTGGAATTAGTAGCGACCACGATTAATTACACGCACCCTTTCTGTCTTCTGCCTCCTTATCGCCGCCGTATTCCGCTATTTATTTACATTTCAATGACACTAACTTGGTGCTTTTTTGCTCGAAGGATTTGGACATTTTCCAGCCAACAGCAGCAGTAGCAGTAAGTACACTCAAAATTTCGCGGACGCTCGCCCAGCAACGAATCTAGACACCATTCCGGCGCTTCCACTTTCAGCGTCTTCATCTATCTACTTAAAACATACAGGGTGGCCCAACGAAAACAGAACAGAGGGGTTTCAAGCCATTTCAACTCATTTTTTTGAAAAAAGCTCGAACCGGTCGATTTTTATAATAAGGGGGACATCTGAAACATACATTGGCGGAATTCTATCTCAAGCCCCCTCACCCCCACCCGCCCCAACTTCGAAGTTTCAAATAACACCACCCACTTTGCGATACATCAAATTGAAGAGAATTAAATCCTCTTTCTGAAAAAGTATTTCTATATTTTTCAACCCCACCCCCCTTCTTCCTAAAATTGTCAGAGTTCCCAATGTAATATTTTTGATCTCTTAATTCTCTTCAGTACAGTCAACGTCATCCTGCACAGCATCGAGGGAGAAAATTTTTTGTGTAAAAAGTGCCACCCAAATTCACCCCTCCACTCCCCCACCTCAACTTCAAAATCTAAAATGACACTACCCACTTTGTGGTACATCAAATCGAAGGGAATCGAATTCGCTTTCTGAATAAAATATTTTAAGAATTTTCAAAAAGCCCCCTTTCCTCCTAAAATACTGCGAATGTTCAATTTATCAGGAGAGGGGTTGCAAATTTCAAAAAAATTGTTTCCAGAAAGGGAAATCAATTTCCTTTCATTCGATGCATCACAAAGTAGGTGGTGTCTGTTAAGTTTTGAAATTGGGGTGGGGGAGAGGAAAGGGGTGAGTTTGGGTAACACTTTTCTCCACCGAAAATTTTCTCCTTAGATGCTATTTAGGATGACGTTGATTAAATTGAAGAGAATTGAGGGGTCGAGGATATAAAATGGGACAGTCAGTGAAATTAAGGAAGATGGGGGGGGGGGGGGGGGGGGTGTGAAAATTTTGAAAATATTTCTTTCAGAAAAAGAATTTGATTCTCTTTGATTTGATGTATCGCACAGTAGATTGTGTCATTTGAAATTCTAAAGTTGAGGACGGTAGGGGTGAGGGGGCTAAAGATAGCAATTTGCCAATGTATGTTTCAGATGTCCCCCTCGATATAAAAATCGACCTGTCTGAGCTTTTTTCAAAAAAATGATGTGAAATGCCCGAAAACCCCTCTGTTCTGTTTTCGTTGGGCCACCCTGTATATTCAAAACAGCGTCAAAAATGGTTTTATCTAATTTTATCTGATCTGATCCAATCTGATCTGGATTAGATATGATATGAGCAGATCTGAAGACAGATATAATGATATTTGGTCAGGTCTACTAAATTATTATTTAGCATAAAGACTAAGATATTGGCATATCTGAGAACAGATCTGACGATATTGCAATTGATGTACCTATAACTGTAAAAGTCAATCGATTGACAAACGTAGGTAAGTATCAAAATAAAATCAACTAGGTACCTATGATATTTTCGGTTCATTGAATAAATTCAAAACATGTCTACCCCAAGCCCCGACCTTGATCTACCTCTATATTTTGTGCTTAAAAATTAACGTTTCAAAGGATTTGTCAACAAACAAAATTGCTACAGCTCCTGCAACTTGTCAAACGCATTGGTGCATTTCCCAATTGCATTTACCTACTGACGTCTGCACGCGCTTGGTGTTGAATGTGCATGCATATTTCATAATGCGATTTCGGAATACAATGGGCTTAATTGAAACTTCCTCTATGGAACACCATTCTTGTGCTGTTGATGTTTTAGCTAAAACTGACAATAATAAACCAAGGTGTGACTTGGTTGCTTGTTTGTCTCACACGCTTCATTGAAATCTCATGTAAGCTTAGAGCTGCAACATAGCATACGTGGTGTGGTGACAGACCCGAATTTATAAGGGAAGTTGGAGACAAACTTGATATGAATTTATATTCGTATTTTCTGGATTATTAAAACTAATGGTCCGGCGGCTGACTACGCGTAGCACAAAATGTCTGTTTTGTATTCTGCACCTGGATCCTACTGAAAGAGTACAAATTAAAACCTATATCCCGTTCACTTTTCATTTTCAGTGGAATGAATTTTTGGAGCAAAATCAAAATGATAAGCTAGACCGCTGATAGTGATAGTTTCGCTCCAAAACTTTGCAGGTGCCACCAGCCGTACGGCCATCGGCCCCAGCTTTTCACTTTATTTTTGCTCCAAAAAGTCATTACACTGAATTTAAAACGTAAATGGCATACAATTATAATTTTTTTACAGGGTTATATAAGGGAAGGGGTAGAAAACGTTCAACAAATTCAATCAGGTTAATTTAGTTTAGGCCCAACTGCACCGCTAACACTTAACCTTGAAGTAGAGCTTTACTGGTCCTTAATTTTTAAGTACACTGCACCGTCAACAAACTGTGGCTTAGGGATGCTTAAGCTTTGCCTAAAATAAGCTTAGGGTGTCGTACGGCTTAGCCACCACTTATTAACATTTGAGATCATATGCAGCTGTGCGTGCAGTCAAAAAATGAACAATATCGTAAATAACAATATCCCAATGGAGAAGGAGTTATTGGATAATGATTTACACGAATGGGCGAGAATGGGTTACTTGTCCAATTTTTTCATTGGCTTAATCGATGGTATGGTTAAAAAAAAAGCACCCGTGTTTTGTATTTTTCCCTAATTCCCAAAATTGCGGCCGTAATGGGTGTTCGAAAAATATTTTTGTGACGTCACAAATATACTTAAAACAGCACTGTTAGATTGAAAACTCAAAAAACTGTTGAAGTGGCATCACTATTTAAAGCTGTTAACTATCAACTCTTTGGAAAAAAAATTGAAACAATCTTCGTAACCAATGGATACCTATTACCTATACAGGTGTCTAAAAAGAATCGCAGTCCGAGTCCAGAGCGATGGTGACACATTATGGAATCCACTCAAGAATTTGAAAAGAATATTGAAAAAAAATTGTGACGTTTAATTTTGGAAATATGGGGGATCAAGGTGTAGAGGACTTCGCTCCCCTCTATTTTCGTAAGTCAAAATGATTTTGGGGAATTATTTGTGATATAAAAATCAGTGAAAATTATCAACCACTGGATGTGCACTGAACTTCTATTTGATATACAGGGTGATTCATAAATGTCAAGAATTCATTTTCCTTTAAAAAAGTCAATAAAATTTTATCTATGGCAACAAAAAGAGTCACATCTTACTCTCAATTATTTGGGGAACCAATGGAATATTTTAGATATAATAATTGTAGAATACTGGATTTTTGTGATTCATGACTTACCCTGTATCGTGAACAGGTGAACTGCACACCCACTGGTTGATAATTTCCACTGATAAGTTTATGACAAACAGTTCATCAAAACCACTTTGAATATTGAAAATGGAGGGGAAAGAAGTTCCACCCTTTTGCCTACCCCCCACCATATCTTCACAAAAAAAAAACGTAGGTAACTAATTATTTTCAACATTTTTCTTGTGTTCTTGGGTAGATTCTATATACTTACCGCTATGGACCCGGAATGCGATACTTTTGAGACACCCTGTATTTTCCGGAAATTTTCAGAAAATACTATTCATTACTCTTGTTGATGATTAAGAGTATTTTCAATTAAATCTATTTCATTGGCAAGTACTCTGGATGAAATGACATTTAAAAAAAAAACTAGATTCACACAAAGAGTTGATTGTTTAGAGTTCCTTGAAGATGAACTTCTCAACAGGATATTTTCTGTAAGAAAATCTGAATAAATGAATAAATAAAGTTGAATATCCATCTAACATGTAAGTACATACTAGGCATCAAGGTGTAAACCGCAGTGGAAGTCTGGTGTACACTACAGTGGAAGTCCGTGGAAATCACGTGGAAGTCAGTGGAAATCACGTGGAAGTCAATGGAAGTCATGGAAATCAGTGGAAGTCATGGAAGTCATGGAAGTCAGTGGAAGTCTGTGGAATTCAATGGAAATCACGTGGAAGTCATGGAAGTCAGTGGAAATCTGTGGAATTCAAATGGAAATCACGTGGAAGTCAATGGAAGTCTAGGGAAGTCATTAAAATCAGTAGAAGTCAGTGGAATTCAATGGAAATCACGTGGAATTAGGTGAAAGTCATTGAAAATCTATGGAACTTAGTGAAAGTCAGATGGAAGTCAGATGTTTCAAGTTCCATGACAATCATTCCCCTAATGAGAGATTTCAATGTGGCAGCCAAAGAATCAGTGAATTCAGCGTGAAAATAAGAATGATCATTATTACAAGACAGGGGTAAATGTCAAGTTCCATGAAAATCGTTCCATTAATGAGAAATTTTAATATGGCGGCCAAGATAGAGGCGGAATCATGGAGCTCAGCTTGGAAATAAGAATTTTCATACGAGACAAAAATAAGTTCCAAGTTTTATGACAATCGTTTCACTAATAAGAGATTTCCGAGAAGAAATCGATATGGTGGACCAGATGGCGCCGCAACCATGAAATCCGATTTGCTCATTGGTCAGCCTTGAGGACCTAATACCCTTGACAGACTGCACCTTATACCCTTGACAGACTGGAAAGGGGTAACCATAATCGTCGAATAATCGCCGGTGGTCGTGCATCATCGCCGTGATTTTTTAATACCATTGGCCAGCTTTTCTGCAATGAATCGCGATATCTGTCATTTGTCATCAAGTCCGTCATTTCAGTTCGCCATTCAGACACGTATTTCTGGAATCGAGGAACTGGATTTTGTGTCTTGCTTCTTGCAACATGTACCAAATTATGCCCGTAAGTGTGCACGTATAAGCACGTACAAAAAAATGATAATATTCCAAAATAAAATTCCAAAAACATGAGCAATAACCACACATATTCGCGGAATTTGGATGATACGAACATTGCAAACAGGCAGCAGGGTATAGATTGACGGCACTTAATTTTTGGGCACAAAGTCGAATTTATTGATGAAGACATGGGTTTCCGTAAGTATCCGTGAGACAGGTAGGTATATAATTTCTGTAGCGTGCACGTATAAGCACGTACCTACGAAAAATTTTAAAATCTCCTCGCTTTGCATAAGAAATGACCGCCTGCACCTGTTCGCGAAAGTTGGATGATACGAACATTGCGAACTTGTAGCACAGTATCGGTTGGTGGTACTCTATCCTGGACTCTATCTTCGGCAAAGTTGAATTTATTGATGAGGGAATAGAGGTTTCCAGAACGTCCGTCGTGAAAAATGTGAAATTTTGCAAAAGCAATCGAAATGGATGTATAACTCCGTCCTTGAAATACATTCATCACCAGTTCCACCATACAGATAATTTAAGTGACCAAAACTGTATCAAGAGTTGAAAAAGAATTCATTGACTTGTACCTAGATAATCATCATGTGGTACTAAAATTGAATAAAAAAAACACAACGATTTTCTAGGAAAAAAGTCGTTTTCACGCGGATTCTAACCCACGATCTTCTGCTTGTAAATCTGATGTCTAATCTATTCGACTATCTGAACGTCTAGTATGGTACCTTAAAACTGCTTATATTCTGCCCTCGATTCTGCCTGAAAGTTTTTGAAATGGGTGCTGCTCGAAGTGCAGGCTGTGTTTGTTAAGAAAACAAGTTAGGTACGAAGGTACTTAGCCCTCGACTTAGCCGTAATTATTGTTACCTAGCTCAGTCTTGCTGTTTGTTAAAGACGAGTTCACAATAATTATCACTCTAATTTACAATTTGATGTGGTCGCAAAGCTGCGGGTTTCTTTGCGGTTGAAGGGAAGTTAAAAACTGAAGACCTCTATAATTTATTTTCTGGAAATCGACTCAGTAACTAGTGGTGAAAAAACATAACATAACAATACAAGGTCCAGTCTTTCATGTAGTTATATGCATCCCTATCGACTGAATTTTAGATTCCTGGACCCAGTTTTACCAACAATGTTTTCCTCGAGGTTTTCCTCGATAGGTGGTTTATATACCTAGTAGGTTCCCGGGGGAATATTCCCTACAATCGATGACATTCACGTGGAAGTCATGGAAATCAGTGGAAATCACGTGGAAGTAATGGAAGTCTGTAGAAGTCATGGAAATCACGTGGAAGTCATGGAAGTCTGTAGAAGTCATGGAAATCAGTGGAAGTCATGGAAATCAGTGGAAATCACGTGGAAGTCATGGAACTCAGTGGAAATCACGTGGAAGTCATGGAAATCAGTGGAAGTCAATGGAAATCAGTGGAAGTCAGTGGAAGTCAATGGAAATCCGTGGAAGTCAATGGAAGTCACATGGAAATCAGTGGAAGTCAGTCGATAATGGAAGTCCAGTGTCACATGTTCAACAAAAGACCACAAGGTTGCTGAATATATAAAGTCTGTTTTTCTCAAAAATTATTTCAACAGAATAAAAAAAAAAGATTAATCATAGGGATGAGTCAACCATCTGGCAAAAAACCGTTTGAGAACTTTTTTTTCAAGCAAAAAATCTAATTCAAACTATTGGAGTTTCCCTGAAAACGAGAGCGGTCAAGCAGCTCTGGGAATTCGCCATTACACTTCCCTGTGCAAAATGCCAATAACCTCAAACTATTGACGGTTCACACCTGTGATCGACACTGTCACCAATCTGTGTGAAGAAAAAGCGAGGGAAATAAAAGAGCAACCAACTTTAATGGCCAAAAATTGAATATCCCCAAGGTTTGAATCTTTGCTGAAGCTTAAACATGGCTTAGCTACTTTTTGCCTAAGCTAAATCGGTGCAGTGAACTCATGGCCCTCAGGTGAACCTCAACTTGAGCCCAGCTTACTAAAGTAGATATGTAGAGATCTAAGGGTGAGCAGTGCAGTTGGGCCTTATTGACACTTCCATTTTGATTCTTTTTTTTTAAGCGCAGCAAACTGTGCTTCAGCCGCTTTGTTCTGTAACGACGTATACAGGGTGGTCCAGGTTATAGTAACAATAATTCACCATTCGATGGCCCATCAAAAACTAGGTCGACATGCATAATTTAATTTTTCTCCAAAACGCTTCCTAAGGGAGATATAGCCCTTCAAAGTTCAGTTTTTTAAATAATCTTTTTGCAATAACTCTCAAGTCATCAAAGCGATTTCTACCAAATTTGGTACAAATACTTACGAAATAAATACTCATCACTTGACGCAGATAACTTTTGTCAAAATTCTCCAGTGGCGTAGATACCGGGAGATTGTTCAACTTCTCCCGCCCAATTTTCTACGCCACTGGATATTTTTGGAATATTTAACTTTTTTGAATTCCTTGTTAAATTTAGAAAAAAAAGTTACTCCTGTGAAATTTTGATAAGAGGCTTCGTTTCCGAGATATTTGGGTTTGAAACTTTGGAAAACACATCGAAATCGCGACTTTCAAAGGCCTCCCAAGTAACATTTACCCGACTTCCGACCAAGTTTTTACCAATTCCGACGTCGGAATTAGTACAAATTTTGGTCGGATGGCGACCAATATTTGAAAGTCACGAGGCCACGTTGGAACAACGTTGCCTTTACGTCGGCAACCCGACGTCCCCCATGCAACTGAAACCGACGTTGGCACGACGTCGGTAAATCCAACGTTGGCGCATCCAACGTCGGATGGACGTTGGGATTCCCAACGTTGGACACGGTGGGTATTTTTATACCTAATGCGACCAAATCAGTCTGCAGTTATATTTGGGTAAGCTTGCCAACGTCGGCTGACGTCGGCATACCCAACGTTGGGATATGCAACGTCGGCTGGACGTTGGCGTATCCAACGTTGGATTCGGTGTATATTTTTGTACCTAATGCGACCACTCTAGTCTGGTGTAACCGTCGTCTAGATTTCGGCGACCAGGGCCGGCGCTAGGCATGAATCGGCGGAGCCTCTGATTCAGGCGGCAAATTCCAGGGGTGGCAAATTCTAGAGGTAACATGTTTCAAAATTTCATTATTTTTTTTTCACTTCAAGAAGCCGTGACGCCGCCCCTGTGCTAGGTTCCAGGCGTAATTTGAGAGGTCCGAAAATAAACTGACACGCGGAAACGTCATGCACCAGTTTTCAAATTTTATTGTTGGGATTGCACCCGGGGTTGTATAAAGTGTAGTAAAATCCAAAAATAATATGGGTAGGTATAGGTCATAGGTATATAAACTTGACCATTGTTAGATCACGTCCGATCACGTCCGATGAAAGCGGAAAAATTGAGCTTTGGTTTAGACGGCAAAATACCTAGCGCCGCGCCGGCCCGGCCCTGGGCGAAAACGGCCGGGACCGCGGCAACAATGGGCATTATTAACCGCTACGCTGGGTGGCCTTGGAATGGTGCACGGTGTTTTGGTGCAATTGTATATACGCCGACTAGAGGTCGGATTAGGTCGGAATTGGTATAATAAATCAAACCAGAAGTCAGAATTGGTCGGAATTGGTCTAGAAATTTATACTTGTATAAAACTTAGTCGGATTTAGTCAGTATAGGTAGAAATAGCTGACGCGGCCATTTTTTCTTCCGATATCAAAACAACAAGACGAGGCCATGTTGAAGAAATGCCAATGAAAATCTTTGAAATGATTGAATTTACCATTTTTGAACTCGAGAAACGAAATTATGGTGGCTATTGATTAATTAAGTATATATAAATACTTCTTTATTCTTCTTTTCTTTTCAAAAACGGTGTTTTAATTAATGAATGTTTCAATATAAAATTAAAATATTTTGAGAACAGCCAAATTTTTGGTGGGCGATGATTGTTTTCGACTTGAAACATACTTGTTCATCAGTAAAATTTTCTTCGCATCAAGTTTTCAAAATTTCATTATCAAAGTTCAGATGCTCTGTTGTCTGTTATATCTTATACGGCAACATATTATATTGCAGTAGGTAGTTTAGGTCTGAATCTGACTGGTGGTTGTAATAGGGAAACTTTACCGTCCTATATTTGGAGCTATATTTCTTTAGTACAAAACAGGTTAAATAAAGTCCACCTAATGCGACTAGCATAAGTCGGATTAGGTACACGACAGGCGACGTTGGCTACACGTAGGTAAGATGGTCGGATTTGGTCGAGTTTTGGTCGGCAATCACAACGTCGCGGATGCCAACGTCGTACCGACCCGCATTTCATTGACCAAATGGGTGCAAATGTGGGTTGCCCCAACGTCGCGCGGACGTCGGCTGCCGACCTCAGGTCGCGAATCGCAACGTTGGCCCGACGTCGGATTGCTACTTGGGCTAAAAACTAAAATCCATGAAAACTCATGATTCCTCAACTGGAATAAGGTTTATAGGTCGTTTAAGTTGATTTACCGCCATTTTAAGCTCAGAAACTAGGCGTGTTCAGAGAGAAGACAATTTGGGCTCTGGAAAGTGGCGATTTCGAGATGTTTTCCAAAGTTTAAAACCCAAATATCTCGAAAATTAAGCCTCTAATCAAAATTTTACAGGAGTAACTTTTATTTCTAAATTGAACAAGGAATTCAAAAAAAGTATGATTTTTTCAAAAATATCCAGTGGCGTGGAAAATGGGGTGGGAGAAGTTGAACAATCCCCCGGTATCTACGCCACTGGACAATTTTGACAAAAGTTATCTACGTCAAGTGATGGGTATTTATTTCGTAAGTATTTGTACCAAGTTTGGTCAAAATCGCTTTGACGAGTTAAGAGTTATTGCCAGAAAAAGATTTCAAAAACGGAACTTTGAAGGGCTGTATCTCTCTTAGGAAGCGTTTTAAAAAAAAATTAAATTATGCATGTCGACTTAATTTTCGATGGACTATCGAATGGTGAATTATTGCTACTATAACCGGGACCACCCTGTATAATATTGTTACGAAGCTCGCGACCATCCCGGCTCTTTCTAGAGAAATCTAGCATTACGCGTTGCATTCGGGAAGCATCGAGAGACTTCAGCGGTAGGTCACGACACGTCGAGACTTCTGGCGGAGGTGCCGTAGAAAATACGCGTATATTCTCGACGCAGATACCAGAGAAATCCTCGTGTGCTGTAAACATCATCAGGAAGCATCCAGAGCCTTCGATGCCACTATAAGAGAGGAGCTTGACCTGGCATCGAGAGAGTTTGAATCGAGCGATCGTGGCGTCAACACCTTAAGCGACATTGTTAATTTCTAAGCGATTAATAATTCTGTGCGTTGTTTAGTTGTGTCGGTAGTAGCTAATAAAGTGCAGTTAGTTAACAAGTAAATCAGCGCATTTAATTCCGAGATAGGCGAACCCGAATACCGTAACAATATTTTGATTCCTTATTTCTTTTTCTTGTAGATTAATATAGCCTACATCAACTATTGGCTAAAGCCAAAGTGACATCGACATACTGCTGTAAATATTAGGAACCCGAATATAAGTCACCTTGTGATATTAGAGTAAGCATTGTTGTTGGTTTATTTGCGTTGAACGAGACAGATTCTCGACGAAGGTCGTTTCGTGGTTTCCGTCCACTTGCCTATTTTGTTTCGTTCTATTTTTTTGTTCAATCTAATTCTATGCCAAAACAAATAAATCTGATACTTTGGTGAAAACCACGTGGCGCCCTTAAATCAAATTTCCGTTTATTCTGTTCTTACTCCGACCCGCCCGACTTAAATCAATTCAGCACTAAAGTAACGTCACGTAAGTACCTATCAGCAACATATTTGATGCAGCAATCAATACAACTCTGTTTCGCTTATTTTTCTCAAGGGTTGTAATGGTGGATTCATGCATAGAAATTTAAGATTTAAAATTTAACATTTGATTTTATTTCCATAAGAAACCAATGGGTGAACACTTAAATGTTACATCTAAAATGTTACATCTAAAATGTTAAATTTCCATGCATGAATCCACCATTAGACTCACAAAGTTCGAAGGCTGTAGCTCTCGAACGATGGAACAAAAAGACAAGAATTTTTTTATCTTAATTGCGATACTGTTTTGAACATTTCACCATTGCAAGGGAGTTTTGAAACCATCCCTTTATAAAAGGGGTCGAGGGTGACTTTCAATATTCTTACATCACTTATAACATTTCGAGATGCTCAAATTGTCCCCCACATCCCCCAAAAATCATCCCCTTAATAACCTTATACATCAATCCACGTTTCCCGAAAGGCTTCTGCGCATACCTGTGAAAGTAGGACGTTGCCATATCTCATATCACGACAACAAGTTGACAACACTGTAATACGGTGTGCGTAAGTGCGTGTGTAATGTCACGCAAAGGGCAGCTGACAGCGCTTGACGTCGATTTGACGTTTCGACAGACCTAACCAAATAACGCTCTTGTTTCGTCGATCACCTTGCAGCTCGTTGTGTTTCGTATCACCTGAATCTTTTCTGCGTCTTTCTGCCATACAGCACGTAACATTTCATTCTGAACAATATTAAATGTTGAATGGTTAGGAGGTTATGTTTGTTGTTTGTTTACATTTCGATTATTGATTGACAGTTGCCATTGACAGTGACACTTCGTGCGTCAAAATTGAAATTACCGCGCTCTGCAGGTATGCGTTCTCATGTATGCGCTCAAGTGATGTACGTGATGGTAAACGTGGATTGCATATCTATAATCAATTTCACGGCTTTCTGCATTAGAGCAAGCTATGGAAAAGTTGTGTTCTGTTGGTAGGAATGAGTATGAAGCCATAACCGTCGTCGCAGATAGTTTGTGTAGATGTGGTAGGTATGAGCTTGTTTACACGAGGCTTAGCAGAGATTTTAACAGTGGTTAGTTAGGAGTGTTTACGCGCGCCGACCAAAATGATAGCCGACAGCCTCTTAACCTGGGCCGCTATTCTTGAATCGTGTGAGAAAAGTCCCTGGGAGTAAAATACATTCCGCAGTACACTGATGTAGCGAATGTTGCCTAAAATCGTGGTTTTTAGGCAACTTTCGCTACAGAAGTGTACTGCGGAATGGATTTTACTCCCAGGGACTTTTCTCACACGATTCAAGAATAGCGGCCCAGGGAGACATCTTTCAAAGAAGTGCCAAAACGAAATTCAACTAAACCACATTTTCTAGAGATCATAACAAAAGATGGTTAATCATCAATTATCAATTTTAATAAACTGATGCTCACAGGTCATCCAACATCCAACCCAACCCATAAATCTGCTATAAATCCAACCGATTTCTGGTTTGCACATGCGTCGTAATGTGCATGGGCGTTTACGTGCGATTACCAACACTTGTTTGCTTACTAAATGCAATTTAAAATCACATTTAGCTAAGCTTAACAGCTGTTGCGAAACTTGCGTTTAGAGGTGTTTATGCGGACGATAGCATTGATGTTACGGACCTTAAGACCAGTTTTAAACCTCGCGTAAACAAGGCCTCTGTGAAAAGATTAGGTAGGTATTGTGGCATTTGTAGCAGATGTCACTGTCGCGTGGTGTGATGCACGTCAAGTCAAAATGTTCTAATTTATGTGGCGAACACAGATAAACGACGCGAGTTCCTTGGAGTGTAAATTTTCTGGACACCGTCTTCACGGGTTGGTAGGTCCTTGCTTGTTTGTGCTCTGGTAATGGCGGCCACTGCCTAAAATGAAGCCAAAAGAAGTCAGCGGCAGCATTGATAGTAGGAAGTACTACGTGCTCTAGCTCGTTCATAAAACACAAAAACTGACTAAAACAGCATAGAACCCAGAAGAAGATGAAGAAAGGAATACCTACATGAAAGGGACAATAATTATTTCATGTTGATGAGATCTTCCAACACAGACTACACTCATGCGTCGTGTCTCGACTGTCTCGTCTTGTACAGTCCAACTTCATAAATCATCCAATGTCCATCCAAGCGAATTTTCTCAACCTCACTGGGGCCACTGGCCAGGCATTTTTATCAAATTTTCTTCTCTTCACTGCTTCCACTGACTTCCTTTGGCTTCATTTTATACAGTGGCCACCACTACCAGAGCACAAGCGAAGAGCCACCAACCCGTGAAGAGTGAAGACGGTGTCCGGCAAATTTACACTCTGAGGAACTTGCGTCGTTTATCTGTTTTCGGCACATAAACTACATAGAGCATTTTGACTTGACTTATTGCATCATACCGCGCGATGAGTGATATCTGGCACAAATGGCACAATACCTAACCTTTTCACATACCTACCACATTTACGCAAACTATCTGTGAGGACGGTTATGGCTTCATACTCATTCCTACCAACACAACACAATTTTTCCATAGCTTGCACTAATGCAGAAAGCCGTGAAATTGATTATACCTACCATACAGAGTTTCGGCAAGTTTTATCTCAACAGTTTCATGAAAAGTATGATGCGTCGATGATCTTTTTTGTCCACCATTGAAGAAACAAACCCTTCAAGAAAAAACTACCTTTTTCAAAAAGAACTTGCCTTATCAATTTTGGAAAATCTGTCACAACATTGGGATAAAACTTTTTATGGATAAGGTAATTTTAGCATTCAAGTGCTGTCACAGATTTTCCAAAATTGATGGGGCAAGTACTTTTTGAAAGGGGTAGCTGTTGAGGTAAGACTTGCCGAAACTCTATGAGGTAGGTATGCAATGAATGTCTTTAGTTCTTGAGGAGATGATTTTTGGGGAATGTGGAGGACAATTTGAGCATCTTCAAATGTTATGAGTGATGTTAGAATATTGAAAAGACATAAAAATGCTCACTTGTCCAAAATCCCCAAATCACCTTCAACCCCAATTTCAGAGGGATGATTTCAAAACATCCTCGCAATGTTGAAATGTTCAGGACAGTACTGCAATTAAGATAAAAAGAGATCATTGTCTTAATGTTCCATCGTTTGAGAGATACAGCCTTCGAACTTTGCGATTCTAACAACTCTGGACAGGGCTGGGCGGTATTTCAAATACATTTGAGTATTTTGTATTTAAATACGTTTGATTAGGAAGTATTTTTATTTTGTATTTTGAAAAAGTTCAGGCAGGTAGTACTTTGTATTTTGTATTTAAAGTACATTTTTCGGAAAAGTATTTTGATTTTCGAAATACAAAATACAAAATACATTTGTTTCCCACGCTCTGTAGTCTGTTTGGGCTGAGATTGTTTTGGTAACACTATTGTTACGATATCTCGCGTACGGGTTCGAATATAATTGAGACGATCGTAAAACACACACGGTTTATTTCTGCGTACTACAACAATGAACGCCAACAATTATCTACTTGAAATTATTTCGCAGGTACTTCGCTTGTTTCGCTCGCGTTACCACTTCGCATTCCAATTCAATACTGCCGCGAGCTGCCGGCTGACGCCTTATATAAGGCCTCCGAATGGTGTTCCCGAGCTTTCTGTCTACTTCCAGCAAATTCCATGGTGGTCTGGCATATGCGGTTTCTAGATCATTCCTGAATAATCGTACACTTTACCCGTATAATTCTGCCGGGTAACGAGCGGCGCGCGGCGCCTCCGCCAAAATGGACAGATCTTTCTTGATCGAGCATTGAAGTCTACCTTCAGTTTCACATACACGAACGCTCTGGAATGCACCAAATCGCTCCAGACTTCTACACTGCGATCTAATGATGGAAAGATCCAGAAACATCGAGTGTTTACCAATATGTACGAGATCGCCGCTCGTAACACTATACTTTACCCCACTGCCATTTCTTGCATTTGTACACTATCTATTTAAATACACGCACTTGCGCAAGTTCGATTGCATCTTTTACGTTTTGCGTCGTACTGGTGGGTGCATCTACTGCATCCTGTGAGCCACGAGAGGTTCCATGTCGGATGTCTGACAATATTTTTGAAATGCTGGTTGTCCTCAAAGGAAATCGAAATTTGTGATTTTGAATAATGAATGAATGCAGTTATGAAAAGGTTTGAATATGAAGTTTTCTTTATGTTTGTTTTATTCGTCTTTTTATAGTTCATAATAATTTACTTGTTGTTGCAACTGAATCAATAAAGTGTTTCCATTGAAATACTTGCATTTTACGGTTTTTTCAATAGAATCTTAAAATACCTATGTATTTTGTAATAGGTTGTTGTATTTTAGTCAGGTACCATAGGTTCAAATAACTGATCCCGTGGGCTCCTTCGTGAAGGGGGCAAGGGACCTTTTATTTCTTATAGTCCTATATGTGGAGATACCGAAATGTTTTGGTGCCACTTTAAAAATGGCGTCATTTCAAAATGGCAGCCATTTGTTTCCGGTGACATTTATTCGGACCTAACTTGCTTCATTCTTACCCGATTTGGATTTTTTTTCAGAAATACGTGAATTCATATTCTTGCCACGATCTTTTTCTCACTAGAGGGCATACTCACCGGACATCAGACTTGCACTCGGCTAAAGCTCAGGGGAGTGGTCGTGCAGTAAAAATTAGTAGAAAAAAAAAAAATAAATAAGGCGCCAGGTAGTTTCTTCCGTTAGCTTAATGTCTGTGTCGGTTTGGAAACTACCAAATACTTACTAGTATAAAATAATGTCTCAGACTTCGAAGTGAATCTTTCTTTTGGATAGATTAGAGAAGTAAGAATACGTAAGCTCAAAGTAATATTTAACAATTTATTGAATACAGCAGGGTCTTGACCGGAGAGGATAGGCAGACCGGCTAATGAGGCCGAAGCAGCCCTACTGTCGGTTGCACTGAGAAACAAAACAGTTTCGTGCTATCGCAATGAAGCGGATTGCGCAATGGATCCTTTCGTTTAGTTTACCCTACCTACCTACGTACGTACGTGAAATAGGAAATAGGTTCCGGGGATCGGGATAACGTTTCTTTCGCACGGGATTGTTTTAGCTCCTGATTTGTGCACTTTCAGTGAATCGAGTTGCTACAAATTACTGCCAATCTAACTACCTCGACGGTCAGGCAACTGACGTCTGCGTTGACATTTTTTTTTATAATAACAACAAATAAATAAAACAGGTACACTGAGTTCAGATATTGGAATTATCGCTTTTCAACTGGGATAAAATTGGAACGCTCTGACCTTGCAGGAAGAAAGGAAAACCATGCGGCACCTGCACCGAACCAAGGTTCTTCTTCTCGGGCTAACACGATGTATCCCAGACCATGCGCGTCCTTCCTCCTTCCAGTCCTCCGCTCAACAAGCTTGCCGAAGTTTCAGCTCGACTGTTCGACGCAAGATGACAGCCGACGTCACCGATGCTGTACTAGACCAAATCCCAGGAAAACGAGTAGAAATACAAATACGAACTAAGTCGAACTAAAGTAAAAGCAGGAAGAAAAGAACCCTGAAAAAGGAATGGGGTTAGGTATGGAACGGCACGAGGATGGTTTCCAAGAACTCACCCTAGAACAAGGGGTTCAATCACGCTCAGGTATGACGCAGAGATGATGTCTCCGGAACGTTGAGGCGCTTACAGCGTTAAGGCACTTGAAGGGTGTTAAGGTAGAAACCTATCGAGCTCGTCTGCAATTTATCGGCATCAACAGGCCAGCAAAACGATCTCCCCTTTCGCGCTGCAGAAAAACCCAAAACTATTCCCGAAAAACAAAATCGGTCAACAACCACCTGACATCGTTGCCAAGGACGGTCGGCTAGATCGAAACGGAATTTCAGACCGTTACACCCCACCCTAACTTCCATGAGGAAGACTTCCTTCTTAGGAAAAGATTCCGAACTAAACAAAAAAAAAAAATTACGACACAACGGCAACGTAACTAACTCGCAACGGTTGCACGGTCGTTATTTTCATCAAAGTTATCGGTAGCTTGAAAAGGTTTTAAATCTTGAACGTGCCAAATCCCTGCTTGGTCGCCAACTTCATTTTCCAATTCGTAGGTCCACGAACCAAGTTTCTTACGAACTTTATATGGTCCTACGAATGTTGGACCTAGCTTCGCGCAATAAAATTTCGTAGCATCAGAGAGGGATTTATTTTTTCGCCAAACCAAATCGTTCTTTTGGTACTGCACGGGTCTTCTTCGCAAATTATATTGTCGTTTATTCCGTTCAAAAGCTTGCTGCAACTTGGTGCACACATCTTTGAACATCTTGACAAACCCGGTACGCCTCTTTTCCACGTCATAAACTTCTGGAATTTCACCGGAGAAAACGTGTGGAACATGCTCGTCACCGAGATGAACATACTCCCTTCCAAAGTTTACGAAATAAGGGCTGTGTCCTATGGTTTCGTGTTTGGCAGTCCGTATCGCGCAAGCAATACCAGCAAGATGGTCAGCCCAACTACGTTGGTTTTCACCGACATAGGAAGACAACATAGTTTTCACGACGCGATTCACGCGTTCGGCGGGATCAGCACGAGGATAATATAAGGGAGTGAAATAAATTTTTACTTTGTAACGTTCGCACAGTTTTTTAAACATCTTGGAGTTCATTTGGACACCATTATCACAAATTAAATACTGTGGTACACCATAGATAAGAAAAATGTTTTCCTCAACGATTTTTGCCAACGCTTTAGCCGTGGCTGATCGAACAGCAAACAGAAGTACATATTTACTAAAGTAATCCGACACGCAGAGAATATGAGTATGTCCAGTGGAGGAACGAGGTAAAGGGCCGACAAAGTCGAGACTTATCATTTGCCATGGATGTGTCACAACAGGCTTCGAACCCATTAATCCTGCAGGCAACTTCTGCTCAGGCTTCTGACTACCACAGACCTTGCAACCACGAACATACTTAATCACACTTCCCTTCATCTTTGGCCAAAAATACTTTTCCGTCAATCTTCCATAGGTTTTGTACACTCCTAAGTGTCCTGCTCGGACTTCGTCATGGTATCGTCTCAACAGTATCACGCGGTATTCTTTCGGAACTACAACTTTCCAACAATCTCCATCGGTAAATTCAGGAATGCGCTTTTCGACATATTTGTAAACAGATCCGTTGTCTACGCGCCACTTTGAATAACGAATCGGATCAACCGTGATTTTCTGTATCATGCTCTTGTACCAAGCATCACAGGTATCAGCAAAAGAACTTGCTTCTGACATAGTTTTTGTCAATGCACTAACCGACACTGGAACAGATCGAGAAAGAAAATCAGGTACAATATGATCTTTACCCTTTCGATGAACAATGGTGAAGTCAAAGGCTTGCAGACGTAACGCCCATCTGGAAAGTCGTCCCGTTGGATCTTTCAACCGGTTCAACCATAACAAAGAAAAATGATCCGTAATTACGGTAAAGCGAGAACCTTCAAGATACGGCCGAAGTTTTTCTATAGACCATATCACACATAAGCATTCACGCTCAGTAGTTGAAAACTTTCTCTCTTGTGCTGTCAACGATCGAGATAAATAACAAATGACTTTTTCACCGTCGTCGAATTCTTGAGTTAAAACGGAACCTAGCCCATACGCACTAGCATCACACTGTAAGGTAAACGGACGAGTAAAATCTGGACATTGGAGAACAGGTGCAGTCATGAGACATTTCTTGATCGACTGAAAGGATTCATCACATTCAGAACTCCACGCGAATTTTTCATTTTTGCGAGTGAGTGCTGTAAGTGGTACAGAAATAGAAGCGAAATTCTTCACGAACCGACGGTACCACGATGCCATACCTAAGAAACTGCGTACTTGTTTTGCTGTGCGGGGTACCGGAACATTCGAAATGGCTTCTACCTTACCTGGATCCACATGTAATCCAAACTTATCAACAACATAACCCAAATATTTCAGTTCTGGACGACAGAACTGACACTTTTCACGATTGAGCGTTAATCCAGCATCAAGTAATCTTTCAATGACCTTTGATAAAATTTTCAGATGTTTTTCAAAATTGTCGCTAATGACGATTATGTCATCTAAATATACGAAGACATTTCCTTGCATTTCAGGACCAATGACGTTATCAATGAGACGTTGGAAAGTAGCAGGAGCGTTTGTGAGACCAAACGGCATTACTTGGAATTGGTAATGTCCACCAGCAACAACAAAAGCTGTCAGTTCTTTGGACGACTCTTTCATTGGTATTTGCCAATAAGCGCTTCTTATATCCAACGAACTCAGGTACTTTGCGTCTCTTAGCTGATCTAAAATATTAGAAATGAGTGGTAAAGGATAAGCATCTTTCTTTGTCACAGCATTCAGACGTCTGTAGTCTACACAAAATCGAATAGAACCATCTTTCTTGGGAATCAAGAGAACAGGTGCCGACCAAGCACTTCGAGAAGGTTCAATGACATTAGCTGCCAACATCTTCTGAATCTCTTCGTCTATAATTTTCTGACGTGGTGGTGACACAGGATAAAACCTCTGTTTTATCGGAGCGGAATCTACTACAATTTCATGTTCAGCCGCCGTGATTCTTCCTAAACCATCTTTCATACGCAAAAACACATCATCTAAAAGCTGTTCTAGAGCAAAACGTTGGGCTTGACTTAAGTCTTCTTCACTTCGCACACCAGTAATCACTCTAGACAAGGCTGACGCACTAGGCGCACTACCAAAATACCACATATCCCTACGTAAGTCAGGAATGACCTCCATGACTTTCCAAAAATTGATACCGAGAACAAGAGAATGAGTTAAATCCGGAACTATCAAAACATCAACAACTTTTTCTTTGTTCATGACACAAATTGGTACAGACGCATACCCTAAACTTTGACACGTTTCACCGTTTGCCACTTTAACTTCAACAACAACAGGATTATTAACACGAATACCAAGGCTTTGGAATATCTGCCAGCCATTTCCACCTACTATGGTATCTGTAGCCCCAGAATCCAACAAACCTAACATTGAAAAACCAAAAATTTGAACTTTTAGATATGGACGTTGATCATCTCCTGCATGCGACAGGATATAATCAAGAATGACTTGTTTTGAGTTTAATTTGACCGTTGGTTTTGCTTGCGAGTGTCGAACACGGTCGTATTGACACTCCGGTAATCGTTTTTCGAGTTTCTTTTAGTGTTACAATCGACACAATCTGGCTTTCGAACATTGGGTTTACCACAACCAAAACAGTGTATATTCGTGGAAAAATTCTTATTGAGGGGACAAGAAGACCTGAGATGTCCTTTCTTGGAGCATCTCCAACAAAGTACCTCTGTGGAATCATGTTCACGACGATCTGACGTAGAAGGCTTGAAGAAAGAAGAAACAGTAGCTTGTCTCGGAATAGTTTCAACGAAAGCAAAGCTTGGCTCAACCATGGTGTTTTTCTTTGCAGGAGCTTGATGGTTTTCTGACCTAAACTTCTTTATTTCTAACATTAAACACTCTTGTTCCAACTGTTCCAAGGTAGTAACCGTACCTAAATGCATCGCATAAAATGGAGCAAGATTTGGAATGATGATGTTCAACTGTGCCGTCTCAGAAAGAGTTCCATAACGTTTGAACAAAGCCTGCATGTTCGCCAAATAATCAATGATACCTTCAGTAGCACCTTGAGTACGATTCACGATATCTTTCAACAATCGAGACTGGTAATCGGGTGGTTGATAATGTCTTCTCAATAATCTTGACAATTCCGTCCAGTTAGAAACGCGAGACTTGTTAGACCTAAACCAAGTTAAGGCTTTACCTGTGAAAAGATCAATCGCAGAATCGAATAATTCTTCCGAAGAAATTCTTCGTGAAGTCTTTTTTTCATCTACCAAATCCAGGAATTGATTGATTGACATATCACGTGATTCTCCGCTGAATTTTAAATTCCATTTATAAACCGGTTCAGACATAGACGTTCGAGAAAGAGAAATATTTTGAAAAGTAGAATTAACAACTGGCAATGAATTTTCAACATCGGATTCTGAAGATGTACTTTCATTCGAGTCGTCGTCAGGTTCTGGTTTAGCCGCACTAGTATTGAATAACGCGCTCATATTCAACTTAACCTTTGGACCTTTATCCAAAATATCCAAAAGAACAAGTACTTGAGGCAAAAGTTTTGAACGAGTTTCAATTTGTTCTAACGCCATCTTTGATACATTAAGCCGATTAACACGTTTAATCAGATGATTGAGTCTTGAGCGTAGTCTTTTTGATACTTTAACTGGAATTACCGTACCGACATATTCTTTCAATGTTTCAGAATGCTCGGCGACCTTGTCGTTCAACAGATTAAGCTCTTATTCAAAATCGACAGTATACTCAATCTGAGTCAACTGTTGACCTGATTTTTCGAAACGTACGAGTGAACGCAATGACGACCGCATGTCATCAACAGACGTACTAGCTTCATCGACTTGAACACCTCGAATCAGCAATTCGTTTTTGAGTTCATCTTTTCTCAGATGATTAACCTCCATACTTACCAATTGAAGATAACAATAGAAATAAAATAAAATCAAAGATTTCTTCAAATCCCTTTGCGTTCCAGATATACCTGATAACTACTTAAACTTGAAAAATGTGAGTAACTATTTTATTTACGTAGGTACTTCTCTAACCTTCCTTGAGAAATTGTCAACAGACTGGTCCCACGTTTTAGGGTGCCAATTATGCCACGATCTTTTTCTCACTAGAGGGCATACTCACCGGACATCAGACTTGCACTCGGCTAAAGCTCAGGGGAGTGGTCGTGCAGTAAAAATTAGTAGAAAAAAATAAATAAATAAGGCGCCAGGTAGTTTCTTCCGTTAGCTTAATGTCTGTGTCGGTTTGGAAACTACCAAATACTTACTAGTATAAAATAATGTCTCAGACTTCGAAGTGAATCTTTCTTTTGGATAGATTAGAGAAGTAAGAATACGTAAGCTCAAAGTAATATTTAACAATTTATTGAATACAGCAGGGTCTTGACCGGAGAGGATAGGCAGACCGGCTAATGAGGCCGAAGCAGCCCTACTGTCGGTTGCACTGAGAAACAAAACAGTTTCGTGCTATCGCAATGAAGCGGATTGCGCAATGGATCCTTTCGTTTAGTTTACCCTACCTACCTACGTACGTACGTGAAATAGGAAATAGGTTCCGGGGATCGGGATAACGTTTCTTTCGCACGGGATTGTTTTAGCTCCTGATTTGTGCACTTTCAGTGAATCGAGTTGCTACAAATTACTGCCAATCTAACTACCTCGACGGTCAGGCAACTGACGTCTGCGTTGACATTTTTTTTTATAATAACAACAAATAAATAAAACAGGTACACTGAGTTCAGATATTGGAATTATCGCTTTTCAACTGGGATAAAATTGGAACGCTCTGACCTTGCAGGAAGAAAGGAAAACCATGCGGCACCTGCACCGAACCAAGGTTCTTCTTCTCGGGCTAACACGATGTATCCCAGACCATGCGCGTCCTTCCTCCTTCCAGTCCTCCGCTCAACAAGCTTGCCGAAGTTTCAGCTCGACTGTTCGACGCAAGATGACAGCCGACGTCACCGATGCTGTACTAGACCAAATCCCAGGAAAACGAGTAGAAATACAAATACGAACTAAGTCGAACTAAAGTAAAAGCAGGAAGAAAAGAACCCTGAAAAAGGAATGGGGTTAGGTATGGAACGGCACGAGGATGGTTTCCAAGAACTCACCCTAGAACAAGGGGTTCAATCACGCTCAGGTATGACGCAGAGATGATGTCTCCGGAACGTTGAGGCGCTTACAGCGTGAAGGCACTTGAAGGGTGTTAAGGTAGAAACCTATCGAGCTCGTCTGCAATTTATCGGCATCAACAGGCCAGCAAAACGATCTCCCCTTTCGCGCTGCAGAAAAACCCAAAACTATTCCCGAAAAACAAAATCGGTCAACAACCACCTGACATCGTTGCCAAGGACGGTCGGCTAGATCGAAACGGAATTTCAGACCGTTACATTCTCTATCCACTGCTGTCATCGGTTATCATTTATATCAATCTGTTTGATCGGAATTAGGAGAAAACTGAAAATTATGATTTGTTTCTCAACCTAATTCAAGTTGTATTGATCCTAACAGCATCTACAATAAATGAAGATCACTAAAAACTCAGCTTGCTGGGAAAATAATGGCCACAAGTGATACAGTAGGGAAAAAAAGCGATATTCACAAAAAATGGTAAAATTAAGAAGGAAAGTGCAGTGTGCTTTTTCCGGAAGTAGGTAAACGTGTGATTCTTCAGTTACTACTTCTCTGGCCCCTGAAGACACCAAAATGCTCTGGTACCAATTTCAGAATGGTGCTGTTCCAAAATGACGATCATTTGATTTTGGTAACATGGATTCACACCCAACTTACGCCTATTTTCGCTCGACTCAAACCGATTTCAATGATTTTTTCCTTGATCATGTATAAATTGACGTTCTCTATTTGCTATTGTCCGAAATTTGCATGTGTACCAAGTAGTTTTTCCAAAAAGTGAAAAAAAAAACTAGAAAATCAGTGATTTTTACGATCTCTATCGCCTCAGTGATTTTTACGATCTCTATCGCCTCAGGTGCTGTGTGCTTCTTCGTGAGAGGCATGCCTGGGAAATATTTTTTTTATATTCTCATATGTATGAAGTTACCGAAATGCTTTGGTGCCACTTTCAAAATGGCAGCGTACCGATTTGGCGGCCACCTGGATTTTGATGAAGTGTTCAGTAATGCAAAAATTCCAACTCGGTAGCCAAAAGAGTTATAGTGATGGAAGTCACAACGTAGATTAACAATTTATGCTTGTTAAGATAAAACAAACCGCATCTTTATTTTTTGAGCCGTTCCTGAAAAATCCACTGATTTATGAAAAAATGTCAATTTTTATGCAACTGACCACTAATATCAGGATTTTCCAGGAACCGCTCAAGATATGGAGATGCGGTTTGTTTTATCTTAACAAGAATTGAATTTTAAATCTGCCTTGTGACTTTCATCACTATAACTCTTCTAGTTACCAAGATGGAATTTTTGCATTATTGAACACCTCATCAAAATCCAGGTGGCCGCCAAATCGGTACGCTGCCATTTTGAATGTAGCACCAAACCATTTCGGTAATTTCATTCATATGAGAATAATAAAAAAAATATTTGCCGGGCATGCCTCTCACGGGGAAGCACACAGCACCTAAGGCAAAAGGGATCGTAAAAATCACCGATTTTATAGTTTTTCTTTACTTTTTGGAGAAACTTTCTGGCACACATGGAAATTTCGGACAATAGCAAATAGAGATTATCAATCCATCCTGGTCAAAAGAAAAATCATTGAAATCGGTTTCAGTCGAGCGAAAATAGGCGTAAGTTGAGTGTTAATCCATGTTACCAAAATCAAATGGTCGCCATTTTGGAATGATGCCATTTTGAAATTGGTACCAGAGCATTTCGGTGTCTTCAGAGGCTAGAGAAGTAGTAACTAAAAAATCACACGTATACCTACTTTCTGATGAAACAAACGGCACTTTCATTCTCAATTTTACCACTTTTCGTGGATATCGCTCTTTTTTTACCTACTGTATCACTTGTGGCCATTATTTTTCCAGCAATTTGAGTTTTTTGTGAAGTTCATTTATTGTAGATGCTGTTAGGATCAATACAACTTGAATTGGGTTGGGAAACAGTCGAGAAACCTATAGGACTACTAAAAGTCATCATAAACCAAAAGTTTTTTGCTAATTACGTTCAAACAGATTGATATAAATGATAACCGATGGCAGCAGCGGATAGAGAATATAAATTCACGTATTTCTAGAAAAAAAAGTTCAAATCGGGTGAGAATGAAGCAAGTTAAGTCCGAATAAATGTCACCGGAAACAAATGGCCGCCATTTTGAAACGACGCCATTTTGAAAGTGGCATCAAAACATTTCGGTATCTCCACATATAGGACTATAAGAAATAAAAGGTCTCTTCCCCCCTTCACGAAGAAGCCCACGGGATACCGGATGACCCCTGACCCCTGACTATTTTGTATTTTGGCATTTCTCGGTCTTCCAAAATACGTATTTTGTATTTTGTATTTTAAAGACATTTCAAGAAGTAGTTTGTGTTTTGTATTTCGACTACCTTGGATCGTGTATTTGTATTTTGTATTTAAATACATTTTTTCAAGTATTTTGCCCAGCCCTGACCCTTGACAAAAATGGGAGAAACGGGGTTGACAAATAAAGACCTATATTATTATTATTATTATTATTATTATTATTATTATTAAATGAGGGGATGACCGGATGAATCGAAAACTGTTTCGAGATATTGTATTGAGCTTTCAAAAAATTCATTGGGGTCGGGTGAGCCAATTGATATGGCGAGCACTTTATATCATTTTTGAGATACTTGCAACGACGTGTGTTCGGCGTCGACGTGCGTGCGTGCGTGCGTGCGTGCGTCTGTGCGTGCGTGCTTGCATGCGTGTGGACGCGCGCGTGCAAAGTCTGTTTCATAAAAGGCGTCCACTTATTTGAAAGTGATTTCATTGTTACAGGAAAGTCCACGGATGGAGTACGACGCCGACGACGGCGACGACGGGTATGTCACACTAGCCTAGTTGAAAATCGAAGAAGCAAGTCTTCTCGTCTAGGAGTATAGTGTCAGAGCATGCAGCGTTCTGCATGGTCTGGTGGGTTTTATGGTGGAAGAGACGAATTGCGCATGGAGGCGAGAAGCCCCCGCGTTGTACATCAGTGATACATTGTTGATGAATGATTTAATGGAGCGGCAAAAAAGCGGCCCTGGTGTTTGTGTGTTTTTGATCAAGACGATGTGCGGGTTCGGAACGGCGTCGCTCGTAAATAATGCATAACAATTGTTATTGATTGGGGTCTCTTCTCGCCAGTCTTGGTCTTGGACTTGGCCTGGGGTTGGTGGCTGTGGCATTTTGGTAGTCTGCGAGCTAATTGAAAGGGTTTCCTTGCGAGGCGTCGCCGGAAATGCATGTGACACCGGCGCGCGGAGCGAGCAACTAACGGCAAGTAGTGATGTCGGTTTCAGTGAATTTGCGGGTCACGTTCCTTTCGTAACGGCGGTAACCCCTGCGGCTTACTCTCAATTACGGACATATCAAGTTCTTCAGTCTTGCGCGAGCGCAAGCCCGAAGTCTCCTTTATCCAGAAGTCAATGTCACGTACCGGCACGGCACTCATCATCGCAATGTCATACGTTTGGACGCCCCCTTTGTTTCACGTTTCACGGCTATTTCTCGCCAATTTCGGCGACGTATCAGCGAAAGCGGCTCTTCAGCACTTTGCCCGACAACGCCACGACCTACACCACCACCACAGCGTCCCAAAATATCCCATCCATTGTAACGACGGCAGTATAGTACTCGCGCTAAATTGATTTTTGCTCCTACTTTACGAGAATCCTCGTTTTTATGTTTATAATAAAAATTTATCGCTCTCTTATCATCCTGCTACAAATTCCCAAATCTGCCTGTACACAATCACTTCGCTTTCGTACATAAACTTCAAGTGCGAACTTGACTCCCCCATACACACGCACGCACGCACGCACGCACGCACGCACACAAAAAAAGGATGCGTCATGTAATTATGTATTAGGTAAACATATCAACTTCAACTGATGTTTAGTCTTGGTCCTAACTAATCTGGACCTCTTCGCCAGTTCAACACATGATAGAGAGTCTGGCATACCGTCATGTCGTCATACGTAAGTCGAAGGGCAATTGTAAAAGATCGAGGTATTTTCGCTACGTAAGAAATTGTGGTCAACTTTGAACAGAATAAGAACAAACTACTAAGGAAAGTGCCAAGTGCCATTACCAGATACACTCTTACACTCACATACCTGGGTGGAGACTCCTAACCCACACTCCTACAGGTGTGGAGTTGCAAATAAGATCGTGAAGCACATTGTCACAGAATGTCTATTTTTCACTCGCCTAGAGATTCTTACTCTAGGTAAAAAAAAATCAAAACTAAATGCAAGGCCAGTGCATAAACAAGTTCTCGAGCCCCTGACCATGTGCAGATTGGTCCGATCATTGGTCAAGATAACGGGACTTGATTGGTATGTAAATGAACAGAATGATCATCGTTCGTCGTGGTGTAATTTGGGGAGTTCTGGTGATTATGGGGAGGAGGATGCAAGGGTGAAGTCGGGGAATAAGAAATAGGGAAACACGTCGTCGCAGATTGTCGGGAGGATGTCGTTAACTGGAGACCGAGAATAGCGCGAGTATGAATGCTAACCTCTTTCTCCTCGCCCCGCTAGATTTTCGATAGAGATGGAGATGATTAATTGTGGAAATGAAAACATCGCTTCGTGGTAGAGGGAGGTCCCAGCTTGAAAGCGCTTCATTATGCCAGCGCAGTCATTTAAATTTATAAGTCTATTCTCCGGATCGCAATTTTCGCAGTTAGTGTTGTTGACGCGCTCTCTCTGGCAAGTGGCAAGGACTTCGCCCGCGCGACAAGATTTCTGCTCCTGCTGCTACGCTGCCGTGATACGGATTCAGCCTACCGGAGGATTACCCGGACTCCACGATCCATCTATCATCTTGTCCTAACGACAACACCGTTACAATGCGCACTATCGCTTTAATATCCCCACTCCTTAGAGGAAAAAAGAGCTTGTTTTTTTCGAATGAGAAAAAGCTTCAACCTCCCTGTTCACGAGACACATTAACCCGGTTAAGCCGTTCCGGTCTGTTCCGGTACATTTCGACCACTGATTGGGATGCACTCACCACAAATATGGGCACGTGACTAATCGGACCAATTAAAACGGCTACCGCCAAATTATTTTTATTCCCACCCCAACAAATTTGCCAAACTGCCATTTCATTTACCCAGTGTTCGTTGAACCGTTGTGTTGTTGACAGTGTTAAAAGTTAAAAGTGAATGTTATGAGTGTCAATATGAATTATTTGTGTTTATGTATTTGTTTGTAGTTTTGTTTAATCATTGAAATCAAACAAAATTCAATACTACTTGATTTTACTTATTTTATATCACCCCCTATGAAGCCCATAATTTATTTAATTATAATAATTTGATAAACTTTTTCTTATGAATACAGGGTGATCAGAAATGTTGCAAGAACTATCACCGCGTTGTTCGAGAGTGTCTCAACAGTGCTAGGAAAAATGTTAAAAAAATTAATTGAAATAATTTTTCAAGATATGGGGGCTAACGACGATAATAGTATATTATATACCAAGGTTGAGAAGTGAGCTATTATAGCGTGAGCCGATAGTTTTGTTGAGCAATGGGGATTCATCGATTTAGGTGACAGAAACACAGACAGCTTGCACCCATAATCTATGGCTTGCACCATTCGCCAAAATTTTCCTCTTCTTGTTGTGCGATATACGTGCACTAGCGTAGCCCTTGCTCTGCACTTGATTTTACAAAGTCGGCTTTACAAAAGAGGTAGTTGTGATATAATTTATTGGCATGGCTGCAACTATCAAACAGACGAATTTTGGACATTTCAGGGCGCTTTCATGTCTCGATGACTTGATATCGCCGATTTGATGATGGCAGCCGTGCCAATATATTATATCACAGCTCTACCTAGGTACCTACAAGCGCATTGTGCTACTAGCGTGTCAAAGTTTGACTTTTTGATTAATTTTTCATAAATGTTTCTAGTAGCTCGGTAGGTAGGTACCTACAAGTTTCAGACAATTATTTCAACGTTCGTTCAACAACCTCCATTTTGAGCATCTTGTGAATCTCATCAGTTTATGTATGAAAAACTTTTCTACTTATTGCGGTAGGCTGTGGCCTGGTCATTGGCAGGTGAACTAAGCTGATTTTGGTCAGACCACAGCCTACCACAAGTAGAAAAGTTTTTGATCATACGGTACTCAGTATGAAGGTATGCAGCTTTACTGCGTATTTTATTCAACATTTATATGGGAAGTTGGTAGGTAGGTAGGTACCTAAACTGATGATTATCACAAAATGCCAAATAGGACCTTTCGGTCTGCTTTGATGATGGATATTACGAACGCACAATACCTGGATACATTTTGTCATTATCTTGTCCGGAAAGAACCCCGGACCCCTCTCTAAGTAGGTCAGGTACGCTTGGAAAACTATGAACACAAATTCCGCATCGCGCAAATAATTCCAAATGCAGCTGCGCATGCGTGAGGGCGTCAAGTAAAAGCCATACACCTGTCAGTTTGGATAGCAACTTAGCAACAACCATAGATTAGCAACTAGCAACGTTGTTGTACTCCTACAAATAGCGTGCATGCACTTCTTCGTAGTCCCTTAGAATTTTCTTCCGATACCCGATTATCTCGGAAACTATAAAGTTTAGTGGTTTAGGGAGATGAGATACCCCTCAGCAAAAATGAAAGAAGAAGAGAAAAGCTATCAAAGTATCAAGCTCACAGAAAGCAAAATGTATTTTCAGCTCAAATTTCACATTACGCGGCCACCTAGATGTACATGAGAAAATTCCCCCCCTTCCCATACTGGAGGTTTCCCATTTGAGAAAGTTTTTCCTAAACCATTTTTCCCGTAGATTTCAAAATTGGAAACTATAATATTGTGCACCCTATGATATAACGGGTGTCGCAAAAAACTTTTTTGTTCTTGCGACACCCTGTAAAGTCGAATTGCAATCGATGTATTTCTTTATTCTGAATGCTAATATACATACCGGGTGATCATTTGAAAACTATCCACCTGCAATAACTTCCGATTCCTAGTGAAAATGTCTTCGAGCAAAAACAGGTCGATTTCTATATTGAGGGGGACATCTAAAACATACATTGGCGAGTTTCTATATTCAGTCCCCTCGCCTCCACCCACCCCAACTTTGAAATTTCAAATGACACCACCTATTCCACGATACGTCAAATTCAACAAAATTGAATTCTTTCTGAAAAAATATTTTTTAGATCTTTAACCCCACCACTCTTAAATTCTCTTGAGTGTCCAATTCAATATTCTTGACCTCTCAACTCTCTTCAATGCAGTCAACGTTTTCCTGCACAGCATCAAAAGTGAAAATATTCTATGGAAAAAGTGCCACCCCAATTCACCCCTTCGCTCCCCCCACCTCATCTAAAAATCTAAAATGATAAACCTACTTTGTGATACATCAAATTGAAGGAAATTAAATTCTCTCCCTGAATATAATCTTTTCGAAATTTTTAAAACCCCCGTTTCCCTCCTAAAATACTCTGAATGTCCATTTAAATGGGGGAGGACTTGAAAATTCCCAAAAAATTGTTTTCAGGAAAAGAATTTATTTTCCTTCAATTTGATGTATCACTAAGTAGGTGGTGTATCGTTAATTTTTGAAGTTCAGATGGGGGAGAGCAATGAGGTGAATTTTGAGTGGCACTTTTTCCACCAAAAATTATCTTTTTGATGCAATTTAGGATGATGCTGACTAAACTGAAGAGAATTAAGGGGTCCAGAATAATGAATGGGACACTCAGAGAATTTTTAGGGAGGAGGGGGGTAGGGTGAAATTTTTATTAAATATTTTTTTCACAAAAAGAATTCAATTATTTTTAATTTGATGTATCGCAAGGTAGGTAGTGTCATTTGAAATTTTAAAGTTGGGGTGAGTGGGGGCGAGGGGGCTGAATATAGAAATTCACCAATGTATTTTTTAGATGTCCCCCTCGATATAAAAATCGACCTGTTTTTGCGCGAAGGAATATTGACTAGGAATCGAGAGTTATTGCAGGTGGATAGTTTTCAAATGATCACCGGGTATTGGCGAGTTTCAAGATCGAATACGCCATCTGACGGCCAACGTGTAAACGACGTTTGTGCACGGATCAACTGCAGATTTGTGTGGGCTCTTATGAGCGTTGCGGTGTTAGGGGACTTTATTTGATTCCATCTGACTTAACGCGGCGTTAATTTTTTCCAACAAAGTACGTGAGCCACGCATGTTTCATTATCTCAATATATTAGGTGTCGTTGATTGCAAAAGCAATGCATTTTCAAATAAGAGTGGCACGTGTCCGACGACTGACAAGCAAAAGTGGCATAGAATGGAAGGTGGAAAGATAGATAGTGACAAAAAGTGGCGGAGAATTAGTTGTTTCCGAGTGCGAGTCGCGCTGTGGAAACCGGAAAAAGGAAGAGTTACATTTTGACCGTTTCCCGTCGAAAGCGAAAGACGCAAGTTTGGTAGTCAAAATGACAAACAAACTCGGCACTGTGGAAAATATGACTACGAGAAAAGCCTGGAAAATGTCGCTGAAAACGGGAACTTTATATGGCTGTATCGAAGAAGCACAGCTGCGATATTTTTGCATGTCCCGGACTGGCCTGCTTTGCAAGTGCATTTGAACGTTCCAATTTCACAGGAAGTGCTACTACTATTTTTTTTTAATTACATTCCCAGTTACCTAGTGAGGAGATTCATACAATGCGCTTGTTTGTAAACACAATTCAAATATGTCTATGTTTAAATTGATGCTTGATTCGGTTCGCTTTCGACCACACAACACAAGAAATTGTGACTTCAGAATTTCTTCTCCCATCACGATACATCGAGAGTCCGTTGAGTCCATTAAGTGATTAAAAACCTCCATAACACTCAATTGCGCTTCTGCCATTTTTGAGTTCCACCGCAATACTAATTAACCACGTTTCACGTCTGGAGGACATTAAAAACCGCTTACTACTGATAAGATTTTTGAACGCGCATGCAACAATCCGTGCTCTATCCGACATGTTTGTTTACATGCGAAGCGCATCAGCAGCGCCACCATCGGTAATGTTACTCGCCAATACCACAGTGTTCAGTTATTTTGAAAGACAACTTGTCAAAAAATTCACAAAAATCCCATATGATACCAACCTGAACTTACGTTTAATTGGCTAAAAATAAGTTCTGAAATTAGACCCACAATTTTTTCAAATGTTGGGTCTATATTTGAGTTTTAAAAGAAATTATCTCCCGATGAACAAATTCAAGCAAATTTGAGGAATTTGCTAGCCAAATAAACGGAAGTTTATGTCAGTATCTTGGGATTTTTGTGAATTTTTTGACAATTTGCCTTCGGAAATACCCAACTCAACACTTTGGTATATTATATTTGTATCCAGATTCCAGAATGAAAAACTACATCAATTACAATTCGAATACACAGAGTCTAACATCAAAACAAGAAGTTTTTTCGCGACACCCTGTATACTATAGCTTGTAAAATATTATTGTTTCCAATTTTGAAATTTACGGGAAAAAGTGTTCAAGAAAAGCTTTCTTTTCTTTTCTTCTTGGACTGATCGTAACGTAACAAAAATTTGGTGAAGTGTGCATACGTTTCGTAGGGTATTTATTGAAGCATCCGCATCGGACTACAAATTCCATTCGCACTCGCAAATATGCAGTTTCTGGCCTATAATGTATGGGCCTATAATGACACAAATTGCCTGACACCCTACAATGCCATGAAAGCATCTTTTTGTTGATGCCATCTACCGAACAGTAGCATAAACATTCCTGTCTAGTTTATTAGCATTAGAGGGTTTGACCGTTTTCTTTACGTTTACCTAAAGGGATCTACGGGTCGCGCTGGGCGGTGAGGCGATATTGCCGCCATCTCGCGGAGGCGAATCACATTATTTTGCCTTGACTTTAAACCTTAAGCAATGACACTCGGTATAAATGATGGTGTGGGCCTCTTGAACCATGAAAATAGCTAGACGCTGCCGCAACCCCTATCCTCCCGGTTGCAAGAAAGTCAAATTTGCTTCGGAGCAAATTAACTTCGGTACCAAAATCGGTATCAAATGGTAGGCCATTTGTAATTGTGAACAGCGGCGTAAACTGACGTGTCTGGAGTGACGACTGACATGTGTCAAACAAAAAATTGAAATTTGGAAATTGAAAGTTGAGCTGAGATGGTGCGTGGGAAAAGATGCACAGAAGAAGACAGAAGAGCACTGCTACGCCTAATTTCAAAGCGAGTGTAGGTTTGAGATCTAATTTTATGCTCAGAAGTTGAGAGACTTCACGACCTCTAAGCAGATCAATAACAGCCTTCTTCACAGCTAGTAGTAGGGAAATAGTTTTCTCCATCAAACAAAATAAAGAAAACCAAAATCAAAGCCGGATTTAAGTCATGACATCATTTTTCTTCCGACAATGCGGAATAAATGTCGCGGAAAAATGCGAGGTTTCGACCTACAAATTTGTCGTATTGTTTCAACTCTATTTCCATCGTGGTTTAAAACATCCATGATCCCAATTTTCACATAGATTGTTCAGTTGAACTCTTTAATAAATGAATTTCATAACTAGAAGTTTATGTCGCTGTTACAAAGTCACATGGTGCGTGTGCGTGTGCGCGTGCGCGCGCGTGTGTGTGTGTGTGTCTGTCTGTGATCTTCCACGATAACTGCCGAACCGTTGACCGGATCGACTTGAAATTTTCATGGACATGGTTTTTTTCTGCAGAGAGCCCATTAGTTTTTGGCTGTCATTTGTCAAACGGAAGTGTCACTGTCAACAAATGTCACAAGCTATATCTCACGGAACTTGACTGCAATGTCATTTGAAAGCTTCTGAAAAACTGTGTTCAGAACACTGAAAAGAATTGCCTTATCTGTCACATAATAAAAATATGTCAAAGTTCAAAATTTACCATTCAATTATTCAAAATCTATCCGACGGATTGGAACCAAAATTGGCAGGAAGCAACACGACAAAAGAGTCAAATCAAGTCGGCAGTTGCAGTTCTCCGCCATTTTTCAGTCGGGCGATATGAATTTTTAAATTATCTCCTGGCCGTTGACACCCGAGACGGCCTCTCGCCCTGGTTTTGACCAGAACGCATGGTTTTGAAGTAGGACTCCACTCAAAAATTAATTTTTGCTCGGGGATTGATGTTTTTTGAAAATTCTAACTGGTATCAAGAAAAGATTGGATTGGGCATTGTGAAGACCTATTTTCAAAATTAACACGGTTCCGGTTTTCCGACGGTAATTTTTTCAAAATGAAACTTGCACATTCTGTGGATTTGAGAAAAATGCACTGCAAACTTCGACATGCAGTGAGCCCCACGAAATATTCATTTTAGGTGCAGACATGCTGGAAATGAAAGTTGGAGAAAAGATTGAATTAATTTTTGGAGGGAAAACTTTTGGAATCGAACTCACGGTTTTCGAGTTCCTCTCTGGAAAAATTGCAAATTCTCCAACTTTTTATCCCGTGAACAGATTTTCACCATTTTTTTTTAAACAATAGGTAACTGGTTCTTGAACATTTTCCAACCTTCTTTTCCCAATTTCCCGGGAATTTTCCGGTTGGAAATGTAGAATCGGCCTGGAGTCTCGAGACCGAACTTGAACTATGGACTTTAAAGTTGAGCCTTGATTGACGATTTTTACAATAAGATGATTTGAAATAAGATTTGAGGTTTTCCCGGAAAATTCAACTTTCCCTGACAAAATTTTCAATTTCCTGGAAATTATTTTCAATATTTTTTCAATATTATTTAACCCGAAGGGACGTTTTGAACAAAAATTTACATAGGTTCCTGGATACTAGTCGGGAAATTTTTGGGGTGAAACAACCGATTTTTTTTTATAAAACAGGTTTAAACAATACTGTATCAAAATTTCATACTTATTTTTGGAATCAGAATGCAAAATTTGGTTAGAAATGATACCAAACACGTCAAAAAAGGTGATAGTCACGGTTTACCATGATGCGACTTCGTCAAAAATCGCACCTCGGCCCCTTCGCAGCCGCCTGGTACTCCATTATCGCTTTCAACCATGGCTCCCGACGACTTTCAGTAACTCTATTTAAATAATAAAAAAAACTTGCATCAGGTAATTATACTACTCACTGGTATGCAGTTTAAAAATTGTCTGCTTTGAACAGCTAGAACTATTGAAATTATGACATAACTTGCCGAAAATATTGTAAACCGGGAATAGAATCGCGATTGCCGCAAAACGGCATGATGCAGTTTCGCATGTTTGAGCATCTGCCACTGCGAAGCAGGTGAAAATCACTGGTAAAAATACTGATGCACTTAACCACTCGAATTAAAACAACAAACACAAAGCAACAGAGACACAGATGTAACAAGTTAGATTTTCTGACACTGTTGACAGTCTAGCTGATCGAGAGGGCAACGGCGCAAGCAAGTAGGCGAGTTTCGACCTTAAACTACTGTTCAAATGTGAGTATTATTTCTTGCGCACCTCCCATACTCTGCTCTTCCAGTTAGAATAATAGAGTTTAGTGATTTTCTTACTGTATAGTAATTTTTCAATAGACGGTACGATACGCCACTGTTTAATATAACGTTTCAAAGTGACAGCCGGAAATAACAAGCCGCCATGTGCAATTGTGCAACCCCCATTCTAGACCCACCATTATCTAGAAAATGCTCATTTCTGTGTTTTATATTCTAAGGACCCGAACCAAGAAAAATCTTGACGAAATAATGAATAACAATTACAATCATAAAAATTTAGTGTGGCGCGGCATCGCCGAAAAAGTGCTGCATTTCAGAAGCCGGCTGGATTGAAAAAATTATGACATGCGGACAAATACCCGTTCATATGAAAATACATAAATGCAAATACGAGGTTGTACAGGGTGATTCACAACTTGTGACTCTCCCTTCAAGGGCCAGTTCCTTGATCTATTTATTGACTGTGTCAACAAATCTGTTCTGAGGATTTTGTTTTCAAGATACAGAGTAATGAAGTTATTGGTAAAAAGTAGGTTTTTTCAATAAAGGCAAATACATGACAATACCAATCCAAACTTTGGATTGTTCAATATCTCATATCTGTACTTATTCGGACTGAGATGTTGGTGCTGTTTTTTAGGCAAAAAATGCGGGTGATTGGCAGTCCATATAATTTCAAAGTTCGTGGCAAAAATGAAAAAACTTAACCTTGTAAAAAAAGTCAAAAATTTATTTTCCAATGATTATTGTCTTGGAAAATTGTAACCTGTGATTTAAAAAAGAGCCCAAAATTATGAAAAAAAAAACGTAGGTGCGTGACCACAGTCACCCTCGGAAGAAGTGAAACTTCTATGGATATGAATCAATCAGCAAACAACGTTCGAAGAGGTGTTCTTTTCGTACTCCCGCTCCGCTCCACAACGGTTTTTATCATCTTGTTTTTCTTATCATCAATCTTACTATCATTATTATTATTATGAGTCACTCAAAGGGCAGAATACTTTCGACATGATTTTTTCACGATTAGACTTCTTTTGTTTTTTTTCTGGCTGCGCTCGGCGCTTAAACTGCCATTCTCCGTCACATGAAGTCTCACTCATACCCCTATTACAATAAATATCTATTTTCATCAATAATATTCTCCACAAATAATTATGCGAATGTGACATCGTGACGGATTTTCTTACTGTACGATTTTCCCCGTTATATTACAGCACGGTGGAAACTGTGTTCTGACAGGCACAGCATGGCAATCTAATAATCTCCACAAAGTATAAGAATGTCGTTTGGAAAACTCGATCCGGTATTGATTTCAATTGAAAAAATATACAATACATAGGTATTTACATAAGTACGTAGGTAATTACCTCGTGAATGTGATTTGAGGTAACTGAGTGGTTCTATAGTTCCTACGATATCATCTTCTCCAATCAAAATAAGGCCGTAGGCTAAATTGAAATATTGACAGAATTGATATGAGTATTTCCAGTTATGTGCTCGCCATCGTACTTATATTTAGAATGTCACATTTAATTGAGGTGAAATCGAACCATCAAAAAATTAACAAAGAATAATGTCAAGAATCAATTTCCAAACATAAAAATTTGATTATCAAACCAATATAATATCATCGCTATACAATCAGCTGACATCTAGAACATTAAGCAACTGTTTCGGGCTCAATTGTCAAAAATTCTTTTCCCCTCTGGGCTTCAATCATCCACTTCTGCTTTCCTGCTTAATAGGTACCTGAAAGTTGTGTCTACATTTGGGTGTGCGGCATTCGATTTTATTTTTAAATTGTAAACGTTCATTGAAGAATATACCCAGGGCCGAGCCTGGCCTATTTGCCGCCTGCGTGCCACCGAAAAATTGCCGTCCCCTCACCGGCAGTGGAGAGCCCCACCAAATGCGGGAATGAAAAGAATCCTTCGAAATTCAGCTTTATTATTTAATTACCGCCCCTATGACTTGCCGCCTGTCATACCCGCCTGCGCGCCGGAACGCAGTGCACGCCTGCTAGGCCCGGCCCTGAATATACCTCCCTATCCCTATAATAACATACACCCGCTCGAATCTATTCAAGCCAAGTCGAGAACCATTCCTGTCGGGCCAACAGTACGACAACACGAAGAGCAGTCCAGTGTCGGCGATTAGTAAAAAATAGAACCGAACGCGGCGAACGCCGCAACAGCTTATTCTTTCATTTCCTGGGACGACGCTTGTCACCCCAAGATCAGACAAGACAACGTTACGGGCGTTCGTTACAACCACTGATGCTATGAACCAGTTTCACTCCCATGTGTGGTTCTGCGTTAGTTGTGTGTTGTGATCTAGGCGCGAGAATAGAAGTTTCACTTCAAATTCTTCAAAAAATACAATTTTTCAAAATGTGGAAAACTACCTCTCGGCACACTTATTGGTTGAGTTCAACGTGATTCCAGTTTTTTAAATTGGGTTATTGGTTGATTTTATATCATTCTAAAAGTTTCAGCGCCATCTCACGAGTCAGAAACTCACTATTTTATTGTTAGTAGAGGAAAAATGAGACTCTATTGTGACTTTCGTGTGCACGGAAAGGTAAAAAGCTGGGGTGCATTTTTTATGGTGTAATATGGCTTGGGGATGAAGAATCCACTTGTCGTCAAAAAATCGTCCAGTGTGGGGGCGGTATGGGGGCGGTTTTGTGAAAAAACAGTTTTTTAAAAAAATGTTCTACAGTTTGTCAGCTTTTGGCTGATATCAGCTTGGAACAAATCCGTCATTTGTAAGTTGTCGTAAATAATTTATGAATAAAAAGGTGATCATTTACTTTGCCATAAGAATACATGTAAAACTTGACTGCCTCGTGCGCAAAGAACGTTGAATATCTCAGTAACGTGTTGAATGACATTTTTCATTCCACTCCCACTCGATTATCTCCGTAACCACTAGTTCAATCAAAAAAGTTCCTTCTGTAAACCATGTTACCTATTCCATTGCGATTCTTGCGGTTTTTTCAGATTTGATTTATCTTGAATAGTAACTGAGCTAGGGACGGAATTGTAATGTACTGCATGCAGCGGACAACTGCAGCGCTGAGGCCCTCGCGTACCCCTGCCACCCGCGCATCCCCGCGAAGGCCATGGTGTATTGAGGCGGGAAATCTGCAGACTTATTATTGTGGCTGATGATCGAAACATTGTAAAAGTATAGTCGGTAAATTTGCAATATAAATAAATATATACCCCTTGAATTACGACGTACGTCTTCACATATTATAATAGTCCAGTCAAAATAGGTTTTAACCGGAAATAAATTCGGAAGTTGACGAAATTTGGTGGATCGATGCAGAATTGAACGTGGAATGATATACTGAAATTCCCAAAAGGCTTGGTTTTTTTAAGGCCAATAAAAAGCACCATCCTTGAAAATTTTCGTTTTTTTTTCTGAATAACTTGTAAACTATTACCTTTAGAACACAGCACCAACAAAGCAAATGTAGGCCGTTAAATTCCCAAGAGATCAGTATAAAACTCATTACTGTTCAGTCAATAGCCTCTGAGATACCGCGTCTGCAAAAACGCAGTGAAAATTACTTAAAATATATTTCCGAATTTTATGTAACAATTTGCATAGTGTCAATTCAGGGGCTGTAACGTGGACAGCGAATGTGCGAATTTCAATGTGCTTTTTCTACATTCGGTATCACACTTTGGTTTAGAAGTCACCAACTTCAAAATGGTACTTTTTCTCGACCTTTGAAATCGATACTTGATGTCCCGAAGAATCCGCAAAAATCGATTTTTTTCATAAATAAAATGATCTGCACGCAGTCTTCCTTCAAATTGATTGTTTTTATTTCTGACCGGTTTCGCAGGTCTCTGGCCCTTCTTCATCAAAGTGTGGAGTCTAAAATAAAATACATAAAACAAGTAGGTAGGTACATAAAAGGTGAATGATAACACACCGAATCACCGACATTGTATAAATGGTGAAGATAAAGTTTGTGTAAATGATAAGTGAATTGTTTTTAAATTCTTCAGATGTCAGTATAATATTTGTGATGTTGTCATGGAAGAACGGACAAAAGAACTTGATGGAAATGTATGAAATAATAATAGAGCTAATAATAATGGTACAAGGTGGGTGATGAATTAATGAAAGGATGGTTGAATGGAAAGAAAGAAGCTTATTAAAATAAAAGGCGTTGTAAAAATGTTTAAAAAAGAAATCTATACAATCTTTTAGGCAATTTCGGACAGAATTATAAGTTGCTTTACAAATTTCAAGAACCTCTATACTATCTAAAAGCCGTTCTTTTTTACAAACATGTAAAATTTCAAAATTAGTTCCAAGGACGAAGTTATGATTTTCTGAGATGATTTTGATGATTAGATGATTATGATTAATAATTCTTTCCAAAATTGCCTAAATGATTGTATAGATTTCCCTTTTAAACATTTTTACAACGCCTTTGATTCAAATAACCTTTTCTCTTAGTCAACCATCCTGCTTTCATTATTTATCACCCACCTTGTACCATTATTATTAGCTCTATTATTCAATACATTTCCATCAAGTTCTTTTGTCCGTTCTTCCACGACAACATCACAAATGTTATATTGACATCTGAAGAATTTAAAAACAATCATCAAATGCAAGTACAATATTCAGCAGTTAGTGTCCGGACTACCTTTTTTTTTCTGAATAGGTCGTTTTAGTCTTTCAACCCATACAACTCAGAAACCATCACTATAGGATAAATATTCCCAAACATGTTATTTTTTTTTTGTATTCAATTCTTCATATTTTCCCTGGATGGTTTTGCTCTACCTAAGTGAAAAATGAGGCAAATAGTATGGTATGAAAAAAATCGATTTTTGGGGATTCTTCGAGACATCAAGTATCGATTTCACAGGTCGAGGAAAAGTACCATTTTGAAGTTGGCGACTTCTTGACTTCTAGACAAAAGTGTGATACCGAATGTTGAATTAGCTTTTCCCGCATGTAAAACACATTGAAATTCGCACATTCGCTGTCCAGGTTACAGCCCCTGAATTGACACCATGCATATTTTTACATAAAATCCGGAAATATATTTTGAGTAATTTTTACTGCGTTTTTCTAGACGCGATATCACAGAGGCTATTGACCAAAAAGTGATGAGTTTTGTACGATCTCTTGGGAATTTAACGGGCTACATTTGCTTTGCTCGTGCTGGTGCTGTGTTCTGAAGAGATAATAGTTCACAAGCCATTCAGAAAAAAAGAAAATTTTCAAAGATGGCGCTTTTTTATTGGTCCTAAAAAAAACCAAGCTTTTTGGGAATTTCAGTATATCATTCCACGTTCAATTCTGCATCGATCCACCAAATTTCGTCAACTTCCGAATTTATTTCCGGTTAAAACCTATTTTGACTGGACTATTATAATATGTGAAGACGTACGTCGTAATTCAAGGGGTATATATTTATTTATATTGCAAATTTACCGACTACACTTTTACAATGTTTCGATCATCAGCCACAATAATAAGTCTGCAGATTTCCCGCCTCAATACACCATGGCCTTCGCGGGGATGCGCGGGTGGCAGGGGTACGCGAGGGCCTCAGCGCTGCAGTTGTCCGCTGCATGCAGTACATTACAATTCCGTCCCTAGCTCAGTTACTATTCAAGATAAATCAAATCTGAAAAAACCGCAAGAATCGCAATGGAATAGGTAACATGGTTTACAGAAGGAACTTTTTTGATTGAACTAGTGGTTACGGAGATAATCGAGTGGGAGTGGAATGAAAAATGTCATTCAACACGTTACTGAGATATTCAACGTTCTTTGCGCACGAGGCAGTCAAGTTTTACATGTATTCTTATGGCAAAGTAAATGATCACCTTTTTATTCATAAATTATTTACGACAACTTACAAATGACGGATTTGTTCCAAGCTGATATCAGCCAAAAGCTGACAAACTGTAGAACATTTTTTAAAAAAACTGTTTTTTCACAAAACCGCCCCCATACCGCCCCCACACTGGACGATTTTTTGACGACAAGTGGATTCTTCATCCCCAAGCCATATTACACCATAAAAAATGCACCCCAGCTTTTTACCTTTCCGTGCACACGAACTTCCCAAATAAGCACATTTCGCTTCATATTTTCCTCTACTATGTCCTCTCTCGCCTTAAGGGTTCCAGATTGATCGTTAAGTGAATAGTGAGTAACTGGAAAGCAAACGGAGCGGAACACCGCGCGCTCTCGGTTCTGTTCCTGTTGCGAAGCCATGTGGGCAATGGCACTGGGCTTATAATCCAAGTTACTATGCGAAACTGGCTATCATAAATGCCGTTTTATAAATTGCATTTTTCAAGTCAGCGGACACAGTTCACATGCATGGATCCCCAGGCCGTTTTTCTCCACTAGCACAGACTGTGCGTCGTGCGGCGCTCGTTCGTGAAGGATAGAGGGTCGCGGGACTTTCTGTGCAATGACAACAACTATATTTTTATCGTCAAATCGGACCAGCCGACTGGGATATTTACCATTATGTGATACACTGGAGGACGAGGAGTCAGTCCTGTCGGCTTCGCGCAGTCCGATTTTCACAGGGTTGTATGTCCGGTCAAAGCGGGTATTGGCAAGCCTCGTGAAATCAAAAACGATGGATTAAACCAGATCAAGGAACAGTTAAATCACAAACCCATATATTTTAAAGCTCGTTTCCATCCTCTTAGAAGCCATCCATAAAACATTACACTAATCAATCAATCTTATTCCTCTATCAACTTTTATGCTTTAGCTAGGAGAAAGCGCGAGCGAGGGAGAGAGAGAGAGAGAGAGAGAGAGAGAGAGAGAGAGAGAGAGAGAGAGAGAAAGATAGGGGGAAGTTAGAGTTACGTCACCGGCGATAAGAGCCGACAGATAAATTTAACTGCCTCCCTTCAGCCCAAGTTAGTTACTTCGACACTAACGCCCGCTAATCGATCAACATCTTGGCACTCATCATTTTCCACGCATTATTTTAGCACATTATATTTGCTGACCCTTATTTCACAAACACCAACTTTTGGCAATATTTTGTATGTTACCTTCATAGAGATGAAAACATGAAACATTTGCTTCTTGAGTGCCCCTCTTTATAAAGGAATTCGGTCATCCTTTTTGTCTGAAGGAACAGAAAATTTGTTAAATTTGATTAGAGTATTAGATGGGGAGGTTGAGGTGGGTAATTGGGTATGGTGAAGAAAGCCTGCAATTTTGTGGTGGGAGCTTCAAGAATACGCGCTTTTGGCTGAATTGAGTGACTCATGTTATGTTAAAAATCCTTTTTAGTTCTTGATTATTATTACTAATATTATTGCTCCAAACTATTCTATTTTCGGTGTTAATAATATTATTGGATTGTAATTTATGCCTATTTTGAGCCTATATTGCAATAGGAATGTATCATGTATCGTTATGTGCAAAAAAGTTATTTGAATTCGTCACCTCTCATCGCAAAGGAAAATATGGGAAGGTCGAGGGTAAGGTTGAATTTTATTGATTTTTCGGGTTCCCCGTATAAGGCTTGGACACCTAACTGTTGAAGTTAGGCAAACGGCGTGCAGTGTGCACTGTGCTTGGAGGAGCAACAAAGCTTTCTTCCATATAAACAACACAGGTGGACTTCTGACTTCTTCGTCGAGCTCTTGTGCTGTGATTAGCGGTTAAAAATAGAAATAGTGGGTTGAAGTACCTACTGTTTATTCAAGCTGTAAAGGACTGGAAGACGCCAGGGAACGTTCAAGAAGTTAGGAGTTTCCTTGGGTTATGTAGCTATTACCGCAAGTTTGTGAAAGGATGCTCCCAGATGGCTAAATCTCTCCACCGCCTCACAGAAGCCAAGAAAGTCTTCCGATGGGCCGAGGAATGCCAACATTCATTCAAAGACTTGAAACATGCTCTGATAACGAGTCCCATATTGGCACTTCCTAGAGACAAAGGCACTTTCATCCTTGACACAGACTGCAATTAAGAAGCGATGGGCGCTGTGCTATTGTAAATGCAAGACGGACAAGAGAAGGTTTTTGGCCTACTACAGCAGCACGCTGAACAAACCAGAACGGAACTATTGTGTAACAAGATGAGAGCTACTTGCAGTCGTGACCTAAGAACTGATCATGGTGCGTTGAAATGGTTGACAAACTTCAAAAATCCAGAAGGACAAGTGGCTCGTTGGATAGAAAGACTTCAAGTTTATGACATGGAAATTTAGCACCGACCTGAAAAAGCACATTCCAACGTTGACGCCTTGTCTCGATGGCCATGTCCGGAACATGGCAAGCATTGTTTGAAGCAATAAGATATAAGGAAGTGGTGATTAACGTCGTTAACCCTGGGTTAGGCGCGCGGGCGAAAGTTCGAGAGATTTTATTGGGTAGGGACAGGACGTGGAAATTTACATCAGAACCTGTGAGGTCTGCAACTCAAGAGAAGGGCCTGATCGAAGACAACATGCCCAGATGCAGCAATATAATGTGGTAGCTCCATTTGAGAGGTTGGCGGTGGATATCCTTGGTCCACTTCCAGTAACGGAGCAGGGGAATACATATTTGCTGATCGTCATGGATTATTTCTCAAAGTGGCCCGAAGCCATACCAGTTTCGAACCGTGGACACGAACCTTGGTGGATCGTGTGGTATCAAGATATGGAGTGACGTTGGAGTTACATTCAGATCAAGAAAGTAATTTTGAATCGGAAGTATTCCACGAGCTCATAAACATTCTCGGTATCAACAAAACAAGAACCACAGCTCTCCACCCTCAGTCCAATGGAATGGTTGAGCGGTGCAATCAGACCCTTCTGGGAATACTGTCGAAATTCGTGAGCGAGAATCAAAGAAACTGGGACAAAAAGATGCTGCTATGTCTCTGGCATATCGTAGCTGCGTCCATGAAAGTACGAAATACAACCCAGCAATTATGGTGATGGGAAAGGAACTGAGACTTCCCGTCGACTTGATATGTGGCTCCTGTCCTGAAGAATCTCGAAGTCATGCCGAGTGGATGCAAGAGCTGCAAGAGAGACTATGGTCAGTGCCAAATTTGCTCGAAGCCACATCCAGATACCAAGTGACCGCATGGAAGCGCGTTACGACTGGAAAGCCACTGAACCCAAGTTGAAAGAAAGCGAGTTGGTGTGGTTCTACAATCCAAAAAAAAACCGAAAGGGAAGGTGCCCGAAACGACAGCAAGATTGGGAAGGACCGTACGAGATTGTCAAGTGTTTGAACGATGTCGTTTTCCGGATACGTAAGGGGCAGAAAGGAAAAATGAAGGTGATGCATAGCGATCGTCTCTGTTCTCATCTTCAACGACCCGAGGATAATTCTAGGAAGACGTAGAAGAAGCTGAGACGGGGGAAGTGTAATGCAGTAGCTGTGGCGCACTCAATAATAGAGGTACATCTGTATACCTATACCTGAGCTCGTAATCTCCTAGCAACGTGGAATCCGCCGGCATTTTCCAGAGCGATCGGAACCTGTATTTTCTAGACCTGGAGTGGGGGTTTATAAATAAAAAACCAGCCGCAAGTGGGAGTTAGTTTGACAACTGAGCAATACCTGAAGCCCGAAGTCGAGAGAACATCTGTGAAACCGAGTTGTTGAACGAGTTGCGGGTTGTTGTGTTTGAGTTACCCTTGCGCGATTTGTTATTATTTACTCAAGTTTCTTGAATAAATCCGTTCGAACCCGAAATGCACGACAATATATTAAAGATAAGAATTCTTCTTGGAGTCTTGCCACACTTGTTCAATATTATTTATTGGTCGACGCGCGTTTCGGCACTGAGCCATTATCAAGACGCCGTCTACAAGCTAAAATAAGGGGATGTAATATTGCATGAAATAATCTTGATATCAAAAGAACTAAATGGAGGAGCCTTGTGTGGCGAAATCACAAAGATATTTCGGTATATACAATCATACTAGTCCTTGTACGAAATTTGACGTGGTTTTCTATTTTCAAGTTAGCCATATTAAAGCGTAGGGCATTTATTATTTTCATTATTCAACGCAAGTCTGATACATTTATCAAAGATATATTTTTTTTATTATTTATTTAAAAAAAAATTCGTAGTGTTTTTATACCTGACATCACATTTTCCAAAGGTGGCTCATCGAAAAATCCAAACTTCAAAATTTTGAATCACCCTAGACTGTGGAGTGACTAGATTATTGCTACGTATTTCGCGTACGGATTCGAATATAATTGAGACGATCGTTTTACAACACACACACACTGTTTATTACTGCGTAATAAATTAAATACACGCCAACAATTATTTACTTAGGAATATAGCCGATTACTACTTCGCTTGTTTCGCATTCGAACGCTTCCAATTCATAACTGACTGTCGCGCTGAGCAGGACGGTGCTTATATGTATATGCCTCCGATTAGTGTTCCCGAACTTCCCATCATCCTCCAGTAATTTCCATAGTGACCCGGCATAGTGACTCGGTTTCAGACGACTCCCAAATAATCACACACCTTTGGAGTGCTTCCCGTGTGTTCTGGTAGGTGGCACCTCCGCCAAAATGGACAGATGTAGCTTGACCCACTGCTGAAGTCTCCATACAGTTGTACGGAAAAAATCTTACACGCGCGCTCTGGAACACACCAGAACGCTCCGCACTGGTACACTGCGACCTGACAGGAAGAGTCTAGAAAGATCGCGTGTTATCCAGAATCGCCGCTCGTAACATTATATTACGCGGTGACTGTGTCATTAATGCCAGCATCAACCGCACTCTTCACAGTAACGATACTCAAACACACACCATCAACGTTCTACAGGGTTATTCATGAGTGACCTTACATAGGCTAATGGGAGATAGAGGACTTCACGGCGAGTCAGGATCTACAGAAGAAATTTTGTTTTCTCCATTGGTTACAGGAATATACAGGGTGTTTTGTGTGTTCCGTATGAAACTTTGATAAGCGAATTTCCGAAACGGCTAGAGATGTTTTGTTAAAATTCATCAGTAATATTTGTCTGTTGGAACTTATCCGGAAGCCATACCGGGTAACTCCTTAATGTGTCCCTTTGTTATTTGATCAAAAAGTACATATTCTGGCCGCTTTTCTAAAAAACTGCTATCGGATTCTAAAAGCTAAGGAAAAATGCTTCAAGAATCACTCTTTAATTTAGATGGCACACCTAAACCGTTTCGTCAATAAAATTTAAAAGTAAAATTTGTGTGTAAGTTCCCATTTTCGACCGGACGTTATCGACTCATTGTTTGATTGAATTCATTCAAATTCAGTTTTTAGCTTGTCTCTGTGCAATAGAAAGGCTTGATTGGAAGAAAAATTCCATGCCGAACATTTTTTTCACGACCAAATCGAGTCTAATTTTGTGTTTTACTCTCGAATTTTTCATTGAAAAAAATGGTCGGCTCTGAAATTTTCCCCGCAACCAAGCCCTTCTAGTCAACAGAGGCAAGCCAAAAAATAAATTTGAATGAATTGAATCAAACAATGAGTCGATTATGTCCGGTTGGAAATGGAAACTTACGAACAAATTTCACTTTTAATTTTATTGTCGAAACGGTTTAGGTGTGCCATCTAGATTGGAGAGTGATTATTGAAATATTTTTCCTTAGCTTCAAATCCGGTAGCAGTTTTTCAGAAAAGCCCTCATAAAATGTACTTTTTGATCAAATAACAAAGGGGCACATTTTTTCTAGCCCGGCCATGGCTTTCGACTTATCTGGTATGGCTTCTGGATAAGTTCCAACAGAGAAATTTTACTGGTGAATTTCAACAAAATATCTCAAGCCGTTTCAAAAATATAGCTTATCAAAGTTTCATACGAAACACACAAAACACCCTGTATCTTCGTAACCAATGGAGAAAAAAGGATTTCTTTTGTCTGGTCCTGACTCACCTCAAAGTCCTTTATCTCCCATAAGCCTATGTTAGGTCACTAATGAATCACCCTGTATTTTCTAGCATTTTTGATACGGAGGAATGTTCTTCTTCTCATACATTTGAAGTTATTTATCTATTCCGAACGAACTATTTTCACCAGCGCACGCTACACAACAGGATTGAGTGGTGCGCATAGGTGGTGCGTAGTGCCGTCTAGTCCCTTCCCTTTCTTTTTTCCCCTCTTTCCAGTTGCTCTCTTCCCTCCCTAAGGTTGATTAGTATCAACCATTGGTATTACTCAGTGGTCGAAATGGCAATTTTCACGAACCGGGACGCTCGGACTCGATGCAGGCGTCAATACGTAAATAGGGGAAAACAAGAAACTGCATGGATGGTCCGCAATTTTTATTCTCAATTCTTATTTCAGACACTGTTTTGGGTGGATTGACACTTTTTACGCAACTGCTTCTTGACTGGCTGGTATGACACAAGACCCGCGTGAAATGTTAATTTTGGCCTCAATCTAGGCTACACGCGGTTATTGAGAGTGCCAGTGCTTGATGGCGCGGCGGGATCACACTTTGACGGTGTTTGCATTAGGACCACAAACCAAAAGCAGCACTGATTTCGTAACAGATATTGGGGGGGGGGGGTGTTGTCGTAGGGTGGTGGCGCGCGGAGCTCCTACCCGAACTGATATTAATATTGGGGTGCGACTCTGCGACTGTGCGACTAATTGATGTTCAAAGTTGCGTGATCTGTATTCGGAGCGACCAAGGGGTCAGCGGAGACGGTGAGCGATGCGCCGCTGGGGAGACACCGCAGACTGATCCTGACTAATACAATTATGAGAAATGAGACAAAGACCGTCAAGCGATCACCAGCGGAATTACAGGAATGGTGTAATTGAAGCTTGCCGGTTGCACGCTGTGGCGTGGGTTGGTTCCCGTAGCAGCAGGTAGGCAGTATAATGGTAAGTAGAAAAGAACGGGGTGTGCATGTCGACTTGCGTGTTGACCCCTCTACCGCGATTACTGTTGGGGGGGGGGGGGGGGCGAAATTGTAAGAATTAACGTCCGCAGATATCACACACCGGCGTCGTCGATTGGCGCTGGCAGCGGAAATACACCGACGTTATCAGTTGGGGCGAGGTAACTGCCTGCATCATCTTTTAAAAAGAAGTTGTGACGGTACGAATTTTGCAAACCGGTGTTTACATGGGTTCCTCTGGACTTTGGTCACAGAGGGCGTGTATGGAGGTTTCGGCCACTAGTGAGAGGTATTGGGAATGCGCGGTCAATTGTGGACTTTTGAAGTGGGATTAGAAAAGCGATAAGAGGCAGAAAAAAAAGTAGCCATTTTTGAGTGTGGAGATTTATTTTCATTTATTTTTCATTTCAAAGGAAAACCTCGACTAATCCACTAAAGAGTTTTCATCTCCACACTAAGGGACCTATCCACCATCAGTCGAGGTATGTCAGATGCCACTTCGTTCACCTTTTCTTTAATCCAGTGTCTCGGTAGGTTTTCCCACTTTTTCGTTTTCTCCGTAATTTTGTTGCCGTCCCGTGGTGGACGTTACTGTGAGGCCATCGTCGCATCCCGCCGCATTCCCTGCCATGGCTATCCGACCGCCCGTCCAGCCAAGAGAAGTATAGTGCCGTGTCACGAATCGGCGCTGAATCTCACCTCGACGTAGCGTCACAGGAGGGTTGAGAAATAATCAAACATCAACAACACCATCACCGTCCAGGTTGCGTCACCACCCATCGTCGTCAGCGAAGCGTTCGGTCGCTCTTTGGGGGCTCCTGGATTGGCTTTGTAGCGGTTCCGAGGGTGAGTCCGTTCCTGTTGTCGTGTTGTCCTGCTCATTAGAGTCTCGGTAACCCACACGGTTGTAGCTCAGAAACGGAACACATACCGTGTTCACATGCGTAGGCTACGAACGTGCACGTTAGGTAGAACTACAGTAGAACGTAAGTCCGGAGCCGTCAATCCGTCGGCTAGAGTGTGGGAACCTTGAGTGTCTTGGGGGTAGGCTTCATAGGGCAATAGGGGGGCTCCACGTGTAGCTGTGAACGACAGCATTGTTTTCGCCATCCAGGGCTCGTGGGGGCACCGGCGACATTCGCCCTCTCCGGTGGACAACCTGCCATCGACCACACCTGCAACTGTCACTTGGCAATAGCGTCCTCACGCCGATCAAATAGTTACCTGTCAGAGGGCCTAGGCCTCCATCAGCGCTCTTGCTCCGTGCAATTATTTCTTTTAAATTGTAATATTCACGCCGAAATAAATTGTACCGTTAACCTCAAAAATTCGTTGACATTTCATAGTTGACAGCTTACGCCAGATTCGCGAGGTACATTAGACCTACTTTCCGTCAGGTGGAACTACTTGTCGCGCGTCATGTGTGCCTACCGTGGCTTTGAAGGGTAATCGGGTGCCCCAAAGAATTACACTAAAAGACCCGATTGGCGCTTTATATAAATTTATTTCAACATCTCACGGAACCCAGGGTCCTGCTCCCAAACCCAGCGAGCTGCCGGTGCAGTCGTGACATTTTGACGTCACAAAGTAGCACGGAAAACGAAACTGGATGTATACAGAACAATATTTAGACCTATCTTCTTAACATATGGAAGTGAATCATGGACAGTATCGAGGAGAATGAAGGAGAAGTTGGAAGCAACGGAAATGAAATACTCAAGGAGAGTCAGAGGGGTCACCTTGAGGGACAGATTACGAAACACACAAATAAGGGAAGAATTAAAAATGAAGCAGTTACTGATTTTATAGAGAAGAGACAATAATTAAGTTGATGGGGCCACTTACAAAGAATGGATGCAGATAGACCAGTCAAACAAGTATGGGAAGCAAGAAGCAAGAATGCAGGACAAGAGAAACAGAGGAAGACCAAAAGAAATTTGGGATGACGTGAGACGGAAAACGTTAATTGAAAAGGGGACCACTGAAGCGAAGGAAGAACCATCGCCAAAATAAGCAACTGTGGGAAACCTTCGTGCACGGCGAATAAGAAAATTTGTTTATTCACATTATTTATGGAAATGGGATACCTATTTTTATTTGCACATTGTACATAATAAACAGGTCAACACATGAAGTGGTCCACCCCAAAATTTCGCCTCATTTTGAGGGAGCATATCTCGGAAAATACGTTACCGATTATTAAAAGCCTGCTGATGCCTGAAAGAGGGTCCTTTTGGCTACAAGGTATCACAGCGTGTCCGGTGTTCAATGACATTGTACTTGATATACAGGGTGATAACGGAATGAGTGCCGAAGTGGTCCATTTTCAACACTTGGTAACTTTTGCTAAAAAAATTCCAGACTTTTTCTGGTGCCATTTTTGGAGAGCACCTATCAAAATCTCGGAACGGTTTTCAACTTGTCTCCGTATTTTGATTTTTTAAAAAGATGTGTCGCTTTATGTGAAATTTGAATTTTCTGATGCTGCTTCCGTCATTGGTCATGCAGCTGGCTGTTATTTGGCACAAATGCATAATTTGGCGTAAGAAACTACTCCATGAAAATTTTTTACCTCACGGACACCTAATGGTGCTACCCCTGTGGTCACCTGGTACCTGCTTAGGGTCGGTCTCAAATGGGGTAGGTTGCGACGATACATTCCATGTTTATCAAACACAGTGTGGTTCAAATATAGATTCAGTAACCATTCGTTGCATTACAAGTCCCATAGTTACCATATCAGCCCTATTTTGGTTACTTTTGTACAAAGTAATTTATACGAAAAGTTACAAGGCTATATCTCGAGAATGGAAGAAGGTAGAATAAAAAAAAAATGTTTGCTTCAATCTGACACAGCGGTGCACATTTCAGCATGGTGTAAATTTTTTCAAAACAGGTTCAAAACAACTAGGGGTTGAAGGTGATCATGCCATTTTGGAAAAGTATTTTTTTTAATGGATATCTTGTAATTCCGAATGGCAATATGAGTGCAAAATGACATTTCCAAATTGATATGCCCCCAACCCTCAAGTTTCTACCCCAAGCGGAAATTATGATGTTTGGGGGGAGGGAATTTGATCAAATAAACAAAATAAAACAGCACAATTGAACAATGTGTATTGGAATGCAAACATGAGAACAAAAATATAACAAGCGAATACGCCTCATGGGCATGAGGCTCAGTAGCGCACTTCCTTTTTGGAGGATTAGTGAACGCAAGATGTTACGTAATTAGGGTTCTACCGTCTGGGGCAAAAAATTCCAATATGGCGGCCAAAATATCGACAGAATCATGAAATTCGGCTTGAAAATCAGAATGATCATACTAGACAAGGGTAAGTTCCAAGTTTCATGAAAATCGTTCCACTAATAAGAGATTTCAATATGGCGGCCAAGATGGCGGCAGAATTATGAAACTCAGCTTGAAAATAGGAATGATCGTACGAGACAAGCGTAACTCCCAAGTTTTATTAAAATCCTTCCACTTATCAGAGATTTCAATATGGCGGCCAAAATGGTGGGGCAATCATGAAATTTGGCTAGAAAATAAGAATGATCGTACTAGACAAGGGTAAGTTTCAAGTTTCATGACAATCGTTCCACTAATAAGAAATTTCAATATGGCAGCCAAGATGGCGGCCGAATTATGAAAGCCATTCTGCCTATTTGGTCCTTGAGAACCTAAGCTATCCACCGGATAAAGTTCAATCGTCAAGGGCTGTAGCTTCAGTTCCCGAGAAGAAGTTCAACTTCATCGAAGTGCACAGGAGATCTCTGTTTTTTGAGAATAATGATAACGATGTATGGATAACAAAAATAGTGCCCATTGGCCACCCTTGGGGACATCAGCTATTAATCGGAAAAAAGTTCCAAGACTCTTGTTTCAATTCTCGAGAAGGAGTACAGCGTCTTAATTTCTGCACGGACTCGGACAGACAGACATACAGACAGACAAACCGGCCACATAAGCGTCATTCTGTTACTTATATAAAAAAATGTTTTCCAACTGATTTCGACCTCCTGAACACGAATATCGGGTTCAGTTTTGAATTGGAACATTTCTTTTTTATCGAAAAATGGTAGCCTGTCACATGATTTTTAGTGATACCTGCCAACTTTTTTTTGTTATTGAGCGAACATGTTTCGTAATTTGAGTGCCATTATCCTTTAGGTACCTAGTATTAGCTATTTCAAAATGGTCAATTACTATTTCGGCACGTCTGATTTTAAATTTGTAGGGTCGTGTAATATGCGCCGAGCTGTGGCTTTGCGGTCGTTTTCAAAAATTGATAACAATTGACCCGACGGTCGGATCGAAGTGGGGTTTTTGTCAAAAGAAAGTTCAAATTGTTCTGTGAATATAATGCCGTACATGCAGTGATGTATTTCATTAAGAAATTGTAGTTGCCTGCATATCGCAACTTTCTACATCTTACCGTGAATGCCAGCACTTGATCGGCGAAGCCGCCCTACACCAAAATGTTGTTTTTGTAATTGTTCATGATTATTTCGGCAAAATTTTTCTTGATTCGCGTACCAAGGCCATGAGCCACCCATTCGAGTTGAAATATTTTCTGTATTGAATTTCGTTTTGTTCGGAGGAAAGGATATCAAGCACCAGCAAGCAACGAATAAATCATTTGCGGCCGAGCCGTAGTTTCGGAGTCATTTTCAAAAATTAATAACTATTGGCCTGCACCTTGCACCGATGTAAAATTTTCATTAAAATGAAGTTCAAATCATCCTCTAAATATAACTCCGCATATGTATTATGGTAAAATGATAAGATCGGGTACTTCCTCGCATGTGATAACTTTCGAGATCAGGCCGGCTTCTGAAATGCAGCATTCAACGGCGATGCCGCGTCACACTAAATTGTTATTATTGTCATTGTTTATTATTATTTCGTCGAGATTTTTCTTGGTCCGGGATACAAGGTCATGAGCTACCCGATGGAGTAAAAAAATTTCGCAAAAACCTTTTTGTCTAGGACTAGATGCTGTGACGGACGGACGGACGGACAAAGCGAGGACAAAAGCGCCTTCCCGTTTGGAGAAGTGCGCTAAAAACTGAAAAGATGTTATTCCACACAAGGCACGCGTTGTTTAATTGTGCTGTTTAGCTGTTTTATTTTGTTTATTTGATCAAATCCCCTTCCCACAAACATCAATAATCTGATGTCTATTTGATCCACATTAAAAGGATGTCAGGTAGAATAACCTCTTCTATAAGGTAGACAGTTTTGTAATAAACATTTTTTGTCAATTTCCACTTGGGGTAGAAACTTGAGGGTTGGGCATATCAATTTGAAAATGTCATTTTGCACTCATTCAGATTAACAAGATAATCTATTAAAAAAAAACACTTTTCCAAAATGGCGTGGTCACCTTCAACCCCTCGATAGGGGCTGTCTTGAAAACATCTACACTATGCTGAAATGTGCACCGCTGTGTCAGATTGAAAGAAAAATTATTTTTTTTATTCCACTTTTTTCCGTTCTCGAGATACAGCCTTGAACCTTTTCGTATAAATCACCCTGTACAAAAGTAACCAAAATAGGGCTGATATGGTAACTATGGGACTTGTAATGCAACGGATGGTTACTAAATTCATATTTGAGCCACACTGCGTTTGATAAACATGAAATGTATCGTCGCAACCTACCCCATTTGAGACCGACCCTGAACAGGTACCAGGTGACCACAGGGGTAGCACCATTAGGTGTCTGTGAGGTGAAAAAATTTCATGGGGTAGTTTCTTACGGCAAATTATGCATTTGTGCTGAATTACCGCCAGCTGCATGACCAATGACGGAAGCAACATCAGAAAATTCAAATTTCACATAAAGCGACACATCTTTTTAAAAAATCAAAATACGGAAACAAGTCAAAAACCGTTTCGAGATTTTGATAAGTGCTCTCCAAAAATGGCACCAGAAAAAGTCTGGAATTTTTTTAGCAAAAGTTACCCAGTGTTGAAAATAAACCACTTCGGCACTCCTTGCGTTGCCACCCTGTATATCAAGTATAATGTCAGTGAACACCAGACACACTGTGATACCTTGTAGCCAAAAAAATCTTCTTTCAGGCACCGGCAGGCTTTTCATAATCGGTAACGTATTTTCCGAGATATGCCCCCTCAGAGGGAGGCGAAATTTTGGGGTGGACGACTTCATGTGTTGACCTGTTTATTTACCCTACACCTCAAACGAGGTAAACGCGAGGGTAAACGGGACTTTTTGATTAATATATATTATACAAGTAACCCTGAATGTGAAATTTGTGAGCAAGTCCACCAAAATTTACTCATGGTAAGTCGTTGAGCCAAGATCCAAAAATCACGATTTTGGTTTCCACCCTGGGGACTTGACGCATCATACTTTTTTGGATTCCTCACAACACCAGCATGAAAATAAGCCATGATACGTTTTTGTATTAATTAGCTTAGAACCGCCATCTTGGAGAAACGGCACAAAATATGTAGCTCTTGTGGTTTGTAATTTTTTCTCGCCAACGGCAACTCCATATGGAAAAATGAAACTGAATAAAGTTGAACAACAACATTTCTTATGGATATCGTTCAGCACCATCTTTTGAAAGATCTTGTTACTCCCAATATGACAGTTCATAGTTCAGTTATGGCTGATTCCTTTCATTCATGATTTTCGAGTACACCCGGTGATATATTTTACATTTTATTCTAAACTGCTCGTCAAAAGTTAAGCATAGACCAAAATTTGCTCCAATTTCAAGTAAGGATTTCATCGGAAAAAGATATCTAATTTGAGAAAAAAATGTATGGTGCTTGGTAGAGTTTTTCTTCAGCTACAAGATGCTATGTCGATTTACGTCACCATTGACTTTGTCCATGATATACAGGATGCCAAAGAAGGAGTGTCAAAAGTGTTAATTTTTGAAGTCGTGAAACTTTTTTAGAAAAAACTACGGATTTTTTTCTCTTGAGTTTTAGAAAGCGGATATCAATATCTCGAAACGGTTTTTGACTTTTGATCGTATTTTGTTTTTTCAAAGAGTTCTTGAATTTTTTGTGAAATATAGATTTTTGATGCAGAATTTGCTAGAGCAGTAGCTTTTTCTTGAAAATTCACAGAAACGTACACAGTTGCTGGATGAATTATACCATGAGGAAATTGACCTCATGTACCTCCGGAAGAGGTCATCCTCTGGACCTCTTCAAGGGAGATGCCCAATGAAGCATGCTGCGACATCACTTTGACACTTATTGAACCCAGAATGGATAAAAATGCAAGACTTGTAACCATACGTTGCATCAAAATTACCATGGCTACCAATTAGTCCCATCATGGGTGATTTCGTTACTGTCCAAATCACTGGAAAATTTCAGAAGTGATATCTCCTAGACGAGTAGAAATAGAGGGATAATTCTTTTTTTTTTTTCATTCCAACGGACACATTATTGGTCATTCAAGCATGATATGCAAATTTTTCACGTTTATACTTTTTCAGTGGTGGGGGCAAATTTTGACGTTTGTCATGTCAGAATTTTTTTTTGTACTTGTCATCATTGAAATGTCAACATGAATGTAATCTACCACTACCACATCAGTAGTGAAAACAAAAGACCAACAAAGGTTTTCTCAGGAAACCTGGACTTTGAGGAAGAAAAACACCGAACGCAAACTTGAAATTCATCAGCTGAAACTGACAGTATACATTCATGACGACATTTCAACGATGACAAGTACGTCAAAATTACCCCCCACCCCTGAAAAAGTATGAACATGAAAAATTTGCACATCATGCTCGAATGACCAATAATGTGTCCGATTGAAATCAAAAAAGGATTATGGCTCTATCTCTATTCGTCTAGGAGATATCACTTTTGAAAATTTCCAGTGACTTGGGCAGTAACAAAATCACCCATGTTGGGACTAATTGGTAACCATGGTAATTTTGATGCAACGTATGGTTACAAGTCTTGCATTTTTATCCATGCTGGGTTCAATAAGTGTCAAAGTGATGTCGCAGCATGCTTCATTGGGCATGCCCCCTGAAGAGGTCCAGAGGATGACCCCTTCTGGAGGTCCATGAGGTCAATTTTCTCATGGTATTATTCATCCAGCAACTGTGTACGTTTCTGTGAATTTTCACGAAAAAGCTACTGCTCTAGCAAATTCTGCATCAAAAAATCTATATTTCACAAAAAAATCAAGAGCTCTTTGAAAAAACAAAATACGATCAAAAGTCAAAAACCGTTTGGAGATATTGATATCCGCTTTCTAAAACTCAAGGGAAAAGAAATCCGGAATTTTTTCTAAGAAAGTTCCACGACTTGAAAAATTAACACTTTTGACACTCCTTCTTTGGCATCCTGTATATCATGGACAAAGTCAATGGTGACGCAAATCGACATAGCGTCTTGTAGCTAAAGAAAAGCTCTACCAAGCACCATACATTTTTTTCAATCAGATATCTTTTCCCGAATAAATCCTCACTTGAAATTGGAGCAAATTTTGGTCTATGCTTAACTTTTGACGAGCAGTTTATACAGGGTGATTCACAACTTATGACTTTCTTTTCAAGGGGTTATGGGGCCCCAAAAACTTGACTTCATGTGCTTGAAAATAATTCAAAAAGCTATATGGTTTACGAGGAAAAAAATAATGAAAATTTGCCAAACATATGTGGGACTAATGGGTTTATTTTTCTATCTGTTGATGAGACATACGATTCAACAATAGTTTAACGATAAGCGAAAATGTTTCTATGTAAACACTCCTCCTTCAGCAATAATCGGAGGTAAAAATAAATAATCTGTCAGTGTCAACCTCAACTGATGATGCCTCGACTTACTCCCTTCCCTCGTCTCTTTGTCCATTACATAAGGTAAGGACCCTTATGTTTAGTAGATAGTCGGGGTCGCAATTATCCACTCGGGTTACCTATCTAACTGTATTTGTACCCGCTACTTGTAAATTTTAGTTGAATAGGTAATAATAATGGTCAACTGTCATTCTTGACAATAATACCCTATTATCGATCAACCATTATTGAGTATGTTTCCAATGTTTCCATAGTACCAGATTAGAATTATTCACGTGAGGCATTGCATCGGCGATCCCCAAAATTTTCTTCGATGTTGAGTTCAAATAAGTCAATATTTCAGGATTTTTTTTTCAACTTTTTTCCCTCAGAAATAGTTTTTCTGGCACATCCTGAGCTCACCCGTGAAAGGAAAGTCACAAGTTGTGAATCACCCTGTATGTATTTGTATACCGTCCGTTTTTTTTAGGCCCCAGCGCGTAGCGCCTTTATTATGGGTTCCACACCCAACATATTATATATTTTTGAAATCAGAAGAACAAAATCTTTCGATTGATGGTATGTCAAAATATTTTTGACAGATGTGTTTTTTTGACAATTGACAGAATAGTACTTGTGATACATCATTTTAAAGCCCAATTAATTCTGAGGAAAACTGTGTCTTCATTTTTGGAATAGGATGTCTTTCACAGCTTCTAGAGGTCTTCGAATAGGAAAAATTGTTGAAATTCAGAAATACTCAATAAGTACGTAAGTAGGCAAAACAGGTATTTTTAATAATAACTAATGATAATAATTAATAAATAATCACAATGAAACGAAAAATGTCCTGAAGAAGTTACTCGAAATGACCGTCTCCTTGTTCCTTGAATGAGAGATTCAACGACCGGTGGATTGGAACTGCCAGCCCAACGCAGTAGTATCCGAGGTGGCCAGGTATGACCCCCTCGACTTTTTTATGAGCCTATCTGAATCTGAAAGATGAAGTGTTTATAGAATCTCCCGCTAATTTGGACGATTTAAAATCGGGATATTATCATCAGTTGATATTAAAAATACCTATTACTTAATTATTGAGTAGGTATGTCTGAATTTTAGCAATTTTTCCTATTCAAAGACCTCCAGAAGCTGTAAAAGATATCCTATTCTAGAAATGAAAACACAGTTCTCCTAAGAATTTTATGGGCTTTAAAATGGTGTGCCACAAGTACTATTCCGTCAATTGTCAAAAAATGACATCCGTCAAAAATAATTTGATATACCATCAATCGAAAGATTTTGTTCTTCTGATTTCAAAAATATATAATATGTTGGGTGTAAAATCCATAATAAAGGCGCTATAAGCTGGGGCCTAGAAAAAAAACGGACGGTATACCGTATACGGTATACGGTATACCGTCCGTTTTTTATTTTAGGCCCCAGCCCGTAGCACCTTTATTATGGGTTTCACACCCAATTATATATTTTTAAAATCACAAAAACCAGATCTTTCGACTGATGATATGTCAAATTATTTTTGACAGATGTCATTTTTTGGCAATTGACAGAATAGTACTTGTGACACATCATTTTAAAGCCCATAAAATTCTGAGGAAAACTGTGTTTCCATTTTTGAAATCGGGTATCATTCACAGCTTCTAGGAGTCTTTCAATAGGAAAAAAGTGTTGAATTTCAGAAATACATAATAAGTAAGTAGGTGGAGCAGGTACCTATTTTTATGTTATCTTATGATAATAATAATTAATTAATCACAATGAAACAGAAAATGTGTTGAAAAAAGTTGCTCGAAATGACCGCCTCCTTGTTCTTTGAATGAAAGATTCGACGATCAGTGAATTGGAACCACCGGCCTAACGCGATGACATCCGAGCTTGCCAGATATGACCCCCCTCGATTTTTTTATGAGCTCACCTGAAAGATAAGGTGTTTATAGAGTTTCCCAATAATTTAGACGATTTAAAAATCAGGTCATTACCATTAGTTAATATCAAAAATACCTGTCACTAATTGAGTGGCTATTTCTGGAACTGACATGTTTTCCTATTGAAAGACCCCTAAAAGCTATAAAAGACACCCTATTTCAGAAATAAAAACACAGTTTGTAACCACGCCCAAACGTAGCCAATTGCCTATTACCTACCTCTTTACCAATGTGACTTAGTCCTGGTGAACTGCAGAGTCCCGCCAGCTGCTAGTGGAGACGGTTCGGTTGGATTGACCACAGCACCAGATTCGGTCGTCACAATAAACAGTCAGACTGTCTACCTACCACTCCTCAACACAACCACGAATTATCTGACCAGTAATAGGTAGCTTCAATTTCTAGATCGTATAGGTGGAACAAGAATTATAAAAAAAACGATGAAGGTACCCTGGCTACTATTTGGTTTATTATTCGTAAACAAGATTTTTGCAATGGTACTAGCAAGCTAGGCGCAGGCGACAAGTAGGGAAGTATTATAAAAAAAAAATAAAAAAAAATAAGCAAACGCAATCAAAAATATTTGCACAAAAATTCAAGTCACTCGAATTCAAATTCAGACAAGGTAGATTTCAAAAATGAATAGTCGCAGTTACCTCGTTGACCAAGATCCGTCCTTTTCCGGATTTGCTGGAAAAAAAAACACAGCACAAAATAAAGGGGGTACCTACGTGCGCACGGGTAGTCCTCGCTATGGGCTGTCCCAAATGAGGGTGCTATTACTACGAGTAACTATGACTGGTCAAGCCTCTACCTTATTAAATCTGATTGACCAAAAAAAAAAAAATGAAATTGAAAGGAAATGATGACACTATTACTTGCCTACTTGCACTACACTAATAATAAGCACTAATAAGCACTAACAAGCAGCCAAATTACAAGCCAAACTGATCACTTCTTGTGACTAGAAGCTGAGATAATGCTCGAGCTACACTACTATTAGCTACAATGATTAATATTTACAATGAGACTACACTACTATTTACAAACTTTTCGGCTTCTATCATGAAGGGGCCGACGATGAATAACTATGAAAGAAACAATGATCGCATGCAACTTATATGACACCCAGGTACTTGGAGTTGATGCTGGTGATGGTGGTCCACTGCTTCTACCAAAAAGGGCCCAAAAGAAATTCCCAAATACTGCCCTGGACTTAAGTCAAGCAAGCAGCACCAACGTGAGTACTCGAGACTGAAGCTTCGCAAGCTAAGATGTCGTGCACCTCTCCAGACGGCCGGTGATTTCCAAATCTTCGCCTTCGGCGGTATCTTGCACCTCGGCGCTCTGCAATTTCCTTCCTCTAAGGCGTCAAGATAACGTCCGACAAATGATGAAAATTCGTGTAATATTCGATTCCGAACGAGAACGAATATCGTAAAACGGAAACCGTAAAATAAAAGCCTAAAACAAATTACAAAAATCTGGCTTACGCCTGATACGAATACGATTGTAGCAACAAAGTACCTGAGATGTTGGGCGGCTTTCGAAAGTGTAGAAGTATGATCGACTTGCCAATTTTGAATCCGACCGAAGTCGTGCGAGTTTTCCTCTTGAAAACTTGCCACAAGTGTGCCGTGAATAGATCCGGAAAACAACCGTTGAATCCTACTGCCAGAATTTCACAAATTCACTACAACTGCGAGGATTCGTGTTTCCACGTGCACTTCTTGGAAAAGTCGACGCTTCTTTTTGCTGCTACTACAAAAGTTTTTTTTTTTGCCTTTCGCGGTGAAGAAATGTCATAAAAACACAGTGATTTTCTTCTTAAACCTTGGCAGCAGTGGATTTCACCAGACGTCACTACTGTTCGCTGTCAAAACACCGTCAATCATGTCACCGCCAGCTCGACCTGACAGGTGAACAAACCACAAAACCAATAACTACAACGAAACCTAACAAAAATCTGCTTTTAGGACAACCAAACGACGATCCAAGCATAGGCTTCAGAGTTTCAAAAGCCTCGACACCGCTAGAGAACCGAATACATCAGCCCGTCGTAAAAAGTGAGGTTAGTGGCGTAAAATCAAAACAACCGTACAGTTTTCGGGCCGTTCACGATCCGCCGCCGGAGTTCCCAGGTAAAAATTGAACGGAAGAAGCCCGCAGCGTTCCACAAAGCGACCACATCCAGCCCACCAGTGAAGGGAAGAAATCGGAGGAAACACTTGAGCATGCTATGTGACAAAATGATGTACGCAATAAACCGCTGAAACACATCTCGAAGTAGTATCCTTTCAGATCGTAACAAGTTCTCCTAAACATTTTATGGGCTTTAAAATGATGTATCACAAGTACTATTCTGTCATTTGTCAAAAAATGACATCTGTCAAAAATAATTTGACATATCACTCGAAAGATCTTGTTTTTCTGATTTCAAAAATATATGATATATTAAGTGTGAAACCCATAACAAAGGTGCTACGGGCTGGGGCCTAAAATAAACAAGCGAATATGCCTCATGGGCATGAGGCTCAGTAGCGCACTTCCTTTTTCAAGGATTAGTGAACGCAAGATGTTAATTAGGGTTCTACCGTTATTTGGACAGAAATTTCGATATGGCGGCCAAAATAACGCCAGATTCATGAAATTTGGCTTAAAAATCAAAATGATCGACTATAGACAAGGGTGAGTTCCAAGTTTCATGAAAATCGTTCCACTAATAAGATATTTCAATATGGCGGCTTAATGTTGGAATTTGGCTGGATAATAAGAATGATCATACGAAACAAAGGTGAGTCCCAAGCTCCATGAAAATCGTTGAGTGATAAGAAATTTCGATTTGGCGGCCAAGATGGCGGCAGAGCATCATTTGTCCAAAATCGGATGTTTTAAGGAAGTTCACATCGCCTGTGAATATCACTCAAATCGGACCACTTTCAGAAAAATTCAAAATGGCGGATCAAAGATGGCGGCCAAGTGACATCATTGGTCAACTTTATATGGTGGTCACGTACGCATTTGATTGGCGTTTGCACCACATTGATATCTCTTTTCGTTGAGGCGTAATTCTCCTATTTCTATCACTTTGATACATGTTCAATATGGAGAATACAAGATGGCGGCGGGGCATCAATTGTCAAAAATTGGATGTATCTAATTGAAATTCACATCGGCTGCGAATTTCACTCGAATCAGACAACTTTCAGAGAAATTCAAAATGGCGGATCAAGATGGCAGCCAAATGACAAAAATCATTGGTCAACTTTACATGGTGGACACGTACGCATTTCATTGGCGTTTGCATCAAATCGATATCTCTTTTCGTTAAGGCATAATTCTCCTAGTTCTATCACTTCGAAACATGTCCAATATGGAGAATACAAGATGGCGGTGGGGCATCAATTGTCGAAAATTGGATGTATCTAATTAAAGTTCACATCGCCTGCGAATTTCACTCGAATCAGACCATTTCCAGAGAAATTCAAAATGGCGGATCAAAGATGGCGGCCAAGTGACAAAAGTCATTGGTCAACTTTATATGGTGGTCACGTACGCATTCAATTGGCGTTTGCACCACATCGATATCTCTTTTCGTTGAGGTATAATTCTCCTAGTTCTATCACTTCGAAACATGTCCAATATGGAGAATACAAGATGGCGGTGGGGCATCAATTGTCGAAAATTGGATGTATCTAATTAAAGTTCACATCGCCTGCGAATTTCACTCGAATCAGACCATTTTCAGAAAAATTCAAAATGGCGGATCAAAGATGGCGGCCAAGTGACAAAAGTCATTGGTCAACTTTATATGGTGGTCACGTACGCATTCAATTGGCGTTTGCACCACATCGATATCTCTTTTCGTTGAGGTATAATTCTCCTAGTTCTATCACTTCGAAACATGTTCAATATGGAGAATACAAGATGGCGGCGGGACATCAATTGTCGAAAATTGGATAAATCTTGATGTGGTTTACATTGCCTGCAAATTTTATTTCAATCGGATCACTTCTAGAGAAATTCAAAATGGCGGATCAAAGATGGCGGCAGAATAACAAAAAACTAAACTCCTGGACATATGTACTATTGATCAGCGTTTACACCACATCGATATCTCCCTTCCCCGAGGAGTTATCCCGGGTACAGACGGACAGACGGACGGACGGACGGACAAAGTGAAGCTAAAAGCGCCTTTTTCCCATTTTTTGGGAAAGTGCGCTAAAAACGGACGGTATGTAGGTATATTTCATATTCTTATTGGATATTGCGGGTGGTTGTGTGTAAGTCCGCCACAAATAAAGGCCTATATTATTATTATTATTATATTTATATAAACCAAACCTCACATCATTGTTATTATAGCGTACTTTATTTCAGCGTCCGTCTGTCCACCGGTCTTACTGTCTGCCTTATCAATGAATTTCTCCTAAACGAGACGACCGACCTAGCGAAAATCGACATTTTTTTAGTGTACTTGCCTTAGAATGAAATTGAGAAGAAAAAAGTCTAAAACCGTCGCCATCTTGATCCGCATTACCAAACTTTCTCAAATGTGATCCGATTTTCATGAAATTCGAAATACACTCATGTTTAATTATGTATGGAGATAAAAGTATGAGTTTATTGCTGTCTTTTTGATCCGCCATGTTGAAAGGACCCCATGATTCTCTCGGAAAATGGCTCCTGGTTAAATCATCGAAATTTTTGACATGTTGTATAGCTTTTGGATAGATACTAATTGAATACCGTAAATCCCAAATTTGAATAATGGACAGTTTTTTATTTTTACCCACAGGGGGGTTGAAGTTGGAGGTTCTGACGGCTTGAAAATGATATTGCGACGAAAATTAAAGTTTTTCATTTGGTTTCTCTCGAGGTTTCTCTTCAAGTTGTGTTTCATGCCAATTGTAGTTATTTGAGACTTTGAGAGATAAATATCAACCCCGTTCTTCACACCCAACTCGTATCCACCATCATAAGATCCGAGATAACTATCTAGAGCTATGCAGATGCCTCTGCAATTTGAATTATGAATTTGACATAAAAATTATTTTCCACCCCTAATGTTGAGTGACGAGTTTTCAATTTTCCTCGGTTAGAACGAAAACTATTCATAGGAATAAGTTTTGGCAATAGAATTTTTTAGTCAGCAGAACCAGAAGTACACAATACCAAATTAGGCCAGAGTAACCGAGTAAAATTGGAAAATCGTAACGCCAACATTAGGGGTATAAAATAATATTTATGTCAAAATTCATAATTTAAATCACACAAGCCATCTATTTACATGGCTTTTGGAAGTAATCGCGAATTTCATTTTTTTTCTCAAATAAATACCTACAATTGGCGGGCATGAAACACAACTTGAAGAGAAACCAATTTAAAAACTTTTATTTACGTCTTGATATCATTTCCAAGCCGTCAAAACCTCCAACTTTAACCACCTGTGGATGAAAAACATTATTATTTTTGCAATTAAAAGTTATAATTTGGTGAAACAAAAGTTCAATGAAACTCCATTTGTATTTTTCGATTTGAAAAAAATTAATATCTCCAGAAATGTTGAGCGAAATATCCCAAGTGGCATACATGTGCCTATGGTTGGAATCAGAATTTCATAGTCTACCAAAATCTAGAAAAAAAAATGGGAGGTCGCTATTGAAAAAAAGTCGACTACGTCATAGCTTGAAAACGGGGAGGGATGGAAGAATAAGAATAACCAAAAAATGTTTCTCGGGAAAAAATCAATTCGACCTTAAGCTTTTCCGATATTTCTGGCAGAGAAAAAGAGAATTCATTATTCCAAAGTTTTGACGCGCCCTGTATATTTATAATCAGGATGAAAAGCGGAATCGATTCTCATTATAAAGTACGGGTGCAATCTGATAATCGAAAATTTTTGGGGACAGATTCGAAGTCCACGGGAAAAAATCATATGACTCGTTTTCATTTTTACAATTAACACAGTTGGAACACACAGGGGTTCGGCAAAATTTTCGGTATAGTGGAGGAAAGCATTCACCGGCGTCTGTGTTAGGCCTCGTTGCGAAAAAATAGGCCGACACTAAATAAACGAATAAAAGAAACAATTATCTTCTGAGGGAAGCCTCCAAAGGGAAGGAGGGGGTTAATTGATACGTAAACACCCTGTACCTACAGAATTAATTTTTTTTCAAATTTCGATTGTTAAGGACGGAGTCATATTGGTGAAATGTGAAAAATGGTGAAAAATCAATCCGTGTGGGTTTATTTCTTGACGGATTCTGACCATTTTGGTCTCTTTCGAAAGCTACAAGGATGTACTTTGGTTTGAGCTCATTGGCATTTCCGAAATCCAAGAAAAAAATTAAATTTTGACATTTGAGAAAATTATTTTTGGATTTTGGAAATGCCAATGGGCTCAAACCAAGGTACATCCTTGTAGCTTTCGAAAGAGGCCAAAATGGTAGGAATCCGTCCAGGAATAAACCCACACGGATTGATTTCGCAACGCTTATTTCACCAATATGACTCCGTCCTTAACCTGGGTAGCTCGTCGTCAGATTCCGCAGCACCGACAGTTATGCCTTATTTTTTGCCTAAAAGCAAAGATGCTTTAAAAAATGAATAATTACGTGTTATATCGGCCTGACATGACGTCATAACTTCAAAGACCCAGTTATTTGTACGTGGTAGGTTCTACCTATATGCTACAGGAACTTGAATCCGGCGCGCTGATGCTAACCTGCTACCTAGTCTAATGCGATCCAGAAAGTCTAAACGAGTTTGTGCTAAATTCAACACAACACATCTACCTAAATAGTTTCTCCCTTGGTTTATCCGAAGTGATGGAATTGGAAATAGTTTCTAAAATACAACGTCAAACTAGACCTTTTATCTTGAAACGTTTTTATCTTGCAAACGTATCTTTAAACGTAATCGGTCAATCCAATCTGGGGAGCGCTGCTTTCCACTCAAAAAGATTTTTGGTGGTGTACCGCTTGTGAGGTTGTTCACACGGGGGACGGGGGTTAGGTGAGATAACAGACGGACTGTCAGCTGTACAGGCTGTGTGCAATGGTTCTGACGTTCCTGCTTCCTGGCATCAGTTGTATAAATCCTACTCTGTGTATAAATCTATGAAACAGAGTTGGAGAAGGACTGAGGTGGCACTGCTGCAGGATGAAGCAGCAGCACTGCCGCGAGTGCATGATTGTGTAGTGTGTAGGTACGTTGAGTTTTTATACCTTCACCACAGATGGAGTATTCGGTATTTAGGTGAACAAGCAATTTCCATGCAACGGAGAAAAAGACGAAAAAAAAAGTTCTCAAGCTGTGTACCTACTTGATGCAGCTGTGAGTTTTACGTGGATACGTCTTATAAGAGGATATTCGGGCAATTGGAAGAATTATTATTATCAAGTTCAGGTCGATGATTAGAAAAGTATTTATCATCAACTCAAGTCAATCCGAGCCCACGCGCTAGCGCATTGTCGATAAAAGCGCTTTCCATTTACTTTGTGTCGGTTTGTGTCAGCTTGTGTTAGCTTGTGTCGATGACACACAGCAACACAAATCAAATGGAACGCATTTGTGCCGACTTGTGTCGGTAAATGGAAAGCACCCAATGTAGATCTCATGCGTATCGACTTTGTTCACTTATGCACCGACAGATGGCGTGAGTGTATAAGCTCCTGTTCACGAAATGACTTCTAGTACAAACCGAGAACATAGACGTATATCCACGTCAAAAAACTCCTTTTCAACTATCAAGTCGCTCTGCGTGCGATTCAAAGATTGGTACCTATTCGAAGGAACATAACGTATGGTCCGAAAGTTTTGGGAATTTTTTTAAGAGCTGATAACTTTTTTTGAATAGTTTTAATTTTGTAACCTGATATTGCAAAAACTAGCATCATCTTTAACAATACCAAATTCATATTTAACATGTTGAAGATGGGCCATTATTTTTGATGGCTCTCAGTTTTCTTCTGCCATGTTCGATCATTCTCTGGACAACAGCAGGATTGGTTTCTCTGAGCTCCTGCCTCCCAATGTACCGCAAGCTCGACCAATATAAGATTTTTGGTAAGTATTGAGCAGGATTGTATACGACAAGGGATGGGAAGCTGCAAATGAAGACCAATTACAGCGTCGTATTTTTCAATAACATCAGAGAATTTCGCATTTGAGAAATTGATACAAAAAATTATGGAACATGGCAGAAGAAAATTGAGATCCATCAAAGATAATGGTCCATTATCAATATGTTGAATATGAATTTGTTATTGTTATATATGATGTTAATTTTTGCAATATCAAGTTGAAAAATGAAGACTATTCAGAAAAAGTTATTAGCTTTGAACAATTTCCCAAAACTTTCGGACCATACGTTAATGAGATTTTGTTGTATGTGAGGAGCTTTCTTTGCGATGGGAATGAATAGAAGACTTGATCCCAATTCCCAAGAGAGTAAACTTTGGTGTTACGATTTTTGTCTTATTGAAGTTACTAATTGCGACATAACTATTTAGAACGACAATTTATATTGGGAGATTTTCATGCTAAAGCTCTGGTTTATCAGATATTTGACAATCCATCAGAATTTTCCCTGGCAACTTAATGAACCATTTTGAAATATTACCTGCCGTATACGTTATCCTACAAAAATGATTTGTTTTCCCCACTGACAGTATCTAAATTTATGGTATTTGGATTTTACAATCGGCATTACGATCGTTTGGGGTTTCAAAGAGGTGCATAAATTTAAATGCAGGCAATTTTCTATTGATTATCAAGGCAGATTTGAACAGGACTGCTGGTACAATACACGCTGGACGACCCGACATGTACAGCGGATATACACTGATCGTTTTTTGAAGTGGGTCGCCCAAAAAATTGTCCCACTTTGATAGATTGTAACATTTGAATGGATGGATGTATCGTGTTGATTTTTTTTTGTCAGAAAGGGCGTTTCTTCGGCAGCAAGTTTGCATAATGGCAATTTTTTGTCATTATTGATTGTTATTTTACAGGGTGATTTGAAAAGCTATGATTTTAATGTCAAATTTATTGATGTCCATGACGTTATTGGGTCATCCTGTATATTTCAATTCAAAGTCATCATGTCTTAGCACTGCATACTTTTTTGGATTTTGATCTTACGTTATTTGTGTCAAAAGATATCATTTTTTTGCCATAATAAGTACAGAAAAATACGAGAACGTCAAAAAGTTTTGTTCTAATTTTTCAACGCATAACAATAAATAACTAATAAATGCGAATGAAAAATGGAAAATAATCAATAACGGGTAGGGCCACCTATACTTCTTATTACGTCCTGCCATCTTCGTGGCATACTTCTGATAACATTATTGATGAGGTCACCCGAAATGGCTTCCCATTCTTGCTTGTTGAAGGACATTTCCCAGCCCTTCATTTCCATGAGGTTCAATTTCGCGGTCTAATATCCTTCTTTGGAGCGCATCTCACGCGTTTTCTATTGGATTGAGGTCTGGTGAAAGCGCCGGCCATTTTATTCTGGTGATATTCTCACGTTGGAAAAATTCATTCACTACGTTGGCTCGAAGCGCGATTGACTATACTGTATGCAATATTGGAGCGTCGTGCTACTTCCCTGCGAGAGACCCCAGCCGAAACCATTTCGATTATCCTTTCAAGAATCACACCTTGTAGACGCGGTATTTTTACAAACAATTCAATTTGCATAAATGTCAGAACATTATTACTCCCAAAGATATCTCGATTTTTTCATGCAAAATAAACATGCAGTGAATTAAAAATTGATATCTCCAAAGCCCAGTGAGTTAGACGAGAATCGAAAAAAATATGCAGCGCTAAGACATAAGGCTCTATGATGACCTTGAAATGAAATATACAGGGTGACCTATTTACCTCATGTACATCAGTTTATTTGATATAAAAATCATATCTTTACAAATCACCCTGTCAAGTCACTATCAATAATTACAAATGAATGCAGTTGAGCACACTTGTTGCCAAAGGAACGCCCTTTCTGACAAAAAGAAACTCAACAAAATACGTCCATCCATTCAAAAGTTACAACCCATCAAAGTAGGACAATTTTTCAGGCGAACCACTTCAAAAAACGATCAGTGTAGATTCCCACATAGCCGGAAGCGTCCGGTTAATGAAAAATAAAATTCTACAGAATTTGTATTTCTCTTATGAAATAGATAAAATTCCAGGAAAAGTTTTGAGAAATCACTGAATTCACACTTTCTTGCATCGTGCCGTTACTGTCTTCAACTAGCACAATAGAGAGTTATTGCAGAATGCCATTTTACTGCACGGCACTATTAAAGGAGGCGTTATTAAAATACTGCTTACCTTATTTTTGGTTGTTGAATAAGAGTTATTGCAGATCGCAAATTCCCTTACTTGCCCCGTCATTCCCAATTCCTAACATAAATTTTTAATGTTCAAATTGCATGCGGGACACAAGGACCCCTCTGACGGGCCTGATTTCTTGCACACGTGTACTGCAAGGCCTGCAGAGTCTATCTGCAAAAAATTAGCCCCCTATTTAATAACGTAAGGCAAGTTAGCTCAAAATTGGACGAATATAGGCAACCAACAATACACTAAGTACAGAGCCATTTTTGGGGCTTGTCAAAATAAAGTATAAATAAGGTCGACCTAGAGTGTGCACAAATAAAGGCAGGCACTATCCTTATTAAAGGAAATTTAACGTCGCACTAATTTGCGCAAGCGTAGGTGTCAAAATAGTGCCGCTTTTAATACTGCTTGCCCTTATTTCATCTGCAATAACTCTCTAATATCTAGCAGAGCCTGCCTTTATTTGTGCACTCTTTAGGTCGACCTTATTTATACTTTATTTTGAAAAGTCCCAAAAATGGCCTTATTGTGTTGTTGGTTGTCTATATTCCTCCAATTTTGAGCAAACTGCCTTACGTGATTAAATAGGGGGCTAATTTTTTTGCAGATAGACTCCACAGGCCTTGCAGTACACGTGTGCAAAAAATCAGGGCCGTCGGATATCCTGGACCCCTCAGTTCTCTTCAATTTAGTCAATGTCATCCTAGATAGCATCGAAGAATAGAATTTTTGGTGAAAAAGGTGCTCCCCAAGTTCACCCCTTTGCTCCCCCTCATCTCAATTTCAAAATTTAACAAAACAACACTCACATTGTGATACATCAAATTGAAGGGAATTGAATTCTTTTTCTGAAAACAATTTCTTTGAATTCTCAACTCCTCCCCCATTAAATTGGACATTTGGAGTATTTAAGGAGAGAAACGGGGGGTTTAAAAATTGCGAAAAAGCTTTGTTCAGGAAGAGAATTCAATTTCCTTTATTTCGATGTATCACAAAGTAGGTATTGTCATTTTAGATTTTCAAGGTGAGGTGGTGGGAGCGAAGGAGTGAACTTGGGTTACACTTTTTCCATAAAAAATTTTCTATTTCGATACTGTGCAGGATGAAGTTGACTGCAGTGGAGAGAGTTGAGAGGTCAAGAATATTTAATTGGACACTCAGAGAATTTTACGAAGAAGGGGGGTCGGGTTCAAAATTTCATCAATATTTTTTCAAAAAGAGAATTTATTTTCAGTTTGATGTCATTTGAAATTTTGAAAATTGGGGTGGGTGGAGGCGAGGGGGCTAAAGATAGAAATTCGTCAATGTATGTTTTACCATGTCTCCCTCAATATAAAAATCGACCTGTTTTTGCTCGAAAACATTTTGACTGGGAATCGGGAGGTATTGCAGGTGGATAGTTTTCGAATGATAACTTTTTATTATAAAAACGCACATTATTTTGAGTACTTATTACTATTATTAAAGTATACGTTACTTGTCGAAACTTGTTCAACAGCGAGTGACGACGTTGCGTTTCAAAACAGTGACCAAAAGAATCAGTGAATGTGATATTGTGATGTTTAATTTACGCGTTAAATTATTTTTTCTTTCGAAAATGCAAATAACGCATTCGAAAGAAAAAAATGGTATGTTGAGGGTGTTCACGTGAGACGGATACTTCCCCCTCCATAAAAAACTTTCTCTTCACAATAATTTAAAAAAGAAATAACTTTCTGAAACAATGTTTTCCGCCGTAGTTTCTGAATATGTCTAGTATGATTTTCCGTTTCGACACCCTGTATAATGAATATGGCACGAAACGGAAAATTATTCTTGACGTATTCAGGAACTACGGAAAAAATCGTTCTAGGAAAGTTTTTTCTTTTTTGAATTATCTTGAAAAAAAAAATATGGGTGGGGGGTATCATTCTCGCGTGAACATCATGTCATGTACACTGTACAGCTCGTACTGGTCTCGAACTGTTTTGGCACTTTGACTCCGCTTAGAATCGTTTTCATTAATTTTTCACCACAAAGCAGAGAACAGGCCACCACAAACAACTTACAGAAATGGAATGACAAAATCCATTGGAAGTTAGGTTATGTGTATGCGCTGCGCTTTGACAGTTGGCTTGACATTTCTAACATGCTTTTCCCACTGATTAGAATTTCTAACATGGGGAAAAGAGAATCGGTGTTCTGACATGACATGTTACGATTCATGTTGGCAAAAATATCGTTCATCAAGAATATTCATGTTAGTGAACGACAATAGTGAATAGGACTGTTGGTATCTTCCCAAACAGAGACGTAGCTTAGTTATAAATAATGGACTGTGTCCTAGCCACGATAGTAGTACAGCGGTTCTAATAAAACTTGTCATAAACGCCTTCTGACACGGGACTCTTGTCCGGCAAGCGGTGTAAGAGCAGTTTAGGGACGGAGTTGAATTGGTAAAATAGACGTTGCAGAATCAATTCCTGTGGGTTTATTCCTTGGCGGATTCTCACCATTTTGGTCTCTTTCGAAAGCTACAAGGATGTACTTTGGTTTGAGCTCATTGGCATTTCCAAAATCCAAAAATAATTTCAATGATTTTTGGATTTTGGAAATACCAATGGGCTCGAAGTAAAGTACATCCTTGTAGCTTTCGAAAGAGACCAAAATGATAAGAATCCGCCAAGGAATAAACCCACAGGGATTGATTTCGCAACGCTTATTTTACCGATTCAACTCCGCCCTTAAAGAGGATTACTTAGATTAGATTACTTACATTAATATAGATTGTTTAGATCTCAGATTGAAGTGAACATTGCTGGATCGTTTGCTACTTATATCGGACAGACGGAGTCCAGCATTTCTAGTGATCCTAGCAAGTTTTGGTCCTATGTGAGGTCAAAAAATGAATGTGGGAGCATACCAACCTCTATGACTTATGCTGGCAATGATATTGGGGGACCGTCAAGTATAGTTGATTCCTTTGCCGATTATTTCAGCAAGTCCTTCTCTTCTCCATTTAATGCTTCGCTTTACCCCGGTCTCTCGAGTTTTTCACGCCGTGGTGATGTCCTCAATTTTGACATGGTCTCTGAAGATGAGGTTCTTGAGGCTATCCGTAGTCTCCCATCTAAATCTACCGCAGGACCTGACTTGATTCCTTCTCATCTTGTACGAGATTGTGCCTCAGTCCTCGTAGCGCCTCTATCGTTGATTTTCAGTACCATGTTGAGGGAGGGAGCCTATCCGCGGAGGTGGAAGGAGACTCGAGTGTGTCCGGTTTTCAAAAAGGGTAGAAGGAATGTTGTTGAAAACTATAGACCCATTGCCATAGGATGTAATTTCAGTTAGGTGTTTGAGATCCTTATGCACCGTAAGATTTTATGTCATGTAGGTCCTATGCTGTCTGACAGGCAACATGGTTTCATACCACGACGGTCCACCGTAACTAACCTTATGGAAATCACCCAGCTCTTGTCTGAGAGGTTGGATAGGAGAGCGCAGGTGGATGTTGTCTACACCGATTTTTCCAAGGCATTTGATAGAATAGATCATTCCATACTGATGACGAAACTGGCTTGGTACGGTCTGTCTCCTAAGTTCCTGGCTCTAATACAGTCGTTCTTGACAGGTAGGCTTCAGTATGTGCAGTGCAATGGTTTTCGTTCTCGGATGTTTGCTCAGACTTCTGGTGTGCCACAGGGAAACAAGCTTGGACCATTGTTTTTTGACATATATGTTGATGATATCGGTGACTGTGTTGAGGCTGGATTTCTGATGTACGCTGAGTGCTGACGACCTAAAGTTGTATAGTGAAATAGGTGCTGTGGCTGACTGTGAGAGACTTCAGGCTGATTTCGACAGGGTTAGGAGATGGTGTCAGACGAATCACCTACCACTTAATCCCAGTAAATGCTCGATTGTTTCGTATTGTAGAGCCAGAAATGTGATACAGTTTGACTACGCTATTGGTGGTGTTTTGGTGCCAAGGGCGAATGATGGCGTGACCTGGGGGTTCGCTTCGATTCTCAGCTTACTTTTGTTCCACACATTTCTGATGTGACTGCTGCTGCCTTCAGGAGTTTGGGTTTTGTCTTGAGAAATGTCAGGCCCTTTGCGAATCTTCAGACTGCCTGTCTCCTTTATTCGACATTTGTTAGGCCTCGTCTTGAGTATGCCTCTATCATTTGGAGTCCTTTATATTCGGTGCACGTTTCCGCTATCGAGAGAGTTCAGCGTCGATTCTTGAAGTTTTTGCGTTTCAGAACTTGGGGTACTTATTCTCCTAGGGAATGTCCCCAGGACATGTTGCTGGCACGGACGCAGTTCGTCAGCCTACAGTCAAGACGATGTTCGCATTCCATTGTTTTTCTTTTTAAACTTGTCAATGGTTTACTCGACTCCAAGAATTTGGTGCAAAAATTGATGTTAAGGGTTCCACGAGTAAATTCAAGATGCACCGAGACGTTTTACCTCCCTACTACTAATACTAATGTTCTTAAGGCTTCTCCCATATATCAAATGTGCTCTAATTATACGAGTGTCCAGGATCGAATTGACATATTCTCTTGTTCTGTTGGCCAGATCAGGTCTTGCTTTGACGGATCTGCTTCTGGCGGTGTTGAATGATCGCGGTTCTTTTCCTGTTGTCTTTTTTTTCCCCTCTTCTCTCTTAGCTTGATGTGCGCCTCACTCTGTTAATGGGTATCTACCCGTTGAGTGGAAATCTCAATAATAATAATAATAATAATTATAAATGGAAATATCGAGTCTCGATCTGAAACTGGGACTTCGGCCGGGTATCTTTTCTAAATGTACAGGGTGATTCCTTCTTCACCACGGATTCCGCACGTTTTAATCAAGTCTTTCACTGTAGATAAACCAAATTTCGAGGATATGTTCTCATAATCACGTTCTTTGAAAGAATAAGGCCATTGCAAATACAGGGTGATTCAAAAAGACAAGAAATAACTACAGATTATTTACAAAACAAATATTTGTTTTTACGTTTTAATCACTCTGTATTCAAAAAGGCCTCGTTGTCTGAAAAGTCGTGATTAACAGAGTAAATTAAGAAAATTTGGCTAGACTAGGACAAGAGACTTACGAAAAAAAACGAGAATTCACGAGGTGATTCATTCTCTGTGGATCATTCTTTAAGAAGTCACGTTTTATTTGTTGATCACATTTTTTTTATAAAACCGGTTCAATCAAATACCAAGTGATTCCAAATGTGAAAAAGTCGAGGAAAAAGTGTACCTACGACAAGTTTAATATTTTATCCGTCTTTTTGGATCACCCTGTTTTTCTAACGCCCTAATTTTCTTAGAGAACTTGATTGAAAAGCATATCCTGAAAATTAGATTGATCTACCTCGAAAGGCGTGGAATCCGTGAAGAATGAATCACCCTGTACATTTGATTAGGCAAACAAGTTATTCTCCTGCACTGTGTTGCTACAAACGAAGGTATTGTCTTTGATTGATGAGCCCCATTTATACCTTATACAAGCACAAAATTCCGCCCGATGAGGGATTGAAATTCCACGTGCATTATAATACGGCACCCATTTGACAAAGCCAAATAGAAATAGCGCTTTCCAAACATCAGCTTCTTTGTTACACATGACAGCGGCACATCACAGAACTGAGCGGAGTTTATACCTACCTACTACCTACGCTATGAATCAAAGAATTCTCCTCACAATAACGAAGCCTTGGCGTTGTACGTACCTACCTTACATGCAAGTAGATGCCCAACTGCCCCAACTTACTGTTACGGTTACGGGCTACCAGACTTTTGAGTGATTCCATTGCATTTGAGAATGAACACGGAGGCGTATAATACTGGTATACTTATTCGAGGCGGTGTGGTTCTGGATAATTCGAGAACGCTGGAGATCAAGACGCACGAATAAGACACATCTGCGCAACTGGAGGAGGTGCGATGCGTCTAGAGCTTGCCGGAATATACGCGAATCTGATAAATATTTCTAGAGCCGCAGCAAAAGTACTAGTGGCCAACGCTGGAATATACCAGAAGATGCGTGAAATGTTCTAGAAGACAGCGGACTCCAGTATATAAGCGCAGATGAGCCGACCAACACGAGACTTTCAATTCACAGCGACAGCGAGTACAACAACGGCGAAGTTAAGGGAAGCGATTTCTCCAAGTGCGAATAATATTTGAGGTGCAATTAGTAGTAGGTAAGGAGTAATAAACGGTGTCTGTTTAAAAGTTCGTCTTTCAATTATAAAAGTGCTCAACGCATATAATTCGTAACACTAGCGTCAGAAGCGGTACCTATAATTAAGAGCGATTCGGCCTGCGACTACGGTAGTCTGGAATTTGTAAATACCGGAGACGAGAAGTATGCTAAGTCAGGAGTAGAAGACGCTGCAGAACTGATGGCAACTATTGAACCACACACGCGATACCTTGACGGCAATGTGGAAAAGCTAGCAGAATAAATGACAGCGATGAAAGAAAACAAAATGCAGCTAAAACGACGTGTGCATACTACCGTCGTAAGTAATACGGTGGCCCCGATGGTCGCTTTGGCAAGTATCCATAGTGTGGAACTGCCAAGCTTCGATGGGCAAAGCCCATAAACAAGAGACAATTTGACGTTGTTGCCGAGGGGAAAGGATGGAATACCTTCAAGGACGGAGTCATATTGGTGAGATAAGCGTTGCGAAATCAATCCGTGTGGGTTTATTCCTTGACGGAGGAATACAACATCATCCTGAAAAGACTCGGCAACGCGAATGCTCTTTCTTGAAAACCACGCAACGAGAACTGTAGGCACTGGAAGAGAGAGAGGGTGAACCAACAAAGTGGAAACGTCGAAGTCGAAGCAATATGGTGGTTGAAACCCCGAGAAATTGGACTACAGCTGAACTCAAGAAGGAGCAGCGGAAAGATCCGGCTATAGATTCACTTGCTAAAAGGCGAAGCTTGCAACTTGCAACTTGGGGAAGTCAGACCAAAGTGGGCCAAGCTCTCTGGTGAAGGGTCCGAATTCAAAGCCCTCTGGACTGCAGGAGAGAGTATGATAGAGTCCTGATGGAAAGAAGGATATGATTCAATTGGTGAGACACCTTGGCGTGAACAAGATGTTGGCCAAGGTGCGCGAGAGGTTCTAATGGGCGGACTGCAGAAACCATGTGGAAGCATAGTGTCGCCAGTGCGAAATTTGAGCGGCAACAAGGTACCATGAGCTCGCACCCGAGGGGAGCTGAAGACTTACAATGTGTCGAAGCGCCTTTTGAACGGCATCGCGATCAATGTGGCGGGTCCTTTTCTCAAAATAGAAGGCGGAAACAGATACATTCTAAATGGAACAAAGCTCTCCGACTATGGCCCAAAGAGGCGCAATATTTATATTGCGTTTTGTTGTTTTCTAAATACATTCTAGTTGCCATGGACTACTTCAGCAAGTGATCGGAAGCGTACGCTCTATCTAACCAAGAGGCTTCAAGTGGCGAATGTACTGGTGGACAACATGATCAGCTGCTTCGGAGTACTACTACTGGAATTACACTCAGATCAGGGAGGCAGCTCCAAATCCAACGTGTTCAAAGGTACCTTACTTGGGATCCAGAAGACTAGGGCAACGCCGCTCCCGACTTTTCACAGAATAGTTAAATGGTTCGACAAGACGATGGAGTAGTACCTGTCAAAGGTCGTCGACGAACATCAGCGCGGCTGGGATCGTCATCTGCCGGTATTTCTGATGGCGTATCGCGCTGCCATTGACGACATTACGGAAAAAACACCGGCACGTGTTCTTTTTGGCCGGGAAATTTGCCTCCCCTGCGATTTGCAATCCAACACACCGAAGAATGATCCTAGGACTATTCCTGATTACGACAACCTAAGGCAGAGAATGTGCGACATCTACGAGTTGGTTTGGAAAACGAATTCGAATCTCCACCGACCAAATGAAAAAGACCAATCAAGACTTGAAGGCTAACTCAACTGGATTTCAAGCGGGTGACTTGCTCTGGTTGTACAACCCTCGGCGCGATAAAGGAAGGTCTCCAAAGTTGCATCCTTCGTGGGAAGGACTCTACACGGAATTCAAGAGGATTAATGACGTCGCCTACAGAACTAGAATCCAGCGAGCTTCGAAAGCCAAGATGAAAGCTGACTACCCTGATCGCCTCGTACGTTACTCTGGGAGTAAAGATGAGCTTGAGCATATTCGGGCCCAATAAGAGGGGGTAGTGTTACGAGGCTCTCTAACGATTCAACTACATTCGAGAATAAACACGGAGGCGTTATAGCGGTATATTCGAAGCAGTGCAGTTGCGTTAGGTTCGAGAACGCTGGAGATCAAGACGCGCGAGTGGGACGTCTGCATAATTGGCGGAGGTGCGATGCATCTCGAGCTTGCCGGAATATATGCGAATCTGATAGACGCTTCTAAAGCCGCAGCAAAAGTACTGGCGGCCAACGCACCCCGACAGCAAGTACATCAACAGTGAAGTTGAGAAGAGCGATATCCCCGAGTGCAAATAATATTTGACATGTCTTTAGTAGGGCGCAGTAATAAACAGTGCGTGTTAGAACGTTTGCCAACGCAAATTCGTAACATTATACATATTTTACTTATGTAAACGGCTGCAGTTATCTCTATTATTCAAACCAAGCGGGCTATACAAGACACTTTTCCACTTTGGTTTTCAATTAATTTTAAAGGCTTACGACTCTAGGTCTTAGAGAGCAAAATAGAAAGAGGAGAGAGAAAGAGGGGGGAGAGAGAGCATGTGAGCGACGTGGCATTTGGACATAATGTTTTTTTGGTGGTAATGTTGAAAGTCAAGGTGGCGGACCCAACTGAATAAAGGTCCTCTTTTGCATTCCTTATTTATTCGTAACCAGTCAACCGATTCAACATACATTAGCGGTCACAAAATGCATAGCATCAAAGCTAATTTTTTCGGAATTTTTTCTGTTGTCATTTTGATATTTCTTGACAAAAAAAACGGCGGCAATATGCGATAGGGGATGCAACTCATGCGTCTGCGCGAACTAGGAAAAGTCAAAACCTGCAGATTTTCAGCCACCGATTCAACAAAGGAAAATAGATAACAAGAAACTCCTGATTTCTATGCTAGATTATGCAAAATAATGCTATCCATGTGCATTGCGGTCGAAAAAATGAATTTCGCGCGTAGTGTTCCGAAAAGAACGGAAAAGCCGTTTTCAGTGTATAACTGGTTACCCAGGAGGTGATGTTTTTTTGGGAACACACATGGCAATGAAACAGCACTGTTTTTTTTCGTACGGTTTTTGCAGCCAGGCACTCACCGTCATTTTTGAAAAAAACTGAAAACACAAAACCTCTGATATAACATATAAACATAAACTGATAAACACGTTACCATATTTTCGCTCATAGTGTATCAAAAACTGATCCATCATTGCTGGTCTTGAACACAATGAAAGATCAAGAAACGCTCTTTTTTCAATAACTTATTTAAAAGTTTCATTTCCAGCCGTTTCAATAACATACAATGTTGAAATTACGCTTTTTACATGTGTTAGCATACGGCACTATTCTCAAATCCTCTCGCATGGTTGCACAAGCGCAGAAATGACACTGAATTTGTGCCTATTGACCGCCCATGTTTCGTCTTCCATCCGCCATTTAGAATGTTCACATTTCTGATATGTTTAAAACTTGTATTTGCAGCTATTTAAGTTCAATTAGATTGCTATAGAAGAAAAAGTCGTTGAAATCGACCAATAAACAAAAACATGGCAGACAAGAAACAGAAAAGTGGTTAATTGTCGATGCATAAAAAAATAATGAACAGAGTTTTTTGGAAACGCTATATCTTCACCACGAATGAACCGGATTAAGCTCAAAGGGATCTTGAAATGCAAAGCATCAAAGTTCAAGCTTGCGAACTCTGCGTTTGCTACGTAATTTTATATTTCTTGACCAAGTGGCATGGGTGGCAATTGGCCGTGGTTCCATCTTTCAATCACCTCTTTGAATTTCGATATTCTGAAACTGGTGTTTATGATTGTCAATTAGATAGTCACAGAAGCAAAAAGAGTTGAAATCGACCAATAAAAAAAAAACAGGCAAGAAATCAAAATGCGATTGCAATGCGATGAAATATTTAACAGGTTCTGTTTGAAATCGCTATATCTTTAGAAAAGGAAAAAGCGATAGACATCATTTTAGGATTAACTTGTTAATAAAATGCGATTCTTTCGAAATCCGTCATTTGCTTTGTCATCGCAAAAGCGTTAATAAAAGCTTAAAAAAACCGACCTCAAAACTTGACTGGTATTCTGATTTTGTAGTCTATTCATTAGGATATCCAGTAATACATACTTAACACGGGTTCCACCAAAAACATTTAGAGCGGTTCAAGCTAAACCGAGAAATAACGGATTTCTTTCTGGTCAATGCTGCTAGATTCATTATGGAGCATACGTTAAATCGCAAATATACCACCCTTCCCTTAATTACTCAGCGTGAAACCTGATTTTACATTGATCATTAGGCCAGAATCCATCAAAAGAAATCTCGAGTTATCTAACAACTGGTTAAATATTTTGATGGAACCCACGGTTAGTTTGTTAAAATGAGAAATAACCCGGTACTGATAGCTGAGAGAATGGGCTTATCAAACAGTTTCAACAAGAGTCAAATCGTTTGTAGCTTTCTGAGGGAGGACACATTTCAAAGAGTGACACTGGTTTTGATTTGAGGGGACTAAATGTTTCGTCATCGAAGCCTCCTGTCCTAATCTCAGACTTACGTATACGTACTTACGTACGAAAGAAAATGTAGCCTGAACAAACAAAATAAATGACACATTCAGGTGAAATTGTATAACAGTGGTTCTCTTCGCTCTTGGATTTTTACAATTAACTTTATCTTCAATTTGTTTCTATAAGGGTGATTCTTCAAAAACGGCAAAATAACATGTTCCAAAAAAAATTCTAAAATTCTTCGAGAAATCTAACCATCTTTTGATAGGCCTTTGGCAACCTGATTTGCAACTCCAAACCGGGAGAAACCAGCTTGCTCTTGAACAACTGTCGAAAAATATTTTTTTTCAAAAATTGATGGCACCGAGTTGAGCCGAGCATTTTCACCGAGCATGAAAATGTATTAAAAAAATAGCATTGAATGCAAAAACGTTAAAGATAAGCACTGTTTCTCTTCTTCCTACCTGACTGAATGATCAAGAGCTTCGCGTAGCCTTCTCATTACAAATTTTCTCTTCTCTCCATTCCTTTCCACACTACATTCAAATTCTTGGTTTTGCCCCTTTTTTGACTAAAAAATACGTCATAATTTTGAAAATTTTGAGATATTTTGAAGACGCTCATGGGTTTCTGATGATTTATTAGAAGGAAAATAGGCGAAACCTCAATTCCGTGACTAATCCTCAACTCCGTGACATCAAATGGTAACGGAGTTGAGAATAACGGAGTTGAGAATTTTCAAACTTTGCGGGGCTCCAACCGTTTGAATTTGAAGTTGGAGCTTCATGAAGCACACATGGCTTTTGTAGATGCAATAAGCTAATACGTACGTGTTAGTTCGCCCAAAAGTGGTATTCCATTAACCGGAGATGAATGTCACGGAGTTGAGAACGTAATGTGGTTGATAACAAGGTTCCCTACCTTTAGCAAAATATCTGAAAAAATCCGACATGATTACATTCATGCCGGTTTACCTATCGAGCTTTGTGCTCCTGTTTGACATTCCTGAAGGTAAGTTAGACATCCACCGCTGCGCCGGCCATTTATTTTTTAATTGTTACAAATTACAAAATGAGTAACGGAGTTGAGAATAAGAACCGGGACCAAACTTCTGTAATTAATTTAATGGGTAACTTGGATACCTACCATTATTTGGCATGATTTCTATTTCTATTGGGGTTAAGTGAATCATAAGTACAAATTATTACTTATAAACATTCTTCCACAAACCCTAATAATGAAAAGTTTCGTTCAAGGTTCGATCGCGGGACATGTCACGGAGTTGAGATTTCATCTAATGTGATGGCAATATTTTCCATAAACAGGAATGAATCGATTCAATATACGGCTATTCAACTGAAGACTTTTGTACTACTTATTATAGTAGTAAAAAAGATTTTAAGGAAACATTATTTTTCAAAAAATTAAGATAAGACATCATTTTGCACAATCTCGGAGAATGACCCATAACGGAAAACTGCCAAAGTGTTTTTACGACTGAATCCATCCCAGCCCTGTACTTCGGTTGCCCCCGAACATTATTTGGTTAAAATTTGGCGCGCAATTTCGGACAGTTAGCAACTCTGCTGTGATGTCAGTTGTCAATGGAAATGCCTAATCAGGCTCACAGCTCACGGACTCAAGTGCTTGATGATTGGGCGATTTAGGAATAAAATTTGAAATTAATGCAGGCTTTACCTACCCTATTTGTTCATATGATGACGGAATGATGTTACGAGGCCAGTCAGACGGTCAACCAAACTGGGCGCCTGTTCAAGTAAAAATGATGATTCGGCTGCAGGCTACAGGCGCTTTTGTTGCCGTTCACCTGAAACAAACAATGGCGTTATTGACGTTTGAGCAACAATGGCGGAATAGGATAACTGTTTAATTGTGCGGCGGTGGTGTTGTTGGTGGTGATCGTGATTTCACAAGTCGGGGACGGTTTCGGTCGCCACTTTTGAGACGAGGAAAGGAGAAGCTGAACACATACCGAAATGATGACAAACATAACTCAATAAAAGACCATTCGATGCGTTTAGGCAACGTTAATAAGTTTACAGAGCGCCATTAAACTTGTAAATTAAGCTCCATTGGGATACGGGAACAGTTACCGACAACCGACAACACAATCAAACACGTAAGTAGGTAACAACGCGATTTCCGTATTAGGTAGGTACTCATTTAACTCTTATGCAACTTATGCAGTATTTTCTGCTTTTCCTCTATGTCGCGTTGGGTTGAGGTATCGGTACAGTGTTTCTATTTATCAGTTATAGTTCAGTACAAGCAGTAGATTTGGATTCGGTTGATCAATTTTTATTTAAAAATTGATGATGCGATAAAACAATAATAACGATGACTAAACACGTAAGAGATAAATTTCAAGAAATTGAAGAATAGAAAAAAATGCAGAACATAAATTTTCACACCTAATCACTCAAACAACAACCTTACACTATTATTAGATACCCTGAAGTAGAAATTCAGAAACTCAGAACCTTTTTCAGAAAATGAAATAATCCAGCAGAAGCCAGTATTTTCCATTCCGTGAATTTCAAATTTCAGGGAACTGAAGTCAAGAATTAGGCATTTCCACATGACGTCACGAGCTCGTCAGTTTTGCCAATCTAGTTGAATTTATAACCTCAAAAAAGTGTTCGGGAACAACCCGCATTGTCATGATTGGGAAAAAAAACACTTTTTTGAGATTTTGGATAACTCAGGAAGCAAGTTTGTGCGTGATAATTATTCACAAAACTTGGGAGTTTCGGAGGTTGTACCAATAACGATAAGGATGGGTAACTAAATTGCTGTAATACAGTTATGATGTTTGCACAAAATTATCTGTTGCTAAGCCTATCTAGTTTCAGGAAGTACCTGTGTCAAAAATTGTGGCCTTCGGCAGTCTAAAAATGGGAAAATCTACAGACTGAGGAATTGCTACGTCGACCACAATTGAATCCTTGAATCCTCAATAGAACAATAACTATTTGGATTCTCAAGAAATGTATCCGCTTTGAATCCGCAAGAAATCAGTTTTGAAATTAAAGCTTCACTGATGTTGTGAACTGACAATAAGGGACAGCTAGGAGTGTGATTTTCTTAGGAGATGTACGGCTAATTCCAGGAGCGATTTGGTCGAAACTGTTGAAGGTGTTATTCAAAATTGTATGATCGTCTGACAGAACCGTGATTCGCACTTGCTTGTATTTAGAGAAAGACCAATTGTTTGAGCAACAGCAATAATTTGCCGGAGGTCTTCGAGAACGATGTCAATATTAACTGGTAAAATTCCATCGTCCAAATACCAACAGTTCAATTCTGATTTCAAAGATGTTGTAACGTTTCAAAAATTGAACGATAATGGTTTGGTTACGATATCATTTTCAACAGGTTTGTGAAAGTCGGAAAGTTCAGAAATACAGATTTGAAAAGCTAAAATCCGCGTCGATCCCCCACTTGCACAAAATTATAAGAGACAGAATTTTTTTAAACAATTTTCCAGCTTCCAGCACTCTACTACCTACATCTCCAATCCCCATATTACGCAGCTTCAAGGTGGCTGGATACTTTTGAATCACCCTGTATTTGCACGAGAAAGCTCCTGCGTTTTAATTTTCAGCGCTTATCGCACCAGGCACAAAAAGGAACCTCATCTTCCTGTAACGTTCATTTTTTGATCTAAGACCACTCGTGGTCATTGGCTTAATTTAGGTCCTTGTATTCAGTTTTCCTTCATCTAAGTAATTTCTTTCTTTCATTTAAAATTTCGCTTTGCCAAATTATAATACCGTAAATTATTACTGGAGGTACCTGATACGAGTTTATCGGACCGAGCGAAAAAAGCAGCTCGTCAAAGAAATGCGCGATAAGGTCTGAGGCGCTAATAAAAAGTCTGGTAGATGGTTCAAGTTTGAAAATTTCGACGCTCGAAGAGACTTCTGGAACTTATTGCACCTGATACTTTCGTATTTTGTGATTACTCCAGCTGGAGGATTTGTAATTATCAGTGCAGTAGAAATCGGTTATTACCTACCGGATAATTCCGTCGTCGTCTGTTGTATATGCCGAATTTTGGAGCTAGTATTTTTCTTGAACATCTACGGTTTCTGTGCGGTAAGGTTTAAATACCTATTGCCATCGAGTGTAACTTATAGTTTTTTTTTTATTAGCTGATTTATTATTGTTGGATACATCTCACCGGTTTTCCGAGGGGCGTTGTGGATCCGATACTTGCTATAATTTCTTGTGAGCCATATCTGCGGAATATTGAGGTAAAGGTTGATAGATGTTGTCATTTAGTGAAAATCACGTTTTCTCCTTTTTTAGATTACTTCATCCTGGAATAGTTAGCCGTTGTGTGCTTTATTATACGTGTTACCGTAATTATTTCTGGACCCAATCACTACTGTTTCTTTTCAACATCTGAACATTTAATTGGGGTAAGATACCTCATCTTTGCCATCAAGCAAAACCATAGCGAAGTATTCTTTTTTAGTCTTTTTTCTTTGGGGTGCGAGGAAGTTTTCGTCCAATTGGAGCCCTGGTGTACCATTTGTTTCCGTTCCACTTTTCCTTTTTTTGTGGAGGACCAAGAGAATTTGACATTCTGGCGTCAAGTAGGAAGGATTTAATCCTGTTGGGACTTTCCCAGGATCCAAGCTAGGTGGCTAGAGATAAGATCCGCCATTTTGTCAATTCCAAAGAATCCCCTTAGATTGTGCGCCGTGTAATTTTTAGTGCGGCTTAATATTTCATTATCAGATAATTAATTGTTATTATTACGAGTGAACGGTTACACGTTATTAATTAAGTAGTGCTACAGCTGTATGTACAGTTGAGTTTTTCGGTTGATCGGTGTAAATTCGTGTGTAAGAATAACGTAGCAATTTTCGTTTCAAAATTATTTTAATCACGCAGGAGAATAGGTGCTGGAGTGCAGCATAGACAGGACCGGATTCGGCAGCGGTGGCCAAAAGTATTTCTTTCGTGCACGAACGTCTATACCCGAAAGGTCAATAGTTATTTTTACCTATTTTTTTAAAGTAAATTGTTGAGTTGCCTTGATCTACCCCGTCGCGTGCGGAACTTAGCCCCTTTCCCTTTTGCGCTTTTCAGATATAGTTTTGGAAATTTTGCAGTGAAGTAACCGATTTTCTGAAAGCTTGACTCTCGAGTTTTCTGTAACTGCATTTAACCTCTATCGCAATCTCGTCCTGTTCACAATCCACGTTAATTATTAAAACTGTACTTTTTTCCATAGTTGTTTTTTTGTCTACAGTGGTAGGTAGTTTTTTTTGTGTTGTTTTTTTGGAGTTGCACAATTTGTCGACTTAGGTCCTCCGACAATCGCCATATTGAGGCCAGGACCTTGGCGCCCTTCTCCGAATTTAGGTCTTTTTTTCGGAGACCGAACTCACGCCCTTGGCCGGGCACAATTGTCCAAACTAACCGGGACCAACTCTGTTTTTGTTTTGTTTTTGTTTTTTTCATATAACTGTTTCTCAGACGGGAAAGTTTGTGACATTCCGTAATTGTTTTGTGCGAATCAGTTCGAAATTAAAAGAGAGAACGTGTCGAACCATCAAAGGGTCAGTACCTACCAAGAGGATTTGAAGAAATAAATACTGACAGTCGCTTTGACACCGTAAAACGCGCAAAGGGCTAATTTGTTAACTCAGGAATTGCTCAGGGCTTCCAACTTTAAAATTCCGTAACTGCAACCGATGTTCCACGGACTGCCATTCCGGTCCCTCATGCAGCTGTATTTGGACTAAGTACGAATACCGACCCGTACTGGACTGCTCACCGTACCTGTATTTCGGCCGTCAAGCATTACATTTAATGGAGCTACAATCTACATAAAATTGCAATCCATTATTGCTCGTAGCTCTGAATTGCTGGAAAATTCCGTTCATTGCTGCGCATCTCTACACGATCACCTCACCATGAGTGATTCCTACCCACAATAGACGTCCCGCTGTTCCAACCTGGTCCAATATAAAGAGATGGAGTAAGACCTAATATTAAGCGTGCCCTATTTTCTTTTCGGTTATATTCACGTGGACTATAGTCACTGGTACCTATTCGTTATATTCTGTGAAATTTAGCTTTGTTTCTTCACGACACAACAATCTGTTGGATTATTTCTTTGCACCTTGATTATTGGTTTGAACATCGAATTTACTACCAGCTTTGAAGAGCTAATTTGTGCAATTCACTGATGTCTATGAATTTTGTATCTCAATTGTTTTTACTTGTGAATTCAAATAGTGTCTCACACCATAAAAATTTTAATGCTATCTTTTGAACTTCGACACTATTAATTTGATGAATTCTGAGATTACATTTCAAAATTATCATTTTGTACATGTGAGATAGCTGGATGTGATGTTCCAAATACCCAAAGTGATTTTGACAGACTTGTCTGTGAATGCTCTTAAAAGCTCCTTGCTGTTTCGGTGGAACTTAAAACGAAGGCACGCTTACTTGCCGTTCTGAGAAAAGATCTAGCGCATGGTTGAATTCAATACCTTCATCTTCCATTGGAACACCTCTGGAATGATTCGTCGTTCCGTATTGCCATTGGCTCAAGAAATGGCCTTACCATTTGCGAACCACACAAATGTGCTTGCGGCGGAAGTGTAGACATTTTTGGCCATCACGGTTTGGCATGCCGCAAAAGCGCAGGAAAATGGTCTCGGTATGGAGCCTTGAACGATATTTTAAAAAGAGCTCTGGTTGCAGCGGAAGCACTCCAATTTCAAAGTCTCTATCGCGTGTCATCAGGAAGGCCAAAAGTGATATGGAGAAGAACGATCGTGGAGGAGGCGAAGAAGGAGGGAAAATCATGGAACGAGGTGAAAGCGCTGTCTGAGCAGAACAGAACCAGATGGAGGTGCTTTGTGGACGCCCTATGCTCCCATGAGGAGTGAAAGGACAACATATATATATCGCGTGTCATTAACCTGTGCATGGAGCAAAATATATTCCCAGATGCTCTGAAAATTACAAATATACTGCCAGTACACAAAAAGGGAGACTTGAGAGACGTTAGTAACTCCAGGCCAATTTCAATTTTGCCAGTGTTCTCAAAGATTTTTGAGAACATCATGAAGGTAAGACTCGTCAGTTATATTGAAAAAAATTCCATTTTGAGCAATGAGCAATTTGGGTTTCGACCTAAAAAGTCCACAATACATGCATTGGTTGAGTTGGTTGAGGTTGTGTTGGGCTGTTTTGATGGGAAAGGTAGTGTCGGGGCGACAATGCTGGACCTGTCCAAGACTTTTGATTGTGTTGACCATCGCATTCTCTTGGATAAACTTTGGCACTATTGGATCAGGAGTGGACCACATGAAATGATCAGATCGTACCTTACTAATAGAAAACAAACTGTGAAAATTGATCGTAAAGAATCTAGTCTAAATACTGTGATAGCTGGAGTTCCTCAGGGATCAATTTTGGGAAATTATTTAATTTTTACTTTTTATAAACGACCTTCCATCAAATTTTAAGTCAATTTCAGATTTCATTCTGTTTGCTGATGACACAGCTTTTCTCACCAAAGCTGGTGGCAGACTTGGATGCGGTTCTGTTGCTGTATCACGGTCGCTTCCAGAATGTGTTGAGCTACGGAGTTTTATTGTGGGGAGGTTCATCCGGATCCCTAGAGATATTTAGGCTGCAAAAGCGAGTGATCAGAAGAATTATGGCTGGGGGGGATTATGCTGCACATTGTAAGCCTATATTTACCCGACCAAGGGTTTTAACTGTACCGTCTTTGTATATACTGCAGTGTCTGTTGTTTGTGAAGGTGAATGTGAGTAGTTTCAGGACAAATGCTTCGTATCACGGGTACACCACTAGAAATCGACAAAAGATAGCCGTTCCCTATCACAGGATTGAGCGGTCTCGTCAGGGCATTAATTGTCTCGGTATCAGTTTTTTCAATGTTCTGCCGGAGAGCGTCAGCAGCTTGACCCTTTCCCAGTTTAAAGCAAGAAAAAGCACTTTTTAACACAAAAAGTCTTCTACAGCTGGGATGAGTACTTGAATTACAATTTCAAGATGTGTGATGTGTTGTAACATGTGTAACTATGTACGTTATTATCCATTGGTGGCTATGCCAGTGTTGAGTCGCTATTGTTATCATCAAAGCTGGGCATCAAATCGTTAATCCGTTAATCGTTAATTAACGAAGTCAACTTTTTCGTCAACGATTTCACTTTTAAGTTAACTTGAAAAGTCATTACCGGACTAAGTAACTTCCGTTACATTCAACTTCCGTTAACTCAAGTCCGTTAACGTTAACTTGTATCTCCATATTTGTCTTTTGAACCCGAAATAGAGAAAATCTGAAAGAATGGAGTGAAGTTTTCAATTGTTAAACCAGTAAAAGATTACTCTATCGAACACCACAAACATTTTCAGAACTGGAAAATCTTGTCTCGAGATATCCTCATTTTAACATAGGCAAAATGTTGGGGTGGTCCACTTGTATTTTGGCCCAGTTTGGTAAGGTAGGTATATAATGCTGGTGTAAGGATAAGGTATAGTCTCGTCGGGTTCAGGGTGGTGTTCTGTTGACGTTAACGGTTTAACGTTAACTTCCGTTACATTTTCAATCAAATAACTGATAAACGATTAACGAAGTTAACTTTTTCGTTAACGTTTGGTTATCATTTTTTTTCTATGATGTGTACAATCTACAATGAAACATACAAATAAAATAAATACACAATACAATACAATACAATACAATACAATACAATACAATACAATACAAAAGTGCCGTCGATCTTGGAGCCTCCCGGATGTTTTAGCAGCGATGGAAAGAGAGTCGACGAGATGACATCAATTCCTTGGAAAATGGGAAAAGCACTTCTATGGTGGCATGACTTGAATCTGTGGATACAATATGCTACAATTATATTGGCTGATGCATGTATCTGTACTCCAATTATTGCAATACCTAAGCTTATCAGTTTCAACTTGAACATTTTGAAAAAGTAAAAAGTTAGATGCTATCTAACCTGGAAAAACAACCATGTGTCCAAACCGACACCTTATGATGGTGTATTCCGATGTTTTCCCACATTATTAATTTATTGGGTTTGCAAGAGGTACTTCTTATTTTCACTAGAATAGCCCCAATTTTAGCACTTTGTTGATTCAGTTATGTCGATTGTGTTGGATATCAATAGTTGTTGATGGTGATTGCAAATTATTGCAAGCACGTTCTTGAGTTCTCGACACCAAGTCATATCTCCCGAGACCGAATTCCTTAGGACCTTAGGTTCAGTATTTTTTTTTTTTTTTAATTGTCTTATTTTACGAGGCGGCATTCAGCTATAAGCTGCTCTGCCATGCAACCTCGGGGACAGCACAAAATATCCATGGATGAAGTAGAATTCGAACCCACACAGGGCAGCGCGAATGGTTTGGCTTGCCATCACCTGTACCACTCGGCCACCACCGCTCCAATTCTGCGTCTGTTTTGTATTTCAAAGGGCGAAATCAAGTGGAACAGCCAAAAAGTTGAGTCATTTAAATTGTTGTATCTCCTAGAAGAAGTCACAAATTTTGATGACTTTTTTTATGACGATGCTGATTTCTTACGACTCAATACCAAACTGGAGGCGCAAAGTTAAGACGGCGTAAGTTACCAAATACAGCGGTTTATTTGCTTGATCACCATGTATATTGGAATGTTTCTAAGACCGATAACATACACAAACAAGGCTTGCTACTGCCGACTAGCAAAGAAATAGGCGGCATCGCCGGCTACAATACGGATGGCCATCAGTGCCGGTTACCAGGCAAATAGCCGGCTCCGGTTACAATACATGAAGCTGGGGCCGCCTGTAGAGGAACTTTTTTATTTTTATTCTTTTTCCCGTCGACGCAAGTCAAGTATAAACCTGGGCATGTACGCCACTGTGTTTCAAGCTGAACTGATCACAGACGAATTCACAGCATGACTGACAGGCAGCATTGAGGTACACTTGAAAGAAGTTCTGAATGGAGTATTATACTAAAAAAAATTTTTGATTGAAATGAAAACTACATTGAAAAATAATTGACCCGTGGTTTTTTATTCAGTCAAAAACCGAACCGTTTGGGCGCAATAAATAAATAACATCAACTAGTTCTGACGTCACAGCGAGTCACCGCCTATACTGCCTGTGTAAATGACGTCAGAAATAGGCAGAATATAGGAATTTCGTTTATTCATTGCGGCCAAACGATACGATTTTTGGCTGAATAAAAAAAATACGGGTCACTTATTTTTCAATATAGTTTCTGATTCCATCGAAAATTTTTTTTTTTCAAAAGTATAATACTCTATTGCACAGATGCACTGGTGATATTACCCCTAAGGTGGGGTGCAGCGAATTAAAAAGGGAGTTTCTGGACGCACCGCAACACAGTAGCAGTCATGAACTGGTCAAACCTGAACGGGCGTCTAGCTTAGTTAGCCTAGTTCAGCCTATTAAGAGGTTTGGGGGTTAAATAACCGGAACTGACCAGTGCACTGTTTACAGGCTCAAACTACGAACTATAATTAGACTTAGCTGGAAGCCTGAGCTCGGGACCGGTCTCGAAGCTACCGCGCTGCAAAGGAACTCCTAGAATTCTAACTGAAAGACCACTATTAGCTCCGGACGCTTGAGCTTGAAGTGCCACAAGTGACGGGAAATATACCGGGTCACGGCAAAATACAGGAGTACAAAGGTGTTCGTAGGATAAGAAACAGAAGAACCCTAAAAATCGAAGAGGAACGTGACATATTGGCTTAGGGCTGAATTTCAAGTTAGCAGCGCAACTTACGTCACTCATTTACGGCATCGATAAGCCAATCGTCGCATCCTCGATCGCATCGGATTGTGTTATGTTGCCATAGTGACTGAACTTACGCTACACTTGCGCGGGCGGATCTCTGACTTGAAATCTAGTCCTTAAAGATTTGCAAGGAATTTTACCTTCGCCTATCGGAAAGGGTCTGCTTGTCAAACTTGGAGAAAAGGACAACTGTTGCGCTCGGGATCCCAATATTTGGTCTCGTCGTGCTAAGCTAAGTAAACTTATAGCCGACTTTCCGTTTCATCCAGCTTGCAGAAATCCTCATCAATGAGTTCGTTAAAAATACTTCAACGACCACAGCTGAATTTCGACGTCTATCTTACGTTTTCAATTTTTCGATTTTCCGCTGTCACTTGTTTCCCTTGCAACGTAGCAATAAAATTCATCTTGCTATCATCGGGTCATCCTAGAATGGGTGCCGGGACATCGCAGGGTATTGAGGGAAATCAAAAAGCTGACATCTCAGCTGAAAGAGTGGCTGAAGAAAAAATCGGTTGTGTCCGTGATGTATAGCTTCTGACATTTGTTGATAGTGACACTTTCGTTTGACAAATGACAGTCAAAAACTAATGGGTTCATTCGACGGTGAAACCATGTCTGTGTACAAAATTTCAAGTCGATCGGATAGACGCGACTGTTATCGTGAAAGGTTACAGACACAAACACACACACACACACACACATACATACATACATACATACATTCATACATACATACATACATACATACATACATACATACATACATACATACATATCATGTATATACAGACAGAGATCATTCTGGAAAAAGTCTTATTCGTCATAGGGGACCTCAATACGGATAAACCCATCAGCTAATCGGTATTTTGGGTGCAACACCTGAGCCCGAAGAAATAGCTCAGGCGTCTTCAAGTCTGGTTTTTGCATTTGTGGAGGATACCAGATTGATGGAGTGACGAAAATATGCATGGGGGCATAATACGCTTTTAGCTTTAGTGCAACAGGATCATGATTGAACTACCCCCCGACGATTTCATCGATGATTATTTAATCATGATGAATAAAAAAAATTATAACGTACCCTCTAATTCAAAACCAATAAATAAATAAAAATTTTTTATTAATCTTTTGTTACTATATAACATAGATGAAGATAAGTCACAGGTTTAATAATAATACAATAAGTACACATATACCGGGTGACCATTTGAAAACTATCCACCTTCAATATCTCCAGATTCCTAGTGCAAATGTCTTTGAGCAAAAACAAGTCGATTATTATATCGAGGGGGACATCTAAAACATACATTGGAGAATTTATATCTTAAGCCTCCTCGCCCCCACTCACCCCAACTTTGAAATTTCAAATGACACCACCTATCTTGCGATACATAAAATTAAAGAGAATTGAATTCTCTTTCTAAAAAAAATATTTTGAAATTTTTCAACCCCATCCCCCGTTCTTCCCAAAATTCTCTGAGTGTCCAAGTTAATATTCTTGACCTCCATTTCCCTTCAATACAGTAAACGTCATCCTGCACAGCATCGAAAGAGAAAATTTTCTATAAAAAAAGTGCCACCCAAATTTACCCCTTCGCTCCCCCCACCTGACCTCAAAAATTTAAAATGTCAATACCCACTTTGTAACACATCAAATTGAAGGAAATTGAATTCTCTTCCAGAAAAAGATTTTTTCACAATTTTTAAAGCCCCCCATTTCCCCCTAGAATACTCCAAATAGCCAATTTATTGGGAGAGGGGTAGAAAATTTCAAAAAAATTCTTTTCGGGAACAGAATTCAATTCCCTCCAATTTGATGTATCACAAAGTAGGTGGTGTTTCGTTAAATTTGGGAGTTGAGGTGGGGGAGAGCAAAGGGGTGAATTTGGGTAGCACTTTTTCCACCGAGAATTCTCTTCTTCGATGCTATCTAGGATGACGCCGACTAAATTGAGAGAAAAATGAGGGGTCCAGAATATAAAATGGGACAGTCAGAGAATTTTTAGGAAAAAAAGGGTGGGGTTAAAAAAATTTAAAATATTTTTTTCAGAAAAAAAATTTAATTTCCTTCAATTTGATGTATTGCAAGGTAGGTAGTGTCATTTGAAATTTCAAAGTTGGGATGAGTGGGGGCGAGGAGGGTGGATATAGAAATTTGCCAATGTATGTTTTGGATGTCCCCCTCGATATAAAAAACGACCTGTTTTTGCTCGAAAAAATATTCACTAGGGATCGGGAGTACAAATAGGTAGGTACTCGGATAACACCGTCTACAGGCTCAAGCGATTTAAATGCAATTCAACGTCGACCCCGCCGCAAATCACCGAAGAACCCCCGAAGCTCCGCCAGACTGTAGAAGCAATGAGAGGTCAAAAGGACCTTAACCTCGATTAGAATTCCTTAAAATCCGCGATGTTACGGAACTCAGGGGGTAACTCACCAAACAACCTGCAACCAGCGGCGAGAGGCGATCTTTCGTAAAAAGTATGCTTATGTGCTAAAGGTCTTATCATTCCTCTCTGCCGCGTGCAGTAATCGTGGACATCTCCGTTCAAGGTAAGCACCGACCTATTTCCAAAAGCATAGCACAAAACTTTCAGAATATAAATTGACAGATATAAACAGAATATTCCCTGCATGAGGCTCTGAAAGGCAAACCAAACATCGGCCGCACTATCCTTTTTTGTGCTCTCAGGACTCTTCCGACATCAGTGGACTGGCCCCATACCACAACACCGTAGGAAATGACGGACTGGCAGACTGCGTAATAAGTCTGGAGAAGTATATCAATACTAACCGATTTTCTGAGAGTCAAAAGCATGTAACAGGAAGAGGCCAGCCTTGAGCAAACCGTATTGACATGACCGCAGAAGCCGAGATCCCTGTCGAACACCACCCCCAGAAGCTTACACTCAGCCGACACACTGAGCCCTCCAATGCCTACCGACGGTCGCCCATGAGTGCCGAAAAACTCTACACAAACAAGTTTTTGTTAATGTTAATAATATGATTATTGCGGCGACACCACTCCCGAAACTGCTCCACAACAGCGTTCAAGCGTAATCCTGCACGCTTGAAGCGAATAACCAAGTGATCATCTTAATAGACTTACAGCATGGAGACATGGCTAAGCTATGCCTTGCATATGCAGCCGATTGTCAAGATGTTTTTGAAACCTCCAACCAAGATGTTGCACAAAGCCTCTACACGGTCATGAAAGCGGAACAATCCGTTTGCATTGATCCTCGTTGAGCTAGGCCTTTTTATCATTCGTGCGATTATAAATGTTTTTTCGAATAGAATCGGTTTGATGTATCTTCCAATTTCTATCGCCTTCGATTCCTGTCTTCGCCGTTTGATGTACGGCATGTATTCACACGCATCCCGTCATAAAAGTCTGGTTGTTTATTTATGGGCGCGTGATGGTGACGTTTTAGGAAATTTCAATCAAGAATCGGGAAGCAAAACTGGGGCCCGAATCTGGTTTTCCTGCGGGTCCAATCAGATTTGGCGGCGGTCGCTGTAAATATCAAGTGTATCTCATTTCATATGTTCTATTAGCAGTTTGGAAATTTTAGGGTTTTGCCGGGATACACCAATTGTATGAATAAATTCAAATTTTGAAGGGCAGATGTTTTAAGACGGTTCCTTGCAGCTTTTCTATCTGGATGCAAGAAAGGGGATCCGGGGTGAGGATAGTAAAATCTATCATGATATGGAAATAAGAATTCGGGAGTTTGATAGCCTCGGGTATGGAGCAGCGGTCGATAAGGCGGCGCGGCGGTGGCGTGCTGGAATATGGCACCCACCCACCGCCTCCCTCTTCCGTCGTCGTCCTTTTTACCATTCAAAAGCTGGCAGCTGCTTAAGGTGATGGTGTCCGAGAATTGCTGAATATTAATGAATAATGGGCCACAATGGCCTGTAATTCATCAGGGAAGGCGAGCACTGAAAGCACGCACAAGCTGTTGGGTCGCCCTGAACCAACAATCGCTTCAGTATGGGTATTATGATTGTGGATATCTCTAAGAGCTGGACGTGAAGCGGGATAAACGGTAACAGTATGGGGGCATATCTGGCGTCTCCCAAGCATAGATATTGCTGGGCCTATGATGCACAGACACATTAATCATTTTTAGCTCACTCTTATTTGTGTAAAGAGAATATCTAATATTCATCCTCAAGTTCTATAGTCTGGGATGCTGTTACACGTCAAATGGCTTTCTTTTTTTTCTCTGGATGTTGAGGTCCTTACACGCGTTACACGTGACACCTTTTTGTACATCTGTCATTTATGAGTGATTATTATTAGGCTTACGAAATCTGGTTCGGAATGTACTTTAGTGGTTAGCTACTTGAGAGCAATCAATATGAATTTCCATCCAGAATCCAGTATAATTATCTTGAATGCAAGCGCGGGTCTGCTGCTGCTGGGATAAGAAAAGGAAGTTTGAAGAAAATTCGTCTGTGAGTCCTGACGTTCATTTACGGAATATCACAAATCATGAGCAGACGGATCCGCGTGTCGTACTATTTTTCCATCCTGGAGGCATGCTGTTGAATGGAAAGCCATATTGTCTTGGTATTTGCGTTGCTGCTGCTGATGGTGAGGCTGCTGCTGCTGTGTCGACGATGACTGGTTGGCTGCTGGAAGGAGGAGAGGAGGGAGGGGGGGTGCTGGGACGCAGCCGGCACCCATGATTGAGCCGCATTCTCTTGTGCCGGTGTGCGTTCCGTATTATTTCTTGGGTGACAGTTGTTTCGCGAATTTGACGTGGTGGTTTGCCGAGGGACTTCGCCCGCCTCTAATTAGAGATGTTTGTACAGCTGCACCGCATTTTACCGACTTCGTTCTCTCCGGCTCTGCCTCCTCACTATACGTGCCACTCGTCAACGGTGTGCTCGTTTGTCATTTCCAAGGAATTTATAGTTGCGTCCTACGACCCCGCCATGATGGATCGATGCAGGAGCATAATGTCACACTACTTGATGCCGAAAATCGCACTTCGCAGTTCGCACCCGCCACCCGAAACCTATGCACCATCACCGAGGAAGCCGACCGCCGACCTATACGTCCTATACCTACACGGTCAAACTGTCGACGGCTGGTTCCTCCGCTACGGTCATCCCCTCGAAAACGACTAACCGCTATGAAGATTAACCGCAATTATTCCAATTACTTGCACCTGATGAACAAGCCGGACCCAAATTCACCCCTCAAATGATACACACGGACCCCTCTAATGGCAGCAAAATTCGCATGAGGCGTGCTCTTTGAAGCCGAATGTCCAATGATTCAAGTCAAAATTAAATTGCGCGTATTAATTGATTCGCACCGGAATTACCAAATTACCTTTACTGTCCCACTTCCTTTTCACCCCAAATTTACCTACATCCTACACGAATAAAAAAAAACGTGGGTGCGTGACGGTGACCATAGTCACCCTCGGAAGAAGTGGAACTTCTATAGGTATGAATCAATTAGCAAACAACGTTCGAAGAGGTGTTATTCTTTTCGTACTCCCGCTCCGCTCCCTAACGGTTTGTAGCATCTTGTTTTTTTTATCATCAATATTATTATTATGAGTCACTTGAAGGGCAAAATACTTTCAACATGATTTTTTCACGATTAGACTTTTTTGTTTCTTTTTCTCGCTGCGCTCGGCGCTTAAACTTCCATTCTCCGTCACATGAAGCTCACTCATACCCCAAATACAATACATATTTATTTTCAATATTTTCATCAATAATATTCTCCACAAAGTTTCTATCTTCCTGCGGTGCCGGTGAGCCGACGAGGTCCGTCTGTCCAAGGTACACATAATAATTAGGCGAATGTGACATCGTGACGGATTTTCTTACTGTACGATTTCCCCCGTTATATTACAGCACGGTGGAAACTGTCTGGTAGGCACAGCATGGTAATCTAATAATCTCCACATAGTATAAGAAAAAATATGAAATGCATATGTATGTACCTCGTAATGTGATTTGAGGTAACTACGTGGTTCTAAAGCTCCTACGATATTATCTTCTCCAATCACAATAAGGCCGTAGGTTAAATTGAAATATTGACAGAATTGATGAGTATTTCCATTTATGTGCTCGCCACCGTTATTTAGAATGTCACATTCAATTGAGGTGAAATCAAACCATTCAAAAAATTAACTAAGAATAATGTCAAAAATCAATTTCCAAAATTAAAAATTTGATTATCAAACCAGCATATCATCGCTGCAATTTTTCGATCCTTGTAATCAGGTACACAGCATTTTTTTCATGAACTACATGTGATTTCATGTTAACAATAACGTTGTAACAACGTTAGTGTTGTTATTAACAACGATGAATTATTAACAAAAACAGAACCACAATAATTCCTGTTCCATTCCTGACGAGCGCCACACAATGGATACAATGATAACTTTTAGCCAAGTCGAGAACCATTTCTGCCGGGCCACCAGCACCATAACACCATAACATAATAAGTCCAGTGTCGGCGATAAGCATTACGAAAATAAATTAATCATTTTCGGTTGCAAATGACACTACCATGAGTTAGGATTCCTCGATCAAATCAAATTTTTGTTTATGATGGAAGCTGTTGTACGTAAAACACAATGCAAGCGGGAAAAGAATACTAACTGTAAAAAATAGAGCCGAACGCCGCAACAGCTTCTTCTTCCATTTCCTGGGACGACGCTGGTCATCCCTAGGTCAGACAACGTTACAGGCGTTCGTTACAGCCACTGATGCCATGAACCGAATTCACTCCCATGTGTGGTTCTGCGTTAGTTGTGTGTTGTGATCTAGGCGCGAGAATAGAAGTTCCACTTCAAAAAATCGTCATCACTTTACCTCTTGCCCAGGGGGTGGTCATTGTATTCTGACAGAATTTTTATGCTCAACTACCAGTCCAATCATTATAGGTTTTAATCCTGAATAAATTTGTTACTATCACTATTACTACATACTAGTAATGGGCGCTTTCCATTTAAAACATTTGTGACGGTTTGTGTCAGCTTGAGTTAGCTTGTGTCGATGAGACAAAGGAACACAGATCAAATGGAACGCATTTGTGTCGATTTGTGTCGACACAAGTCGACTTGTGTCGGTAAATGGAAAACGCCCAATAAGTCCAACAATAATATTTTACTCCTCCTCGACTTCTTTTTGTCAGAGGAGGGTACCCTTTTCATCAAGTGTTTTTTGCATTTGGTCATATGTACACAATCATAATGTTAGTTATCAGTGATTAACATATTTTCATTATTTAATACGTAGCATAATCCAATACATATAACAATATACACACAATCATTAACACTTGGCTCAGGAAAAGTTCTTCGGGAACGGCCGGGTTTCGAACCGAGTAACTCTTGCAAATGCTATAACCTGCACTTGTTGACATTAAATCTTGACTTATTGTTGAGGCACCATAACTTGAAACAATCCATTCTACAATTTACTTCAGAGTGACATCTGCATGTTGTTTGTCAATCTCCAATGCATGTCGGTAGGGAATACGACCACTCTCCTTGTTCCAATTTTGTGCTACTTTGAAAATAACTTTTGATAATGGAAAATTTTTATTTAGTTTTAAACACTTTCAGAGACCAACACTGGCATTCAATACTTTATCCAGTCATTATGGCCTCCATTATGGTCAACCATTGATATATAAAATATTAATTTCATAGCACTCTAGACTAGAGGTAAAAAGGTTTTGATCATACCGTATTTGAACAGCCAACTAAATGGACAAAGAAAATCTCACGATCTCACAAAAAACTTTCGATTTTTGATGACCACCCCCTGAGCAAGAGGTAGAGTGATGACGATTTTTTTAAATGGAACTTCTATTCTCGCGCCTAGATCACAACACACAACCAACTAATTCACTCACACATGGGAGTGAATTCGGTTCATGGCATCAGTGGCTGCAACGAACGCCTGTAACGTTGTCTGACCTAGTTATCATTGTTTGATAGAGACCTATTTCAGTAAACTTTGGTTCAAATTTGAATAAAATCGGCTAAACGGTTCAAAAGTTATGCACAAAAAACTGTTTAAAAAAAACAACTTTGAAGGCCTGTATCTCCGTTTTTACGTTTGCGAGAGTATTTTTATCAAAGAAGTATCCCTTATATTTCAATTCTCTACCTCACTGTGAATTTTGTTGCATTAATTCCGGGACAGCCTGTATGGTGGACACTTACGCATTCGATTGACGTTTGCACCACATCGATATCTCTTTTGGTTGAGACATGATTCTCCTAATTCTTGATCACTTTTGAACATATTCAATATGGACAATACAAGATGGCGGCAAAGTAGCAATGGGGTCTTATACCATAATTTTTTTATTTCCGTAAACTAAAGTACAGCGTGAAATAACCACAGACAAAGCAACATAGTGTTACGTATTTCGCGTACGGGTTCGAATATAATTGAGACGATCGTTTGTTTCAAAACACACACTGTTTATTACTGCGTACTACAGTAAATACACGCCAAAACTCGCCAAAATACTCGCTTGCCCGCTCGCGGTCTCTCCCAATTCAACACTGACTGTCGCACTGTTGGACGGTGCTTTTATATGCCTCCGATTCGCGTTCCCGAACTTTCTATCATCTTCCAACAATTTCCATAGTGGCCCGGCATATCCGGTTTCTAGACCACTCCTGAATAATCACACACATTACCCGTATAATTCTGCCGTGCTCTAGAACCGGCGCCTCCGCCAAAATGGACAGATCTGTCTCGATCGAGCGTTGGAGTCTCCATGTATTTCAATGCTATCGAGTTTACTCTAAAAATGTCCAGAGCTCCGCGCATTTGTACACTGTGGCTGTGGAAGAGTCCAGAAAGATCGCGTGTTTACCAGTCTGCACGGGATCGCCGCTCGTAACAATAGTGTCTCAAAAGCAACTACTTTTCTTCAAAAAAAAAGGTGAAAATCAGAGCGGTTTGATTTCAACGTCTAGTGACGTAGCTAGACGTTGCGTGTTGCTATGACAACGATGCAGTTGTTGCTGCTGATGGGCTGCTCAAGGCTGCGCTCATGTCGGCTTTGTCCATGCTTGATTTAAACCGATAGACTGGAAGAAGCAAAACTTCAATTGAGTACTTTTTTTCTAGGCCGAAAAAATTTTCATTTGTATTTTAGCTGCACAGTTGCTGATTTTATCTATTCAAGCAAAGGCCAATACAAATAAAATCGTATTTTGTGATTCTTGTATACGACCCCATTGTCAAAAATTGGATGTATCTCTTGATGTGGTTTACATTGCTTGCAAATTTCATTCAAATCGGATCACTTTTAGAGAAATTCAAAATGGCTGATCAAAGATTGCGGCAAAGTAACAAACAAGTGAGTATGATTTCACGTGCGTGAGTCTCAGTAGCGCATTTTCTCAAAGAGGCATATTGTGAATGTAAAGAAATTTGGTTGAAGGAGAAAAACCACTCTTTGTCCACTCTCTTCAATCAAAACTCATTGTGATATTTTGTTATCGGAATGGGGTATTTGTCCCACCTCTTTAGGGAGGGTTGACTACCCATTCAAGAATTCAATAAAAAAATAGGGGTCGAGTTGCACATTATTTCAAGTCTTTTGATTGTCCTCACAATAGTTGAAAAAAATCGAATCCATAACCCATTCGGAAGTTACGAATTTTCCAAAATCGGAACAAATTTTTTTTGCCAACATTGTACTTGAAAAATCAGTTGACCCTTTAAGTAAACGTCTTCGATAAGATAAGACGGACACCAAAGTTAAGCAATCATTTCTCACCCCACAGTTGCACCTAAGCTAGAGTTAGAGGGTGAAAATACCCTTCTGAAATTTTCAGTCAAAAAAGAAGCTGAAATAAGTAATACTATTCCTAAAGACCTTACTTAAATTCTCTCTCAAAGTTTGAAATAATGGGTCAAAAATTAGCCTTAGACCCCTTCTACCTCCTGTCCTAACTTAATTCCAACCATGGGGTGAAAAATGCTAATTTGAACTATGTGTCCATGTTTTTTCTCAGTCTAAGATGTTTGGGTACTGAAGGAACCAACTGGCATTTCAGATACAATGTTGATGACAAAGAAAAAACATCTAACTTGGGAATGGGTTGTTAGATTTCAATTTTTATTTAAACTAATATAGTCTGCAGGTTTCATAAAAATGACAAACATAGTATAAGAAGCTAAAAATTCAAAAAACCTCCAAGTTGTTCAATGTGGTGTTAAACCCAGGAAGTAAGTGAAGGGGGGGGGGGGGTGACTTTACGCTACGCTGTATGGGCTGTCGTTTGCTCCGGGAAAAGTATTCAACTGATAGAAGGATTATGGCGTAAGATAAGGTTGAGTTTTTCGTAATCGCATTTACGGGCGACCCCTATGCATTTTTAATAAAAAAATCTACCGCGTCAGCATAACCGAAGACGCCCATCACTACGGTTCGTTTCAGGAAGAGGGGGGAGGGGGACGCTCGGCGGCGCATATCCCTGCGAGAGATGTGAATTAAAATACTTAAAGAATTAAGGCTGCAAATTTTCGCGGAGTTGTCACACAAATCTTGTCATAATCAGATTTAAGTACTTCATCGTAAAACAGTCTCCGCGCAAATATTCCACCACAAAATTATCAAAAGTTTTCAGCTTCTCATCTTTCGAGTTTACAACTCCTTTATGCGTGCGAAAAAGTTTTGTGCCGGCGGAATAATCAATAGAGAAGAAACTCGGAATCGTCTCTCGGTTTTGGGGTGAAACGACAAAAAGTGGCATTATTGCCGTTTCCAAACCGCGATATCTAATTAGCGGCTGAAATTTCAGCTCCGAACATTTTTTGTTTGCGCGCTGTGTGCGTTTGCCATCCCTCTTATTCCCAAAAATCTTTCCAACTTCGTTATAAAAGAATACCACTTGCACTTGACTATTTATGATATTTGAATAGGAAAAGCCATGCGGGGGCACAATCAAATCATGATTGAAGGACGGAGTTATATGAATCTGATGACGCGTGAAAACTTGTCATAATATCACGATACATGAATGGAAAATTGATGTGGTGACACCTCGGCAAATAATAATGATAATAATGATTGATTTCCCATTTTAGCAAAAAAATAAAATTCGGGATAAAATTTTACAAAAGAACACAATCACATAGGTATATTAAAAATGCACTAGCAATCCTAGCAAAGCCTGCTACAATAAATTATGGTCGGAGCCTGGGTGCTGGGTGAGACAATGTGTTAGTGTTGATGATATTATCACTGCACATGCACAAGTATCTGGACAGGAGGACTCATCACCTGCTATGGAAACCTGAGGGTTTGTAGGATAAGGACTCAGATCTCGACTCATATCCTTTACAGTTTTATGCAGATGCTAGATGGAACTCTTGGTCTTGAGTTTTCGCACTTCCCATTCGTGCCGATTGTTGGGGCCATCGTTAAGGCTAAAGAGGACTGAAATTGAGTACCAAGTGTGCGACAGAGAGAAATTACATCAAAATTACATTACAGATTCCGATTCTATTTGATGCACTAGTCAAAAAAAAAATGAAGAAAAAATTCAATTTTTTTTTCAATTCCACAAATTAATTTTGATTTTTTTGAAAATCGTTTTTAGAATTTCTGTAGCACAAATGGTGTCCTCCGAAACACATTTTGAAAATCTCTCTTTGTTATTTGCCGCCCGCTGCAGCTGTTCTCCGCGATGAGTCATTCACGGTATAGGTAGTGATCACTTTCTGCATACATGGTGTTATGATGTTTTCTGAGAAATAGGCGATGTAAATAGCAGTAGTGAAGATTTGTGACATCGTGGTATTACGTCGATATATTTCGTTGCTACGATTTTTGAAATTGTAATTTTTTTTCAAGTTGATCATTTCTCTCACGTGATCACAGTATCTAGATCTACAATCTACTGATACTCCAAGATACTTATATCTGATTATAAAGGGACAAACATTGTAAAATCATATTGCAATTGAAAAACAATAGGCTGCACAAATGTATTTAAGACTATATACACTGGAAGTAAATAACAAAATTGCAAATAACTACTACTACTACTACTACTACTACTACTACTACTACTACTACTAGTAGTAGTAGTCCTACTCCGTCTGAAGTCTGTTTGTCTGTCTGTTCTTCCGTTTGACTCCTGTGTGGATATCTGACTGTTTGTTTGTGTGCCTGGCTGTCTGTGTGGTTATCTTCGTGAATGACCTCAGCTCATTTGATTTTTGTCGAAATCGTTCCATTAGAATGCACTTGTTTCGTATAAAATTCGTATTACGTATCGTAGTACGATACGCGTTTGAGTGTCGAAAAGTCGCCAGTAAGAACCGTTGATGGAAAAAAGTCATGACATTTCAACTTTCTCGAATGGGCATGCTCCTACAAAGCTCGCAGATCGATGATCTCAGGCAGTAGAATTTTGATATAGAAGTCATTAAATTTTGTTTCTATTTTGTCAGTCCAATATGTCCTACTTGAAAATAGTGATTGTGTGTCCGTTTAAGCTGAGAATTTCTCTCCAAACAAAATTGTTGATTGGTCTGTATAGCTTCCTGTATGGACTTTTGTTTTACCGACTTACGACATTTCACCTTGATGATAGCACCATTCTGATGAGGAAGAAGCCCGTCTGGCGATTCCGAAAGATATCCATGGGTCGGGTCCACAAACAGGCCTCATAGTTCAACTTTATTCCGTTTAGTTCAGTTCTAATTAAACCATACAACTTTTTTCTTACGGTGTAATTCTCTAAAAAAATACGTTCCATAAAGGCTGTTACGTTGTTATTACCCAGGCAACAGCCAATTGCCGACACGAATTTTCACATAACAGAGCGTTTAGGAATGTTATTTTTTCCAGAATAGCACTATTTCATCATTTCATCTTTTTTTCTATCTTGAAAGGTAAGGCCGTTATGGGATCGAGCACCCTGTATCTTCCCATAGCTTCCAGTTACTGGGTTCAATGCCTGTTTTAAATTTCCATTGAAATAAAAAAAAATTGAAATTGACTGCTCCCGATGGGCGACAGACTGCTGAGATAAGGTGCTTGTACATGCACCAAGGTGCACCGTTGGTATAGGTATGGGTGAACTTTTTTTTTATTTTAGAATGTTTCAAGAATTTGATTTCAACAAAAACTAGTTTTAGTCATTGTTGTGAGCTGCAGTTTTCTATAACATTTGAAAAGTATACATCTCTGTGACTGTTACTTCTTGATTTACATGCCAACTTGACGGATAGCGTTTTCCATCTCTCGTAATAATTATGTACAGAGTGTCCTGAAATAAGTGTTACAAAACTGGCAGGGAGATATAAAATTGAAAAATAAGAGGACTTTTGTCGATAAACAAACCCTTCCAAACGTATAATAACGGAGATACAGGCCTTCAAAATTGTTTTTTTTTAAACAGTTTTTTTTACATAACTCTTGAACCGTTCAACCGATTTCAGTCAAATTTAAACTGAAGTTTACTGAAACAGATCTCTGTTGAACAATAATAACGCATTTTATTAAACATTTTTAAGGGCGAAGATAACAGGGGGTCCCCTCCCCCTTTTCCCCCTATTTTTGACCTCCCCAAAATATTTTTGGAGATTATTAAAAATTTTGAATTTTACGTTCAATCTAAAGAAAAAAGTTACTCTCGCAAAATTTTGATAAGAGGCTTAGTTTTAGGCTTAGCAAAACATCTCGAAATCGCCACTTTCCTGGGCCTAGAAATTAAAATTCAAGAAAACCTATGATTCTTCAACTGGAATGAGTTTTCTGGGTGTTTCAAGTTGATAAATCATCATTGTCGCTGAGAAACATGGGGTTTTTCAGAAAAAAAAAACAATTTGGGCCCTGGAAAGTGGCGATTTCGTGATGTTTTCTAATGTTTTGTCACGAGTCGGAGGTCTCCTGGTGACGTCAAGTGCCGGCCACTCTAGTCGGTGCTAGGGGTGGGTTTTGGGTTTAATTTTGGACGCCAACCAGCTGCTGGTTGCGTCACAGGAGCGATGGTAATTTAGCGGCTGGTTCGCCTCAAAACCTACCTCAAAATCAGACAGAAACGTTCGCTACTTTTCAGGTGGTTGAGCTTATTCAGCAAAGGCAACTTCACACGATTCAAGTAAATTAAAGTAAACAATGATGGTAATATTCGTTTCTTTGCAAATCAAAGAGAATTTTAGAGAAGGTAAGTTAAATGAATGTAAGTAAGATAATGGTAATTAATGAACTACTCAACCAGGTATCAACACAGTAGGTGAATAAAGATTGAAGAAATTAGATATGAAAGATGTTCATGATGGAGAACACTCTACCAATCCGTAAACGTAGTGAGTCCTACCTAAGTAACTAAACCCTACAGCTAGTATATTGTGGACAATTTACCGAGGAGGAGAATAATTAAATAAGTGACTAATTTCAGCGGAGTTGGGTGTGTCTCACCAGAATCGCATCTGCTGTGTGGATCCAACGGCTGCAACCGCACGGCGACCCTTGCAAGGAACCAAACCCTGGAGCTGTACAATGCAGCTGCTAGCGGCGAGTGGGAATCGTCCCTTGGGTTGTCCGATCTGCAAGTCGTGGTGCTGCCTGCTGTTAGTTGATACTTCAGCGTGGTGAAAGTGAAGGTTGGAAATAACCGGTGCGACGAATGGCGTTAATCAGTGATTGGATACTGCTGTGATCAACTGGTGGTAATTAACTAGTGATAGTTAAATGGCTGTAGCTAAATGGCTGTAACCTACTGGCAGTAACCAACTTCAACAGTTTCAAACCCAAATATCTTGAAGGATGAAGGATGAAGCCTCTAATCAAAATTTTGCAAGGGTAACTTTTTTCTTTAAATTGAACGCAGAATTCAAAAATTGGAACCGTTCCCAAAAATATTCAGGGGGGTTAAATAGGGTGAGAAGGGGGAAGGTACCCCCCCGTTATCTTCGCCCCTAAAAATGTCTGATGAGATTCGTTATTATTATTGAAGACCTGTCTCAATAAACTGTGATTTCAATTTGAATAAAATGAACGGCTGAACGGTTCAAAAAGTATGCAAAAAAACCTGTTTTTTAAAAACAACTTTGAAGGCCTGTATCTCCGTTATTGTACGTTTGGGAAGGTATGTTTATCAACAAAAGTCCCCTTATTTTTCAATTTACTATCTCCCTGCGAGCTTTGTTACACTAATTCCGGGACACCTGTATACATTTTGTGCATAAAACAGAAAACCAAGCAGAAAACAAAATTAAGTCTCCTACTGTACTTCTTTCTTCTTTATAGTAGTTTTTCATTTATCTTACTCATTTATTTCTGTATATTCCATTGTGTGGTATTTCACCTTTGTTTTGTTTGTACGTTGGTACCTGAAGTAGGTACGGTCGTTGACGTGCGTAGCGTTTGCCGATAGGAGAGGGAGATGGCGCTGCGCTCGGAGCCGGGCGAGCGGCAGCCGCGGGCAGACAGAGAAGAGAATCAGCTGTGGTGAAGAACACGTGATTTTTCAGTGCAACTGTGCGTCGGTTTCTCCTAATTTAAGGTCGGTCTTTCTTTTATTATTGTACCGTAATTTTGGCTTTCACCTACTCATCAAATCATGTATTTTGATACACATTATGCCCCACAATTATTGTAAATAACACGAAATGCTTTGTTTTCTTTGTTCTCAACGGGCTTGCATAACCCGCAGTTTTTCCCTTTTGAAATCAAGGTGCGCTTTGCACTGCCTTGAATTTTGTCTAATTTATCTACTCCCAAATGATCTGATTGTTGACAGCAAAAGCCGTAATCCAGTGGGTGTGCTTTTTGTGCACTCATGACGTGATCTCAAGGCCGCGCTATCGCGCGTACTTCGAGGTTTCATCAATTGTTTCTTGTCCACAAGTTACGTCACAAACAGTAAGATGACAAAAGGAAACTCTGCTACGCCCAGATCAGCCGCTAAGTAGAGAACAGTACTTTTTATGATTCATTTTCATTTCATTGTTCATTGTCGGGTTATACATGAAAGTAAAGGAATGAAAGATAGACTTGCCGCTTCTCCGTGTCCTGGGGAGGGGTCCTCCACTCGTATGAATCTGCCTTGTTGAGTCTACTAACCGTTTCTCATTTGGGGGGAAATTATGTATAACGACGAAGAGAGGGCCACAGGTTGGCTCGAGTCGATTTTCTTGTATTTGTTGTTATTTCTTGTATGTGATTACTGTTTACTAACCATTGTTCTGTTTTGAATGTATGTATGTATCTGGGGGGTTTTTGATGGGTAACTTCTGGGGAATTTCGGGCGAATGCGTTACAGATACTTCTTCCTTCCAATTGCTTACAAAAGGTATGACCAACTTCAACTTCTCTACTTATTTACCTCTCTCTTGTTTCTTGTTTATTTACTTACACCTTTACTTATCGTTTGTTTCTTGTTCGTTTACCTACACCATTACTAATCATTTGTTTCTTGCTGATTCATCCACTTGTTCACGTGCCATTTATTTCTGGCTGATTTATCTACTCGTTTACAGATCATTTCTCAATTGTTGACTTATCTATCAATTTGATTTTTTTTGTTTGTAAAATGTAAAATAAATTGCTGAGCGTAAAGTTTCCTTCTGTTGTCACGTAAATAACTTGTAACCGAAGCAAACGTTTCAAAACGTTTGAAAGCAAAGCAAAAGCAAACGTTCCCCTACTTTTCATCATTTTCATAAATGACATTGGGCTGAGCCTCAGGAGCTCGTTCCTCCTCTATGCTGACGATCTGAAGATCTTTTCGCCTGTGAATTCTTCTGAGGACTGCTCTCGCCTTCAGGAGGACATCGATGCATTGGTGGGATGGTGCGCTGCGAACGGTCTTGACTTGAACGTGACGAAGTGCATGGTCATGTCCTTTTCGAGGTCCTCTGGACCCCTGGAGTTCCCATACAAGATTGGCGATCACATTCTGGCCAGACCCAGTGTCATCAAAGACCTTGGCGTGTACTTCGACCCAAAGCTTTTTTTCTCAGAGCACATTGGTTACGTGCACAGGGCAGCCTACACTACACTGGGTTTCGTGACACGGAACTCCGGGGACTTTTCCAACATCGAGACATTGCAGCGTCTCTTTTCGTCCTTGGTTTTGCCACGGCTGGAGTATGCATCCGTCATCTGGTGCCCCTACCACGAGAAATATGTGTCCTTTCTGGAGGGTGTGCAGCGGCGTTTCCTGAAGCTGCTGGCCCTCAGGGTCGATGGAGTTTACCCTTGTGTTGGTTTCCCGCAGCAGTCGTTGCTGGCCAGATTTGGTCATCGGTCCTTGGAAAACCGTAGAACGGTTGGCTACCTTCTTTTCCTGCATAGGCTTGTTTCGGGTGCGGTAACCTCCCCCAGTGTTCTTTCAAGGATCTCCCTAAATGTTCCAAGACAGGGCCTAAGGCGGAGTGATGTTTTTTATGTGAGGCCCACACAAAAGCTCTTTTACTTCAATTCTCCAGTGAACCGCCTTGCTCTGACATACAATAGGTTCCAGGAGAAGTTCGACATTTTCAACTGCAGTGCGGCGGATGTCAGGCGAGTTTTTGATTAAGATGCAATCGACGCATTGTTCTTGTCAGTGAGTAGTGTTGCGACGGATTTTCTTTTCTTCGTTCCGCGGTCACGCTATTATTGGACTTGTTAGTCTGTTGCGTGCCCGTATATATATAATAATAATAATAATAATAATAATAATAATAAAAAGGTTCAAGCACCGCTTCACGCTGACTTGATCAATGCATAACTGGAGTGACTTCTCTGTCACTTCATCATGACCCATTCACACTTAACTTTTGTTTAGATCATTTGGAAAGGGATTTTTCAGCAACCAACCAGGCAATACGCATGGGTTTCTTTGACGTGTTCTTCCCATGTGTGCCTGTCAGCAAATACGTCACTTTTCCTTCGCGATTAACTGACAGTTTGACTTGTTTCATGATTCCTTGTTTTGTTAATCTGATTTTGTGTTCATTTCATTGTTGTAAATTCCTGCATTGTCAAATAATTTGTAATGATTTTTCTTGTTTCATTTGTTTGTGTTTTGTTGTTCGTCATTTATGTTGTGTCATTTTATCACTGTCAATTCCTTGTTGTTAGGTGTTTTGAGAAAAGAAACAAATTCATTCAAAAACTTTGCAATTGATTTTCAATAAACATTCATTTTGCTTGTGATTCCTTTGCGTTTCATTCAAGAATCAAACCTCATCCCCAACGACACATTCTCATCTCGAGTAAGAACTCAACACAACGTAGGTAAAAGGTAAACAACGTCAAGAAGGAACGGGATAACGACGATCACTGCCAACATCAAAAACGGGGTAACACTACAGAAATGGGGCCGTGACCTGGATATACTACAGAATGGTGTCGAAACTAGGATCGGTACATTACAATTGATATCGAGTGACGAAGCTATTAATAATTAAAATTGAAAAAGTAACCGATTAGGTATTGCCCAGTTGCTTGTTACATTGTTGGGATTTTCTACGGGACTGGAGATACAGTCCAGGCATCAACTCTGAAATTACGACAGAGGTCTTATTTCTCGCGGACTATAAATATTGTATGATGATACCGGACGGGAACCGCTTGTGCTTGTAGGTAGCGGCATGCGGTGAACTTCAAAGGAAAATATTCAAAATTGATTTCGGTCGATACTATTTATGATATTTGAATTTTGAAAAAAGGTTGATCTACAATGTTTACCACAGAATAAGATGACTACCTTAGATTTTGAAAATACAAATTTGAAAATTTGAAAAAATCGAAAAAATTTCTCCGAAAAATACAAAAATTGAAATTTTTGACTACAGCATCAAATAGTTATATATTCTAAAAATAATAACGTTTGAATTTTTGAAATCGGTCTATTGAGTAAATTTTGAGAATGTTAATAGTTTCCGCGCCATCTCGAGTCTCAGAAACACACTATTTTTATCGTCTCATTTAGCCTTAAACAACTGTATCAGTTTATTTATTTAATTCTGCAACCAAAAATACATCTCTATAGTTAAATGCGAGAGCGCCTTACTTGCCCCGTGTTATCATGATTCGAATTTTCGTACTTTCACACGTGAATTAACACGCCGCCGCTAAATTAATTTCGATTACAAGTTCTACAGTTAAGAAAGTAATTCTTAGTTTTGTTTTTTGAACATTTTTGAATATCTTTTCAAGTTTAAACTAATTTCCTGTTTTTCCGTCCTTTTACCAGCCTTTCTGTTGTCCAGTGAGTTTGCCTTTCTGTTGTCCAGTGAGTTTTTGCCTTGCCCAATAATTCACCAACATGGAGGGTATATAAAGGAGACTGAACGAGTAGTGAAAGCTGTCAAAAAAAATGGTATGATTTTGTGTCATCAGGTTTCAGTTATAAATTTTTCCACAGCAGCGCAAGTGTTCCACTAAGGCCTAGCTGTTTAAAGAAACCTGCAATTTTCAAAAAAAATCTGGAGGGACCTGCCACAATTTATTTTGGAGGTTATTAATTTTGTCAGAAGTCAGAACAGCTGAAACTGATGCAGGGCTAAAACTCCGGTGTACCAGTGTGTGTACGTGTACCAAATGATTAATTTGCTGCTTCAGTCTGCGAGGTCGCGGAATGGGCTGGGGGTTCTTTTCACCATTTTTTTATTCCACGATTTTAGGTACACTGCCTAATGACAATGGACGGCCTGCCAGACAAAAATACCTGAATCATGTGTGGCCATCGAAAGCCTGGACGAAAGTTCTCTGGTCGGCCGTCCATTGTCGCGGCTGGCGCCGGCGGCCGGTAGCCGGTGGCCGGTGGTTCTATGGATTTGGGTACCTAGTGGAACAGTCTGAACCTCGGTCTGAACAGTACACAAAATGAGGCCCGAAGGTGAGTAAACACAAACAAGTGAGTATGCCTACACGTGCGTGAGTCTCAGTAGCGCATTTTCTTAAAGAGGCATATTATGAATGTAAAGAAATTGGACCCCGCACAATTCTTATGGAAAATGGCTCCCGGTTAAATTCTCTGAATTTTTGATATATTGTAGCTCATGAGATACTTATCAAATACCGTGAACCCCAAACTCAAATAATGAACATGTTTGAATACACGAATGAATAATGTTTTTTACCCACAGGGGGTTGAAGTTGGAGGTTTTGACGGCTTGAAAATGATATTCTGACGTAAATAAAAGCTTTGTATTTGGTTTTTTTTCAAGTTGTGTTTTATGCTTTATGTTTTTATTTGACAGAAAAATATCAACCCCCTCCTCCATCCCCATCCCCTATATACCATCACAAAATTCGAGATTACTCGTTACTGGTTTCTGTGATTTAAATTATGAATTTTGACATGAAAATTATTTTCGACCCCTAATGTTGGGGTGTCGATTTTCCAATTTTCCTCGGTTAATTTGGCTGCATTTTTGGTATTGTGTACTTCTAATTCTGCTGAACAAAAAGTTTCCATGCCAAAACTTATTCCTATGAACAGTTTTTGTTCTACAGGGGACTGAAGTTCAAGATTTGAGAGCATAAATATTGAACTTCAGTCCCCTGCAGAACAAAAACTGTTCATAGAAATAAGTTTTGGTATGAGGACTTTTTGTTCAGCAGAATTAGAAGTACAGAATACCAAAAATTCAGCCAAATAAACCAAGGAAAATTGGAAAATCGGCACCCCAACATTAGGGGTGGAAAATAATTTTTAAGTCAAAATTCATAATTCAAATCACATAAGCCATCCGCATGGCTTTTGGGAGTAATCTCAAATTTTATAATGGTAGATGAGGGTTGGGGGTGGAGGAGGGGGTTGATATTTTTCTGTCAAATAAATACATTTAGCATGAAACACAACTTGAAGGGAAACCAAATAAAAAGTTTTTATTAACGTCATAATATCATTTTGAAGCCGTCAAAACCTCCAACTTCTACCCCCTGTGGGTAAAAAACTGTCCATTATTTGAGTTTGGGGTTCACGGTATTTGATAAGTAGGTACCTCATGAGCTACAACATATCAAAAATTCAGAGAATTTAACCGGGAGCCATTTTCCATAAGAATCGTGCACGGGGTCCTTTGGTTGAAGGAGAAACATCATTCGTTGCCCACTCTCTTCAGTCGAAACTCATTGTGATTTTTTGTTATCAGAATGGGGTACTTGTCAATGAAACAGATTTGAATAAAAATTCTTTCGATTATCAATATTTTTTTGTTTGGAGGCGGAAGCTGGGAGCAGCCACTAATCAACAGTAGCCTATTCTTTCCCATTTTTAGTCAGCTATTCATATAGCGAAAGAATTAGATCGTTATGTCTTCGAGTTTATGTTTTTCATTCATCTCTCACTTTGAGGGCAGCGTGTGGGGGCGGCAGCATTCGGAAAAGTAACTGTTGCACAGTTTGAGTTGGGGGTTTCCAGATGTGTAAGGAAATATGACAAATCAGTGAAAATTATGAAAGTCGCATTTTTTTTTTGTTTGGTTGTTTGGCGGGAGCTGGAGGCGGCGACTAATCAAAAGTGACCTATCTCTTCCCATTTTTAGTCATCTATACAATATATAGCGAAAGAATTAGATCCCTAATTTTCAGGTTTGTGTTTTACATTTATCTCTTACTTTGGGGGCGGCGTGTGGGAGCGGCAGAATTTGGGAGTTCATCTATGTTTGAGGTAACATTACCATCCAAATCAGTGAAAATTGTTGAAAGTTTCACATTATCTAAGTATATACTTATCTTATCTTGAAGCCTTTGAAAGGTTTTCAAGAGGGGAGCCAAAAAAAATTAGGATTTCAATTTTTAAAATTTTTGTGACGTAATTTTTTTATTTATTCTCCCATTTTTGCAGCTATCCGAGATTCTTGACTTTTGTTTTTGTATTATGGTAAGTAATTGCTTAATCCAAGAAACGGTGTAGAAAATTTGCGAAAAAAATTAATTGAACTGAAATGATGACGTTTTTTGTAAAAATGAAACTTTTCCTTTTTTTCAAAAAAATTTGTGAATACATAATCATGTAAAAAATGGAAAAATATTATTTCTTAAAAGAAACCCTATCAGAAGTTTTGGAAGTGTTTCTCCAAATTCCAAGCCGTTTTCGAGGTATTTGGAAATATGTTATTTCTTGCGACTGTTTCTTCGTATTAGCTCCTATCACATTAAACACATCACAGGGTTCTTTTTTCTTGGAAATATATACTTCAGAACGATCAGGCAGAAGATTTCTCAGGAATTTATTGTGAATTGTAGTTTCTCCAGTGGCGTGGATCATGGAAATTCAAACCATTTCTACCCTCTCACCGTACATGCTACACCACTGGATTATTTAGAAAATATATGACATTTTGACAATATGATCATCTAAGATCACCTAGTACCATCTACCTACCTAGTAATAGTGACACTTCTTTCAAAAACTAGATGAGATTGAAGATCTTGAGCACACAATTTTTTTCGCTGATCAGATCGACAAACATTGCATCTTGCATCATCTCCTCGATCATCTCAATCATGAATGTTTCAGATACAGTATTGTTAATTGTCCCCCCAGACTCATAATTATTCATTTATCAGCAGTAAAGTTGGCTGAGTGTTGAGTGGCCATCAATGGCGTCGAAGGTATAAATGTCATCTCATCCATTTTGTAATTAATGCGATTCCGAACGTAGAAACATACCTACCAACTTATTTGTAAAACAAAACATCGGGAAAATAAAAAATACAGACCCTTATTCAGCTATGAAGGGCATAAAGCTATGTGTCTGAAGTGCATAATAAATCAGCCACATCCCCATGCATAGTAGAAATGTGCCCATATTTCTCGATTATTTGTTACAGGTAAGAAGTAAATAAGTAAGTAGGTATGTACCTGTGTTCGGGAGTTCGGGACAGCACTGATTACAAAATTGGGACAACATCCTTTCTTTCGATGTTATTGATGGTCACTCAACCAACTTCATTGTTGATAAAACGGACAATTATGAGTCTGTGGAAGGAGGTAATCAACTATAATGTACATCATGTGGAATAATAACGATGAAGATATGCAATATTTGGCAGTAGATTTGAGAAGCGATAAAGTCGTGTGATCTTTGATCTCACCGAGGTTTTAAACGGGGTGTGTCATAACAGGTGGTTTCAAATGATCATTTTGTCAAATAAAATACAATTTTCACAATTTCACAACATAGTTACAAAGAAATAGGTAGGTATGTTCCTATGTTCCAAACCATACAATAATTGCAAAATAGATTAGATGACATTTATGCCTTCGACGCCATCGATGGCCACTGAACCAACTTTTTTTGATAAAGTGAATAATTATGAGTCTGGGGAAACAATAAACTATAATGTATCTAAAACTGGCCGTTATTGACCGTTAACCGCCGCACTACAAGTGTTGTTTGTGTTTCCAATCTGTTTTGATTGCAACCTTTAGCAATAGGCTACTTCGTTTGGGCAGGTGCGCATGCTTGAAGGCTCCAAATTTTGAAAACTTTCGTACACCTGTCAGTTGAATGGCAACGCTGCATGCTCTGTCTAGCCGCCTGACCAACAACTGGTTCCTGGCTGTCACTTTTATACATACCGTAAATGCATCTCTTCGTAGCTTCTTTGAACTTCCTTCTCGGTACAGCCATTTTCAACAGGCTCTGATCTTTCGTCAAAACATGAGCAAATGAAATGTAGATCAGGTAGAAACGAGAAGTGTGATCATAATTGTCACAAGTGACAGTTGGCGCCGATGTCTTGTTGTTTTGAGCGCTGTTGCCATTTTCGTTGTTCCTGAACTTCCACAAATGATCATTGAACTTAATCCACCTTTCCCATGAGGGAAATCACTTGCGCGCATACCCGTGAGCGCATAGTCCCGCTTGTACAAACGGCTACTACAGACCGCTAGCTCTGGGCTCACAGGTATGCGCGCAGCTCTCACGGGAAAGGTGGATTTCAACGAAACATTTCCTTTGAATATAAAAAATGATATCTAACATTCAACCAAATTATATGTGGAATTTTAGGTGCACTACAATATTTTTTAGTGTTAATTTTCAATATCGGTGTACGAAACTATGAAATTCGCGCCAGACATGCGCACACAAAAAAACCGAAACGAAGGGACCTATTGGTGTTTCCTCTGGTCACGGATAGGGGCTACCTCTTTGAGGGGTTGAACCGGGGGTGATTCCTTACGCTTACGCCTTGTGTCTGAGGGGAGCGTTGGTTGCAGGCAGGATGGACACCGCTGCCTTCACAGCATTGTTAAAGAGACTAAACAAGGACGAGCTTCTAGCTATAATTTCAACAAAAACAGTGAACTTTAAGCCAGCAAGCGGGTTGAGTCCTGCCTCATTAGAAAAACTTGAAAATTCAGTACAGATTCAGTTTTGCCTCCATGCTGACAAGAGTGAGGTTAAGAATGCCTCTACAGGATTCAGCGAAAGGGAGGAATGCAACCGTACTGAAGTCGACTTGCTGAAGCGTATGGTCCACCAGCTGGAGGATCGAGTTCACGAGCAGAAAAGAATAATAAAAATACTGAGCCGTGACGGTGAGGATTTGAGCGGAGATTCATTCTCGAATGGACCTAAACAAAAATCGGGAAAGCGTGAGGTCCGTGCGACAGCGGTCCGACGAGACCCCAAGCCCCTCACCCATCGGCTGAGTACCAGGGAACTGAGTACTTCAGGGGAAAGAGCGAACTCGAATGGCCCTCAAGAACGACGGACGGACAGGATGGCGGTTGTCGGGGATGGGGGAAGAGATCGCGGCTGAAGCCCTGCCGGGCGCAGATATTTTTTCCTTAAGCATCCGCCCGAGTTCTCCCGCCTTACCGAGTGCTCGCTACACCAAGTCCTCCACCTTACCAAGTCCTCATTGGGGACGCGCTGTGGTGCGCCAGGCTGCGCGAGCCGGCACCATGCAGTTTCATATGTATCGCAAGTTTGCGCGCCAAATCAGAGTGTTGTAGTAGATATACGACTGTCGTAATTATTATAAATCATGATAGCCTGTAGTTTTAAATTCACTCTGCTGCTATCAGCGTTGTGTGCTCTCTGTCTCTGTGTTTTTTTTTCAGTCCTGCCTAGATAGATGTCGTTTGTTTGTAGGTTTTGTTTTTACCATCGAGAAAACAAAAGTAATTGGCAATGAAATGATATACGACTCGATATACAAGTATATATTTCAAACTCGAGCGAGCCGAATGCGAAGCAGGAGACTTCGAGGCATGGGAGAAAGATTTTGAATTTTAATCCAAGATGAACCAGACTGTATAGGTGGTCCATCCTAGGGTAATCATCCCATAGCAGTCTTACCGTTCAAGATAGAGAAAAAGATGTAGGATAAAAGTTATATGGTTTGATGAGACCTATAACCTAAAATTATTTCCAGTTATACAGGTGTCCCATTTTGACGGGATAACGGAACGTCATTTTTTTTAAATGGAACACCTATATTTTTTGGCATTTTTCTGTTCAGCTTCTTCAACTGTCTGTATTTTTGTTTTTCAATTGTGTGGCAGTGCTACCAACTCAAAATAGAAAACTGGAAAAAATCGCTTTTTCACAGTTTTCTTGAAAAAATCGTAGCGGCCTTGCTTTTCGAAACTAAGGGATGAAACTTGACGCGGTGATAGTCAAGTCAAAGACCAAAATCTCAATGTCAAAAAATTGCGATTTTTTGTTACAGGGCGTTCACAAAAAAATCAAACTTTATAATTTTCAAAGTATCATAACTATTTTTTTTTTCAAATGGCATGCTCCTGATTTTATAACGTTATCTGATAGCTTTTTCCATCCTTTCATTTTTACTAGGGGCACCCCACCCTAAACTGTTTTTTTTTGAGATAATCGGAAATTTTCACAAAATTTTGCTCTTTTTTTTTTTTTTTTTCATTTCAAAAAACTGACTTGGCCGTGATGAATGACAGACAAGCCAAATGGTACGCAGCTGTCCGTTAGTCAGTCTGAATATTGTCGAACAAAAAAAATGGCTTCAACGCAAAAAGACAACAAAGTGGAATCCTGGATATCTGGATTAATACCAGATTATCACATTCATCACGGCCAACTCAATTTTTGGGAGGCCGTGAAAATAAAAGAAAATAAAAAAAGCTATCAGATAACGTTATAAAATTAGGGGCATGCCGTTTAAAAAAAAATAGTCATTATACTTTGAAAATTATAAAGTTTGATTTTTTTTGTGAACACCCTGTATCAAAACATCGCATATTTTGACATTGAGATTTTAGTCTTTGACTTGACTATCACCATGTCAAGTTTCATCCCTTAGTTTTCAAAAAGCAAGGCCGCTACGATTTTTTTAAGAAAACTGTGAAAATGCGATTTTTTCCAGTTTTCTATTTTTAGTTGGTAGCACACACAATGGAAAAACAAAAATACAGGAATAAGACAGTTGGAAAAGCTGAATAGAAATTTTTAAAAAAAATAGGGTGTTCCATATAAAAAAATGACGTTCCGTTAGTCCCGTCAAAATGGGACACCTGTATAGCTAGAAATAATTTTAGGATATAGGTCTCATCAAACCATATAACTTTTCTCCTACATCTTTTTCTCTATCTTGAACGGTAAGACTGTTATAGGATGATTACGCTAGGATGGACCACCTGTACAGTCTGGTTCATCTTGGATTAAAGTTCAAAATCTTTCTTCCATTCCTCGAAGTCTCCTGCTTTGCATTCGGCTTGTATAGTTTGAAATATAACTCGTATATCATTTCATTGCCAATTACTTTTGTTTCCTCGGTGGTGAAAGGAAAACCTACAACCAAACGACATCTAGGCAGGACTGAAAAAAAAACACAGAGACAGAGAGCATACAACGCTGATAGCAGCAGAGTGGATTTGAAACTACAGGCTATCACAAATTTTCAGCTCTTCTCAGCTTGTAACAAACAATTTTTGCGGGAATGTGCTCTTCACCATCTCTCTTAAGAAAACATGAAGTTTGAATGGGAGAGTTTGGGAAAAATCAGGATTTTATTCGACACAGTCTGCTGGGTCTCTACGCAAATTTTCAGCCTTCCTCGGCGCCAACTGCGATCTGTACTGCGATAAGAGATTTTTTACCCCTCTCTCTAAAAAGACATGACACGTACAAATAAGAGTTTCGAAACTTTCACATATTGAGTCGTATGAATAAAAACAAAGCATTTGCTCGGAGCAAATGCTAGGTAGTAAAAGCATCTACTCGTAGTAAAAGGTCGAAGTAAAAGCATCTGCTCCAATTCGTATGAATAACGAAATGCTTTCACTTTGGAGCATCTGCTACCTGTAGGTCAAGCAAGTGCTATATTTTTCTAACATCTAATCGCTGGCTTCCTATGCTCGTGCATTGAAAATTTTTCATATTCTCTTCCATTACGTTTATTATCACAACGGCTATAGTACGTGAATAACGTCAGACGTCAGAATATCAGAATATGATTCAAAATTGGAGAAATCTCCCATAGTTTTTATAAGGCTCATAGAGGAAAACAACCTTCCATCAATTCTTCCCGGTTCTGGGTGAACCTGATCCAATCACCAGCCCTTTCCATAATTTTGTTTGTGACAAACTGTACAGTCTTGAACACAGTATTTTGGTCCACACCTGTATCTTCAGCTACTCCCGTTGAAATCCGGGATCAGCAACATACCTTGCAAAAAAGACACGAAAAAAATTTGGAGCGAGAAAGAGGGCTGCTGAAATTTTTAAATGGACAATGCAGGATGGGTCAAAAAATATGACGCACTAAAGCTGATATGGAACAATAATCAAGAAGGAGTATACCGCATGGGTTATAATGCAATCCGTCAAAACTAAACCTAATCACATCGGTTAAGAATCCAATGCGCGTTTTTTTTTGTCCACTTGGTATTTGCGCAAGTTCAACTCATACCTCAAAAAGACTTTCATTTTTTCTAACGAACTTAGGGCTCTACCTCTAGTTTATAACTCATCTCCTAAAAAGTATAAAGCCACCCCTTGCACATTGTCCCTGTTGAAGCGATACAGGCTTTTGAAATTTTCTGGATTCGTCTGCCGTCGTACTTTATAATTTTTAATCTTTCTTAGAGGTGCTTGCATAAAAGCCGCCATAGTGGCTACGTTTACACCGTGGCTTATTTGGTCCGCGACCTAAGCACTAAATTCGACCCAAATAAATTTAGTCCACGAGGTGTAAACGATCACGGACTGGGACCAAGTGTTTGGATCAGGTCTCTTGGCAGCCGTGGACTGACTAGACGGTACCGGACTGGCCCAAGCCGCAAAAATCTGTATTAGACTCAGTTGGCCGGTTGTCAGTCAACCTGACTGATGCTTCCTGACTGTCGAGGCTATGTAATATCTTTTCGAGTATTCAAGAGGAGCTCGAAGAGAAGATTATTATAGACCAAATCTGGACTATATTTCAAAATAGGTCGACCGTAAGTCTACCGGTCTAAACGGTGGAAGAGAAGAACCATTCTAGGTAGAATTTGGGTCAGTGCTTGGGACAGTCCGGCTTTAGTCCTCTAGTGTAAACGTAGCCATTAGGGACCTATAACTGATCTAAATATTCTGGCATGTGACCAGAGTCTACTCGAGAGCTACCTCCAAAATTAGGAAGCATTTACTCAGTATAACAAGTAGATGCTCGATTTTATTCATATGAAATGGAGCATTTACTTCACGACGGTAGCAAATCCTCCTTTTACTCCAGCATTACCTTTTACTTTGAGCATGAGCATTTGCTTTGATTTTTTATTCATACAAAACAAAGTAAAAGCTAGCTTTTACTATAGTCAAAGCATTACCTCCTTTTTATTCATACCACCCATTGTTCGGCACGCTTTATCAAGTGTGCATACTAAATTCCAACTTTCTCCGAGTCAAACTGGATGTTTCCAGCAAGAATGTGCATCAGATCTTTACCCTCAAAAAAAAAACATGACGCGCACATGGGAAAGTTTGGGAATTTCAGTGGGATGTTCAAGACACCTTAGAGAGCCTGCCTGTATGCAAAAATCCAGCTCCTTTCCAGTTTTATTGAGGTTTAAAACCTAAAATTCCTGGGCTATATCTACTACAACACTCTACCTGTTTGATTTGCGATACGCAAACTTGCGATACGTATGAAGCTGCATGGTGCCGGGTCGCGCAGCCTGGCGCACAGCGCGTCCCCAATGAGGACTTGGTAAGGCGGAGGACTTGGTATAGCGAGCACTCAGTAAGGCGGGAGAACTCAGGCGGATGCTTAAGGAAAAAATATCTGCGACCCGGGCGCCTCATTTTCTGCAGCGGCTCGTAGAGTTTGGTTATGTGTGGGGAAAGTACACAAAGGCACAAAGATTTCTCAGATAGAACTTTACTTACAAAACAAATTCGTGAGTCATCAGTTTGTCGTGGAGGCTCTTCCTGCACGTGACGATGCCGCCAGCGTGGCTTTCAAGGTTGGAGCTGACTTCACTCTTTTGGACGAATTGTATAAAGCTTCAAACTGGCCTCCGAATGTCACAATTAGGAGGTCACTTTTTTTGAAGCACCAGTAAAGCGGCGGGTTTCTGACGGAGGTAGCCTTGGCCTTCTCACTTCGGCCCCGCCATCGTCACTTTCGCCGCCGCTGTCATCCATCACTGCAAAAAATCAAGGCACCAATGCGCCCAAACATGAATTGTGTATACAGGGTGATTCACCACCAAATGGACACAGCCTGAGGGTAGGTCCAGTTTTTCCAGGCAAAGCAGGATCTGGCTATGAAAATTTTCTAACGCTGTTTGTTTTGAAGTTACAGGGTGATTCATGTATTTTGTCGATTTTTTTAATAAGCCATATCTTTAGAACGATCCAATGGATTCGATTGAAATTTTGTGAGTTGATTCTACTATTGATAATTGACACATCGCCAAATCAAGCAGTTCGAAATTTCCAAGGCCGGCCTTGATAAAAAAAACTTCAAAGGTTTTTTCGAAAAAGACTATTTATGTATATTTTTTCAAATTTATTTCCACATTTAGAAACTACATAAAACATGCTATAAGTATCGCAAAAACGATTGCTTGGCACCATTGAGCTGTCAATAAAATTTTGATAATTCTGAAAATTTCCAAGGTTAGGATTTTTTGTGAATTGATAATTCAAAATATTTGCAGATGATCTATTATGGCCTTGAATTTCAGGCGTTGAGCAACAAAAAATTTCATCAATATTTTCGAAAAATTCATGTCACTTTCCTCAACTTTAGCTCATTGTGGGATAAAAGTGAAGTTGAGGGACGTAACAATTTTTTTTTTCAAATTCTGATGAAATTTTTTTTTTGGTACCGAGAAAACGTGAAAAATTTTTTTTCAATTTTTTTGACGAAACGGCTGAAATTTAAGGCCATGATAGATCATTTGCAAATATTTTAAATCATCAATTTACAAAAAATCCTAACCTCAAAAATTTTCAGGATCATCAAAATTTTATTGACAGCTCAATGGAACCAAGCAATTTTTTTTGCGATATCATTAGCATGTTGCATGTGGTTTCTGAATATGAAAATGAATTTAAAAAAATATGCATACAGAATGTCTTTTTTTGAAAAAAGCTTTGAAGTTTTTTTTCAAAGCCGGCCCTGGAAATTTTTGACTGTTTGATAGAGCGATGTGTCAGCTATCAATAGAAGAATCAACTCACAAAATTCCAATCGAATCCATTACGTCGTTCTGAAGATACAGCTTGTCAAAAAATTCTACGAAATACATGAATCACCCTGTAGCTTCAAAAACGAACAACTTTATAGAAATTTCAAAACCAGATCCTGGTTCGCCTGGAAAAACTGGACCTACCCTTGAGCTATGTCCATTTTGTGGTGAATCACCCTGTATACTATCAGAATGTCCGAGGTTTGCGCACGAAAACAACATCTTTTTACAACAATATTGCCGCTGCACAGCACCGGATGGTCGCGGTGACGGAGTCATGGCTCACCCCGGACATCGGCAACTCAGAATTGTTCCCGTCAATTCTACACAGTTAACCGTGACGACAGGTGTATTGGGGGCCTAACGCGGGGCGGCGGTGTGCTGTTGGCCACGAGAAACGACATCAAAGCGACTGTACTTGATTTGCAACATGTTAAAAGTATTGTTCCCCTTATCAATGTTGTGGGCTCTCGACTAACTTTTTCAGACGATAGTGTTATTTATCTTTTTGTATTGTACATATCACCATCAGTTTCTTTCGAATGTTTTGCTGCGTTTTTCGATCGGCTTGCATCACTGGACTATATCTATGATGATATGGTGGTAATCCTAGGCGATTTCAATGTTCCATCATTCGCTGATCCCCCTGGCGACAGATTCGCCCGACTTCTGAAGGATAACAAGCAGTTGTTGAACTTGAATCAGCACAACCAGGTTTTTACCACAGACGAATGTGAAGTGTTCAGAGAAGAAGATCCCTTGGTGCCGGAGGACCCATATCACCCGGCACTTTTTGCCTCTATTCATATTTCAAGGCCTTCTCGATCCGTTCAGAGCGGTCCAGGGAGTGGGACACTCAACTTCAAGAAAGCGAATTTTATGTTGCTTTACGAGTCCTTGTGCCAGATTGACTGGAGTGGTTTATATGGTCTGACCAACGTCGACATGGCCTGTGACGAATTTTACTTCACTCTAAACTCAGCTTTTGAAAACAATGTTCCTCGCTTTAAGTCAACAAGAAAGCTGCGATTTTATCCCCCTTGGTTTTCCGACAACATCAGGCGTTTGCTGCGTCAAAAGCACAGAGCGCATAAATCTTTCAAAAGACTTCGCACACCGAGCCACCTAGAGAACTTTAAAATTTCAAGATCTTCCGTGAAAATTCAATTGCGGCATGATTACTTTCACTTCATGAAGGAAGCGGAAGACGGCCTCGCATCGGATCCTTGCAGGTTTTGGTCCTTTGTGCGCAACAAGAAGGGAGCGTCCAGAGTTCTTGGCTTCATGAGGGGAGGTGATGGTGCCGAGTTTAACAATCCAAAGTCTATTGCTGATGCATTCGCTGTCTACTTCAGGAAAGGCGTTCCACGGTGACCAATCTGGCAACCTTCTATCATGCAGTACGTGCCTGAGACTCTTGACACGCGTGGTCAGGTTGATGTGGTGTATGCGGACATCTCCAAGGCATTTGATCAGATCGACCTCAGCCTGCTAATGTCCAAATTGAATAGACTCGATTTTTCGCCCTCACTGTTGCGACTTTTCAGGTCATATCTCTTTGGCAGGGTTCAACGTGTCGCATGCCACCGCGTCAACTCTGACCCTTATTTTTCTACATCCGGGGTCCCCCAGGGAGCCAACTGGGGTCCCCTCCTGTTTCTGGTGCACATTAATGACATAGTCGAGGAGATCAGCTGTCAAAAATTGCTTTTTGCAGACGACTTGAAGATGTACGCGAGAATTGATACCAGAAGACTGCTGTGTCCTGCAACGCTGTGTTGACTCTGTGTCCAGATGATGTCGTGCTAACGGCCTTTCATTGAACGTCCATGTGTTGTCGCTACCTACACCAAGAGGTCTGACCCGATTCTCTGTGACTATAGAGTTGAACAAACCGTCCTTGAGCGCGTTAGCACAGTCAGGGACCTTGGAGTGATCTTCGATGTCGGGTTCTCCTTTGTCGACCATATTGATGATATCATCTCTTCATCCCTTCGAACGCTTGGCTTTATTTATCGCAATTGTAAAGACTTCGGAAATGCTGCATGCCTCACGACATTATACTGCAGTTTCGTACGATACAAATTAGAATATGCCTCCCTTATCTGGTATCCAGTTTTCAAAATACACCAAATCCGCCTGGAGGCAGTCCAGAGAAGGTTGCTCAAGTACGTTTCGTTTCTTCTGGACGGTGTATATCCTTCCCGTGGATTTGACCACATGGAACTGCTATCAAGGCATAACTTCACATCCTTGGAGGCGAGGCATGCGATATCATGCGTAAGATTTCTTTTCAGGTTGCTGCACAATGCAACTGACTGTAATATGCTCCTTGAGCGAATTAATATCTTGGTGCCTCGCCATAGTGCCAGGCACTCACCTATATTTTATTGTGACCCTCCTAGGAGTGGTGCTATAGTCAAGAGCCCGATTTTTAGAATTTGCATTATGTACAATGTCTGTTGTATCGACTGTGATATGTTTTATGATTGTTTCAATGTGTTACAGACTTGCATTCTACATTTTTATGGTTTTGATTCTTGACCTGTACTTACCTGCTTATTTGTACTTGGCGTGTCTGTGTTTAAACCTTGTTTTTGCGTTATTCTTTTCCTGTATTTGGGTGAACAGCCTGTTTGGAAAATAAACTTATTTATTTATAAAACACTCATGATGGAGATGATCAAGGAGATGATACAATATGTAATGTTTAGCAGTTGATCTGATCAGCGGAAAAATTTGTGTGTCCAAGATTTCCGATCTCATCTAGTTTTCAAAAGAAGTGTCATATTAATATCAAAATGCCATATATTTCTCTAAATAATTGAGTGGTGTAGAAAGTACGGTGGAAGGGTAGAAATGGCTCGAATTTTCATGATCTACGACACTGGAAAAATTACAATTCCTAATAAACTACGAAGGAATCTTCTGTCTGATCATTCCGACGTATATTTTCAAGAAAAAAGAATCCTGTAATGTGTTTGCGATGTGCCATATTTGCAGCAAATCATTCAAAAATGCAGGTACTTGGGATTAAGATTCACACCAGTAGAATGCATCAAAACGTCAACCAATTTTCTATCAACTGGCAAAGTAAGATCATTGAACTCGGGACACCTGTATAGCGCGGCATACTTCAAGTCGGGCTATTAATTACGTGATTAATTCAGTGATTAGTAAATTGATTAGATTCTCTAATAACCACCTCTATTCAATTTCTGAAGTTGATCTAGCCCTTTTTGGTGATGCAGTAATTAAGCTTTCGGGTGAAGCTACGCGCTATATTACTTACTGCACCACACACGTACAAGCACACACAAAGAAAATTCGACAACAAAATTTTATCTTTTGACGTGGTGCCATGTCTTTTACACTGGAGTCTTACGATTAGTACGTCACGAAAACTTTTTTCGGAGCCTAAATGAAAGCAAAAAAAACAAATAAAAAACAAGCGAGCTCCACGATGGCTTTAGTATTTGAATAAATTGGTAAAAATCGATTTTCTTGGAGTGGTGTTGTGAAAGTATATCAAGTAGATATATTTATTTTTCTTAGTGGAAAAGTATTCGTTTTCGAATATTCTTTGGAAAATATTGACATTTGTCCAACAGTTTTTTTCCCAGAACCCGTGGAAGAGCCCATTCTTGCATATGATTTTACACATTTCGACGATGTTTTTATGATCAATTCATAGTACCTCCCTCTAACTTTCGAAAGATACCTTGATGGTAAATTTTGGTCCAGGAATAAGCCCGCTGGAATTGATTTCGCAACGCCTTCTTTAACCAATCTAACTCCACCATTTTAACGATAAATTTTGGGCAGTACTCTTGAGGCAAGGTTTGGTTTGAGTTCTATTAACAATACAGTTTGTTCCCAATATGAATTTGAAATGCTGCCAAATACTTCATGTCGATTTTTCTTATTACTGCCGACTATTTTCTCGTGTTTTTCGGAATGGATGCCAGTGCTGGCTCAAACAATTCCGATTTCTTTTCCCAGACTTGGCCAAGCCAAGACCGTGTTATTCCGACGCCTTATCTCCTGCTAAGATGAATTCGCGTAATTTGCAGACGAGGCATGACAATGTGGGAGATGTGTACAGTACAGCGTGTCTGAAAATCGATACGGACGACATTATTTCCGACACTTCGGAATATAACTTCAAGGACTCCGGCGCTAATTATTGTTCGAATCACGCTTCGGATCGCACCGTTTCCTTTAATTTATTCACGTTATCACGTACTGTAGTACGCCGTTGATGCACGCAAATTACGCATGGGAAGACGCCAGCCAGGGTAGGTACTGGGACTACTGAGAAAGAGCTTCGGTTGCAATTCCAGGAGGTACACCATTCATCATCTTGAGCAAGGAAGCTGCGAACGCCGACCGCGAGATCGGAGACCAGGAGACCACCACCGTACCACTGTTGACGCAGAATCTCAGCTATGCACGTCGACCATAAAGCTGGGGTGTCACGTCGTCGTCACGTCTCTGACATATTATAAACGTTTTTCCGCCGTCATTGAACGGCAAGTTTTCGCAGATTTTCAACACGTGGTTTGTTGTCTGATTTAATATACACTAGGTGGACCTGTGGGCTACACCCCACGCTCTTTCAGTAGCAATTTTTTCATAATAGGCAAAGCAGGTTGGTGTCTTTTTGAACGGCGCCGGCGGGTTGTTTCGCACATGTATTACAATAAAAGTCAGTTTTTCAGTCTCGGGGTTACTTCTTGACTTGATTTTGTTTTTATGGACTTTATTGTTGTAACAATTGTTTTCACAGTGAGAAATCCGAAATGAAATGTCAGGTGAGATTAAAAAACAGTGATGACCGAAAAAATCTGACGTCCGAAAAATACCAACTTTCCCCTATTATATATTTTGTTTGTATATCTACCCAGCCAGTACCCATGTACTTCCCTAGGACATTATTGTGGATTTTGAAGAAAGGGTCAGGTGCAGCTTGGTAGATAAACAACAAATACTATAAAAACTGTTATTTAATAAAAAGCGAACGTTCCACATTTGCTATTTCCAAAAGACTATAAACTTTCCATTCCACAATGGCAGTCATTCCTAATTGCTCAAGTCAATGATTTTTCGAGATACATCGTGGTGCAAGTTGGTACAAATAATAAAAGTGATACCATTGTATAACTACTCCTAGTAGGCCAGCCGCCGTTCAAATTGTGAAGGTTGTGTAAAGCACGGACAGATGGCGTGTTCAGGATCTGTCGCTTTTCGAAACTCAGCAAAGAGCGCGAAAGCTGAGTTCAGCGCTCGGCTTCATCATTTACCGTGAAATTGGCTCCGCCCTCCTGCGCAGCGGGAAGCTCCCTCCGATTGTTAGTTTCCTGAATACTGGGACATTTTACACATTTCACATTTCAAAGATTTCTAACGCGTATCTGGCCATACTGCACATGTGCAAGGGCAAGGTAATGGCGGGATATTGAGAACAGTCGGACAAACCAATGCATTTACGTAGATTTGTCATTACAAAATTTCCGCACAGATGAAATATTATAGCACAATTTTATCTCAAAAATAGAATAGCGTTGGAAATCTACCACGTTATATAACATTACAGGTGCATTAGAGTAGGATTCAAATGTTTTTGTCCGGTTGTTTCAAAAAGCCCGCCTAAAATTTGGCGAATGCACTCTGTTATTTCGAAAAACACCTATTTTGATGAACAAACTAGCAATATCTCATCTCTGTACAAGAACTTTGCAATCGAAGTGAAGAGAAATTCTGATGGTCAGAATTTTTAAAAACCAATTCTTGGGAAATTTTTTGTGGGACTATTTTGTAACTTTGATGCCACTGTTTGGATTTTAGTGAAATTTAAGTATCTTCAACCGTTTTTCGAAAATTATCGTTGAAAAACCAGCAAAAAATCAAAGTTCTAAGAGCTGTACGTGTCTTCTTTACGGATATGGAGTCGAATTTTTTGAAACCAACTTGACAGGAGCCACGTGTTTCTGAGAAAATTTCTGTTTTCCGGAAGTATGGCTACATCGTGCATTTTAGGGTGAAATTAGGTGCTTGCCTTCTATCACAAAACTCACTGATCTGATCTGAGTTTAAGAGAGGAAAAGCGAGAAATCACCAAATGGACATAGCTCAAGGATAGGTCCAGTTTTTTCAGGCGAACCAGGATCTGGCTTTGAAATTTCTCTAACGCTGTTCATTCGTTTCGAAGATACACGGTGCGATTCCATTATTTTGTCGAATTTTTTGATGAGCCATATTTTTAAAGTGGCCGCATGGATTCGATTGAAATTTTGTAGGTTTATTCTTCTACTGATAACTGACACATCATCCTATCAGTTAGTTTGAAATTTCCAGGGCGATGCCTAAAAAATCTTCAAAGCTTTTTTTAAAACAAAGACATTTTGTATACACATTTTTGAAGACTCATTTTTCTATTTAGAAACTAACATGGAACATGTTAATCATGTTATTCATATTGCAAAAAAAATGCTTGGCACCATTGAGCTAACAAGAAAATTTTGTAAATCCTAAAGATTTTTGATGTTAGGATTTTTTGTAAATTTATATATTCAAATATTTTTTGCAAATGATCTATTATGACCTTGAAGTCCAGCCGTTTGATCAGAAAAAAAATTTCCTTGTTTTCTTAATAGTAACGATAAGTTTCAGCAGAATTCTTAAACTTTTTTTGTTACGTCCCTCAACTTCTCTTCCATCCCATATTGAGCTGAAGTTGAGGGACGTTACAAAAAAAAAATGTTGCTACAACTTTTCGTTACTACATACTAAGAAAACGAGAACAAATTTTGTTTTTGATGAAATGGCTGAAATTTGAGGCCACAATAGATCATTTTCAGCTGCATTTGCATAGATCATAATAGCTGATCATAGTAATAGTCAATTTTAGCGAGAGCGCAGCGTCAAAATTTCAAAGAAGTGAACCCAACAAGGCACTATTTTGAAAATAGGAGATACAGGCACTCGCACTATACGCCAAAAATCCACACAAACTACGCACACTGGTACTGTGGTTGCAGTGGCGAGGCGCAAAGAAACACATTTCCAGGTAGTAAAGTGCATTGGGCCAATTAGTTCTGCACCAAGCCTCATCGCTTGTGAAAGCCGGGCAGCGCACCTTATTCCATTTTATCTGCTTTTATCTGCTGTTTGCTGAGTTTGCTGCTAGATGGCGAATAATTTCTTCCAGGACGGGTGCTCTTTCCCGATTTGTGCGACCTCTGGTAATAACATCCTAAACCCGAGGCTGACCTACTAGTAGTAGTTATACAATGGTGATACTAAGAATGGAATCTTCAGTATTGCATGGGCAGACGCAAATGGAGCTGTGTAAACTCAAAGAAACGTGCTTGATTCATTGATTCATTTCATTTCTTATCAAGCTGCAGAAAACCGTTTTGAAATATTTTCAAAAGTTTCTGAAATATCTTGATAATGAAATCTTGAAAATATTCAATAATTCCAATTTTATGTCTTATCGATTTTTCCACCTTCTTTACAATTTTTTACAGATATCGTGGTGCAACTACTTGGTCTTATAGAATAAGCGAGTTTAGGTGGAATCAAGAGTGGAATTCAGTCAATAAGGCAACTTTCCCTCTCACCCATGGACGACGATCTGGATTGATTGTACTGAAGTTCACTTCTGAGATAACTTTTTGTATGAAATAATACTAAGTTACAACACACGATATCTCAAAAAATCTGTTAATAATTTTGAGAGAAAATTATGAATTAGTGTGTATTTCAAAGATTTTATTTTCAACGTATTTCAGGAGCTTTTGAAGATACTTGGAAACAGTGTGCTGCATCTTGATAAAGACTGAATGGGGCATGTTTCTTCAAGTTTTCGCAACTCCATCTTTGTTGGTTCATGCAACACTTTGTTGGTTCATGCAACATAGATTTTCAATTATTTCCTCTGTATTACACTCTGTATATGAATGTGTAGGTGCCAGCCATGGTTGCGACCATGATACAACAAATGGCTAGAGCTACCGAGCGTTCATAAATTAAATGGGTCAAGGGTGCCTATGAGATTGAAAACATCTGTCGGAACTAGCATCGTTCATTTGATGTCTGTAATTTTTTGGTTATCGTAATTTGTCAAACCAGTCACAGTTTTCGTTTTCGGAACATTCTAAATGTGATTTTCACGGCAGGGCACAAAACCTACATGATTGAGGAGTATTTTTGAACTTGAAGTATTCTCGTACACTTATAGCAGATCAGAAATCAATAATATGGGACGTAACTTGTCAAAGTTTGACAAATTTATTACAAAAGGATTACGCTAGTTTCGACAGACGTTTTTGAATCCACAGGCACCCTTGACCCATTTAATTTATGAACTCTCGGTATAATATTGCGCAGGTTCGACGCCATCTTGCATTCCTTGCTTGCGTCACGCGGTAAGTAAACAAGATCAGCTGTTGGGCGTCTGGCATTGTACCGGTGTATTTTGTGTGCTTTTTATCAGTTTTGGGTCGTAATTTTGAGGCACAGAGTTGATTAGCCAATTATTCATGCGGTGTGCAGTGTTTGGGTGCAACAGTGACGATCAAGCCAAACATTTCAAGAATTTTAAGATGTACAGTTTTTCATCTTTCCCACCCAAGCCAAGCGCCAAGCCACGATTCGCGAGGCTTGGCAGAATGCTTGCAGTTGAAAGCACTTTAAAGATAGGTAATCACGCTCGGGATTCAAAACATGAGCTACAGGGATACAATCCCCAAAATTGCCGGCTGCTAAAACCTAAAACTAAAACCTGTCAAAAAAACCGTCTTGTTCTTCTGCTGTTGGTCCTTTTGTATCTGGATGAAAACAGCGTGTAGCGAAAAGGAATCGGTTACAACTACTTAATAGACGCAGATGATGCTAGAGAAGGTTCAAACCGGGAAAGTATCGAGCATGACACATAAGCATTGAGTCGTTTCCCTATAAGTCCTTGACAAAGTAGCAAACACGTATTATAGTATTTTTCGATACCGAACCGCGTTTTCAGGCCCAAAGCCTCGTTTGCCATCATGAGGCATAGCCGAATGCTGCAAAAGAGGCTGAGGGCCTGAAAAAGCTCAGCGCTCGTGTGTCGAACAACGTTTTTCGTAATCGTTGCTTGAATTGATTTGAGTGATCATTCATTATTTATACAGGGTGTTTCAGTGACTTTGCATAATACTTCGGGAGGTGATTCCTCTCAGAAAAATAAGTCGAAAAGTAAGAGTGAAATGTTTTCCTCAAGTGCTCCCTGAGGGAGTTAGAGCCCCTCAAAAGTGCAAAGTGCAACAACGTTTTTAATTATTTGCTAAAGAACTGTCGAATGTACGAGCTTCAAACTTAATATTTTCGATAGACTCGTTCAATCCAAAACTTTTATTCCTCTTGCATTTTTTCTGTAGAATGCACCGTTCTGAAGTGAAAGTGAAAAAACACGAACGTGTCTAGAACAATGTTCAACATAATCCCAATCTCCTCTAATTTCACTACCACTGGTTAGATTTGTTTAAAACTTTGCATGTACATTTGCACTATTATTGAGAAACTTCACCAGACTAAATTTGAAGTTCCTACCTTTGACGGTTTTACAGCAAATAATTGAAAACTTTGTTTTACTGCGTACCTTTGAGGGGCTGTAACTCCCTTAGGAATGACTTCAGGAAAAAATCTTACTCTTATTTTTCGACTTATTTTCTTGAGAAGAATCACTTCCCGAAGTATTATGCAAGATCACCGAAACACCCTGTATAAATAAATAATGAGTATTTAATCATTTAAATTGTGAAAGTGATCAAAGTTGAGAGTTAGCTAAAACCCAAGTTTCAAACTAAACTGCTCAACAATTGAAGTGGTCCACTCGAAAATTTCGCCCGATTTCAAATACGAATATCTCGAAAAAAAATTGACCGATTCTAAAAAGTGCAGTGTTTTTGGATATCACATTCTTTCCACTATAAGGTGCAATAATGGACCAAACATGCATGATGTACAGGGCGACAACGAAAGGAGTGTTAAAATGTTTCATTTTAAAGCACGTCCCAGTTTTGCCAGAGAAATCTCCGAGTCTTTCTGATTACATTTTTGAGAAGTGCATATCTATGGCTCGAAATGGTTTTCAAAACTCCCGCCTATCTTCTTTGGTTACAGGGTGATGTAAAATGAAACAATTTTTTGTTTTTGTAGTGGTAACTTTTTTGTTTGTTAACCGATTTTCACAATTTGGAGATTATGTTGAAGCGAAGACCGCAGTTAAGAGGAATCGATTAACAAAATTGAATTAACACATGATTTCAAAAAGGGGGGGTTGCATCAAATGTGACCTAAGCATGAAATAAGGCCAAGATCCGATTTGGGAGAATTTTTTAACAAGAATCAACTTGTAGTTGAAAGAATCACTCATTGCGAATATTTTAAGATCAGTCTCGCTTATATGGGGCCACAATTAACGACGGAAAACCCAAATTAAGACAGCATGTTTTCACAGGAGAACTGTTACCTTTGCTCACCTGAAAACATACGTACTTATTGTTACTTTTGACTGTTTCTGTCGACCCTCTGTTGACTGTCCAAATCGTGAAGGAAACTCGATCAGTGATTCTCGTAACATAGGTTACGTGTATTTTCAGGTAAGCAAGAGCATCGGTCCTCCTGTGAAAACATGCACTCCTAATTTGTGGTTTCCGTCGTTAATTGTTGCCCCAAATAAGCGAGACTTATCTTAAAATGTTCGTAATGAGTGGTTTCTTTAACGACAAGTTGATTCTTCTTGCAAAATTCCCCCAAATCGGATTCCGGCCTTATTTCATGCTCAGGTCACATTTGATGCAACCCTCCTTTTTGAAATTATGTGTTAATTCAATTCTGTTAATGGATTCCTCTTACCTGAGGTCTTCGCTTCGACATAAGCTCCAAATTGTGAAAATCGGTTAACAAACAAAAAAGTTACCACTACAAAAACAAAAAGTTGTTTTTTTCACATCACCCTGTAACCAAAGAAGATAGGCGGAAATTTGAAAAACCGTTTCGAGCCATGAATGTGCACTTCATAAAAATGTAATCAGAAAGACTCGGCGAATTTTTTTGCAAAAGTGGGACGTACTTTAAAATGAACCATTTTGAAACTCCTTTCGTTGTCGCCCTGTATATCATGCATTATGTTATCAATTGTTTGGTCTATTGTAGCACCTTTTAGTGAAAAGAATAAGCTATCCAAAAACACTGCACTTTTGAGAATCGGTCGATTTTTTTCTGAGATATTTGTATGTGAAATCGGGCGAAATTTTCGAGTGGACCACTTCAATTGTTGAGCAGTTAAAATAGATTTACTAAGTGGTTCCATCTGTAACTAAATCTAAAAGGTCGAGAACTGTCACCGGTTGCGCATCTTCTGATTATTCAAAAAACGGTCCACGGCTGTAACAATATAGATGTATTATGTACCTAGTTGTAACTACCTACTGCTTATTATCAACGCTGTGCCATAAACTGCACCCTTCGTGAATAATAGCTTCTGTTACATGCTCCTTAAATAATATACTATTGTTTTTGTAGACCGTTAATATTGTATTATTTCAGACAAGTTAAGCAAGTTAGGTACCTACACATAAGAATATAATCATTTCTCTTCAATTTGATGTGAATTTTGTTGAAATGGTACCAATACTTTTCGAGAAACGTCAATTTCAAATGTATCCCCTTGCTGCGCCGCAGCGCAGTCTGTAATAATTGACATTGTAATGCTGGTGATTACTCCTGAAGCATCGCGCCCAATGAAGGTTTACAGTCTACACTATGCCCTTGTGCCCTTATTTTGTGTTTTATTTCAGTATATGTGATATAAAGTAAGAAAATTGAGTTATTTTCATCAATTTGCTCTTTTTCCCATTAATTATACTTGAATTGATAAAGGGGGCGTGTACTTACCGCGTGACGTCATGCGCCAAGCCTAACGTAATTATTCAAACCGCAAAGTATCATATCTTCTTAGCCATTTGTTGTATCATGGTTGCGACGGTGGCTACCGACGATGTTTACTTTTTGACATCACTTTTATTATTCGCAGTTTCCGTTTTCAGAACATTTTCAATGTGGTTTTCACGGCAGGGCACAAAACCTACATGGTCGAGAAGTATTTTCGAACTTGAAGTATTCTCGTGCACTTATGGCAGATCAGAGATCAATAATATGGGACGTAACTTGTCAAAGTTTGACAAATTTATTGCAAAAGGATTACGCTAGTTTCGACAGACGTTTTTGAATCCACAGGCACCCTTGACCCATTCAATTTATGAACTCTCGGTACAATTTCAGAAGTTTCAGGACCTCATTTTCAAGATATTCCAGGAAGTTTTAAAAATATTTCAGAACACTTTGTAACGATGCCTCAGTCTAGACACATTGTATCGTCTACTTCCCCGCAGGGACACGTGCTCCGAAGCGGTCATTGATCCCGTGGCGCGCGCGCCTCCCCACTACCGCGATGCGCGCTCCACTCCTTAACCCGACCAGCTTCAGCTTATAAAAGCCAGCACGCGATCCCAGATGGCAGATCTGTAGGGCTCTCGGCAGTCTCGGCCCGAACAGATCTCTCCTCTGCCTCCCAAGGGAGATTTATAGGCTGTCTGGTTTCTACATGATTCGAGTGGGCTGTGTTTCTGGTCGCCATAGACCGATCGCGGCCTGAATCGCAGCCCACTAGAATCATGTAGAAATCAGACAGCCTTTATCTGGTGCAAACCTAATAACTCGTGGCGATTCAATACTATTCCTATACCTCGAGTGGCACCTGATAAAAACTGCTGCTGGAGGTGGTACCTACTATTCCACCAAACCCATCGGCGCAGTTGGTGCGAAACCATGGCCAGAGGTGATTTCCACCCTACGACTCGCAAACCTCAAGTGGCACCGGGTAAAAACCGATGCCAGAGGTGGATCTACTCCGCGAACTCCCAAACCCGCGCACTGGTGTAAACCTTTCGCTCGAGGTGACCTCAAGGCAAAACCCTGTAGATTAACGAAACTGTAATATTTGTCTCTCGAAACTTGAATATATTGATGTCAACCGATTGTGTATTTCCCTCCTTTTCGTCATTTTGAGAAAACGTGGTGGCGCCCAAGTAACGGTCCTACCCCAGTACAAGCCCCGGGGAGACGCGCGCTGGGCACAAAGATAACAGCGTCACAAATTGGCGCCCGAGCAAATTTATCGTGAACTCTGCGACTCACCATTGGAATAATAGATCAAAACACTTTGTATCATGACCAAGACAAAAGACAAAAAAAAAACAAAAACTCTTCACCACCTTCAACTTCGGGAAAGAAAGAGGAACAGAGAACAACGAAATAAATCGACGCACTCCCACAAAGTGCAAAATCGAACTACAAGAACCGAATCCCCCCCTCCGCCCGCCACCATCATCGGCCCCAGGCAGCCCCCGTCAGCCGGACCTGCGGAGTGCGATATATACCAGCAACCTCCAAAAAGGGCGTACCACCACCGAATATCAAAACCAAGCCGTCAGTCGACTCCCAGGCTGGCAAGCGCGGCCCGTCAGCCCTGAAGGCGGCAGCACTCGAAGCAACGGCTGCCAGCGACAGCGACAGCACCTGCCGTTTAAAATGACGCCAGGCCGACAGCAGCAGGCCAACCAGTTAAGCCTCCGCAGACAACAGCGAATACACCGAAAGCTACACCAGCGGCTCCATCAACAGCTATGCAACAAACAGCAAGAAACAAATACGGCGACGCTCCCGGATGGCACAAGAAAGCGTATCCACACATATGTCTAAATGATAGTTGACCGTCAGTTCCACAAAAAAGATGATCGGCGATCAAGGCTGATTGCAGATTAACGATAGGCGATTAACCACAAAAAATACCTGAAATATGTACAAGACCCATCATCTTTCCATTATTGAGGGATAAACTAGCATTTCCATTGATCAGTCAGCTACAAATTGACAAACAAAATCGCGAATCAACTAATCTCATATTATCTTTTTTGTGGAATCCACGGTCCGTCACAATTTTTTAAGAATCATCCCCACCATAATCGGATCCGACCCTACAAACTCCTACTATACAAATTTTCATCATACAAATACCCACCGTATAAATTTCCACCATACAAATACCCACCGTAAATAATTCCCACCATAATCAGATCCGACCCTACATATTCCTACCATACAAATTTCTACCATACAAATTCTTTCTCGGCCCAGCCCATACAAAGCTGGATCTGATCTGAGCTAGGCTGAGAGTGGGAATTTGTATGGTAGAAATTTGTGCAATAGGAATTTGTACGGTAGGATCCGATTATGGTGGGAATTATTTACGGTGGGTATTTGTATGGTGGAAATTTGTACGGTGGGTATTTGTAGGGTCGGATCCGATTATGGTGGGAATTATTCACGATAGGTATTTGTGTGGTGGATCACGAGTTCGTGGCACTTTGCGCTTTGGGAATTTGTAAGGTCGCATGTATGCATTTTGGGATGCCCGCGCTGTGTGCTGCTGGCGCTGAATTTGACAATCATTTTGTGGTGGTACGTTTGCAATATGGAGCATTTGTTTGGTGGTATGAATTATGAATGCGATATGGGAATTGGCTTTTTGTCAGGCACGAGTTTGTGGCACTTTGCGCTGTGGGAATTTGTAGGGTCGCATGTATGCATTTTGGAATGTATGCGCCGTGTGCTGCTGGCTTTGAATTTGAGGATCATTTTGTGGTGACATGTGTGCGTTGGAGCGTTTGCTTTGTGGTACAAAAGCGCTGTAGAAATTTGCGTATTGACAGGAACGGTCTTGTGGCACTTTGCACGATGGACTTTTGCTCTTTGGCATGTTTGAGATGTGAGATGAATCCTCTGTGGGCCTATTTTGTGGCCTCCTCCATAGGATTTTCGATTTTGTTTATATCAACTTACTTACTAGATTTAGATACGCTTAGATTGGAATATCCATCATGTTTTGCATTTGTTTCTTTTATATTTATAATTATACATGTTATAAACTTTTTAAAACTCAAATTTTTCCCAAGATGAGTCGTCTCTTTGTTTTTTAACACCACATCAACTTAGGTAAACTGGCTAATGGACCCGAATCCAAGGCCAAGAACACGAATGAAAGAGAAAAACTCAAATTTGGTTCTGCCGACCCGTTCTCCCGTTTTGCTCAGACACTCGCTTATTCTCGAAAAGTCTTCGCTTGGGAGAAAAATTTTCTTTCACAAAGGAAATTTTTCTTTCTTTCGATCAACTTTTTAGATGGATGTGTCGATTTGAATGAAACTTAAAAACACACTAGAATCGAATCATTTACATAAAAGTTCAATGTGGCGGCTTGAAAGTGACAAAAAAAGACATTTAACCTTGAAGTTCCAATTATTTCAACCAGACATGAGTGTGATCAAAGTTTCAATGAAGTCGGATCACTTTCTTGGAAGATCAACATGACGGCACAAAATGATCAATATTTTTGGCAATTTACCTTCGATTTCCAAAATTCAAAGACGTTACTGGAGCTTAAGTACCAGTCTTCATAACTACTGTGCTATTGGAATTCATGAAAAATTGTTTTTTTGGGAAATCGCGCTCGTACTGAACTTTTGGCAATTTTACGCTGTTTCATTGATCACCCTGTAAAAACTTTATAAAACATTGTTCGTATTCGACGTGATCAAGGCATAAGAATGAAGGATTGGGCTATCGAACACTGAAAACCGATATGAAATCGCTGACGGCAATCGAAAGTTATGATGATTTTAGAAATCGTCTGAATTTGCTTGTCTCCTAGATTCTTTTGATGTGTGTACATTGGGTATTTTTTTATCCACATGTCAAGCACTTTGCAGATATTCGGGTGTTTGGGAAGGGTCATGTCTTGTGTAAAAACTTCCCATCTCGATATTCACATCTGAACCTGAGCGAATTTTTTTGGTGGACCACTTCAATCTTCAATCTTTGATCTGTTAAGTTGTTAAGGCTCGTATGCCTTGAAAACTGTAAGCACCGACCCAAGCTAAGCACATTATGATTGATCACTTGATCAGTAGTGGATCCATCAATCTGTTTAAACGCTTCGAACGTTAAAAAATAGCCCCGTCCATCCGCGCTACACAGTTCCCGTTCCCTGTTCCCGTCGAGAGCTTTTGTGCAGTGTTCCGATGAAAAACTTTATCTGAAATTTAAATGCGCGCTCTCCACCTCATGAAAAGGTTTTGTGTTTTTATCTCGCCCGTATAATAAATCCTCTATCCAGAATCGATTTTATTACGGTGGGAACGCGAAGTGTTTTGAAAAGTCATAAGCCCCATTCACCAATTTGGGCCAGGAGAGATGATACCTTTATTCCGTTGTTGAATGGCCGACCGGACAAGCCAAAATACGTATAAAGCTGCAATAAACGGGGGCAAACAGTGCGGCCCGACCGCAACACGAATTACGGATATGCCGGTTTCAGATATTACAGTGCTGGCTGGAACCTCTACGCCCTGGAACTCGCACAGCAGAGAGATGATCTGGATCAATCAACAGCGTGCGGCACAAGGGCCCCCAGGAGGGATGTTACTATGAATGCATTTGCTATTTAATGCAGCACAAAACCAAATCGACTTTATTAAATCACTGTGCGTTATTTATGGCGCAACATGATGGTTTTTTTGAAATCCATCAAATTCACCAGAGGGAATAAAAAACAGGTTAATAACATATCTATGGGATGGGAACATGGGTGGACTACTATCAGAATTTTTATGAACGGGTACCATAATTCTTCCGTTAAGTGATGCTTTACACCCATTTCTGGACAAACCAATAACGATGAACGAATTAGAATACGCTTCAAGAAACACAAAAAAACGGTAGGCTAAAGGCATGGCATGCATGGATGGGATCTCCATTGAATTTTACAGAAATATGGGGGTAGAATGGCTCACTTACATGTTGTTAAAGTTATTAAAAAAAATTCTTGAAGATGAAAATCTCCCACCAAAATGGAACGCAATGACTTCATTCAGGGACTCAGCCTGCAACAGACAGTCTCACCAAGTACCGAGAGTTCATAAATTAAATGGGTCAAGGGTGCCTGTGAATTCAAAAACGTCTGTCGAAACTAGCGCAATCCTTTTTGTAGTTTTGTCAAACTTTGACAAGTCATGTCCCATATTATTGATCTCTGATCTGCCATAAGTGCACGAGAATACTTCAAGTTTGAAAATACTCCTCGATCATGTAGGTTTTGTGCCCTGCCGTGAAAACCACATTTAAAATAATCCGAAAACGAAAACTGCGGCTGGTTTGACACATTACGATAACCAAAAAATTACAGACATCAAATGAACGATGCTAGTTCCGACAGACGTTTTCAAAGTCACAGGCACCCTTGACCCATTTAATTTATGAACGCTCGGTATATGACTTGGTGAGACTGTGCCACAAGATTGTAGAAGCCGAGAGAAGACTTAGCGAGGGCAGGAAATCGAGACTGCTCAAGCTGGAGCTGGCCTGATTCGCAAACAGGCAGGACTCTCCTTCGGATGGACACAGAGTGATCAATATTAGAACAAGCGTGCTGATCAGCCTCAGGACAACCTTCGGAATTTTTTCCCTTGAAGGAGTGAAAATCGGCAAGGGAACGACGATCCACGCAACGCAACTTGAGCACAACTACTGGGGCGAGAGTGTCCAAAACAATGTTTTCGAAGTTCGGGAGGTGAAGTGCTGCGGAATTGCGACCAACCCAATCATCACTATGGTCACTGCACTGCACCAAGAAGAAAATTCTGCTTCCGATGTGGAAAGAGGGACCGAACGGTGGCAAATTGTTAGTTTATCGAACCCTTTTTCGTGAGTAGAGAATGCGACAACCGGCTTTACATAAAAGTCGGAGTGTACGGACTGACGATCGTTTGACTTTCAGATTCTGGAATTGCTCCGTCATTGAAGCAAAGGGTCTGGAAGATTTGGAGTCGTTGAGCTTCCAGATGTTGCACGAAAAGAGCCAGAGAGCGATTACCATCTTCAGTATGAAAAACTCTACCGGAAGGCTCGCCCGAAGGAGGGCGAGGCTCTCCCACTTCGACATAATAGTACTGGAGCATCGGCGTGAAAAATTGAACGTAGTTCATGACGCGCTGTCTCGCTCGTTTCCCGATTCCGAAATCGCCGAAAAACCAGAAACCGTGTCAGCTAGAGAGTCCGAATAGGTGGACCCTTTCTACCTGAAGATGCATACCTGGACCATGGAAAATCTCGATGATTACCCGCAATGATTGGTACGTGACGGCCGCGTTTTCAAATACGTTCCAACCAAGCTTCCATTGAAGTCGAATGTTTCCGACTTAAAGGTACATAATGGTGCCCCAAGAAAAACGCGAGTCCATCACAGCCGACGCTCACGATCCGCCTACGAGCGGCCATTTTGGATTTCTAAGACCTACACTAATTCGCAACAACCCATTGTTGGCCAAAAATGCGGACAGATGTAACTCAATACGTCAGAAGGTGCGACGTATTGTAACGGGGGGAAACAAGATCGGGTCTTTCTCTATAACCATCCGCTGCTGATGAGCGCTGATGCTCGGAGAAGAGAGATTTGTGGGTAGCTCGGGTTCAAACCAGTGGCGCCGAACTCATAAAAAGTTACTATGGCGAAGAAAATTTTAGACACCCCCCCTATTGCCGCGCAACAGTCGGGCCGAGGGGCCAAAGAGCCCTTCAGTTAGCGGCGCAGGCGAAATTTTCCCGGAATAATGATGATAATAATAATAACAATGATAAGCAAAAAAAGGGATGTCGCTATAATAATATATATATATATATATATATATATATAAAAATGTACTTTATTAAAAGAATACATCACTGACTGTTGAGAAAAAACAGTTTGCCATTAAGACACAGACTAAAATTAACATAAAATTGAGAAGAAATTCAAGTAAAACAATCATTATACATATACATGTTAAAAACTAATAACTAAGGTGAAATTATCAAATAACAAGGTTTTTTTTTCAATTTTTTGGAGGACCTATTTTTTTTACTATTATTATATTATAGTAATATAATAACTAAATACCTACTAACGAAGAATAGCCCGTACAATGACTATGAGGCAGGACGATGTCTGCTTGTGACTCTATGTAGATTGTAGAGTGCTATGAAATGATCATTTCATATATCAAAGGTTGGCCATAATGACTGAATAAACTGTTAAATGCCAGTGTCAGTCTCTGAAAATGTTTAAAACTTAATAGAAGCTTCCATTATCGTAAGTTATTTTCGAAATGGCAGAAAATTGAAAAACAGAGAGTGGTCGTATTCCTTACGGGCGTGCATTGAAGATTTCCAAACAACAAGTAGATGTCACTTTGAACTCTTCGAAGTAAATTGCAGGACATACTACCAACAATTGAAAAAGGCAAAACAAAAATCACAGTACTGTTACGAGCGGCGATTCCGTGCATTTTGGTAAACACGCGATCTTTCTAGATTCTTCTATCCATGAGATCGCGGTGTAGATACAAGTGCAGAGTTCTGGACGATTCCAGCATATACGCGATGGCTTCGTAATTGAAATACATGGAACCTTCAACGCTTGATCAAGACACATCTGTCCATTTTGACGGAGGTGCAGACATTCCGGAGCACACGGGAAGCATGCGAAAGGTGTGTGGTTATTCTGGAGTCGTCTAGAATCCATATGTCGGATTACTATGGAAACTGCTGGAGAATGCATGTAACATTCGATATGAATTGGTCGGATCTATATAAGGCATCAATTGTCGTCTCACGAGCAGTATTGAATTGGAAGAGACAACGAGCGGATAAGTAGCGATAGTCCCAGCGATATTTCCAAGTGTAAATATCTGTTGGCGTGTATTTATTGTAGTACGCAGTAATAAACAGTGCGTGTTTTGAAAGATCGTCTCAATTATATTCGAACCCGTACACGAAATACGTAACAGTACTCTTGAGGTAAAATGGTGTTGATCAATCATACGGTACCTATACGTATACCCACATCAAACATCATAAACTATCATTCAGATTCCATGTACCTAATAATCCTAATATCCAATAATTTGATGGGTTAATTTCTCTTCCTCTCTTCTTCCTCCCTTTTTTCCTTTCTTCTCTTTTTCTTCACTCCACACCCCCCCCCATTTTGAGGTATGGCGAGCGCCACAAAAAAGGTCTATTCGGCGCCACTGGTTCAAACTCTCTTAACATGAACTGCTGTTAACCGTTTGCGTTGCTCGGGAAACTCGGGCGCCACCCTACTTGATTGCAGGGGAAAGAAAAGAAAGAATTGGTTTGAATACTTATATTGAACACACCAAACAATATAAATTTAAAAAGTTTGATTGACGCTCTAGTAGTGGAGGCATTATTGGGATTTTATCTTTATTGAACCTTAGTCAACTCCACACAATTGATCCTCATTGATTATACACCCCGGTCGGTCTCATTCGAGACAAGATCATTTCGCAGTTTCGTCCACTTCAAAAAGCTTTAGACCAGGACAACATAGTAATCACCAAGGCAGACAAGGGTACCTGTCTGGTGATAATGGATTGACCCTCCTATGTGGAAAAGACCGAGCTTTTTCTTGGTTCACGGGACTTCGAGGTTCTGCCTAAGAACCCCATCAATAGTTATTCCTCCCTCATCAAAAGTTCTTTGAAGGAACACTCATTGTTTCTGAAATCCTTCGACACTACTCCATCTGCTTTCATCTTGCCAAATCCTCAGGTTTTGCGCCTTTATTCTCTGCCCAAAATCCATAAAGAAGGTGTCCCCATGAGACCAGTTGTATCTTTCATAAACTCACCTGCTTAAAAGCTATCATCTTTCCTTGAACAGAATTCTCCCCGATGTACTTAATTTCCAATCAAAGTACAGTGTTGAAAATTCCTTCGATCTAACTTCCAAGCTACAGTCACTCAACCTCACTAATTCAACTGATAACATTTCCCTGGTCTCATTTGACGTCGCAAATTTGTTTACGTCCGTCCCAGTCACGGAATGTCTCCAGATCATCAGATGTACAGTGCAACCTCGTTAATCCGGATCAATTAAAACCGCGACGATCCGTACTAGCAAAATATCCGGATTAGCGAAGAAATTGATTATTATGTTGTAGAAGTTACTGAATCGACTCCAGTATTAGCAATGATGGACATCCTTCATTATATGAATATGAAATAAATATAATGACAAAACCAAAGCTATTTTCTAAGGAAGTCACAAAAAAAAGAATTTCTCAAGAAATAAAAAGGAAAACCATTCGTGCAGTTCTTTTTCCATTTCAACATATTCTGCTTTTCGCAACGTTTTTCTAGAGCCTGGTCCAGTGATACAATTTTCAATGAATCTGCAAAAATACAGTTGATGCGACAAATTTTAAAAAGGTGTCTCAATTTCCAGTCTCTTTTGTCCAGTATTTCCAAAATTCTGTTCTCAACACCTAGCAACAATGTTTTGTGTGCTCTTTTCAGTGCCATTTTTAGAATTCTACTGACTTTGCGAAGTCTCAAGCTTAGTTGAATCTGATATGCACACAGCCGGAAATGGCTACCAGGAACTATAAAGCTCAGATTTCTTGGGAAAAAAATTCGGCAAGCACAAAATTGCTGCGATTCTGGATATCCGGATTATCAGAACATTCAAAATCCGGACTACAACGTACATAATGTAATGAAATAGCCAGTCCGAATTACTGCATAATCCGGATCACTGAAGGTTCGGATTAACGAGGTTGCACTGTATTCTGTTCAAATCATCTTTGCCTGACTCTTCTGCCCAGAGTACCCTCAGTCTTTTAGAGGTGGCCCTGAAACAGAACTTCCCCCTCTCACCATTTTTGTCTGAGGTATTCCTTGACAATCTGGAACAGAGCATCATCTCTAAATCGCTTTTCTTCAGGAATTCCATCGCCGGCTGGTATAGATATGTAGACGACATCCTTGCATTGTACAAGGGTACTGCAGATGATGTCAACGAGTTTCTGGTTTCCCTGAATAACATCCACCGGCTACCCAAACATCTAATTCACTGCCGAGTTCAGTGTCAACAATAGAATTTCCTTTCTGGATTTGGCCATTGCCATTGTCGACAGTAGTTTCTCTTCTGGCATTTTCCATAAGCCAACTTCCACAGATTCAATTATGCCCTACCACTCATGCAGTCCTTTCTCCCACAAAATGGCGTTTTTCCACAGCAGTTTCCATCGTCTTCTTACGATCCCATTGAACGAAGATAGCTTCAGGGAGGAGCTTCAATTCATCAGACAGGTGGCTGTCAACAACTAGTATCCAATTCAGTTTGTGAACGCTCTATACAAAAAGAAACTACAGCAGCATCGTTTAATGCAAGTCACGGCTCTCTCTCGGATACCTGAGAATGAGTCCAGAAACTCTTTTGTCTCCCTCCTTTACTTCCCGGGGATCTCCGATAAAATCGCAAGATTGTTCAGACCTCTTGACGTGAGGGTTTCCTTTTCTGCTCCTCACCCCCTTAGATCTTTCTTGGTGAGAATAAAAACTCCAATACCTCTTCCTCAAAAAAGTGGGGTTTACAAACTTACATGTACATGTAATCAGGTGTACATTGGTAGAGCGTACAGGTCCTTTAACACGCGCATCACTTCCGCCATATGAAGAGAAAACACCAGCTTCTTACTGACGACGCGGCGGGTTCTATGTCGGCCTCTTCCAGACAATGTCTCCTGTCGTCACATACCCCAAGTGAAGATAATGGAAGTACTACATGTAACTTCGGACAAGTTAATTTGTAACTATCTTGAGGAGCTCGAGATAAGAAAATTTCATTCTAGTCAACCTCTTCTATGTCTAAACGAGCAGGTCCATTTCAATTCATCTGTACTTACGCCCATTTTGTTCCCCACATCCCGAAATAAAAAAACTAATAGCGGTCTCTCTTTGTTAAGGTTTTTCAATATTGTTTTAAATTATTGATAGATAACACCTATAGGTGTACACACCTACGCGCGCTTTTAAATATTCATCGATCTCTTCCGTATGTATTTCAATATTTTTGTCTGCTGTGCTTGTTAATTCTTCATGTGTTCAATTTTAGATTCTGATGATGCCCTTTTGACAAGGTCGAAACGCGTCATATTTTTTCAACAAAATTGTGTGGAGTTGACTAAGGTTCAATAAAGACAAAATTCAATATACATTTACATTTACAAACAAAGAGATGACAATTTACAACAGATCACCCTATAAAGATCCCACACAAAAACATGCACGTCTGAGAGGGGTGTGTATGGCGAGGTACAAAGCACAATCGGAGAAGGTATGTGCCGGAGTGCACGTAGACCCGTTATGGGCGTTTAGGCAGCTTCCTCCAAGGGCTTTCAGGAAAAAACTAAAATTGCTTCTCGCAGAGCACTGTTTTTACACGGTTGTCGAATTTGAAAGGTTCTTAAATAAAAGACCAAATACCTGAGATCTACCAAAGTCTCTGATTGACTGACACTTGTTTTTCTACTGAACTGTAAATGTTATTATTTTGTTATATATCAATTCTGATCGATTTGTGTGATTGTTTTAACTGTGAAATGTACGAACATTCAAAATTTCACGTTCCACATTAGATATTATATTTGTTTCTATTTATTAGGAACTTACTTATCTGTGATAATTGCCTGTACCTAACTATCATATCACTGACTTGACCATTTTTTCAACAAATGCAACAAGGTTCAATAAATACTATTATTACTATTATACCCTCGAAGCCGGAGAGCGGAGGGAAATTAGATCCGTCTCTATCAGGACACTACGAGGTATCCACGACTAGAAACGGCGGCGCAATACCATCTGGACACCAAGAGGCATCCACGACTGGCGGGGGAGAGGGAACCGAGAATGTCAAGACACCAAGAGGCATCCACGACTAGTGGTGGCAGTTGGAGAACATTAGGACACCCAAAGGGCATCCACGAATGGCGGGGGAGGGAGATACCTAGCGGTATGTTATATTTCAATACCCACGAACGATCGGCCCGCTCAGGGGCCCTATTTTCGGTGCACATGTGAACTGTTCCTATAGGAACTGTTCCCTCAAAAACAGGGGAAGTGGCATTTTCGGGTACATTCACGCGTGATCACGCCTGTTCTCCTAGGAGCTACCGAGAGAACAGCTCATTCCCGCTTATGTCAATCAGGGCACACTCGTTCTCCTAAGAACGACCGAGAGAACAGCTCATTCCCTGCTTATGTCAATCAAAGCAAAGGACTGCAAATAGTCTAAATTGAAAATCACTAAAAAAAGCACATTGTTCATAGGTTGGCAACGCTGAATGCACCAAAAATACAACTAAAACAATTGCCAAATGGCAAATGACAGATATAACTTTGACAATTGAAATTCTCGTTCGGCGTCCTTTCAAAACTTTCAATTTTACGTTGCAATCTCCAATTTTTCGGAAGTTTCTTGAAATAATTTGGGTAAAATGGATCCATTGAACGCGGCATTGGCGGTCCATGTAATCGCGGACTTGGAAGCGGCCGAAGAAGATGCGCGCCAACCCGGCAAACGATTTGTGGACGATAATGGGGAGAATCCTTTTGAGGAACTTTCCGAAGTGCAGTTTGTGCAGTATTTTCGCGTGACACAAGTCTTGGCCCGGCACATCACAAAACTAGTCACGCCATTTATCCCAGTACCCGGGGAAGGAAGCCGGCTGACCGTAGCAAGTAAAGTAGGTACCACGTTTGGACAATCAAGTACCTACCAAAATCCTGTCTTTCCTGATACAATAATATGACGTATGAGTTATGATATCTAGTAGCAATACACAGGGAGGCTAGAAGACCCGTTGGTGTTATTTTTGAAAGTCTTAAAAAATTACAATTCGATTTCAAATATCATTATGACAGCTGACAGCCAAGCTTCGACATTACACGGACATGTACGAGGTGTGTACGAGTATAGCCGAAAAGTGGACACGAAAATACCACTTTTGGAACCGGGGAACTGATCACTTCACCGGCGTCCCCCGGTGATCGCCGGGGAACAGATCACGTGCACCGAAAATAGGGCCCCAGAACACCAGCAGGTATCCACAACTCAAGACGGAGTGGTGTTTGAGACCAGTACGTCTACGGTCTATGTCCTCTTGTTTTGAGAAAGGCAATAATAATAATAATAATAATAATAAAGGACTTTTATTTAATATCGCTGTTGAGAGGCGAAGTCTAGCAGATTGCTATTCAACTCAACCTTCTCAACACGTTTAGGTACAAGTAAATATAACATAAATCAAATTGAAAACTCCGAACCTAAAATTATCCACAAATATATACATTATAAACAAAGTTTCATGAAGAATGAAAAGCAAACATTAGGTTGTGCTGAAGGTGAACAAGAAGATGAAATGAATGATCCTTCTAAACTGTACCCGATTTCAGAAACTTGAAAAGACTTGTCTTAAACGATGCGATGGCCGGCGACTGCAACAACTCCAGGGGAAGTGAATTGTAAAGTTTGACAGAGTTAAAGGTAAATGATCTTCGAAAGAGAGACGTATGATGGTGAGGCATTGTCAATTTGTTGGACGATCTTATATTTGTAGAGTGGACGTCCGATCTCATCACGAGTCTTTCCTTCAATCCAGTACTGCAGCAGTCATGTTTCAATAGCCTAAAAAGGAAGTTACCCAACTGGTAAACGCGTCGCTGCTCCATATTTAACCAACCGATTTCTGAAACCTTTAGTGAAACATGATCATATTTTCTGAGTCCATAAATACATCTGATGCACGAATTTTGGACTTTCTGTATTCTCGCTCTTGTGACAACGTCTTGACATGGACCATAAATGAAACTGCAATAGTTGTAAAAAGAGAGAACAAGAGTGTCACATAGATGTTTCTTTAGTGAAAAGTTCAAAATATGTCGATTAGTGTATATGAGTCTCAAAGCTGAATAAGACCTCTTCAGGAGATCCGTAACATGATTTTTGAATCTGAACTGAGTATCTATGACAACGCCAAGGTTACGTGATGATTCAACGAATGGTAAAGGAATGCTATTGATCTGAAGTGAAAACCCATTATTCAGGAGAAAGTCTTTTTGTTTTCGAGTTGCAAACAACAAGGCAGCAGATTTTGAAGGATTTAAAAGCAATGCATGTTCCCTGGAGAGTGAGCTGATCATATCCAAATCTTTCTGAACAAAGTTTCGTGCTGAAATCAAGTCCGAGTAACGAAAACTGAAGTGCAATTGCGTATCATCTGCATAAACCTGAACTTTGCATTTATTTGTGCATGTTAGTATGTCAGAAGTGTAAATGATAAACAATAGTGGTCCCGGTATCGAGCCCTGCGGCACGCCAGACTTGACCCTCAAAGTGGAGGACAACACGTTGTTAGCAGAAACACGCTGATATCTTTCATCAAAGTAGGATGCTATAAGGTTGACAGAAGAACTGTCGAAACCAAAGTATTTAAGTTTGGCATAGAGTAATTGATGATTTATAGTGTCAAATGCCTTGGAAAAGTCTAACAATATCAAATCACTAGCAAGGCCAGCATCATAGGAACCAATAATGTCATCAACAACGTTAGCCAACGCAGTAGCAGTACTGAAACCAGACCTGAAACCGGACTGACAATCAGGTAATAATTGATTAGAAGTAACGTATTCAAACATCTGGCGATATAAAACCTTTTCAAAAATCTTTGACATTGCTGGCAGTATACTTATTATTCTAAGATCAGAAAATTCTTCAGGATTTGATTTTTTCAATAAAGGTCGACCGATGGCGATTTTCCACTGCCAAGGAAAGTGAGACTGTTCTATACAACTGTTAATGAGATGTACTATATACTGATCGATATATGGACTGCAACACTTGAGCATCTTCACAGTTATATTATCAGCACCGACAGCATTGGATTGTAGTGCCCAGAGAATTTTGTGTACCTCGTCAGCAGATGTCATCGTAAAGCTTAAGTTCGAGCAAGATTTGAAGGTTTTGTCTTTATAGAAATTAACTCTACTGCTGCAGTCTGAGACATTGCTAAAGAAAGAAGAAAAAAATTTGTTAATGTCTTCGGGATTTGATAGGCGATTCGGAATTTTCGTTTTATCAAATTTATTAGGCAAGACATTTAAATTTCTAAGCGCAGACCATGTTTTTCTAGTGTTATATCTTTCTGAACAAGCGTTTAATAAATATGATTTTTTTCCTTTCGTATCGAGTTTAAAGTAAAATTTCGTAATCTTTTATTAATTATCCCAATCATCCAGATTCTTGGTGTGTTAATATTTTTGATGTGCTTTATCTCTTTGTTTCATAAAAATTTTCAGGTTCTCTGTCAACCACGGTGCCTTCTGTTTTGTAATTCTCGATCGTACAGTAGGGCAATGCTTGTCAAACAAAGTCAAAATCAGCTTGTTAAAAACTTCAACTTTCTTACCAATGTCTCTCTCTCTCAGCATGTCAAACCAATCCAGTCTTTGCAAGTCTGTCTGAAAATGGTCTACATTGAAGCCTCTAAAATTTCTATATGTCACGAATTTCGGCTCGAATGTGGCCCTTGCCATCTCTACCTTACAAAAAACCGCCATATGATTAGAGATATCTGAAGCAAGCAATGTGCCGCAGGAATGAACAACAATATCACCTGTAACAAAAACGGGGTCGATAAGAGTAGCAGTCATCGCGGTTATTCTAGTTGGTTCATTAATTATTTGATCAAAATTATGAGAAGAAAAGCATTCTTGGACAAGGTTAGGAGTCTTTAGAAAAACCGAATTGAAATCGCCCAAACAGATAAGCTCGGTAGTAGTAAGGCACCATTGTGATAAAATATTGTCACAATCCTCGATGAAACAGCTGATGTCCTTATCTGGTGGTCTATAGAAATTACCAAAAGCGATAGTTCGAGCGCCCACTCTAACATTAATAAATATCAGTTCCAAATTACTTTTAAGAACAATGTCCAAATTCACCACCTCAACCATCACAGTCGACCTCACAAAAAACGCGACACCCCCTCCTCTACCAACCCTATCCTTACGATACAGATCAAATCCCGGAATTGAAACAGCCGCACTACCAACGTCATCGTTCAGCCATGTTTCAGTGACAGCAACTACGTCAAAGTTGTTTTCAACAACCAATTGTGCAAATTCAGCAAACCCTGTGAACAGAGATCTTACATTGAGATGACATACATTCAAAAAATTAGAGGATTGTTCTTGCTTTACTTGCCGCTGCTTCATCATTTCGTTGTCATTATCCATCCTGGATCATGTTAGTTATGGACTCGGTGCTGTAATTGGTGCAATTTCTGATGAATTCCAACTGACGAGTGAAGCAAGGGCATTGTCTGTCACTGGCCAAATGTTGTCTTGCCACTATCCTCGACCTTTGACAGTTGATGCACTTAAGTGTCGTTTGAGTGCAGTCCGCAGCCTTATGGTCTTTCCCACACCTGTGACAAGTATCTTTTTCCTGTGTACAATATTTACTGACGTGGCCAAATAAACAACATTTGTAACACATGGCAATTGAGAGCTCTTCCTTGACGTAGGTTGTTGTCAAATTGATGATGATTTTTTCTTTCTTCAGGAGGAACTTCGCCAAGCTAGGTTCTGCCTCGAAAAGCCAATTTTGTCGGGCCGGATTTCGACAGGATTTCGTAACGATGTGTTTGAGGTTTTGTTTCAGATCCTCTATGCTCGTTACACTAGATATTTCATTTTGCCCAAGGATGTCATCATACATTTCATTCAAAGTTGTACCTTTTTGGATTCCGCATAATGTTATTGTTGGATTTCTCGGTCTTTTTTCTGAGGCTTCTACATCACCAACCAGATTTATGATGTCAATCAGCTTCTTTTTCTGCTCTTCATCTTTCGCTACAACAACCATCTTGTCTTTACTAGTTGTCCTGACATTAGACACACCACCTCCAATATCTTCAGGTTTTATTTTTTTGCCTATTTCAACCCACTTCTGTCGTATGCTCTGGCCTGATTTAACTTTCAATTTTTCTTTCTTTTTCTTTTTTTTTCTTTAATTTCTTTTTTATTGCCTATATTATTTTGAGGCGGTGTCGTCCATGGTACCCTATCCTCTTCTTTACGCCGTCTCTCCGTTATTGAGCCATATGTTTTCGTCATGTTCGCGTAAGTTGTTTGTTGTGGAGGGTGAGGAAGGTCTTGCTGCGGTGACTGTGATCGTTGATGTTGCTGTGTTTGTGTGCCTCTCTCATGATGTGCTTGGTTCTGGGATTTCTGCATCACTTCAGTCTTGTTTTTCCAAAGTTGTTTTTCGAGGTGACGTTGGTATTGAATCATTTTTATCAAATTCTGGTAGATAACATCGGTCGATTGTGCTACAAGTATCTGGTGAGATTTGTTGAAAACTGTTTTCCCGTTGACTTCTTCTGTGGTGGCAGACTTTATATTTTGGAGAGCTTTCACAGAATTGTTGATCGCCTCGTCGCCCAAATCATCATAAGGCTCTTCTTCAGTCCCAACACTGTCTTCATCAACATTCTCCTCAATCGAATCACGTTCGTCAAGGACCTGAACAGCATTGATTCGCTCAAGATCTCGGAGTTCCAGACTGGATTGAACAAAACCTGCTTGTCTAACCTTCTTCAGTGAGGGCGAGTCTTCGGGTGTCGAAAGAGGGCTGTGGTGAATTTCTGCATTTTCTAGTGTATTCTTGAGGTCAGACATCGCCCCGGCTCGGGTTGCCCGGCCGAAGCGTAAAAGTTTTAATTCCGGACCTGTGCCTTTCTTATCGGTGTGCGCTGATAAAGGCCGAACGAATAATGTAAACAACTCGGACAGTGGTCTGCTTCGGTGTTAAATTATAATTAACGAAAGTGATTCACTCGCGTATAATACTGGAATCGAAACCTTCTGCAGTTTGGGTGAGCCTTCACAACTTTCGAAAATTTTCTGGAATTTCTTTCTCGGGTATAACGCGTTTGCAAATCGTACGGGGTGCAACGCCAACAGAGCATTTGTCTCGGGATTCTGCACCACCATCTGAGGGCTCTGCGAGTTGCCGGAGAGACTCGGGCTTTGCTACCGGTGCGGCGTCCAGAAGAATACAACTGTGGTACAGACGGGTCGTGATCGATGACTGCACCTTATGGAGATATGGTGGGTTGGTTCACCCACATCGGTCGCGCACTTCGCATTACTTTTAAAACGCGAAAACGCACTTCATTTCTGTGTGTTTTCTAGCCCGACGGCGGCCAGCTCCTCGCGGGGGATCCACGGAGGCCCACCACTTCTGGACAGACCGCCACTCCATCGCAGATCCATGCCCCCACCCCGCGAGCGGCGTGAAGCGCCAGGAAGAAGCATCTCTACCAGACTACACCACCGACGGCGCCGCCGTCCCACCAGCCCCGGTTCCGCAGCCCTGCCGTGCCGCCTTCGCATACGGCTTCCTACCGTAGGGGACCCAAGCTTGGGACATGGCCCAACCCTTAGCGCCTGTGGGGGCCGGTGATGATCCTGGCCCTCCCCCGGGCCAATACCACTGCGACTGCGGCGCGACTTACGGCACGCGGTCGTCACTAGACGCACACCGGCGGCAATGCAACCACGTCCGGCGTCTCCATCCCTGCGACATCGGCGACTGCAGGCGCCCTTATGGCTCCGCGCTCGGCCTGTCACAGCACCAGCGAAAGGCTCATCTTGCTGAGTACACCGCCAGGATTCTGGCGCAGGAAGCACTACGACCCCCCACACCCAAGAGGGTGTCACCGTTGAAGCAGGCTCCGGATGACGCCCTCGTTGAGGCCCTGCTGGAGGTCGAGGTCCACGGCAGGGGGACCTTCATCGAGGTTGGACAGCGTTTCGGCGGCACCACCGACATGCTGAGGCGGCGTAGGACCCATCCGGTCTACGCCAAGAGGAAGGAGGAGGCGGAGGCCGCCCTGGCCACCCAGGGAATAGCTCCCAGGGTTCCCGCGAAGAAAAAGGCCCTTCCGGTGGCCACACCCGCTATGCATATGACCACCCGGAACTGCAGAGCCACCACCCCTGCGGCAGGCACCTTGGCGCCCCTCGCTGCACCGGCCATGGTTCTTCCGGCCTCAACACAGCCTCCTCAACTGCGACCCACACCCGCATCGCCGGCTGACGGTCCCTCGACCACCCCTCAGCCGGCCACCTCCGTCAGCCCGGCCCCCTGCCACGCTCACGGAGCGACCTTGGCCTCCTCCTCGTCGTCTTCGTCTGACGACGGGGCCGATCCAGCTGGACCCTCCGCCCGGGACGATCCGTCCCCTTCGCTCCAGTAGTCCGCCCTGGACACCGACGACGACGAGGCCGACGTCTTCGCGCCTGCGCCTGCCTCCCCCCTTCCTGAGGCGGCGCCGCGCGGCGACCCCTCTGATCGCGGCTCGTCCACGGCCCCCGGCCCTGCTGCGACCGCTGATTCCGACCATGACGCCCCGCAGTCCGTTCCGGACGCTCATGCTTCGCCCTCCTCCCATTCACGGGACCTCTGGGGTGCTGAGCATCTCCGCGACGAGCACGGCATCGTTCCCCGCACGTGACGAACAAGGGGTAAACGGGACCGGTGTCCCACTCTGCTTCCCGCCGACAAGCCTCGCCTGCGTCGAGACCGGCCCGGCCCCCATCAGCCATCGAGGCCCAGCCGGCAGTCGCTGCTCCAGCCATTGGCGGAATCGGTGATCCCCCCTGTCCTGGATAGGGGCACCGTCACTGACCTGGACACCACCGGGGCCTGGTCCTTGACCGTGACCCGCCTCAACATCCCCGCCATGGCCCAAGCCGCCAACAGGATGGAGGCCGAGGCCCCGAGCGGGCGCTTCCGGGACCTCACGGTCCTTGGGGACGCCGGGCCCGTTACCCCGTCCACGGAGTCGTCCAACACCACTCCGCCTTCCCACCGCGCCCCGATCGGCAAGCTCCGCTGCAGCGGGTCTACAAGATCCGCGACAGCCAAGCCGCCGGCCCCTCACGGATGTCGCGCCCGTGGCCCCCTCCCGGGGACGCCCAGAGCGACGCCCGCATGACCTCGCTCCACCGGACCGTGTCTCCATTCGACACTTACAGCCCCCGGGACGACTACGTGGAGTCCACTCCGAGAGGCCGCACATCTCTGGCCCCCGGATTCGGCCGGCCCCGGCCTAGTTTCCTAAACTATACCGCTGCAGCCGACATCACCGCCCCACAGTCCTGCGCCTCTACGGCGGACTCCCTCCGAGGCCGCCCTACTGCACACCTGCCCACACGAACGCCTCGACTTAACCCCCTCAGCCAGCGCTTCACGGCCCATCTGGAGCGTCTCGCCGCAACTCTAGGGGAGACCGACCCTCTACACCCCGTCATCGGCGCCGCCATGTCCAAAAGCTCCATCTGGTCCGGGACATGGTCGTCTCCCGGCCGCTATACCCCCTGCAGAATCCGCAGACCAGCGCCAAGGACGTCGAATGTGCAGACGTCCTGATCCGCCGTGCCGTGAAGGAGGCACTACACCTGAACGTGCATACACCGGACGCCCTCCTTCACGGCGGACTCGGCATCATGCGTCTGGCTTCGGAGGTGCCGCGCATCATGGCTGGGAGGATCGGGAAGCTCTTCCGATATGACCCCAGCGACACCGTGCTGGGGTACGTCCTGTCGTCTGCCCGAACCGTCGCCCTCGTCACTAGACTCGACAAGACGCACGCGTCTTATCCCATACTGGAGGTGACAATCGCCACCGGACCACAATCGAGGGGCGTTGAACAAGCAAGCGAAGACCCCGCCATCAGGGGATGGGTGCGCAGACGGCCCGACGGCTGGACCGGTCGTGATTACATCCGGGCCGTCCAGTTGCGCACCAACAACCTCCCTTGCCGTGGCATCCCCAGCCGCCCCCTCGACGCCCAGGGTTGTCGCCATCCACCGTGCGCCGGGGCCAAAGAGACCATCTCTCACATCTTGCAGAAGTGCCCTCGCTCCCACGATGCCCGCATCAAACGCCATGACGCCGTGGTCGGACACCTGGCCGACTTCTGCCGAGGCCGGGGGCTGCCCGTCGAAGAAATACCCAGGATCCGACACCCTGACGAGCAGCTCCACATTCCGGACCTCATCGTCGACCTCGGCTCCAACGTCCGCCTGGTCACGGACGTCCAGGTGTCGTGGGAGGGCCAGGACCCGCTCGGCCGCGTCTGGCAGGACAAGCGGGCAGTACGACGTCGAGGGGTTCCGCGAGGGGGCCGCCAGGAGGTGGCCCGAATGCGGATTCATTTTCGCCCCCCTCATCGTCGGTGCACGCGGAATTTGGCCCGCTGCCAACGCTCCTCTAGAGAACCTCCTCTATCTGCCGAGCGGGTTCAAGAAGAGAGTGCCCGGCCACCGTCACACTAATGGCCGCCGACAAGTGGCGCGGCCCACTACTGCGCCTCACACACAGCAGCCACCATCCCCTTCAAGACGCCGGCCCCGGATCGTTGCGACCCTGGCCTGACAGGCCGTCTGGCCTGCATGCGATTGATCTCCTCCAGCCAGCCCCACCGAACGTGCCATCGGCGTCGCCTCGCCTTCGGCGATTTGACTTCCGGTCGAGCCGAATCCCTCCGCGGACGTGGGCTGCCGCCTTCGGGCCATTGCGTCCGCGCCATCTCGAAATGCTTCACTCCAATGTCCCGCGGGAGCTGTCTGCCGCCGTATGGCCCTTGCGCCCTCCGTGACCGACGCTGGAGCAGCACTGGGGGGCGCTGTCTGCCGCCCTCGGGCCCAAGCGACCCCCCCAGCGGCACCCGCCACTACCGCCGCCGGACCTGGGACCTCGGCCGACCGGAAACACCGCGAGGGACCTTTTACACCCCTCGCGGCTTTCATCATTCGAACAACATCACGGCGCCGCACACGATTCGCACGCCCTCCACCACACCAACTTTCTCTCTTTTCACATTTATACATTTTTACTTTTACATTTACACGTACTTTGTTCTTTTTTAACCATACCTTGTAACATCGGACAATATTTATTTATCTATTCTTTCTCTACATATATTTCGCCATATCTAGTTACTTTCAAGCTACACGCTGTAAAACCTGTTGGAGCCTGTTATACTCAAGGGGGGAGCGCAACTGTTGGGCGCGCCCCTAACGCCGGACGTGGTTTCGGCACAAGATCAAACTGACACAGTAACAACATTAATAAACGACAGTTGGGATGGGGGAATTTACTTTCGGGGCCGCTTCGGCGGCCCCATTGGGGGAGGCGGCACCCGAGCTTGCTCTAAGTGCCCCCTCTCCCACGCATCGGCAGCGCCTCGCGCGCACGGGCCTTTCGGCCCACCGGGGAGGTATGTCTCCCCGGCATCTAGTGTAAATCTTCAACACATTGTGAATTTGACAGGGGGGGGTCTAGGCCCCCCGACGACATGTACTAATTTCAAGTGAAGCTTAATAAAGTATTTTCATAGCCCTAGTGGGCTATGCCACTCGGCAGCTCGTGGAACTAACCAGCACATATTGCGATGCACACTGCACAGGTCGATGTAGGAGGATAAGCTGAGCGAGCGGCATCGCTTTAATCCACGCCACTGTTCATGCCTTCAAATGACCTACTATTGAATACAGTGTTCGGTACCGAAGTTAATTTGCTCCGGAACAGCAACTGTGTGACATTAAGGTATGATTCTGGAAGGCAATTATACAGGGTGTTTCATGACTTATACGACATAGCTTAAGGATAGATCCAGTTTTTTGAGGCGGATCCGGATCTGGCTTCGAAATTTTTCTAAGATCCTGCGTTTCAAAGTTACAGGGTGATTTATGTATTTTGGTCAAAACTTTGATTGGTCATAACTTTGGAACAAATGAATGGAGTCGAATGAAATTTGACAGGAAAAGTCTCTCACCAAGAACAATTACAATGACCAACAAGGCATGGAAAAATCCAGGGCCGGACTAAAAAAAAATGGCACCCATTAATTCTTGGACAAAAAAGCCATTTTCGCATCGGATTCCTAAAAAAATGCCATTGTATTTGGAAAGTTGAGAAAAAATGCTACAGAATCAGCTATCCAATACGAACGGCACACCTCAGTAGGTTTAGTAAAAAAATAAAATAAAAAAAATAGAAAATTTTAATAGCGATATTTCTTGAATGATTTGAGATAATTCATCGTGTAAGACACATGAATTTTCAATGGTAAATTTTGGTATTAAAATGAAAATTATTCAAAACACAAAATGCATAACAGGTGCACATTGCGGAGAATTCCAATCCACGCACCCTCTTAACTAAAATGCTCGAGCTTTCGGGTGGCGAAAGGTCACGCTGATTTCATGGGCCTTCCGGTCCTTTGGGTCGGGTGTGTATTGATACACATTCAGAAAAGCGCATTAACGCGAAAGAAGTCAAACAGAGAAGCTGTGTTGTTGTTGTGTGCATTGTAGGTACCTGTGAGTTATTTTGTGTGAATCGAGTACTACGATTATTAGGTGAGTTTATCTCATTGAGCATATCCTTTTGTTTGTATTGTTTTAAGTATCATTGCGTACGCGCATATTTAAATGGCATAGTCTTCAGCAATGCTCTTGCCTAAAGAAGTACACATTCTTGTTGTTGTTTGTCTTGTTAGTGACAGGAGAGAACTACCTAGAGGTGCCATTATTAGCCTCTGTAGCTTCATTCGCACACTCTGCACTAGCTCCTGTAGCTGGAGCGGTACTTTGCTTGACCACGAGGAAGTACCATTGCACCCTTCAGTACAGGTTAAGTGGCGTTCAGGCTGATCACCTGGTTGTTGACAAATTTGGTATTTACTAGAGCTGGTCCGGGACCATTGCACAGCCCGCTGTAAATACTGGCCATGTATGTGGCGTAGCCTAGAGTTGTTGGGCTGGTGTACGACTTCTGGGGGAGGGGTGCCTGTACTGAGTTGAGAGTACACACCCATTGCACTACCGAAGTGGGGCAGAGAGTAGGGCTTAAGTCTGAAGTTGTGAAGTCATTTGACACCGCATCAGGTACTCTTACCTTGCTCTGCATTACATGGTGTCGTGAAATGACCAGTAATAAAGTGTGAATAAAACGCTAAGAATGAAAGGGTTGCTCACAGCGGTTTTTATTTTCAGGTAAACGCAATCCAGAGTCATCCTGAGTTCAGTCCTGTCTTCCACGGGCCTGGTTATCAAGTATTTTTAGTATTAACGTAATTTTAGTCATTGAGTTACCCGTGCATTGCCATTTTTATTAATAGAGTTGAATTAGCGAAAGTGATTGCATTTATTATTTTTGATTATCTGCAGTCATCCTGACACATCGACAGTAATTAATTCACATTTATTGGGCATCAATCAAATATGTTGCCGCTGCAAGTTTATTTGCGCTACATTTTTCAGAAGTGGGATATTTCTAAAAGACAATAGGTACTGAACTCTGGATGGTAAAACGATTAAAAACAAATTGTCGGTTCCGAATTTTAATATTAGGTAATTTTCTTCCCTCAAGCTAAACGCGTCGCATTCTGTTAAACACCCTCGTCAAAACCATTCACCAATTCAGCATGTCGAATCGTAAACGGGCTCGTGACCAAACACCATCGGACGAAGGCAATACTGTTACGACCAGCGGCAGCGAGGAACTTGATACCAATGCCCATCTGGCGCGTCTCACTGCTATTATGGCAGATTTCGTGAAGAACACGACGACAAGCAGGCAAGAAAACACCAATGTGCGTGGTGACACCATCCCTTTGTTTGATCCCGAGGATAAGGACCAAGCCATTGCGACATGGTGCCTAAAAGTCGATGAGTTAAGGGCGGTTTTCGGGTGGTCGGAGGAAGCCACCATTTACTTTGCTTTGGGTCGACTTCGCGGCCTCGCGGAAATTTGGTTTCGGGGGCTCGCGACCATCAAGCTCTCCTGGGACGAATGGAAGGTGAAATTGCAGCAAGCCTTTCCCTACCGAAAAGATTTTTGCGCTGCGTTAACGGAGATGTTGCAACGACGCAAGAGGCCTGAAGAGTCGTACTCCAAGTACTTTTACGAGAAATGCGCACTTTTAACTAGCTGCAACATTCACGGGACGGAAGCGGTGTCGTGCCTAATCGGTGGGCTGGACGACAACGTGGTGAGGACGTCTGCCAGGGCCGCAAAGTTCCAAAGCCCAGAGTCACTCCATGAATTTTTAAATACTGTCCCGTCTTCAACTTTTGAGGCATACCACCAAACTGACTCTGACTCGGACTATGAGCCTGAATCTAACAAAAAGAACGACAGTTCAGGAAAGAAGGACCGCAAACTTGAATGTTTCAACTGTAAGAAAAGCGGCCACATTGCCAGGGACTGTAGAGTTCGCACGACAACTTCAAACTCCGAGAAGAAATGTGCCTATTGTAACCGTACCGGGCATGTCGAGGCTAATTGCTACAAAAAGCAACGCGACACCTCAAAGCCACTAGCCTGACTAGGCAGCCAACTCGACGCACCTGGTCCAAGTCATCGCGGGACGCGATGAATGCAGGATGGCCAAATGTAAGACACATGAATTTTCAATGGTAAATTTTGGTATTAAAATGAAAATTATTCAAAACACAAAATGCATAACAGGTGCACATTGCGGAGAATTCCAATCCACGCACCCTCTTAACTAAAATTCTCGAGCTTTCGGGTGGCGAAAGGTCACGCTGATTTCATGGGCCTTCCGGTCCTTTGGGTCGGGTGTGTATTGATACACATTCAGAAAAGCGCATTAACGCGAAAGAAGTCAAACAGAGAAGCTGTGTTGTTGTTGTGTGCATTGTAGGTACCTGTGAGTTATTTTGTGTGAATCGAGTACTACGATTATTAGGTGAGTTTATCTCATTGAGCATATCCTTTTGTTTGTATTGTTATAAGTATCATTGCGTACGCGCATATTTAAATGGCATAGTCTTCAGCAATGCTCTTGCCTAAAGAAGTACACATTCTTGTTGTTGTTTGTCTTGTTAGTGACAGGAGAGAACTACCTAGAGGTGCCATTATTAGCCTCTGTAGCTTCATTCGCACACTCTGCACTAGCTCCTGTAGCTGGAGCGGTACTTTGCTTGACCACGAGGAAGTACCATTGCACCCTTCAGTACAGGTTAAGTGGCGTTCAGGCTGATCACCTGGTTGTTGACAAATTTGGTATTTACTAGAGCTGGTCCGGGACCATTGCACAGCCCGCTGTAAATACTGGCCATGTATGTGGCGTAGCCTAGAGTTGTTGGGCTGGTGTACGACTTCTGGGGGAGGGGTGCCTGTACTGAGTTGAGAGTACACACCCATTGCACTACCGAAGTGGGGCAGAGAGTAGGGCTTAAGTCTGAAGTTGTGAAGTCATTTGACACCGCATCAGGTACTCTTACCTTGCTCTGCATTACATGGTGTCGTGAAATGACCAGTAATAAAGTGTGAATAAAACGCTAAGAATGAAAGGGTTGCTCACAGCGGTTTTTATTTTCAGGTAAACGCAATCCAGAGTCATCCTGAGTTCAGTCCTGTCTTCCACGGGCCTGGTTATCAAGTATTTTTAGTATTAACGTAATTTTAGTCATTGAGTTACCCGTGCATTGCCATTTTTATTAATAGAGTTGAATTAGCGAAAGTGATTGCATTTATTATTTTTGATTATCTGCAGTCATCCTGACACATCGACAGTAATTAATTCACATTTATTGGGCATCAATCAAATATGTTGCCGCTGCAAGTTTATTTGCGCTACATTTTTCAGAAGTGGGATATTTCTAAAAGACAATAGGTACTGAACTCTGGATGGTAAAACGATTAAAAACAAATTGTCGGTTCCGAATTTTAATATTAGGTAATTTTCTTCCCTCAAGCTAAACGCGTCGCATTCTGTTAAACACCCTCGTCAAAACCATTCACCAATTCAGCATGTCGAATCGTAAACGGGCTCGTGACCAAACACCATCGGACGAAGGCAATACTGTTACGACCAGCGGCAGCGAGGAACTTGATACCAATGCCCATCTGGCGCGTCTCACTGCTATTATGGCAGATTTCGTGAAGAACACGACGACAAGCAGGCAAGAAAACACCAATGTGCGTGGTGACACCATCCCTTTGTTTGATCCCGAGGATAAGGACCAAGCCATTGCGACATGGTGCCTAAAAGTCGATGAGTTAAGGGCGGTTTTCGGGTGGTCGGAGGAAGCCACCATTTACTTTGCTTTGGGTCGACTTCGCGGCCTCGCGGAAATTTGGTTTCGGGGGCTCGCGACCATCAAGCTCTCCTGGGACGAATGGAAGGTGAAATTGCAGCAAGCCTTTCCCTACCGAAAAGATTTTTGCGCTGCGTTAACGGAGATGTTGCAACGACGCAAGAGGCCTGAAGAGTCGTACTCCAAGTACTTTTACGAGAAATGCGCACTTTTAACTAGCTGCAACATTCACGGGACGGAAGCGGTGTCGTGCCTAATCGGTGGGCTGGACGACAACGTGGTGAGGACGTCTGCCAGGGCCGCAAAGTTCCAAAGCCCAGAGTCACTCCATGAATTTTTAAATACTGTCCCGTCTTCAACTTTTGAGGCATACCACCAAACTGACTCTGACTCGGACTATGAGCCTGAATCTAACAAAAAGAACGACAGTTCAGGAAAGAAGGACCGCAAACTTGAATGTTTCAACTGTAAGAAAAGCGGCCACATTGCCAGGGACTGTAGAGTTCGCACGACAACTTCAAACTCCGAGAAGAAATGTGCCTATTGTAACCGTACCGGGCATGTCGAGGCTAATTGCTACAAAAAGCAACGCGACACCTCAAAGCCACTAGCCTGACTAGGCAGCCAACTCGACGCACCTGGTCCAAGTCATCGCGGGACGCGATGAATGCAGGATGGCCAAATGTAAGACACATGAATTTTCAATGGTAAATTTTGGTATTAAAATGAAAATTATTCAAAACACAAAATGCATAACAGGTGCACATTGCGGAGAATTCCAATCCACGCACCCTCTTAACTAAAATTCTCGAGCTTTCGGGTGGCGAAAGGTCACGCTGATTTCATGGGCCTTCCGGTCCTTTGGGTCGGGTGTGTATTGATACACATTCAGAAAAGCGCATTAACGCGAAAGAAGTCAAACAGAGAAGCTGTGTTGTTGTTGTGTGCATTGTAGGTACCTGTGAGTTATTTTGTGTGAATCGAGTACTACGATTATTAGGTGAGTTTATCTCATTGAGCATATCCTTTTGTTTGTATTGTTATAAGTATCATTGCGTACGCGCATATTTAAATGGCATAGTCTTCAGCAATGCTCTTGCCTAAAGAAGTACACATTCTTGTTGTTGTTTGTCTTGTTAGTGACAGGAGAGAACTACCTAGAGGTGCCATTATTAGCCTCTGTAGCTTCATTCGCACACTCTGCACTAGCTCCTGTAGCTGGAGCGGTACTTTGCTTGACCACGAGGAAGTACCATTGCACCCTTCAGTACAGGTTAAGTGGCGTTCAGGCTGATCACCTGGTTGTTGACAAATTTGGTATTTACTAGAGCTGGTCCGGGACCATTGCACAGCCCGCTGTAAATACTGGCCATGTATGTGGCGTAGCCTAGAGTTGTTGGGCTGGTGTACGACTTCTGGGGGAGGGGTGCCTGTACTGAGTTGAGAGTACACACCCATTGCACTACCGAAGTGGGGCAGAGAGTAGGGCTTAAGTCTGAAGTTGTGAAGTCATTTGACACCGCATCAGGTACTCTTACCTTGCTCTGCATTACATGGTGTCGTGAAATGACCAGTAATAAAGTGTGAATAAAACGCTAAGAATGAAAGGGTTGCTCACAGCGGTTTTTATTTTCAGGTAAACGCAATCCAGAGTCATCCTGAGTTCAGTCCTGTCTTCCACGGGCCTGGTTATCAAGTATTTTTAGTATTAACGTAATTTTAGTCATTGAGTTACCCGTGCATTGCCATTTTTATTAATAGAGTTGAATTAGCGAAAGTGATTGCATTTATTATTTTTGATTATCTGCAGTCATCCTGACACATCGACAGTAATTAATTCACATTTATTGGGCATCAATCAAATATGTTGCCGCTGCAAGTTTATTTGCGCTACAATCGCAATTACCACTTTTCAAACAGGAAACGAGCAACATTTGGAAAAAAAATCAAAACTCCTAACAATAGGTGATAAATACATTACATGTTATTTACAAAATGGTTCTCCAAATGCCCTCCCCCAACTTCGACGCATTTTCTACATCTCGTCAATAAATGTCTAGTGACTTTTCGAATGATTAGCCTAATGTTCCGCATTTCTTCAGCAGCTGTGATGATCCTTTCTCTCAAATCCTCCTTGGTGCTCACTTCTGTATTGTAAACCATATCTTTCATGTGGCCCCATACATAGTAATCTAGGACTGTGAGATCGGGAGATCTGGGAGGCCAGGAATGAGGACCCCCGCGACCAATCCAGCGGGGGTATTCTGCGTTCAAGCTTCTGACGTTTAATGAAAAATGAGGCGGTGTCCCATTTTGTTGAAAATAGGCAAAACATTTTGGAGCAAGTTTAGTTAGCCTTTCCCCGTCAGCCGTTTCTCAAAGAAATGTAGCCCAGTCAAAATGTCATCAACCACTCCGCACCACAAATTCAGTGAAAACCTCCGCTGAGAGTTCTTCTGTACCGTGACATGAGGGTTTCCGTGTGCCCATAAGTGGGAATTCTTCAGTTTCAGTTTTGAAGATTCTCTTTATTTTTTTCGTTTCTCCTCGGTTCCGTTTCGCCACCCGCGTTGTGCGAGGGCGATTTCGGACTTCTCATTATTGTTATTGTGTATCCCTCCATTTTTCAACTCACAACCTACCCTACCGTGTCGCGCTGGACATCAGCGGACCATGCAAAGAGAGCGCTCTCTCTATCTCACGGCGCCGGATGTCACAAGGCAGGTCCTTTTTCATTTTTTACTTCAATACACAAGACAGTGTATCCCAGCTGGAACATCTCGGCGTGATTTTCTCAGAAACCGTTCAGCCAATACAATTCTTCTTTTTTGTAAAAATAAGGCCTAAATCTAAGCTTCAATTAGAGAGGTGCCGGTGTCTGCAGCTGCTCTACTTCCCAAAATATGGCAATTTGAACAGGCCTCGGAACAACAGGCACATAATTATGGTGATTTATGATTAGCAAGAAAAATAATTCTACATCAGAATGCAATTGGGGCACCGTCTAATTTTTCATTAAACGTCAGAGAATACTTGGATACAGAATACCCCCATCGCTGGATTGGTCGCGGGGGTCCTTGTTCCTGGCCTCCCAGATCTCCTGATCTCACAGTCCTAGATTACTATGTATGGGGCCACATGAAAGATCTAGAGGTCTACAAGACGGAAATGAACACCAGGAATGATTGCAGAGAAAAAATCATTGCAGTTTTTAATGAAACGCGGAACAATAGACCAACCATTCGAAAAGCCACTGGACTTTTAGTGACGAGATGTAGAAAATGCGTCGAAGTTGGGGAAGGGCATTTGGAAAACCATTTGTAAATAACATGTAATGTATTCATTACCTATTAGGAGTTTTGATTTTTTTTTCAAATGTTGCTTGTTTCCTGTTTGAAAAGTAGTAATTGCGATGAATTACCTCAAATCATACAGGAAATATCGCTAATAAAATTTTAAATTTTTTTCATTTTATTTTTTTACTGAATCTATTGGGGTGTGCCGTTCGTATTGGATAGCTGATTCTGTAGCATATTTTCTCAACTTTCCAAATACAATGGCATTTTTTTAGGAATCCGATGCGAAAATGGCTTTTTTGCCCAATAATTAATGGGGGCCATTTTTTTTTAGTCCGGCCCTGGATTTTTCTATGCCTTGTTGGTCATTGTAATTGTTCTTGGTAAGAGACTTTCCCTGTCAAATTTCATTCGATTCCATTCATTTGTTCCAATGTTATGACCTATCAAAGTTTTGACCAAAATACATAAATCACCCTGTAACTTTGAAACACAGGATCTTAGAAAAATTTCGAAGCCAGATCCGGATCCGCCTCAAAAAACTGGATCTATCCTTAAGCTATGTCGTATAAGTCATGAAACACCCTGTATAGAGCTTTGGAAATCAAATTTTGTAGTAATTTCAAATGATGTTTCATCGATTGGAACGAAGATTAAAAAATTGGAGTTTATATACTATCACAAAAAGCGGATGTCAGAACGTAGGTAATTATGTATGTAAAACGTCAGTACTTGTTGTCGTTCACAGTGATTCTTGTAGTCTTGAAATAACCTTGTACACTACTCTCTGCTTGTGCTTAGAACTAAAGCCTAAAACAGTTAAGCACCCATCGCCATCGCCACAGAAGAAGTGAAATTCAAATTTCAGTTACGATTGACTTTGGAACGGGGCTTCAGATGGGTACCGACTATATTCTATGATGTAAAAATAAAGAAGATTTGAGTAAAAAGCTATAACAACAAAGATACGATTCGTGTGGTTTCCAGGACTTCCGCATCGACTATCATGCCGTATCCGCATACGACTTCTGCAAGAGCGCCTGTATTTTTGATTTTCCCTTTACTGGTGTAAATGTATGGTTCATTAATTAGGCTTTGGAAATTCAATCTGCAACTGTATCCATTCTTGTGTCTTGGCTGGTTTGTTATGAAAGTGAAACGTGGCGGAAATGTTGATGAGCAACCCCCTCTCACCCCTTCCAAACCCAAGATGTTCGCGGCGGGATAATTGCGGAAAAAACTGAAACTGTCAAACAAGTTTAAGTGGATTAATCTCAGTTTATTCTTATGTAAAAATAAAATCTGCCTCGCGCGCGAGCCTGAGACACACAGACATTTCCAAGTTATTTTAGTTGGCCGTACTTTATTCAGGAACGGAGGATTGTTGGTGCGAGTTGGAACGCGGCAAGAGCAACTTGCAAATTTATATTGTCAAAAATGAGTTTGACAAATTACTCTGGAAGTCCGGACTGTCACGAGCATTTAATAATATTTCCGGTAGGTATTTTCTTATATGTACTTGTTTTGATATTTGATTCCAAAAATAGTACTTATGCTAATACATAATATGTATATAAATTCCAGGAAGGTAGGCACAAGGGAAATCGATTGCGTTTTTCTAATATAAACTCATACTAGTTAGCTTTCAAAAGTGGCGAAGTGTATTTATAACGACTTGTGGCACACCATACGAATTTCATTATTTTAGCAGCCCCTCTACAACGGCGGAATTCTCCGACAGAGTGAAACTTCCCCTAACAATAGATGATAACCTCAGTTGTCCGCAACGGAAATTAACCAATTTGGAGAGAAAAGCACTCTTGAAAAAGAATAGCACTGTTAAAGTGGAAATGGCGAGGGAAATGGTCACTACCTGAATATCACACATTTGCGAAAACAATTGTGCTTCCAAGCGTGTTTGGATAAAACTAAAAGAAAGCGTTCTGATCTGAGTATAGTTTTGGCTCGAGTTTTGGTTTTAATGAATGCATGATTAACCAGCGGTAGATTAGCTATAAGGGTAAGCTTGGTATTAAACACATAAGCGCGTTCTTAATTGCTTCTGCGTCACCATTACCAACGAAAATGGCGACGTAAAACGAAAACACCATCACCTACTGCTGCTAACACCATCAGTAGAGAGACCCAAAACACGGATTAATGGAGTTTTGATATGTTATGTGCCGTGACTAATTCGAGATTTGGAGGATTACAGCTTTAACTTGTCACTGCGATACGCCACCTGCGTTTTCTAACATGAAACTGGGAGAATTCTGAAATCGGCGAGAGAGATTAATGTTTTTGTCTTACATAGTCTACTGCTTCTAATTCGACCAAAAATTTAATACTAAGCTTCTAGTCTGGTGGACAGCTTGTGGTTCAGATGCTGAACTGAAACATCAACCTTTTAACTCGGCAGCTGTTGCAAACCCCACCGAAACAGTCAACACGACAACAGGCAACGCGTCATATCCGTGGAATTTTAATTAATTACACCCTTAACTCGTTTCGAACTGTATCACACAGGGCCCCTTTTCAAAGTACCTACAACCATCAATGGTATATAAACAAATCGTCAAAATTGTCGTCCATTATTAATGACAAGCAATTTATCGTAATTCGTGTACATTATCCTGCTGGCAAGGTTCGCCCCGACCGACGACGCCCTTCCAGAAACAAGCTACCTATTAGCTGGAAACTTGTATAAAGATTTGATTGAGGATAAGCTCGAGCATGCGAAGATGTGACGCGTTGCAGATTTTATATAGGTTTGCATACAAATAGGGCACATTTGTCTGTTCAAATTTGTCAGGTGCTCTGTATTCAAATGACCGGCGGCATAGTCGTCTCATACGGTTTTGAATAGGATTTGGCCATTAAAGTGATCAATTTTCAGACAGAGACAAATGCGGCGGGGACAAATAACCGAAGCGGATGCTATGTATAGCTAGTTTTTCGCAAAAAATATCTTACTTCATCCTTCTTCCGCGCGGAGGAGCTTGTGGTGTGGTGGTCAGCGCGGTCGACTACCACTCCAGATGTCGTGGGTTCGATCCCCACCGGGGACGGATTTTCGCCTCGGAAACAAGCTTCTTGGTTCAGTTGGAATTCCGGTATGGTGGAGGGAAGCATTCACCGGTGTCGGTGCTAGGCCTCGTTGCGGAAGTAGGCCGACGTTACTAAATGAACGGAAAAAAAACTCCATTCTTGACTCATGATGCAATCTAATTCAGCAAAATGACACAAAAGCCCATTACTCAAGCCGGTCATGAAGTGTATTCAAAGTGCTTCCGGATCTACGCACAAAACAGAAGTCAACTATCATAGTAGCTCAAAAGTGATTAGACGAACTTTTTTTTATCATGTGCGATATGCGTCGTACTTACGGAATAAAAGCTTGTAAAGAGGATAAACGGCAACGAGCGCTTTTTTTCAGCACCAATTTTTATTTAATACTGTACGGAAGCGCAGTGTAATTACATGCAGGAAATTCAAAAAATTACTTGAGGGGTTTAAGGACTGAATGAAAATTACAAACTTCTTGTCACTGCAACGTTTCGCCCATAATTTTGGGCTTCGTCATCGTCATGCAATATGACAATAAGAAATTAAGGTTAGTAAACAGAACATGTATTTTTCGAAGCGGACTGAGGATTTGCTTGAAGATGTTCAAAGCAGTGTAGTGTGACAATTTACTACAAGGAAGTACTGAAAGTACAAAGCTATCCGATGAATAAGTTCAAAAAGACTCTCCAAGTTCATAAGTACAGCCTTAGCGCCAAAGGTTTAATTTATCTTTGATAGAAGGAATTTATATGTACGTATTGTACTGATCGGCACCCGTGACCACCCCTTGTGCTAACATGAACCCTTTTGTTTCCTGCTAATTAGTTTCACCACTTTCTTTGTTGACAAACCAGGTTCTATCTACTAGAGGACCAAATTAACCCATTTTCACATAGAAACAAACATCTTCAACCACAACAAACTTTATTTGATTTAAGTAAAATAGATCACCATGAGTGTTTTGTTCTTGTTGGATACTATATAGTCTGATTATTCCTGTCACAGCTTAATTAAACTAAATCAGTAACCGATACAATCAAATCTCTGCATCAAATAATCCCTTCTTCAGCAATAGTTTACACAAATTTAATTACATTTCACACAGCATGGCAAATTCATAATTGATAGAGTTTCCCTATCGAAGGTTTATCAATTGAAAAAGTGGAAAGTGAAATAAGTCGAATTAATAAATAAATAAATGAATAAATAAATAAATAAATAAATAGTTCACAATTGCAATAACTGCCAAATCTTGTCGGTTCCCAATTATCGTCATATGTCGTCAGTTTGCACCCTACATTCAAACTAGATAATAGGCTGGTGCATGGTTAGCTACAGGTGTTACGTCATGAGTAGTCAACCCTTTGGGTTTTGGCTTGTTAAAGCCCTTTAATAGGCTTATTCGGAGGGACTTTTAGTTTGAACCATGTAGCAGATAGCTCCAAATGACTTGGCTTTTTAGGTTTTGTGTGGGAGACTTTCTCTCACCTTTGCTTTCCCTAATTTCCGCAATTTACGCATCTATTACTACCGCGTCGCGTTGTTTCGGTGACCAGATGCCGGAATACTGGGGTTTTTATTGACCACCAACATTTTTCCAGACGGTTCGAGTCGCATCCATCTTGTCACGGTAATCACCTATTGATTAATCATTTTGTTTGAGTAATTGTTGGTTTTGTTTCGCATAGTTCATAGTGCCATCACTGCCATCTTATCGCGTTCTTTGTGAAGCCAGAGCGTTCGCTTCGTTCGCTCCTGACGTCAAGTTGATGTGTCTGTTTGTTGATTTCGCAAGACCGCACCTGATTTAACCTTTTTCCGCGTGTCTGAAATCTTACTCCTAATATGTACTTCTGAGCTTTACAATTTCAACGCACTGTATTATGCTAGTCTAACTTGGAAAAGGGTTGACTGCATAGAGAAAGAAGAGCAAAGCCAATGTGAAGCACCTGTACAGGTGGAAAAAACCCATGTTACTTACTTCGTGAGAATAGATTAAATCTGACATTAGACTGTAAATGGGTTTTCGACATCTGAATTTTAACAATAACTTGTGCCAATAAATTTCTGTACACCTGCCACATCACTTCATTGGATCAAATCAGTGATTTACTTGCCTCTGACTTCAAGAAGAGCACCAAACACTAAAATACAACAAAAAACACTCCATCGACAGAATATTACAATAATAAAAGTAGCGCTCAACACGGCGTCGTTCTACACCCGCTCTTTACGGCTCTCCCTTGCCAACCATCCTTGCGTGCTTCTCGACTTCTTCCGCTGGCGTCTTGCATGCCCACTATTTTACTCTCACTAGATGTGGACCCTCTTGCTTCTTGCACATAACTAACTGTTTGTTTTCTTTAATTTCAAGGTGAGCCCATCACCACAATAAACAGGGTGTTTCAGGTTTAAATCACGTCCTTTCAGGAAATGATGGGAAACGTCAAAACAAGTGGACTTATTCGAAAAAATATATGTCAGAAACGAATAATAACGGAAATACAAGCGTTCAAAGTTGAACTTTAATAATCGTCAATTTCGTCATAGGTTTGGAACTTCTCAATTGATTTTGTTCAAATTTGAAACAAAGCTTGCTGAAATAATTCTGTATCGAACGACAATAACGCAGTTCATTAAAATTTTCCAGGAGCGTGGATAATAGGGGTTATAGGATGCCTCAGTTTTTTCACCTCTATTTTTTACCCCTCAAGGACGGAGTCATATTGGTTAAATAAGCGTTGCGAAATCAATCCGTCTTGAGTTTATTCCTTGACGGATTCTTGCCATTTTGGTCTCTTTTGAAAGCTACAAGGATGTATTTTGGTTTGAGCCCATTGACATTTCCGAAATCCAAAAAAAAAAGATTAAATTTTGACATTTGAAAAAATTATTTTTGGATTTTGGCAATGCCAATGGGCTCAAACCAAAGTACATCCTTGTAGCTTTCGAAAGAGACCAAAATGGTGGAAATCCGTCAAGGAATAAAACCCAAACGGATTGATTTCGCAACGCTTATTTTACCAATTGAACTCCGTCCTTGAGATAATTTTGTAGACTGTTCACATTTTTGAATTTTGCGTTCAATTTCAAAGAAAAAGTTACCCCTGCAAAATTTTGATTAGAGGCTTCGTTTTCAAGATATTTGGGTTTGAAGCTTCGAAAAACACATCAAAATATTCACTTTGAAGAGCAAAAAAAATGTTTTTCCTGGAAACTGGATTTTAGCAAACTGTTTATGGAAGAATAATAAGTACGAAAAATCAACCTTTGAAGCTGTATTGAATTTCTGTTTTCTATACAGGGTGAAAACAGAATCAAAAGAATTCTATTGGAATGATTGTGTTTTATTGTACTCTGCATAAATTATGAGACCATTGTGACTGTTTGCAGGCACTTTTGAGAAAAATTAATTTCCAGGATTCATGACTCACCCTGTATACAAAACAGAAATTTATTACAGATTCAGATGTTGATTTTTTGTACTCATTGTTTTTCCATAAACAGTTTACTAAAATCTTCTGAAACAACGAAAATATAGAAGCGATTGAAGGACCAACTTTTGTCCTTCGATAGAATTTTTTCAACAATTTTCCAGCACTCTACTACATCTCCATATTAAGGAGCTTTAAGGTGGCTGGACACTTTTGAATCATCCTGTATAACGCTTGTCATCCGAAGAAGACACGTTGCAGTAAATTTCACTCCTGCATCGGAAAGGTGTTTACATGAACAAACAGCTGATTTACCCAAGGTATTATTATTTCATCATATACTTTGGGACCTAGTCACACCACACCACCCACTCTATCGTGAGTTTGGGTGAGGATTTTTAGTGTTTTGTTCTCGTTTTTTATTTTTATTTTCTGGAACCGGTTTCCTGGGAACAGTGAGACAAAACCGTGGTTGGAATCCTGAGACTCTCACTGTGGACTGAATGTGCCCTTGACTGGGGAGTTCAAGAGAAAATATTCTGTATATTATACAGGGTGTTTATCTCAGGGATGATAGCAAAACATTCAACTGTGGGTAGATCTTGTCAAAATATGACGAAACCCCATATACCATTTTGCAAAGTTTGGCCTAATGACGAAGATACAGCCCTCCAAAGATCACTTTTTTCGGATTTCAAAAATTTGAAAACTCAGGAACGTTTTAACAAATTTAGCTTTAATTCAGCTAAAGCTGGTTTGTCACGATTATGTGGCCGAACTTTGCGAAATGGTATATAAGTTCTCGTTATATTTTGAGGAGATCTACCCACAGTTAATTTTTTTGCTATCATCCCTAAAACACCCTGTATAGGCCAAGTCCAAACACAACTGAGTGAAAATGACTTCGAATTGTTGTTCCCGAGCCTGAGAAACAGCACCAAGTGCTTTGACAAATTCTTGACTCACGGTTCTAGACGTATCATTGGTGATGCTAACAAAAATATATAAAGATGATTCTACCCCCGCCTCAAAAGCAAGGACTCACTAAACCTCAAAACGAAATGTTAGAGTTCGAAATTGACTTTTCAGATTTGAATGTTCACTAGACAGGTTCCAACCCGATTCGGGACAAAGAGACAAACAAAGTTTTAATTTGGTTTTTTACAATTTGTTTACTTTTGGTTCAAAACTGATTTTGCCATTGTATTGCTAAGATGTGCCTGAAGCTGGGTTATTTTTTTTAAGGAATATATTTCTCTACTGAAATTTCCCATTGTTAGTACCTCTCCCCTGAGCATCTCGCTTGTAAAGCGCAGAAAATTAAATTCTCTTTCGCGAAAGTAAACAACAATAATTATGCTCCTCAAGGATGAACGATCCAAATTGTTCCATCCAAGTTCAGTCTGACTGTTTGACAAAGTGAAAAAACGCCTGCATTCCGAGGAAATTTAATTAATTATATATTATTATGAAGGAAGTAAGTACATCCCGGTGGGTATTTATCCGGGGCTTAAAGGAAAAATAGTACTGTTTATTACCTACCGTTTGTTTTCTCGTAAAGGATGACGCTAATTTGAAACAGTAAATAATGAGCTCCAGTAGTCATTTATTTTTACCCGTGTTCCGGTGGCTACGGCTAAGTATTCTTTTTTTTGCGATTTACATTTAGATTCCATTTCACGAATTATTCTGATAAAAATACCAGAAATGAATGTTCTGAATCATGAATGGATCATCCAAATTTTCTTGACAGCTCAATGGTGCCAAGCAATTGTTTTTGGCGATATTGATAGCATGTTTCAAGTAGTTTTTGAATTTGGAAATGAATTCGAAGAAATATGCATTCAAAATGTCTTTTTTGAATGAAGGTTTGAAGTTTTTTTTTCAAAGGCCGGCCCTAGAAATTGTGAACTGCTTGATAAAACGATGTAAATATTAGCTATCAATAGAATAATTAACCTTCACAGTTTCAATCTATTCCATTGGATGGTTCCAAAGATACGGCTTATCAAAAAATTCGACAAGATACATGAATCACCCTGTACCTTCGAAACAAACAGCGTTAGAAAAATTTCAAAGTCAAATCGTGTTTCGCCTGGAAAAACTGGAAACTGTGTGGAAGCACACAACTTCTTGTCAATGAACTTCTTCGTACCTCTGAAGGCTTATTATGATGACATTTGCGACAATTGATGACAATTGGACAGACGACATCTAATCCTGGCCAGGTTATCACTGAATATCATGTGACGGGTTTATTTAAACGTGCATTCGAGAAAGCAGCTACTGTAGAAAAGGCCACTGACGCGTTCAAAAAGACAGGCATTTTCCCATTAGACATCAATGTTTTCACCGACGACGATTTCTGACCCGCTTCAGTAACAGAACAAGACCAAGAACTGGATACCGTTGATATAATTGACCCTGACGTGCACACAATTATTTGTTTTGATGAGCCTCCAGACAATGGTTTTCCAGACAAAAATACTGCAACCCCTGGTCTAGGAACTGAGTATAGGGATGAGCTACATCCCGCTGGAGCCCCTTTATCCAGAAGTTCAGTAGGTGAGTATTTTGGGGCAACTGCAAGTACTATCGTTGCTCCAGAAAGCCTTCAACCTAGACCTTCGGCTAGAGGTTTGAAGTCTGCAACTTCACCCTGCGACATAATTCCACTACCAAGGATGAACATCAACAAAAAGAAAGGGTCTGGAAGAGGCCTGAAGGCTACGTTACTGACTTCGACACCACCTAAAGATAAACTTGAACCAGAAATCGAAAAGAAAAGAAAAACAGATGACAAAGCAATAAGGAAAGCTAGAAGAGATCTCAGCTTTGAAATAACGAAGTCGAAGAAAAAACCTTCAAATGGAGAATCATCTTCAGATTCAGAGTCCCAGTTATTTTCCCTTCATGACAGTTCGAGTGATCTAAACTTTATTTCTTTCGGAGATGAATCGGATAAGAATGAAACTACAACTGATTTGCATCCAGGAGACCATGCTGTGGTAAAGGTGCACGGGAAAAAAAATGTATCGTTTCGTCTTATTGTGGTCAAGGTTGCCGAAGTTGAAGAAACTGGCTCCATCACCTTTTTCTACAAGAGAACAGCAGGGACATCGCGCCTCTCAGAAACAGGGGAAGAAGCATTCGTCAGTTGAGTCGATTTCGTGAGGGAACTGTCAAAACTCATCTTGAGCAGCTCAACAAGGTTCAAGTTCTCCTTACGTTAGCAACGTACTTTTCGTCTCAAGAAAAAAACGGGGGAAAACGTTTGCGTGTAGATTACAGACCGATAAATAAAATCACCGTGTTTACTTCATTAGCCTAGATATGTTTTCAGGTTATTACTAAATTCCCTTGGCTCCTGAGTCAGTACAAATAGCAGCGTTTGTAACACAAGACGGTCAGTACAATTTTTGCACGTTCCTTTTGGGTTGCCAAACGTTCCGGCCGTTTTTCAAAGAACTCAAAACACCATTTTGGGGCAGTTAAGATTCGACAAGGTGTTAAGTCTATTTAGAAGACGTCTTAATCCCGGCCAACACAATTGATGATGCGTTAGTTGTACTCCGCCAGGTTCTGGAAAAGTTCCAAGTTCATGGGTTGACTCTAAACTTGAGAAAATGTTTTTTCTTAAAAACCAGCATCGAATACTTGGGATACGAAATTACGAACTTGACCTTCAAACCCTGTCAAGGTTTTGACAGGCGCCCAAGAACATAACTAATTTATGGAATCACTAGCGGAAGGGTAAAGTGCAAATTATTATATATTATATGGTCTATAGCAATAGGAAAAAAAGAATGGGAAAAACTTGTCGGAATAAATTAAAAAGAGTACATTTGGCTTCAGAACGTGAACAGTGAAAGTACGCTACTCTATCACCTCAAAAAGAGTACCTGTACTCTTTGAGTACGGTTGGTAACCCTAGCCACTCATATGGCACTAATAACACTGTTGTGACATTAATCACAAGCCTGCACGAGCAAAAATAAGTGAATTTTAAGGAAGAATCGACCAAAATGTGAAATCAAACCATAGCACTCCAGCATTTCATTTAATTTTTTTTGTATAAATCAGTTCAAAACGAGAAGGTGTTCTTCAGTCATTGAATGGCCAACTAGAGTTTCTATTGGCTCTTCAAAATGTGACGTCACGCACTTGCCCCGTCATTCAAACCGACAAATCTTTTTCATGTTTTTTTTTATATGTACAAAAACTTTTTTGAACAGAATCATCTTGCCAATGCAACAATTTTGGGAGGATCTTTCATGAAAAGAAATTGAACAAGGGAGTATGCCTTCACGTGCGTGAGTCTCAGTAGCGCATTTTCTCAAAGAGGCATTTATTATGAACGTAAAGAAATTTGGTTGAAGGAGAAACACCATCCCTTGTCCACTTCCTTCATTCGAAACTCATTGTGATATTTTGTTTCAGAATGGGGTACTTGCCAATGAAAAAGATTTGAATAAAAATTCTTTCACTCATCAATATTTTTTTCTTTGAGGGCGGGAGCTGAGAGCGGCGACTAATCGCCACTAGTCTATTCTTTCCCATTTTTAGTCGGCTATCCGTATAGCGAAAGAATTAGATCGCTATGTCTTCGGGTTTATGTTTTCCGTTTATCTCTTACTTTGAGGGCAGCGTGTGGGGGTGGCACCATTTGGCAAAGTAACTGTTGCACAGTTTGAGTTAGGAGTTTCTAAATGTTTAAGGAAATATGACAATCAGTGAAAATTGTGAAAGTTGCATTTTTTTGTTTGTTTGGGGGCGGGAGCTGGAGGCGGCGACTAATCAAAAGTGGCCTATCTCTTCCCATTTTTAGTCAGCTATCTATATAGCAGAACAATTAGATCGCTATGTCTTCAGGGTTATGTTTTACATTTATCTCTTACTTTGGGGGCGGCGTTAGGAGCGGCAGAGTTTGGCAAAGAAATTCTTCCACAGTTTGAGTTTGGAGTTTCTGAATGTTTGAGGTAAGATTAAAATGTAAATCAGTGGAAATTATTGAAAGTTGCACTTTTTTTCTTTTGAGGGTGGAAGTTGGAGGCGGCGCCATATCAAAAGTAGCCTATTCTTTCCCATTTTTAGTTAGGTATCCATATAGCAAGAGAATTAGATCGTTATGTCCTCGGGTTTATGTTTTTCCTTCATCTCTCACTTTGAGGGTAGCGTGTGGGGGGCGGCAGCATTCGGCAAAGTAACTGTTGCACAGTTTGAGTTGGGAGTTTCTAAATGTAAGGGAAATATGACAATCAGTGAAAATTGTGAAAGTTGCATTTTTTTGTTTGAAGGCGGTAGCTGGAGGCGGCGGCTAATTAAAAGTGGCCTATCTTTTTCCAATTTCAGTCAGCTATCAATATAGTGAAAGAATTAGATCGCTATGTCTTCAGGTTCATGTTCTACATTTATCTCTCACTTTGGGGGGCGGCGTGTGGGAGCGGCAGAGTTTGGCAAAGAAATTCTTGCACAGTTTGAGTCAAGAGTTTCTAAATGTTCGAGGTAACATTATCAGCTAAATCAGTGAAAATTGTTGAAAGTTGCACTTTGTTCTTTTGATGGCGGAAGCTGGAGGCGGCGCCATATCAAAAGTAGCCTATCCTTTTCCATTTTTAGTCAGCTATTCATATAGCGAACAACTTAGATCGCTATGTCTTCGGGTTCATGTTTTTCATTTATCTCTTACTTTGGGGGCGGCGTGTGGGAGCGGCAGCGTTCGGCTGAGCAAATGTTGCACAATTTGAACATCTCAATCAGTAACATTTATGAAAGTTGCACTTTTTATCGTTTGGGGTCGGAATCTGGGGGCGGCGACTAACGAAAAGTAGCCTATCCTTTCCCACTTTTAGTCAGCTATTTATATACCGAAAGAATCAGATCGCTATGCCTTCGGGTTTACGTTTTTCATTTTAAAGTGATTGGGGGCGGTTTTTAGCAGTTTTTTCATGTCGGCGGCGCATATTGAAGACGGAATGTTTCTTGGCTTACGTTTATAAGTGGCAACTATGTATTATTCAAAAAATGAGAACACCAGAGCATCAGGTCTGGTAGAAAGTGCAATATTATCTTATTTCAAGTTTATCGGGGGCGGTTTTCTCTATGTTGGCGGCGCAATATGGACATCCAATATAGCCTAGCCCTCCTTTGGGAGTGGCAGCTATGTAACAGTAAAAAAATTAGAAAGCAAGGTCGTCTAGTTTGGGAGGAGTTCGAGGAACGGACGGACGGACGGACAAAGCGGTTGCAATAGCGATTTTCATCGAGATGGAAAATGCGCTAAAAACCGATGTCCACTAGCCTTTTGAGCGTATTTCATCGATGTGCGTCGCTCTCGAGCTCTTTGTTGATTATTAAGGTTGTAGCTATGTAAACTGCTGCTCGGGAGTGCAGCTAATTCCGGCGAAAGATACGCGAGGATTGATAGGCTAGTTTTTTGGAGGGTCTGATAAGAGTTTGTGTTTGGTGGTTTAAATGGGCTGTAAAGTACCCTGCGTATTTATTTTGAAACTCTGCAATAAATTAGGTGGACTGTATGCGGGAGTCAATTTTGGGCGGCGTAGGTAATTAACAAGGAAATGTCATTTGTCACAGCGTTTCGGGTCTCGTCTCCTTCACAAGGCCTAGAAGGAGGGAAGGAACGTAAAATCGATATAATTATAGGAAAGCATTCCGGAGCAAAGACAATGCGGTTCGTAATAGAAAACGAAATACCAAGAGATCTCTCTCGAGCGAGGGAAGGAAGCTAAAAGGACGATGATGGGTCGTTGCATCGGCAAGAACATGACACTGCCGTATGAGTCGGCAACAACACATTCATAACTGACACACGTAAACAATGGCGTGTCGGTATGTTGGTAGAAGTTCAGTGTCGGGTCCTGGGGACACGATTCAATAACACATCAAATGGGATGAAAACTCGGATGAAAACTTGCACCATCTAAGGTTATACAAGAGAAGAATCAAAAAGTGAAAGCAAGAACTTTGATTTATCCGTCTGTTTATATGTTCACTTTCAGAACATTAAATAAAAAGTGAAATGGAATTGAACCCCTGTTCCTCCAATTCTTGTGTTGTACACCGCGCGACACGGGACGACTTACTGTATTAGTGTATTCTCAACTTCCTCCACACTTTGGGCTGCCGTTATAGTCCAATACAGTTTGTTTGACTGGCTGTGCGGGAGATGTTGTCGCACGTGCCCTTCTCTAAAACTATCAACATAATGGCCCAACTGAAATTGGGCGGAACGAAAAACTCTGATCACCCGGAACAAATTTGTCTTCCTTCCACATCCCTCACGTCTTTTCATCGGGTGCAGCTTTTTCCATTCGGGCGTTCTAAGAAAAAATCAGCACACTAGAAAACATAATGTGGAAACGAGCCTTATGTACTGGGTGAAGTAGGGGGGATTATTCATCCCGTAAATTGAAGTATTGGTAGCGGACGTGTGGTTTCCGCACCAAATTCGCAAGTTTTTTTTTTGTGTTTTAAATATAATAATAATAGTGTTGCTCTACAATCTACATCCCATTGAGACACTTGGCCTACAAAGCGGAAGGTTAGAGCTTCCGTTCTTTGTATTCACTACCCGGTTGTCGCGGACCCCTGGAGGCCCGAGGTGATGGGGTAAGCATCACGATTCACGAATTGACAACCGCCTTGTTACCCCTTGTTCACACAGAGCGCAAGTGCCCAATTATTTATAGCGACTGGGACAGTCTCTTGCCGGAAAAATACTTATTTGTTGTTGCAAATACTTATTCCATAAAAAATGGATTAAAAGCATCGTTTGGCAGGTGTATTTTTGGCAGGTGTATTTGTTCCATTCCCACCAGCACCAACCGATACTACAGAACAAGAAACAGACGAAATTCTCACTGCATCACACCAACTAGAGCTGCCAATCGAAAATTTTACTTATCAGGAAGTGAGGGCTGTAATAATGAAGGATATCAACCCGACAAAGCCCCCAGGATTTGACCTTATTACAGGAAAAATATTACAAGAACTTCCAACATCAGGAATAAAAGCCGTACAACAAATATGCAATGCTGTGTTGAGACTTAACTACTTCCCTAAGCAGTGGAAAGTCTCACAAATAATCATGCTTCCGAAACCAGGAAAAGATCCACAAGACGTTGCATCTTACAGACCAATAAGTCTCCTTTCATCCCTGTCGAAAGTGTTCGAGAAGCTATTTCTTAAGCGATTGAAGCCAGTTCTAGACAAAAATAAACTCATACCACAACACCAGTTTGGATTTAGAAACAAACACGGGACGATTGAACAAGCACATAGAGTTGTCAAGAAAATAAATTAAGATTTCGAAAAAAAAACGGTTCTGTTCCGCCGCCTTTCGGGATATCAGTCAAGCATTCGATAGAGTATGGCACAAAGGCCTGCTTTACAAACTAAAAATGCATCTACCTCACACATTCTACGAAGTGTTGAAGTGCTATCTGACAGAGAGGCAGTTCTTCGTGCAACAGCATGAGGAATACAGCAAGCTTTATGATGTTAAGTCAGGGGTACCACAGGGGAGCGTTTTGGGACCAGTACTCTATCTCCTCTTCACTGCGGACTTGCCACTTACCCGAACAGCGATGACAGCCACATATGCAGACGACACTGCGGTTCTTGCTTCCCACGTCGATTCATCTATTGCCTTAAAACTTCTCCAAAACAATCTCAACAAAATCCAAGAATGGCTAACAAAATGGCGGCTGCGAGCCAATGAGAAAAAATCGGTCCACGTTACATTCACAATGCGTAAAGAGACTTGTCCACCTGTGTCAATGAACAATCAAAAACTACCTCAAGCTGAAGAAGCAAGATACCTAGGCATGCATCTATGTAGACAGATGCTCAACGTGGCGAAAACACATCTTTACGAAGAGGAAGCAGCTCGGACTAAAACTAAGAAAACTGTATTGGATGATCGGTCGAAGATCCCAACTATCCCTTGACAACAAACTTCTAGTTTATAAAGCCATTTTGAAACCAGTTTGGACATATGGAATACAACTGTGAAGGACGGCCTGCAGCTCTAATCTCGACATACTCCAACGTTTCCAGAACAAGGTCCTGCGCGCAGTAGTTGATGCCCCGTGGTATGTTTCAAATTCCATCATCGAGAAAGATCTGCAGATTCCCTCGGTCAGAGACGAGATTGCCCGATACAGTGAAAAGTACTGCGAAAGATTAAGTGAACACCCAAACAGACTCGCGAGTGATTTGTGGAATAACTATGGTGAAGTGCGTAGACGTGCTTGAACGTTTCAAACCTAACGACTTACCCACCCGTTTTGACTAAGGTGTAAATTAAATTCCATGTTGTCATACAATTACATAAAACGGTAATTGCGAGACCCCTTCTCAATGGAGAAGCATCTCGCAAGATATTTAATTTTATTTTAGTTTTTTTTAGTTATTTATTTATCCATCAAATAAAGTACTTATTGTTCTAGAAGATGCAGGATAGATTGTACAAAATCATGAGTCCAATGAAAAAATTTAAAAGAAAATCGCATCATGTCGCCTTCGATTCATTGTCCTGCGATGGAAAACTGGAAGGGAACAATAGAAATAGATGTAGCGCTTGATGTTTCAAATAATGTTTTGTCGTAAAAGACCTCTTCAATAAAGTGAGATGGCAAAACATGTGCCGTCATGAGGTTGTTCTGTGAGAGAGGGAGAGAGGCGACTGCTTGAGACAGAGTTCTTCAATAAAGTGAGATAGCAATGGCTGCGCCGTCATAAGGGTGTTCTCCAACAGAGACGACTGCTTAATGGAAAACCTCTATTGGTCTTCTCATCGGTTATTTTTATTAAATCATTTCACTTCCTTCTGCACGTTTGGGAAGTTCTCCTTCTCAAGAATATTGCAATATTGGACAATACCATAGGCATTAGGCTCGTTTCGTTTCATCAAGATGCCGATGCTAATAAATAACTTATAAAAAATACAATAAATGCTGATTTATTTTTGACTCCCTTAGGACCAGTGCTATAAACATCTAAAGATACAAATTATTATAATGAAGGTATGAATGTGTACTCTTTCCCAAACTACAGAGCGCATTGTGCCCAACTTCATTTGAATTTGCAATTATTCATTGTTCTGTTCTGTCATTCGCTACGTTCGCTCGTGTGCAACTTTTCCCTGCGTGCGTGATATGCAACTTACTACTCTTGTTACGTAATATACTATTATATTATGTTACCTGCCAATACTACCATGTAAAAGAGGCAATGCAAGGTAACCGGTGGAAAGACGAAGAAAATTTATGTTATTTCAAGTTTTTTGGGTGCGATTTGATCTATGTTTACGAATTATGATATTGCATTACAGCCTGGACTTGTTTCGGGGGGTGGCAGCTATGTATTAACAAAAAGTTTAAAAGCCAGAGCTTCTCGCATATAAAAGTTGCAAGAATAATGTTATTTTAAGTTAGTTGGGGACGGCTTTACCCATGTTAGCGACGAGTTATGAAAGTTGATTGTTTAATATATTCAGCTTAGACCAGATTTGGGGGTGGCGGCTGTGTATTAGCGAAATAATTAGAATGCCAGAGCATCCGGTCTTGGAAGAGTTGCAATAACGGACAGACGAACGAATGGATGGACAAAGCGGATACAAAAGCGATCTTCACCAAGGTGGACAAGGCGCTAAAAATCCACTTTAACAGTAGTTAGCTGTAAACTTTTTCCTTATAAATTACGCACAAAAGATCTTATAGGTCGCAGAGCAGGCAAGATTCTTCAAGACAAAACGACCACCTCTAATTTATCCTAATAAGTTGGAGAACCTAAGCTTATTTTATTTTTTCAGCTACTTCAAAGTAAGTGGATAATGCATTTCATTACCTACGGTTGGTTGGTTGGTTGGTTTGTATGCTCTGCTTTAGAAGACAGAGGAATTATTGCTTACCTGAAACAAAGAAAAAATATAAGTTAGATATCTACTCAATCACCATGCTATAAAAAATCTTCTTTATCGCTACTAGCGTTAGTGAAAAATTACACATACATCTACAATCCACTGGAATTATATCACCCATATTATTTATTATGACGTAAAGGTAAATCTATGTCTTTTATATACCTACAAAATGTTATGCAGTCATGATTGTACCTATCAATTTTTCCAAGCATAATAAATATAATATGTATACCTACGCATAAAAAAGTGGCAAGACTTTTTCTGAAATAATAACCCATATGTCCGACCATAGCCCGACCGTCCTTTATAAAGAACAGTAATAGTTATTTATGTACTAAGGCCGTAAAGGTGATCTCCGAGGCTCATGAGTCGAGGCTGCAAATTAGGTGAGGTCAAAAAAGGACGTTTGGCCGAGGTCCTTACAACATTTTATAGGCGATTCACAGAAAAAAAATCATGAAAATAATTAGTTTTTACCTCTCATCTATTTAACAAACTTGACGAGACAATCCTGTCAATTCTTTTTTATCCGTGTCACTTTCTAAAATCATTGTATGAAGAAAAAACGAGTGATTCAGACAATTCTGAAACTCCGCCGGAAATAAGCGATGCCGCAAATGCAGCAACTTTGCATCGGATGCCGGAGAAATTGTGTGAAATCTATTTAAAAAAAAATACGAGCTTTTCGTCGAATGGGCCAGATCGAAGAAGTGTAATAAATGGACCGAACCTCGAACCTGCTTTTTTTGCCTTTTTATTTGTCTCCAACAAATCTACGACTCATGAGGCAACTTCCTACCTTGGAGCTCTTCTCCGAGATTCTCAGGCTGGCGTCGTTTTGGCGTTACAATGTGCATCTCACATGATGCACGTCATTATTTTCTGGAAGCCGTCACGGCGTAGGAGACGGGCGGGCGACGCCACGGTAAATTCATTGTAAATTGTGAGTTGTGACTATTGAAGAATGTCGCAATAATAGCAATAATTATTGACATTGCATTGACAGTCGACAAAACACACGGTACCAACATTATTCCACAATTTCATTCCACCATTATACTGCTGCGATTTTGCGAATTTATGTCTGCGGATGGGATTGATAAAATTCGTACCATGCCTAATTCGACCTTCTGAAACTTATCATTGTGGTAATTCAATATAAACTAGATAAATAACAATTTCGTGAATGGACAGAAAATACTTTGGAACCTTAGTTATGTAACCCGTGCCGCAGCGAAAGGAACAAGTGAAGTCTAGCGGCCGTGAAGTGATTTTGACATAAGCGTACTAAAAAATTCAACTTTAGGGCCGCAACAGAGCACTCTAAACAACGTGTTTTCAATTGATCGCCTAAAAGTTGTTGTTTTTACAGTAATCAACCGCTATCACCAGTATACATAGATAACGTCACTATATACCAGACTATATGTAAGTTATGAGAACCAATTTATATCACTAGTTCGGTATATTTACGCTTGTGTGGTGCCCTTCTGTTTCTTGTTGTCATTTACAATGAATAACCAGAACCAGCGATGTATATTTTATTGTTATTAGCAGTTAAAGACTGATTTTTCTTTATATTCGAGTACTTCAAAGATCAAGTAACTGGCCTGCTACCAAAACTTGAATTTTTATTCAAACAGATCCGTGAAAAAAACCGGTGTCCCTTATAAAGGACGGTAGGTTCACATCCACTACTATCAACTAGGTACTATTATGTCGTTTTTCTTACACTCACTGGAGAGCAGAGTACTGGAAGAAATCGAGAATGATGTATTGGGGATATTCTAGGCGTTTCTCCCGAAAATACAAAAGATATGATTGCGATACCGATGAAAGATTCAGGAGATGGAAATTTTATTGAACCAAACAATTACTACGTTCCCATGAAGGATCGAAACTGTTTTGAAACCGGTATGGGATTGAATACGGAAGTGTCCACCATGAGTGGTTCGAACTCGGTATTCAAATTCCAACCACTTTTTACTCTTCAACCACATTACCTGAGAAGTATAAACATGTGGGACTTGTATTATTTGTAGTTCTACAAAATGCAGATGTCCTATAAATGATGCCATACAGCTCATTTCATCTATATTTTGATAATTCTCTCACCTCACTCTCTTCTCAAAGAAAACAAAGAAACAACTGAGTACAATAAGGTGAAACCGCATTCCAGAGTCCCCTTTATCCAAAGCGTCCATGGTAAAAAGGGAGGAAAAGGGTTATTTTGAGTATGCTCAAGCGAATGATTGGGAATGGTGATTACCAAATGGAACAATAACAGTGTAGTCGGTGAAGCTTCCGATGCTCTAAAAAAAAAATAAGTAAAAAAAATGAAGAGGTTCTCATAATCAGAAAAAACACATCTACGAAGATCAACCGCGACTGATAAAATCCTACAACGAGAATATGGGCGGTGTAGATCATGCTGACCAAAATCTGAGCGAATACAGAGTTTCAGTCACAGGAAAGAAGGTATTTTTTACAAAGTATTGACGACTACATAAAAGTAATGGCGGAAAGCTTAACCTATTAAGAGTTCCGAAGAGCCATAACTACACAGCTGCTGGAAACTAACAAGAAAATGACAAAGAGGGGCGAGTTTCTAAACCACCCAGAAATTTGCATGAGTTTTCATGCCACGACAAATTAGACCACGTAGTTCGATATACTCCAAGGATCACCGGCAATGCGCGGTATGCCATAAAAAAAGCCAATTTCATGCAAAAAATGTGATGTCGGCCACACTCCAGTTTTATATTTGTCAAATTTTTTCTATTATGTTTGTTTTCTGTTTGTTTTCTGTATGTTTTTCTTGTATGATTTTTTTTTTCTTCTATGATGTTATTTTGTTTCAAAATTTATTCAGAATATTTACATTGTGAAATCAACTACGTATAAAAAGAAAATACGCTTAATTAGTGATGACGTCAAAAGTTATGCTGGGTCAGGGTTTGGTATGGGAACAATCTCTGCTAGATTGGCAGCACTTGCTGTCACTCCTGATATTCTCCCCTGCTCTACCCCTTCCCACACCCTCCACTGCAGGACTGCAGCTGTCAAACAAATTGTAAAATGCGTATTTAACCAGCATTCCCACCCTCGAAGGCCCTTTTGGTTACGAAACACCCTACAGTAAGGTCCTTACCTTACCAGTAGTTACCTCTGAACGGTTGATAAAAATAAATAAATCACAGTATGCAAATATTTCATTACTTCACTTTGACAAGAAGTCTTGCTAACTCACGTGTTCGTTGTTTCATACCAAAACCTTGACCTAGGCCACGTTTTGCCGTCACACTAATTGAGCGTATTTCTTCTAGCTCTCTACCCGCAGGAAGTGTCCCCATCATCGAGGTTGCATTTCATACAATACATTTACATCTTGGACAGCTTCGAGAATAAAAAAGATACTGCTTGCGTATTCTCCGATTTAACCAAGGCATTTGATGTATTATCAACAACGTTAAAACACCTAAAACCATGAAAAAAAAATTACAATAGCATGTTTATGTCACCCGGAAATTGTGAGGAAGTTTCTTACATCTTGTGAAGCTTGAAAAACACAGCATCCACTGGAGGATCAAATCACCACTACGATATTGAAACGGGTTGCTGAGGGAATTATTCAACTGCTCACGCATATCACGAATTTGATTCTGAGTACGGGAGTTTTTCCTGAACGGTTAAAAATTTCTGAAGTTAGAGCGCCATCTATAAAAAAGGTCAAAAAGAAAATATCGCCAATTACAGGCTGATCTCTCTGCTGTCCAGTGTTGGTAAGGTTATTGAGGGGGTTGTGTGTCATAGGCTGGTTGACTTCTTTAAAGCTTCGGAAGTAAAGTCAGAATGGTTTCAGGAGAGGCAGGTCGACAATTAGGGCTGCATACCAGCCAATATGCGAAATCGTACACTCACAGAATAAAGACAAAAACACAGCCTTGTTTTGTCTGGATCTGTCTAAGGCATTCGACAGCGTCGACGATAATATTATTATAATAATTAACAAACTAGAAACCTACGGGGTGAGGGGAACCTGTCTCGGTCTCATGAAGTCCTATCTCACGATGCGGAAACGGAGGGTTGTGGAGTACACAGACTGCAGAAAGAAATTAATGTCAAATATTGAAATAATAATTAAGGGAGTGCTGCAAGGGTCAATCTTGGGTCCGCTCTTGTATCTAATTTATACGAATGACCTTCCTGCAGTCACAAACGAAACCATGATGCAGTATGCCGATGACACGTCTCTAGTTATCAGTGAAAGTTCCAAGGAGACCGGTGGAGGTTATCCATCACTCGTTAAATTCCCTCGGTGAGTGGTTCTCCTACAACAATCTTAAACTAAACGCGGAAAAGACTAGTCTTGTAAAGTTCAACTACAGATACAAACCTGGCACTGACGATGTTATCGCCAACAAATGCGACCTAGATTTCAGCAGAGAGACCCGTTTCTTGGGCGTGACAATAGACAGTCGGTTGGATTGGAAGAGTCATATTGGGACGCTCATTAGTACTATGTCCCGGTATTGTTATGCCCTTAGGAGAGTATCCGGACTGGTGAGTATCGATGCTGCATTCACTGCTTACCATTCTTTGGTTGAGTGGAGAATGAGGTATGGTCCGATCATCTGGATGAATTCTGTTGATGTTGGTCGTGTGTTTGTGCAGCAAAAGCGCATAATGAGATGTTTTCTCAAACTGAACAGCAGAGAGAGCTGCAGGCGACACTTGTTTCAGCATAAGATTCAAGCTTTGTGTAGTCTGGGTTCTGGGTGTGTTGGAGGCTGTCATGTTTGTGGTAGGCAACTATGACCTTTTCTCTAAAAGCGAATATGATCACTGTGGCGCTGGTACGAAAGAGCGCAGGTCAAAAGAGCGTGGTACAAAAAAGCGCAGAGAAAAGAGCGCATGGACAAAATAGCGCACGGACAAACGAGCGCACGTTAAAAACGGCGCGCGGACACAAGAGCGCAGGTCAAACTGAAAAGAGCTCTGGGTTGTCATTCTGGAAAATTAGTTGTCAGTGATTTGAAAATTTTGCAATGGTCAAATCTTAAAAAGGCAGCGATGGGTATAATTTTCCACGGTGGATATCGGTACAGAAGGGATCGCGTTTCAGCCACATCCGAATCGTGGCGATGTACCTTGAAGACGTGCAGAGGCAGGCTGATGTGCAATGGCGATGAAATTTTTTAAAGAACTCCTCATAACCATGGGCCTGCCTTTGCCGTGCACGAGTTGAATATGGCTTAAAATATGATAGGAAAAGAAAAAAACAATAGGAATATAATATAACAAAAGGAAAGAGAAAGGACTCTATTCATTGAGTACACTTTTAAAAACGTTGAGCAACATTTGCTTGCTATAACCTATGTGAGCGACACGAAGGGTCTAGCACGCTAAAGTCGGTCCTGTCCAGGTGGGGAACGCAGTTGGCAAGACTGCGAGAGTCGTTGGAACCAGCCGACGCGCCCCGACTCCCGGCCTCGAGAGCAGATGATGAGCACATGGCGTTATCGGTACTCGTGAACGAAATGAGCTAAAGTTGTGATTAGGAAAATAAAAGGATTGAGAGTTTTGTACTCGAGTAACTGTGTTTCAACTATTTGCGTCCCTTCACAAAAGATTGCTTATATCAGAAGTGGGATTCGAACCCACGCCCACAGAAGTGGACTGCGAGTTATGCCCAGTGGGATTTTATGGTGATTGTTTGATGAATGTCACTGGAATCTTATGCTGGGTGGCCTGAGAGTTATGCCCAGTGAGATTTTATGGTGATTGATGTTTCTTGCTGGAATTTTGCGATGGTTGGCCTGAGAGTAATGACCATCGAAAATTTTATGGCGATGATTATTTGATGGTTGAACTTCATTGTATTCTTATTAATCTTTTTGCTTTCTTCTCATTTTACTTTTACTGATTTGCGTTTGTTTTGCAAGGATTGGATGCTCGGTTTGGCACCTCGAGTCAGGAGGGCCGAGGAGGCAGGACAATTGCTGCAAATGGACAGTACCGAGAAAAATTCTCTTCAAGTAGCAGCGAGCTGCTTGTCAGGATTGCCGAATGTGAGCGACACGAAGGGTCTAGCACGCTAAAGTCGGTCCTGTCCAAGTGGGGAACGCAGTTGGCAAGACTGCGAGAGTCGTCGGAACCAGCCGACGCGCCCCGACTCCCGACCTCGAGAGCAGATGATGAGCACATGGCGTTACCGGTACTCGTGAACGAAATGAGCTAAAGTTGTGATTAAGAAAATAAAAGGATTGAGAGCTTTGTTCTCGAGTAACTGTGTTTCAACTATTTGCGCCCCTTCACAAAAGATTGCTTATACCTATAATATACCTTTGTAATTTTTTTACTTTCTGAGTATTTGAAAGTTAATTAATTTTTTTTTAATTTTGTAAGTAGGTACCTTGTTCTGTACATCAAGTTTTGAGAATAAAATATAATAATATTGTCGTATGATTCAATTCCTACAAACTTCGGACAAAACAGCACGTACCTACTACCTCAATGATATTATTGCCTAATTAATATGAGCGCTCTTTGTGCCCTTTTGTCCGTGTGCCCTTTTGTTCGTGCGCTCTTTTGTCCGTGCGCCGTTTTGAAGATGCGCTCTTTTATCCGTGCGCTATTTTGTCCATGCGCTTTTTTATCTGCGCTTTTTTGTACCGCAAAAAAATGAAAAACTGAAATATTCGTACCTCCAAAGAAATGCTATTACGTTTCTTATCTCCCTATACAACAAACTCCCTTTGGAGTTGAGAAACCTGTTGATGTAATGAGGGTGGATTCCGCAGGGTTGATTAAGCAAGACCAGTAGTTTTGATTAAGCGATTTAATAATTGAACAATACTTGCTGCCATGGAGTTTGGCGTGTGACTACTCTGCTACAAAAGTTCTAAGCCTAAAACAGTGTATAAAAATACCAATACATATGAAATCATCGGCTATGAAACTGAGCCGGGAGCACGAACCGTGCATTCGATCCGGCACTAAAACATCCTAAAAGAATGGCTTGGCGACGGGCGCCAATGCTGCTAATAGAGTTAATATTTTAATATTTTCAACACTTCTCCTAAAACTTAACTCTATGCAAATAAGCAAAAAACACAAAAATCATGCAAAAATACAATACAGAAAATTAAGAATTCGTAACGATGCCCAAATCCTCTCGTAACAATTCAAATCTTGGTTTAAGCCAATGGCTTTGTCAAAATATCCGCTTTTTGTTGTTGACTTGTGACGTAATTCACATGAATGGCACCTTTCTCATAAAGATCGCGAATAAAATGATAGTGCACATCGATATGCTTTGTGCGTTGATGAAATTCGGTATTTTTGATGAGCTTTATCGCACTCATGTTATCAACATGCAAAACACTTCGCTTTTCTTTCACTTCGCGAACACCGATTTCGTCGAACAAGCGCAATAACCACAGCATTTCTTTTGCTGCGTTTGCTGCACTGACGTACTCCGCTTCAGTCGTTGATTGAGCGATGCATTGTTGTCTCTTGCTTTGCCAGGTTATTGCAGCACCGTTGTACTTGCAAAGTACTCCACTTGTTGACTTCCGGTTTGCTGGGTCACCAGCAAAATCTGCGTCACTGTAGACTTCGAAGTCTTCTCCGTCGTGGTAAAGTAGACCGGCTCGTTGAGTCCCTCTTATGTAGCGTAGAATCCTTTTGACTAGGTGACAGTGAGCTTCTGTGGGTTTATCCAATGCTCGTGATGCAACATTGACTGCAAAGGCAATGTCTGGTCTTGTTACAACTTGCAGGTACATTAAATTTCCTACCGCTTCTCGATACGGAAATTTGCCAGTCACATCAGGTGAATCAGTCGTATTTCATCCTGTTTCAATCGAAGTGCAGACTGGTTTCGATTCACTCATCTTGAATCTGTTGAGAATTTTCTCAGTATAATTAGTTTGACTGACGAAAATTCCACCTGTTCTTTGTTGCTGAATTTCCATGCCAAGAAAATTCGTGACATTGACCATGATTGCGGCTTCAAATTCGCACTTCAGCTGATCTAGAAACTTTTCGGCTTCTTCTAGATTTGAAGCTGCGATTAGGTCATCATCAACATAAAGGAGTTACAGCAATTTGTCTATATCACGGTGTCTTACGTACAAACAGGGATCGGCTGTACTCTCTTTCAAGTCACATTCAAGTAAGAATTGCGTGAAACGTTTACTCCAGCATCTGGGCGATTGCTTAAGCCCATATTGTGGAAAATCGCACCGAGCGACCGAGAGCCGCCGAACGCAACTCGGCTGAAGTGGGAGAAGCGGATCGGAGGATAGCGCGGCAGCCAGAGCAGAGAGAGTACTCCATAGACAAGCCTAAATAGATAGGCCACTCTCCATACAGCAGGCGTGGATGAATTAGAGCGCCATCTACCGAAATGGGACAGTATCATTCGCATCGTATTGTGATATCTTGGAAGAAATCTGTAAAAAATTGTGGCGGGGAAATATGAAATCCCTGTATTTTTGTTCTTTTTACTTTTTTTAAGCCCAAGTGTGAAAATCATGCATGAAAAGTATTTCACAGTATTTTTCTCGAATAATATTGTAAAATCATTTGAGAAAATTTACTGTGGTCTACCCTTCACACATAATTTTTACAAGTAAGCTTTTCACAAGAACTTTTTAGTTTGTAATTTACTCAGAAAATACCATATGATCAAAAACTTTCTTACTCAACGCAGGCTGTGGCCTGGCCAAAATCAGCCTCGTTTGCCTGTCAATGACCAAGACCACAGCCTGCCTTGAGTACGGAAGTTTTTGATCATACGGTACTCATATTGTTACTGATCGACTCGAAGGTATGGCAAACAGAAAATTATACAGAAATAAACAATATTTCGAGACGTCACTTCTGAAAAAATCTTTATTATTCATCTTCTCTTCCAATTTGTATTAGAAAATCTCAGATAGTTGGCTTGTTGTTGGCCGCAATGTTCACTGTTTTGTTCTGTTCGACAACATCGGCGAAATTAGGTATAAGCACACGAGCACCTCATCAAGATGGTGTTTCCACGCGAAATTCTGTTCTAGAGTCATCTGAGGGAGAGAAGTACCTAGATCAATCCAACAAAATACGATGTAGAAGCAGGTAAAGCAACTTACCATGTTTGAGGTTAAATTAAAAGAAATGCTTCAAAATGAAATCAAACTTAATCCAAGCAATTCGTGACAAGGACTGGAGTCCGAAACAATCACTGGAAACTTGGATGTTGAAATTTTCAGACGAAAAACACAGAACAGACGCCAAACAGAAATAAGTGAAAATTTTTCAACGGTTTTTCTCCTGTCAGTTGAAGGTGTCAGGTGTTGTACTGTCAATAGTGTCAATTTTGATGTCTGGTGTATGTCAAATTGTGTGCTGCTGTCGCCATCTATACCTGTGGGACAGAACCGCAATATAACTGTAAACAATCATATCCCAGTTTCCTACCCCTGGAGTACTCGACTCGAACAGGAGGCCACTCCGAGTGTTGAGTACCCACAATTGAATAACGTTCATTTTATGTTTTCTTTGTTTATTCGGAATAAAGTTGATTTTGATTTTAAACGCGCTAATAACGCCATTATTCATACATATAAACTTTTCAGCAACTTACACACGCGTGATGAGCCATCCTCATATCCCTCGGGCTGTTCCATGAGAATTTCTTCGTCAAGAAAACCGTACATAAAAGCTGACTTGATGTCAAATTGCCGCAAGTGCAATTTCTCACGTGCTGCGACACTCTATACCACTCGTATTGTGTCAAAGCGCACAACAGGGCTAAAAGTTTCTGTGTAATCAATACCCTCTTTCTGTGAGCATCCTTTTATGACTAATCGAGCCTTATATCGATCAATGGTCCCGTCTGGGCGACGCTTGATCCGATTGCCAATTATTTTTCTGTCGGTCGGTTTTTCAACCAATTTCCACGTTTCATGGTTCTGCAGAGAGCTCATTTCTTCGTGCATAGCTTCCTGCCAATGCTGAGAATCACTCGATGTCACTGCTTCGCCAAAAGTAAGCGGCTCACTGCAGCTAACATTGCGACAGGTACACCATAAAAATCAGGCCTCTTCAATTTATTGCGATCTCGCAGACGTCGAACATCTTCGGGAGACTCTTCCTCTTGTTCCGGCATTTGTTCAGCCTCGGGCTCTGCATTTGTGATGTCATTTTCATGATTTGGTGACGGTTCATTAACAACGGGCGTCTCGGTGGCTGCCAGGCGCTTTTGTTTGAAAATGACGTCACGACTCACAATAATTTCATGACTCTCTGGAATCCAGACACGAAACCCCTCAATGCCTTCAAGGTAGCCCACAATATATCCCTTTATTGTCTTTTTGTCCAACTTGCGCCGTTTTTTTTTTGGGCACATGTACAAAGCATTCTGTACCGAATACTTTCAATTTGTTCAGGACCGGCTTCTTATTAAACCAAAGTTCAAACGGGGTTTTATTCCGGACTTTAGTTGGTCCAGTCCGATTTAAAATGTAAACAGCTGTGTTAACGGCCTCTGCCCATAAAAATTGAAGAGTCTGGTTTCGAATAGAGCATGGAACGTGCCGCTTCCATTAATGTCCGATTCTCGCGTTCAACCGTACCATTTTGTTCGGGTACATGGGCCACAGTTACTGTATGTTTTATCCCCCTTTTATCCAGAAACGAGACGACGTCCTTCTTTACATATTCACCTCCGCCGTCAGTACGAAGTTCTTTAATGTCCTCTCCGAAACGCGCTCGCACTTCCCCGCAGAAACTCTCGAGTTTCTCTTTCACCTCCGATTTTTTGTTCAGAAAATATACCTTTCGATATGCACTGAAATCGTCTTAAAAAAGTACATAATATCGCTTTTTGCCAGGCGATTGTACACTCATGGGACCGCAAACGTCTGAGTGCACCAATTCGCGCGGTTTGGTGGCACGATCGAGTCTTTCACTGAAACTTTGTCTGTGGTGTTTTCCGAAAACACAACCGTCACAAAATTCATTGTCTATGGTCACCTCGATTCCCTTTTCTTTCAGGAATTGTTTTACATGGCGTCCGAGACGTTCATGCCACAGCTGCAACGTTTCCGCGGTGTGTGCAACACAAAAAGTCTTTGGCAGAACTACACGTAAAAGAATCCGATAAAGATTGTTTGCCTCCATGCCCGTAGCGACAGTCTTGTTATCTCTCATGAAAACGCATCGTTTTCCATTGTTGCTCAGAATGAAATCGACGCCTTTTTTCGCTGCAACCTTGACCGAGAAGAGATTCCTTTTCATTTCTGGGGTGTAGAGCACGTCGTACATGACTCCTGGTAACCATTCTTCTTCCACGATTGTTTCGATTTTGATATTTCCTCGGCCTAAAGCAGCCACTTTAGCACCATTGCCGACTTGAATCATAACTGGTTCCTTGAACTCGATATATTCATCAAAATAGTCGCGCTGATTGGAAATATGTTCCGATGCACCAGAGTCGATAAACCAATATGACGTGTCACAGTCCAGAGCCGTGCTTCAAAGGCTTGCTCTTGGCGCGAACCACCGCCTTCGGATTTCGGAAAGTTTTTCTTTTTTACGTGACAGTTTTTCATCAGATGGGTTTTCGAACCGCACGAAAAACATCCAGGACAGTTTCTTCGCCTATGGTCCTTCTTGCCGCACGTGAAGCAACCAGATTGCTTCTTCTGCCACTTGGCCGTCGGCTTCTTGGCACCTTTGCCTATGTTTAACTTCGACAGTAAGGCCACTGTTGATGCCTCGTCATCACTTTCTTGTTTCTGCAACCGTAGCTCTTCGGTGAATAAACGCGTTGTTAAATTGGCCAGCGTCCTATTCGCTAGTTCGGTGGAATCCCATGCACTGTGGAAGTAATCAAACTTCGATGGCAACGTCGATAGTATTCTTGTCATCAGCATGGACTCCGGGATTGGACCTCCAAGCTTCTTCATCTTGAGGAACAACTGTTCCAGCTGCGAAACATGTTGAGCGATGCCTTCTTCGGAACTCCACTTGAAATCGAAGAACTTCTTTTGGACCAGTGACAAACTTTCGTCAGACTTTAAATCATAGACACTGTGCAGCTTATCCCACATGTCTTTCGCAGTTTCACAACTCATCAGCAGTTGCAAAGGATTTGATTCAACAGTCGTGACGAACAGTTTTCTTGCTACTTTATCCAACCTGATCCACTTCTTCAATTGGTTGTCATAGTCGGCAGAACCAGTCACCGGTTTTGCCGTAGTTCCGTTGCAAATCTCCAACGCATTTTTGCCGTCCAACAGCGTTTGCACAACAAACTGCCACTGCGGCCAATTGTCTGCATCCCGTAGTTTCTCAATTAGTGGTTTATCGATATCCATTTTACCGATGCGCGTTAAACAGACTTCACGACACACTGTCTGAATCTCTCACGTTTAACCGTCCACGACTAGACAACTACGCGTTACTTTTCAATCGTACGCACTTTCAAAAACTCAAGTCTTTAGGTCAAGCACCCCCTGGGCCCATAACCTGTTGATGTATTGAGGGTGGATTCCGCAGGGTTGATTAAGCAAGACCAGTAGTTTTGATTAAGCGATTTAATAATTGAACAATACTAACTACCATGGAGTTTGGCGTGTGACTACTCTGCTACAAAAGTTCTAAGCCTAAAACAGTGTATAAAAATACCAATACATATGAAATCATCGGCTATGAAACTGAGCCGGGAGCACGAACCGTGCATTCGATCCGGCACTAGAACATCCTAAAAGAATGGCTTGGCGACGGGCGCCAATACTGCTAATAGAGTTAATATTTTAATATTCTCAACAAAACCTACCTGTCCACATAATGAAAAAAAAAGTTAATATCGATACTGCTGGAGAAGGCATATAAGCGAGGCTCCAAGCTGAACTCCGCCACAAATAAAGGCCTATACTATTATTATTATTATAATTTTGATGAATATTTCAACGATCCCGATCTGAACTGAATAGCGTAGTTGCTTATACAGGGTGTCCCGAAAATATACCGACAACGTTCTAGGGCAGCTTCCTCTTATCAAAACAAGAAAAAAAGTTCCCATAAACATTGGTCCGGAAATGCTTCCTAAGGGAGCTACAGGCCCCTAAAGGTGGAACCCTGAAGATGGTTTTTATTTAATATCTCCGAAACCGTTCAAGGGAAATTAATCAAACTTGACACATCCACTAACCTTCTTATGCCTTACAAAATGAGCCAAGATTAGTTCCAAAATAATTCACCAGGGGTGGGTCAGGCTAAGGTGTGGGGGTAAAAATAACCCTAACTTTTTTGAATGTAAATTATTTCCAAATTTAACGGGAAATTATGGAATATTGGAGTTTTCTATCAAAAAAAGTCCCTTTGTTCAAGCTCGGTAGACGCACTGTTCACGAGATATTTGAGTTTGAATGTATGAAAACGTGGTCAGAAATGCTGATTTCTCAATTACGATATTCAAGGGGAAAGAAAAACTATTTCAAAGCAACTTCATTTTTGTTAGGCATTCAAATTTTGTTAGGCATAAAAAGGTTATTAAATGTGTCAAGTTTGATTGATTTCCCTTGAATGGTTTCGGAAATATTAGATAAACGCACCATCTTCAGAGTCCCACCTTTAGGGGCCTGTAGCTCCCTTGGGAAGCGTTTCCGGACCCATATTTATGGGAACTTTTTTTATCGTTTTGATGAGAGGAAGCTGCCCTAGAACGTTGTCGGTGTATTTTCGGGACACCTGTATACCTACCTACTTCGTAAGTTATGCTGGTATTTTATTTGTAAATAGTCACATAGTTTTATTAATCTATTTATTTATTTACGTATTCATCTATATATATATATATATATATATATATGTATATATTTATTTATTTGTTCACTTGCTTGTATGTCCATATTGTTAAATTTATCTATGTACATATATACTTGTGATGTCTGACGTGTTCTACAGCCGAATATCAACAAGAATTAGAGGGCCAGCCACCGGCTGGCTCCAAAGTTATCTTTCAAAAATGGTACAGTACGTGTCGTTGGGTCGGTGTGGCGTTAGAAGTGACTCCGGTCTTGAACATCTGGACGCCGGAGTGCCCCAGGGTAGTATACTGGGGGCCACTTGTTTTTCTTATTTTCATTAATGATTTGAACATTAAGGGCTCGCTCCTGACGCTATTCGCTGACGACGCCACTGTGGTGGTGGACTCTTTTGACTTAAGAATAAGAATGAGAATAAGAAGGATTTATTTCCAACAGGCAAAAGTGCCCAGTCATAGGAAAATACAACAATAGATTAAATCACAGAAGAATATCACTAGTCACAATAATTTAAAATACTGGTCTATATAACATTAAAAGAATCAAAGAAAATATCACAGTCTGCCGAATGCCTGTTATAATTGCTGCACACAGCGTATATCGGACTCCTGATCAAAGCATTGCTGTTAGGAGTGTCGCAGTAAAAAGTAGAATGGTGTCTCGCACTTAATCGAGGCACCAAAAATTTGAGTCGCTCAAGAAGCTCTGGGCAGGCCACAGAATTATGTATTAAATTATACAAAAATCTGACGCTCAACACTGTGTGTCTTTTCTCCAGCGAGATTACCTCGTGCCGGATCAACAACAAATTATGGTCGAACCCCTGAGGAGGATACACACCATCAAGCGTGAATGACAAAATTTTCAAGAATCTTCTCTGAACTGATTCAAGCCTGTTCACGTGAGTGCTGTATATTGGATACCAAATCAATGAAGCATATTCCAGCTTTGATCCTACTAAACTGCAAGAAAGTGCTTTGAGACAAGAAGCACTTTTGAACCCTTTGCAGCTGCGATATATAAAACCAAGCATCCTAAGTGAAGACGAAATTACATCATCCACGTGATTCCTGAAAGAAAAAGAACTGTCAAGGACGACTCCTAGATCTCTATCGACCTCACCACGCCTTATGACCACCCGGCCAATATTATAGTCATGCGTGACTGGTCTCGGCTCTCTGGTGAATGTGACCACAACGCACTCATCAACGTTCAGAGAGAGGCCGTTTCCACTCCACCACTCACAAACAGCATCCACACATCTCTGCAATGCAGCACAATCAACCGTCGTATCTATCGTAGAGTAAATTTCCAGATCATCAGCGAACATCAGCTTATCACAGTTCATTGCCTCAGCTAAGTCGTTTATATAGATCATAAATAGCAATGGTCCCCACTTGGCACCCTGAGCAACTCCAGAAGTTGGAACATATGGACTGGACCTAGTGAAGTGACACGTGACACGATGCTTTCTATCAAAGAGATAGGAGCGAAACAACTGCAACAGTGGTGAGGAAAAGCCAAGTCTATCAAGCTTACGCATCAGCAGGCTCAGATCTATCTGATCAAAAGCCTTAGAAATGTCCGTGTAGACCACGTCGACCTGTCCGTGCGAATCCAAAACCTCAGAACATGCTGCGAAAAGCATGCCAGATTCGTGACGGTGGATCACTTCTCCATGAAACCATGCTGAGACAGTGAAATGTGACTCTTGACCAATGGATAAATTTGATCATAAAGAATGGTATCAAAAAGTTTAGCAAAATTAGAGAGAAGGGAAATGAGTCAGTAATTGTTCAGCATTGCGAAGTCACCTTCCTTCAGCACTGGACAGACGCGCGTTTGCTTCCAGATCTTGAGATAATTTGAAGTAGATATAATCGAATTGAAGAGGTATTGTAGTGGATTGGCAAAGACGCGGGAGCAGTCCCGAACCAGAAAACCAGGTATCATATCCTCACCCGAGGTCATATTATTTTTCAAATTTCTTGATGCTCTGACTACGTCATCCTCAGTCACCGGCACCGCACCAACACAGCCCCGAGTTCCACCCCCGGAGAAAAGTTGCGAGTCCACGCTTAGCGAAGCATCGGGTAAAGTGTAAACGCTGCTCTTGTCGCTCTTCTTTCACCAGTCTGATCTGTTATCCTCTTCCCAATTTCTTTTATCAATGAAAGGCCCTCACAACCCCATACTTCGCTTGTTTCTGAAGCAATTGGAATAAAAATAAAACGTTCTTGTAAAAAATTGTAAAAGTTTTTCTTTTATCTTGCTGCATGACCGTGGCGAATCGTAGTTGTTTGAACATACAGGGCGATTTTTTGAAAAGTTTCCACCTCTGATTTCTCGCCGCCAAAGTTTTTCACAGAAAAACGCCGAAACAGGTCGATTTTTGTTTAGAGGGGGACATTTAGGGCACATATTACCAAATTTTTGTCTTGATCCCCTTCGCCCCCACCGCACCCTGCTTTGAAATTTCAAATAGCATGACCTATTTTGTGATACATACATCAAATTGAAGGCAATAACATTCTTTTCGTGAAACATATTAAAAAAAAAAATTTAAACCACCCCCTACCCTTGTGAAAATCCTCTTTTCGTTAATGAAAGGACAATGCTCCCCCTATAAACTTTCGATTCTTGAGAAATAGACTTCCCAGCAAAAACAGGTCGATTTTTAGCGCACTTCTCCAAACGGGAAGGCGCTTTTGTCCTCGCTTTGTCCGTCCGTCCGTCCGTCACAGCATCTAGTCCTAGACGAAAAGGTTTTTGCGAAAAATTTTCACTCCAATGGGTAGCTTATGACTTTGTATCCCGAACCAAGAAAAATCTCGACGAAATAATGATAAACAATTACAATAATAGCAAATTAGCGTGACGCGGCATTGCCGTTGAATGCTGCATTTCAGAAGCCGGCCTGATCTCGAAAGTTATCACATGCAATCAAGTACCCGTTCTTTTCATTTTACAATAATACATATGCGGAGTTATATTTAGAGGATGATTTGAACTCCATTTTGATGAAAATTTCACATCGGTGCGAGGTGCAAGTCAATAGTTATTAATTTTTGAAAATGACTCCGGAGCTACGGCTCGGCCGCAAATGATTATTTGTTGCTTGCTGGTGCTTGATATCCTTTCCTCTGAACAAAACGAAATTCAATACAGAAAATATTTCAACTCGAATGGGTAGCTCATGGACTTGGTACGCGAATCAAGAAAAATTTTGCCGAATTAATAATGAACAATTACAAAAATAACATTTTGGCATAGGGCGGCTTCGCCGATCAAGTGCTGGCATTCGCGGTAAGATGTAGAAAGTTGCGATATGCAGGCAACTACAATTTCTTAATGAAATACATCACTACATGTATGGCATTATATTTAGAGAACAATTTGAACTTTCTTTTGACAAAAACTCCACCTCGATCCGACCGTCGGGTCAATTGTTATCAATTTTTGAAAACGACCGCAAAGCCACGGCTCGGCGCATACACGACCCTACAAATTTAAAATCAGACGTGCCGAAATAGTATTTGACCATTTTGAAATAGCTAATACTGGGTACCTGAAGAATAATGGCGCTCAAATTACGAAAGATGTTCGCTCAATAACAAAAAAAAAAGTAGGTGGGTATCACTGAAAATAATGTGACAGGCTACCATTTTTTCAGTTTTTCGATAAAAAAGAAATGTTCCAATTCAAAAATGAACCCGATATTCGTGTTCAGGAGGTCGAAATCAGTTGGAGAACTTTTTTTTTATATAAGTAACAGAATGACGCTTATGTGGCCGGTTTGTCTGTCTGTCTGTCCGAGTCCGTGCAGAAATTAAGACGCTGTACTCCTTCTCGAGAATTGAAACAAGAGTCTTGGAACTTTTTTCCGATTAATAGCTGATGTCCCCAAGGGTGGCCAATGGGCACTATTTTTGTTATCCATACTTCTCTTCGGGAAATAAAGCTACATCCCTTGAAGATTGAACTTTATCCGATAGATAGCTTAGGTCCTCAAGGACCAAATAGGCAGATTGGCTGCCATATTGAAATTTCTTATTAGTGGAACGATTGTCATGAAACTTGAAACTCACCTTTGTCTCGTATGATCATTTTAATTTTCAAGCCAAATTTCATGGTTGCGCCACCATCTTGGCCGCCATATTGGAATCTCTTATAAGTGGAAGGATTTTCATGAAACTTGAAAGTTACCTTTGTCTCGTGTGATCATTCCTATTTTCAAGCTGAGTTTCATAATTCTGCCGCCATCTTGGCCGTCATATTGGAATTTTTTGCCCAAGATGGTAGAACCCTAATTAATTAAAATCTTGCGTTCACTAATCCTTCAAAAAGGAAGTGCGCTACTGAGCCTCATGCCCATGAGGCATATTCGCTTGTTATTTTAGTGGGGTCATCTAAGACAAGTATAGCCAAACTTTAATCTTCAACCCCTTCGCCCCCACCCTACCCTACTTCAAAGGGGTAGTTTAAAAAAAATAGAAATATGTTTGACGGGACGCGTTTTATTGCCTTCAATTTGATGTATCACAATTCTCAAGATAGGTAATGCTATTCGAAATTTCAAGGTAGGGTACGGTGGGACCGATAGGGTTGAAGATCAAAATTTGGCCACTCGTATCTAAGATGACCCCATTGAAATAAGAATCGACCTGTTTTTGCTGGGAAGTCTATTTCTCAAGAATCGAGAGTTTATAGGGAGAACATGGAACATTGTCCTTTCATTAACGAAAAGAGGATTTTCAAAAGGATTGGGGGGTGGCTTCAAAAAAATTAAAATGTTTAGCGGAAAGAGAACTTTATTGCCTTCAATTTATTGTATCACAAAATAGGTCATGCTATTTGAAATTTTGAAGCAGGGTGGAGTGGGAGCGAAGGGGTTCAAGATAAAAATTTGGTGATATGTGCCCTAGATGACCCCCTCGAAACAAAAATTGACCTAGTTCGGCGTTTTCCTGTAAAATTTTTTGGCGGCGAGAAGAAAGGGGTGGAAACTTTTCAAAAAATCAAAAAGTGTCACTACACGTAAAATCCCATACTAGTGGTTTTCCTCTGTTCCATGGAATCAACGAAATTCCATCGGGTTGTTTACCGTCAATGCTTGAGCCAGTGGCGACGCTAGGGGGGGGGGGTCAGGGGGGGCCAGGCCCCCACTGAGAGACCCTTGGCCTCCACTGAAAGAAATCTCAGGGTGGGCCATTTATTTTCATATCATGAATTATTAATCTTGTTTTACATTAATGTTGTTGAATTTTCTGCAAAGGAAAAGTATTTCAGTCGTAAATTTTGTTTGCGTCAGCGGTGGTTGGAATGAAAAAAGCATTCACTTATTTCAGTTCGACGAATCTACGAAGGATGAAACTTTGAATTGCGTGTTTGGAGAATAATTATTATAGAACTAGAAGAGTATAGTAGGCAACTTGAATCTATCCTATGTGTTAGCTTCCAAAGTTTCTTAAATTTCTTGATTAAAAACTTTCAAATGCTTACAAAAATGGTTCTTGCAATCAGCTCCAAAAAAAAAAGCTATGAGAGTACTTTAGAAGGAACTAGGAGTCATTCCAAAGTCCTCCAATTGTGAAAAAGATTTCGACTGCGGCGCCGACGAGGGGCTCTGCGCTCTGCCCCCCGTACCCCCCGCGTTTAATTCTGACCCCCTCGATCTCTCGGGCCCCATCTCGCCGCCCCCCCCCCCCCCCTACCCTAAAATGCTAGCGTCGTTACTGGTTTGAGCATCCAACGGGATCCAGTATCGAAGGCACACCAGCGGATCTTAAAGACCTTTTGATTATGACGTTGACTGATGAATGGCGACTAAAACGGCCAGCCCTTCGTCTACAGGCTAGTCCATGAAGAATGAAGACCTGTAGAATCAACTTCAGTGCCACAGTTACAAGCATGCGGTTGGCAAAGATCACTTCCTAACCTTGCACCAACTGAAATTCTGAAGTTTTTTTTGTTTTATATTGATTATTTTATGTTATCAAATGATTTATATCCTACAGTAGTACAATGGCCCTACCGTCCTTTTAAGAAGACAGCATTTTTCAACTAAATACAACATTCAGAATTTTTTTCTAATTTTTGTGTAATTCCACTGTTCTTGTTGAACTAGAATTTTGAGAAAAATTTTCGCTTGTGAAAAAAAATAATTCCGGTCCATAAAGGTAAGGGTGGGTTTATTAAGCTTATTTAGCCGGAAGATTTTATTTTAGTCGCAAGCGCAGTGACGCCCATTGGCTCTTATGAACCTAGCCTCATCAGAACAGCCAATAAGCATAGCAGCGCTTACGGCTAAAGTTAAAACCGCGGCTAAATAAGCTGACTGAACCCACCTTTTAATGTGTTAAGGTCGAGGTTGAGGTTAAGAGTATGTTTTCGAAATCCATCATTAGCTTAAGCTTTGTCATCGCGAAAGCGTTTATGAAAAAGGAGACGAGCTCAAAACATGGTAGGTACTTATATTCACACTTGCCACCACCAAATGGTTTAAATGGTGATGTTTTGGTTATCCTGGTATTTGGCTTTTGTAACCTATTGTTACGTTATTCGGGTTCGCCTATCTCGAAATTAAACGCGCTGATTTACTTGTAAACAGACTGCACTTTATTAGTTACTACCGAACAACTAAATAACGCACAGAATTATTAATCGCTTGGTAATTCACAATGTTGCCGAGATGTTAACGCCACAATCGCTCGATTCCAACTCTCTCGATGCCAGGTCGAGTTCCTCTCTTATAGGGACATCGAAGGTTCTGGATGCTTCCTGATGGTGTTTACAGCACACGAGGATTTCTCTGGTATCTGCGTCGAGAATATATGCGTACTTTCTACGGCACCTCCACCAGAAGTCTCAACGTGTCGTGACCTACCGCTTAAGTCTCGCGATGCTTCCCGAATGCAACGCGTAGGTCTAGATTTCTCTAGAAAGAGCCGGGATGGTCGCGAGCTTCGTAACACTATTCATTTAGCCATCCAGTAATATACCTACAATGTTTGTTGAAATCGGACCAGAAACAAAAATTTGGCAAGGAAAATAAAACAGTCCGTTGTTTTTGGCCCACCCGGTATGTCTACGCTATAAGGATGCTCTTTTGACATTTTCCTTCTTTCTTCCCACCTCTCTCTCCAGAAATGTTCATTGGATTGCTGCCTCCAGCACGTACTCGCATTTCTGTTGAACAGGCGCATATTTAAATTGACGCTGGGTCTTTCTCCCTCGTAAATAACCGATAAAACGACGTGCCTCCTGGTGGATATTTTCGATGTAAAAAAAGACGGTGTTTGTTCGCTATTTAGCTATTTTTGTGGTCGCGTGGTCGAGCCGAGTGATTTATCTACATGAAACTAATGGTTTTGTTAATTATAAGTAATACAGAGACATTTCTCTCATAAATTTGGCCTCCAGTTAACTATTTTTAACGGAGTATAATATTATGCTGCCACAACTTTAAATCAACTTTACCACCGAGTTTAGCGCCTAAAAAGGGCCACATACAATAATAATTACATACCTAACCAGGTATTGCAAATTGGGAACATATTTTATATTTTGTAATTTTTTGATAAATCCCACCTTAGGGCATCCAATCAATCCCAAGACATAATCAAAATCCCGGGATTTCGGGAATGAAAATTTTAAATCCCGGAATTCCGGGATTCTCTGGATTTTCCAAATGAGGCAGCTTTCCACCTCAGTTGAGAAAACAGAGTCAATGCAAGCAATACAGATCATTCAAGTAAGTACATCATCATTTGACACCAGTATTAGTAATTTATTGGATTTATTTGGTATAAATGAAACATCGTAGTTGCATTGCAGATTGCAATAATGCATGCTTTCTTCAAGAAAGCAAAAATTACTTGCTGAGGAGAAAAAAATTGTTTTTCTTCAATTTATTATAGTTTTGAAGTATGTTTCTAGCATTTTTGCTGCGACCATTTTGGATTTCTATGTAAGACCTACTGCCTGAAAGTTATATAAGGTAACTCAGGGAGAGATGACGCGTCGGGGGAGATGCCGCACCATTCAAATCTCCCGCCCGGGCCTGGCAAAAATTAGCTCTTCCACTGCATTTTCCGTGTTCAATCCGCACTGTTATGTGGGCCTTGAAATTGTCGCTAAAAACGTGAAAAAAAACTTCTACGTTCGCTTGAATGATTGGTAAGTACCCTGAAGTTTTGAAGCATGTTTTGTTATATCAGTTTTTTTTTTAAACTTGTGAAAATTTCAACGAATTAGCTGTTGTTAGTTGATTAGGGTTAGGTTAGGATGGCAATGGGCGAAATTCGTTGCAGTTTGCACAGAATTAAGTTGAATTAGCGGGTGCGTCATCTATCCCATCAGTTTGGGATAGATGACGCACTGCTGATCTGGGAGAGATGACGCATCAAGAATGTAAGTGATTTATTTCCTATTTTGTTTTTCAGTTCATAATGTTCTATGGAGGGTGAAGATTTCGATAGTAGTGAATGCGTGGAATGTGGAGAAAGATACGAGAAAACCAAATCAAAAGTGGATTGGATTAGATGCATTCGTTGTGCTAGGTGGCTCCACGAAACTTGCTCCATTTATGAAAACAAATGTGGACCTTGTGGAAGATTCCTGAGAAGACAGGAAAATAAGAAATAACTAATTTTATACTTGCATTACTTCGTTATATTTAGGGCATCCAATCCCGGGATCTCGAATCCCGGGATCCCGTTAAATTTCCAATCCCGAAAATCCCGGGATTTTTCCACCGAGATCCCGGGATTTTCGGGATTTTTCAAATGATGCATCTTTTCACCTCACTTGAATGGAAAATAGAGTTAATGGCATTAATGCAAGAAACACAGATTATTCATGTGAGCACACTGAATTTGAAACCATTATTTATTAGTAATTATTATTATCATATTTATTTTGCTGAAATAAAACTAGTAGGTACCCAATCATCATTTGTTGTATAATAATTGGTGGTAATTCATAGTATGGGTACTCAATAATAACCCTAATATTAAAATTAAAAGGTGAGATACATTGCACATAACACTTAGGGCCGGTGAACTGGTGATAAATTCAAACAAGTGGATATTCCCTCACGTGCGTGAGTCGCAATAGCGCATTTTCCAGTAGTCCAGAGAATAACTTCTTGATTTTTACACAGGCGGACAGACAGACGGACAGACAGACAAACCGGCCATATAAGCGTTATTTTCTTACAAAAATGCGCTGAAGAAACTATTTCTTTTGTCTCAGCAAGTAGTTTTTGCTTCCTCGAAGAAAGCACGCATATGATTGCAATGCATCTGCAATGTTCTATTTACGCAAAATAGATACAATAAAGTACTAATACTGGTGTCAAATGATGATGTTCTTACTTGGATGATCTGTGTTTCTTGCTTTGACTCTGTTTTCAACTCAACTGAGGCGAAAAGCTGCATCATTTGAGGAATCCCGAAAATCCCGGGATCCCGAGATTCGAAATTTTCAATCCCGAAATCCCGGGATTTTGTTTAAGTCTCGGGATTGGATGCCCTAGTTATATTTCTAAAATTTCATCTTCATATGTTTTTGCCATAAGCCATCTCTCCCGTACTTGGTGCGTCATCTCACCCACTAGGTCGGGATAGATGGCCAAATGTTTGTTTTTTTGCAAAATTGCACATTTGACAGAATGTCTTTATTTTTTGTTATGAATACAATATATATAAAAGCCAATGTGTCAATAGTTCATTTAACCGGGTTTTTACACTCATTGGGTATTTACGTGGAAAAATATGATTTTATTCCGAAACGTGCGTCATCTCTCCCTGAGTTACCTTACTGTTCTAATACATACCCTTATTTTACATTGTAGACGACGTCTTGACAATGGCTCAATGCCGAAACGCGCGTCGACCAAATAAATAATACAGGGTTATTCAAAAGTCCGGAATAAAATTAATAATTTTTGACCATATTTTTTCCGGAAAAAACGCTCGAACGATTTTTGATTTTTGAAAAAGACACGCCGTTTTTTCATGACACGTCTCTTGATCTACCGTCAACCCTTTGACCCCTAGCCACCTTTTTTAATGGCACCCTATGGCTTGTGGGGGCTCAATGGAACGCTTGTCAAAAACTGTATTCAAATCTACCATTGAAAGTTAGATCGAATGCTTCACCATGAAGTTTTGAGAAACCCCAGGGTTACTCAAAAGTCCGGAACAAAATTCATAATTCATTACCATATTTCCCCCCCCCCCCAAAAAAAACGCTCGAACAGGTCGATTTTTAAAAATTGTAAGTCGTTTCTCCATGATACGTGTCATGATCTACCGTCAACCCCCTAACCCCCAGCCACCCTTAGTATTTTTTTGAATCGCATACTATGGTTTGTGGGGGTTCGTTGGAAAGCTTATCAAAAACTGAGTTCAGAATTGTTCAGATCTACCTTTAAAAATGGTTGGACGCTTAAGGGGTTGATGGTCAAGGGCTTAAGGGCTAAGGGGTTGACGGTAGATCATGACAAGCCATGGGGTGCCATTTGAAAAAAAATACTAAGGGTGGCTAGGGGTCAAGGGGTTGACGGTGGATCATGACACGTGTCATGGAAAAACGGCTTGCCCTTTTTAGAAATCGACCTGTTCGAGCATTTTTCCCGAAGAAAATATGGTAAAAAATTATGAATTTAATTGCAGACTTTTGAATAACCCTGTATATAAAAACAAATGTGGCAAGACTTTAAGAAAAACTCTTATCCTTGTTTGGATATGTTCTTGAGTTTCCAAGGGCCGGTATTTTCATTTTCATATGAAATTATGATGTGCTTACATTAATAATCTGTGTTTCTTGTGTTGACTCTATTTTTTATTCAACTAAGGTAAAAATATGCATCATTTTAAAAATCCTGAAAATTCCGGGATCTCGGTGGAAAAATCCCGGGATTTTCGGGATATAAAAAACCTAACGGGATCCCGGGATTGGATGCCCTAATTGGAAGCATTTATTACAAGTATGTGTTTTACCTCCTGTATTCCAGTATACTCTTGATGGATAGCTCAGAATTTTGAGAACCGAACTATTTAGGCAAAATCGTGTCTAAATAAAGGAAGGACCCTTATTAACACCTTACGGTGACTGATCCTTCAAAGGAGGTGCGCTACTGAGCCTGACGCCCGTGAAGACATATTCACTTGTTTCTATAATTCCTGGACTAGACCTTTGGTTTTGGAAAACCCGAAATTTTAAAAATTCCTCCCCCAAGAATGAATATTTCAATCTTTTTTCCAACTATGACTCGCAGATTGTCTGTCTGCACCGAGAATGAATATTTCGTGGGGCTTGTTACAGGTCGTGGTTCGCACCGCCGCGCCGCTTTTTTATAATTATGAAATGTGCAGTGCATGCAAGATTCGTTTTGAAAAAAGCAACCCCGGAAAACCGATACTTTGTCGCATTCTAATAGCCGTCTCAAGTGATGTCGACCAAGAAAAGTTTGAAAATTCAGCGTCCGACTGGGAAATGGCGAAAGACTTCGAATGCAGACTAAATTTTATTCTTCAATTGTTTTTGCTTCTTGTCGAATGAGCCTTGAATCCATCGGATAGACCAAGAAAAAGTGAGAATCCATAGGCGCCCGACTGGGAAATAGCGAAAAACTCCGAAGGCAGACAAAATTTTATTCTGAATTTGTTTCGAATCCATCGGGTAGTTTCTGAGTTATTACATATTATCAAAGTTTCAAACTTTGAATTTTCTAGTTTTTGACAGGCGACAGATGCAGAAATACATTCAACAACTATTCTGAATACAGTTGCAGCACACGCACACGCCTACGCACGCACACACGCACGCACGCACGCACGCACGCACGCACACACGACTCAATTTAGAAACAGTTGTCGGTGCACCAAATACACCCCCTGCTGGTGTTCCAACCTATACACTAAACTTTATACTGATGCTGAAGCGCGCTGCTCCTAATCTGGGAGTCCGGAATTTGGGAAAGTGAAACAACCTGTCCTATTCCGGCCGCTCGCGTTTAGCGAATTTCGAGCCTCCTGGTGCAGTAGTTTGGAAGACTTCCAGAACCGACATTCCTGAAGCTATCGTCGAAATAATTGAATTAGAAGCACATCAGCTGAATTATTGAAATTACAGCACTGGTATGGCTTTCTTGAGTGGCGTCGTTGTGTTCGGGATCAGATAACGGCCGACGCAGGACGCGAGACGTCAAACAGCCCTCGTCTCTCTCCTATAGTCTTAAGGTTAACAAGAGGAAATCTCCGAAATGTATGCAAATGACGCGCGCCACTTAGTCGGGCGCTTCATGTTAATTTGTTGGTGTTATTACTGGATAAGATTGCTCAAACATGCTATTTGATAGTCCCCTTTAGGAAAACATCAGATAAGAGTCGTTCAATTCAACAGTGGCAGGCGCTCCGCCATCAGCCACCCCCGCTTCAACTTCTCTCCGATATCTCCGCCACCGCCGCCGCCGCCGCCGCCGAAAACCGGCGTCTCTGGTCTAAATGAAATCGGTTCGTTGCAATGAGAACTTCTGCATTCGGCCGATAAGGTCGTTGTTACATAAAAACGCACCAGATTGATGATTTAGAGGTGGAAGTGTGCTTGACGACGAAAACTGATTCAGTAGATGGTTAACTATATGTTCTCTCTATGTCATATAGGCGGCACGGCGCGGCGCGGCGGTGTGGTGATGATGGCGGTGGCATGGAAAACACACCCCTTAGATGATAACCATGTGCCTCTGTCGTCCTGTACACGAGCATGCATGGGATTATGGGCACGGTTTCTGTGATGTGTAATAACCTGTCGAGCGACGGCCGCGTCACTTTAAATCATTCCCCCGTTTCAGTTTTCGTTAATTCGTAATTTGAATTCGCACGGCACTAGATTTAAATGAATGAATGCTAGGTAGGCGCAACGCCGAATAATGAAAATGAACCCATCCATACAGCGCCAAGACTCGGGGAACGCCAAACTATATGATGCGTACGTACCGCGCAAACCCCTAAAACCTGCTGCCAGCATACCCACCCAGCGCTTTGCTCCACTAATAATGCCAGCGCTCAACATTCAATCATTTCGCGGACCGCAGATCGCAGATCATTATTTTATTCAATTATCACTTTTCACGATTTCACGTTTACTACCTCCTTTATTAATCTGGTCTCTCAAGATGGTTTCTGATGCCACTTAAAAAGTGGATTACTAGAAATGACTTTTGGCACCTTAATTCTGAAAATAGAAAAATCAAATCTGGCGTGCGACTTCCTTAAAAAAGAAACTTATGGGAGATGCTTTTGGATTACCAATATTCCCAAAGAAAAATCAACCTATGGCACAGATTGATACTAGTAAAATGGGTAGACATATACGTACACAGCTTGTCGCACTGAACTCGTAATGTGAAAAACTTCCGACTTACCAGATTATCAAAAAAAGATCGTGACCAGACGAGGTCCATGTACACAGCTTCTCACACCCAATTCGCCATGCAGAAACTCCGATTTATTGGCTCAGGAAAAAAAGCTAGTGACCAGACAAAGTCCGCTTTTAGCCATAAAAAATAATTTAAAAGCATCTAGTCACGAAACTACCACCATTATACAGGTAAAATTAGTCGACAGAATCTGACAGTAGGCTACTAGCTCAACAACAGGAAAATCACCCAGTGCGCTCGAAGAAAAATAAAAAAACTTTGTGTTACCCCAAAACTTCCCCGACGAGTAAAAAGGAACGGCTGGAAATTTTATTATGAAATGATGTCCCTTCGGGTGGAAAGTTGGAGAAAAAGATTGAAGAATTGAAATATTTTCTTTGATAAGGGATTCATTTACAGTTCCATCATTTGAGTCTGGTCTCGATATGCTAGGCCGGTGAACTTTAAGGCGGAAAACTCCAAAAACTTGAAGAATTTCAAGAGAAATTGCCTGGGAATGTTGAAGAATCAATTACCCTTTGTTCAAGGCTGCATTCTCAGTAGGTTTGTAAAAACTATCTAAAGAATTTCTCCCTCAAAAATTGAGACGATAACTCAATTTTTTCTATACGGTGTACTGAGTGTATTACAAAATTGAGTACAGAGCGTTTTTTCAATTATGTGGAGAAAAAAATTTGTAAACAAATTTTTTCAAAAAACGGCTCTGTACTCAATTTTCTACGTTTCTCAAAGTTATGAAACAGTTGATAATTTTTTCGTAACCCATCCTGCAATAGTGAATGTTGAGAAACTTCATGTGAACTTTCTACAGGGTGATACGTAAAATGGTGCAAAATTGCAACGACTTCATCGTACCCCCATTTGCCAAAAATTTTTTTTTGTATTCCAACACAAAAATCATGAAGTGTGGTGTCTTATCTCGAAACGGTTTTGGAATTACTTAGATTGGAAGTCTTACATTGGAGATACAAATTTCAATGTTGAATGTTACAGATTTGCCTTGTTGGCACGCGAGATTAAGTCACTTTTGATGAATGGATGTTGGTATTGAGCAAGATTGTTCGTACAACAGTCCAGGACAATTTGCTGTCAACACATCTTGAATATTTGGTGTGGGGCCAAGCAGGGGGCACTTTTTTGAGTGGTTATCACTACCTGTTTTTCGTACGTTGAATTTAGTCAGAATTTCATCAGAATTTCAGATGTGGAACATGTTCTAATTGCAAGTTCAAGCCCCTGAACATGGTGTTAGTGTGTTTAGTCCCGTTGTGTTGCCTTACTTGCACCGGCCTAGTGCCGCGGGTTCGGCGAAATCTGTCACTGCTGTCAAGTGACAGAATAACCAAATAAATAAATAGACAAACGACACTTTACAGATTTTATCCTTTATTACTGGGTAAGTTCAGCTGCGTTAATTATAGCTCGTATTTGGTGTTCACGACACTTGTTTCCAGCCCTCTTGACCGCCGCCTTGACCGCCTGCGGCACCACCACCACCCCCAAGAGGTGAAGTGAGGTTATGTTCCTGATCGCAGGGCCCCCTAAATCCGCTCTGAAAACGCAAAACACGGCCGAAAGCTTCACGTAACGCACCTCTCGGAAGGGTGTCCCGTCCGCGACCTAGTGAGCTCACCCGGCGACGAAATTGGATAACCCGAACCTACGCAGTGGTTATTGTGCAAACGTGCACCGAACGAAATGCCGCGCTCTACGCCTTCTTACAGAATCAGAGGGTTAGTGAAAAGAAACGGGAGAAACCCTCACGACAGTCCAGGAGCAGCAGCAGTAGCCAGGAAGGTCTCCACGACGGTCCGGTGTCACCGATGTCTGGAGGACCACGAAGTAGCTGCAGCACAGGCGAACGAGTAACTGGGGTAGTTGACGACCTTGCTGGTACCAGTAGTCGGCCTCGGAAGTATGTTGGTCGTCGCAAGACGGGGACTGAAGTCCCACAATGGAAAATGGCTCGCCTTAGGTGAAACACCTGATGGTCGACGTGGTATGTGTTACTTGCCGAGTCTGGCTGGGGTGACGGCTATGATTTTTCCTTTTAGGGAAACCCCACGGGCCTTCGTGGCTGCCACTGCCAAATTGGATGGCTTCGCTGGCCTGTACCCTGGCACCTGACGGAGCGCAAAACATATTACGGCTCTGGACCGAATTCAAACTCAAGTACTCACCTTGACTTGCAACGAGATCGTTCCCAGAGTCCTCAACTCACGATCTCTTCCCTTACAGCGCACGGGGCACTTTTAATATCGCAGAACTGTTACAAGCAAGGTGCCGTACAAAAGGAATCTGACAGGTGTCAAGTATTTAAATTCCTTATCAGTCCAGAGCCGCAAAAACGAAGTTGCAACTATCCGCCTGATAAGGCGCGAACCATTTGAATCTTTGTATCTATTTGGGAATAAATGAAATCTTGCCCGTAACATTCCCCCCCTTTCCTCCACGAAGATCATTACATGATCTTCAGTAATAGAGCACTTCCGAAAAAGAAACGGACAGGAAGACGAAACCCAGTTGGAAAGGAAGAGAAAAAAAAACCATGTAACCAGGAAAGATTCCACTCGCTGTGCCACTGATAGGGAATGACGTCTGGAATCAGCAAGCTGACACTCCAACTACCTGGAGTTGATCCGTATCTTCCGGTACGTCCGGAGGAACGGTGGTGTCTGCCTTCAGGTCCTTTGCGTGATAGGTACCTATTCTGACTCCCTGATCAGTCACCAGGCCATATGTCCAAGGAGACACCTTGGTATCGATGGTATAAGGACCTTTGAATTTTGGCGCTAACTTTGCGGAGAAGTACCGGGCAGCATCCGATTGTGCAAAATTTCGGTGCCACACCCGATCTCCCACGTTGAATTGATCGGACCTTCGGCGCAAATCATATCGATGCTTCCCTCGCTGAAAGGAATCGGAAATCTTTGCCTTCACTCGAGCAAAGATCCTCCGAAATAAGTCGTCCCTAGGGAGAGGGGGCTCTCCCTCCTGCAAAAGCTGCTCGTCCAGTTCATGATCCGTGCCATGGACACACATTCTTCGGCCAAAGTTTACAAAGAAGGGCGTAGTTCCGGTGGCTTCACTTTGCGACGTCCGCATCGCACAGGCTGCCTTCTGCAAGTGGGTCTCCCACTCCCTGTGGTTGTCCTTGACGTAGGACGCAAGGATGACCTTGAGGGTCCGGTGATGTCGTTCCACCCTGTTGGCTTGGGGGTGATGCAGAGCGGTATACGCGATGTCAACACCGTATTCCTTGGCAAAGTCCGTGAAGACCCTGCTGACAAACTGCCTGCCATTGTCGCAGACTAGGGTTTTTGGGACGCCGAAGAGGAGGAAGATGTGGTTCTCTAGGAGCTTGACCACACTTTTGGCCACTGCCTGTCTAAGTGGGAGAAAGATGCAAAACCGGGTGAAGTGGTCGAGCACGGAGAGGATATACATGTTTCCCATTTTAGACTTCGGCAGTGGACCCACAAGATCCTCGTAGACGACCTCCCATGGTCGCGTCACCTCTAGTCTGCCACACATCAGGCCGGCAGGGGCCTTCTGCTCTGGCTTCTGGGCCAAGCAAGTTTGACAGCTTCGGACATACGCCTCGACATCCCGTCGCATCCCCGGCCAATAAAATTGCTCGCTGAGGCGATATAGTGTCCGAGACACACCGCCGTGTCCCGCCAGTGGACTATCATGTTTTAGGGCGAGTAGTGCGGTTCGCCTCTCCCGAGGTACAACCAGTCGCCAAGCTCTCGCATAGCCAGTATTGAGGGACGGCTCTCGGCAGTTCTTCAGCAGGGACTCTCCCTGTAACCTCCACAGCGGAAACTGCAACGGATTCTCCCTAATCCGTTCTCGCATTTTGAGATACCACGGGTCCCGAGCGTCGTGAAAATCCTCCAGGAGATCCACCTCTGCTGAGTCCACCACCGGAACCGACCTACTCAGTAAGTCCGGAACCACATTGTCCCTTCCAGCTCGATGGATGACTTGGAAGCTGTATTGTTGGAGGCGTACGGACCAGCGTGCTAAGCGACCGTTGGGGTCCTTCAGGGTGTGGAGCCATTTGAGGGCAAAGTGGTCCGTGACCACTGTAAAGTGACCACCCTCAACGTAGGCTCGGAACTTCTCAATGGCCCACACCACCCCAAGGCACTCTTTCTCGGTCGCACTGAACTTGCGTTCAGCCGCCGAGAGTGACCTGCTGATGAAACTGATCACATACTCCTCCCCATCGTCGTCCTGCTGCGACAATACAGCTCCCAGACCGAAATCACTTGCGTCGGTCTGAATCTGGAAGGGTCTTGTGAAGTCCGGACATCTGACCAGCGGGGCTGTGACGAGGCATTCCTTCAAGGACGTTAGCGCCGTGTCGCACTCGGGCGACCAGCGAAAAGTAACACCCTTGCGAAGCAAGTTGTTAATGGGCGCTACCAAAGTTGAAAAGTTCGGCACAAACCGACGATACCAACCTGCCATCCCGAGAATGCGGCGTACGTCGCGTACTCTAGTGGGAGCTGGCAGGTCGAGTATGGCTTGCACCTTACTTGGATCAACTCGGAGGCCCTGGCTGTCAACAATATATCCGAGGTACCGGAGTTCAGGAAGGCACAAGTGGCACTTGTCCTGACTCACCTGTAAGCCAGCCTTTTCTAGGCGGCGAAATACCTCTTCCAGGATTTCGAGATGCCTTTTGAAGCTGTCAGTTACAATGACGATGTCGTCAAGGTACACAAAGACATGCGGCTCAAGGTCCAACCCAAGGACCCGATCCATGAGCCGCTGCCAAGTCGCCGGCGCATTGTGTAGCCCAAACGGCATGCGTCGGAACTGAAACAGTCCTCGGCCTGGGACCGTAAATGCCGTGACCGGACGAGAGGCTTCCTCCACCGGCACCTGCCAATAGGCGCTCTTTATATCAAGCGATGACAAATATTTGGCGCTACCGAGCCTATCCAAAATACTTGTCACCAGAGGCAGGGGGTATGCGTCCTTTTCTGTCACCGCATTGACCCGACGGTAGTCCACACAGAACCGGTATTGGTCTGGTGCTTTCCGTACGAGTACAATGGGTGACGCCCACGCCGAAGACGACGGTTCAACCACCCCCAGCTCCAACATCTTGTCAAGCTCCGAGTTAGCGTGCTGCTGGAGTACCGGCGAGAGAGGATAGTACCTCTGTTTGATTGGCTCAGTATCCGGTTTTACCCGAATCCTGTGTTCAACCAAGCCAGTACAGCCTAACGGTGCCTTCGTTGATTGAAAAACTCGACGGAGCAATGCGTCCAGTTCATGCTGTTCCTCTGGAGTGCAGCTCGTGCCGGCGGATATGTCCATGACGGCTAAAGGTGCGGAAGATAGAACGATGCGCTCACTTGAAAGGGTAATGCTCATCCGCATACGGCGGATAAAGTCAGCCCCCAGTATCAGGGCGTGTTTCAAGTCAGGGAGGGCAAGGACCTCGAAAAGTTTTTCCGCTTCGCCCACGCGAATGGGTACGGAAAAGGATCCGACGGTATTCATCCTAACCCCGTTAGCCACTCTGCATTCGGTGAATCGCGAAACCCTCCGCCCGCACCCGAGACGGTTCAGGACTTCCATCCCTTCCCTCCCCACGCACGTACGTGATGCGCCCGTATCTAGTAGTCCAATGAGCTCTTTACCAAATACCTGCACACGTAGGTAAGGGCGGTTATCGCCTTTGATCCGTGATAAATTGAAGATGTTAAGTTTCTTCTTCTTGGTCGAGGAGAGCAAAGTAGGAGGATCTGTATCTCGACCGGATAAGGATCCTCCGGTTAGTTTTCCTTCCTGGGTGGCTTGGAAGAATATCGCCGCTTGCAATCCGGGCAAGTCAGCACTGAAACACCAGCCTTACCGCACCGGGAGCAGAAGTTTACTTCCCCTTGGCTGCACGACGCCGCATAGTGGCCGGTTCCGCCGCATATCCAGCACGGTCGACTATTCTTGGCTGCCGGTCGCGAATAATTCTGGGGCTGTGCACGTTCGCCGGAGGGGATGCGCCGGTCGGACGATTTGGGTTCGTTGGACCTCTCTGGCCTCGTCTCCAAAGCGCAGACTCTCGGATGATGTTCAGTCTCCGGTACACCAGTAAACGCTGACACCGCTGCACGTGTACGTGTTTTCGAAAATCCTAGATCTGGCTCTAAGAGCTGTGAGGTGTTGGTTGGTGGTGGCTTATATTTCGACGCAATTATACGGGTCTCCTCGATTTGCTTGCAGACTCGGATCAGGTCTCCAACCGAAAAAATGTTGAACCGAGTCAGCTCGAACTGGATGTAGGGCAGAACATTGGAGCGGATCACTCCCAATCGGACGTCTTCAGCTGGCACGCACGGGAGTCGCAGGAACAGATTTTCTACCGCAGAAATAAATGCCACAACACCCTCCGCCGGATGCTGAGTTCTTCGATTGATTTCCTCCCACAACCGCTTGGAATAGTCGAGTGGTTCGAAGGCTATTCTCATTGCCTGCACCAGGTCGCTCCAGTTCGCGAATCGGAACCGATTGGCTCGCCAGTAGTTCAGGGCGTCCCCCTCAAGAATATCTGCCGCCGCGTAAAAGAGTTGATCCGTCGACGCGCCTCGAGCAAAGCAAAGCTCCTCCACTCTCTGCAAGAATGCTGACCAACTGCCGCTACCGTCGAACTTCAACCCCCACTTGGCGATTGGCACCGCAGCCGGCCTCGAGGTGAAACTGTTCTGGAACAGATTTTGTAGCGGTCCAGTTGACTGACTTGTGGGCTGAACGTTTGCTAAGCCGCGACTCCAATTCGTGTTTGACCCGTACGCCGGAAAATGTGTAGCAGTAGGACCCGGTCCTGACTGTGTAGGAAGATACCCTAGTCCTGCCGTTCCAGCAAGATGAGTCTGGAATTGCGTGGGAATGTAGCCAGGAAAATGTGAAGCCGTAGGGCCCGGTCCTGAGAGTGTGGGAAGATATCCTGGCCCTGCTGTCCCCATCAGGTGCGTTTGGGGTTGCGTAGGAATGTATCCAGGAAAACCTGCGGTGGTAGGGTTCTTCTGGTTCAGCGAGCGCGTATTTGTGGAGATGTTAGCCAACACACTCAGGTTGGGGTTGGCACCAGAGACCCCTGAAGAGTTCAGACTCGGCGGAAATGGTTGAGCCCCAGCCCACGGTTGTAGACCCTGGTGGAATCTTGAACCCGTGTCTTGAACCTGGGTGGAACTGGGAATGCCTCTTTCCGGATAAGCAGCCGTCGTGACGGTTGAAGCAGTCGAGGAGGCCAAAGTGATGTTGGGAACTTGCAACGTCACCATCTCCGTCGCAGAAGTGGATGGTGGGAGATCGTAGCCCTCCTCAGTCCGGCCGTTGCTCGTCTCGTCCTCAATCACCATATCAACACCTCGCTCATCCAAAGCCCCCTCGATCTCCAACGCCGTGTGACGAACGTACTCCAGCTGATCCTGCATCAGTCTATTAACCTCCTCCGTATGCATGCCTTCGTCCCCAGCGGCCGCCGTCGCCCCCTCCAATTGCCGTTGTTGGTCCTCATCATGGATCGTCATGTTTTGGTACACTTCGGCTAATTGTGCCAGAAGAACTAGACACCGACCTCGCAACTCGTCCTGTAGTTGTTGGAAGGATCGGGCGGTTGGATTCAACCTGTCCAGTCTTCCTAAGATATGCCGAAGTCGTGTTGAAATGCTAGCATACTCATTGTCCCTGTTGTCTTGGTTGAAATCCCGAATACGGCCCATCAGCTCGAGCAGCTTCTCCCGGACCAGAGCGAATTCGACAACAGGATTAGAGTCGACATCCCGCGTTGCCACGCCTGCCTGGTACGCTTCCCGAAGAAGCTTCCGGTTCGCCTCCACCGTCTTCGTCGGTCGAAAACCTCTGATCAGCAGCTCATGTTCCAGCTCGTCCTTAAGGAGCCGGTCCGGGTTCAGTTGCGATGACGTCATGGTTCAGGACAACGAGAGGATGCCGCAAAACTCAGGAAAATTCAGAGTATAACAATCGAGAAAAATAACCTTAATAAAACTGTTATATCGTTGTTATATAGGTAGGTGTATAAGTACAGAAACACACCTTTTGAAAGAAGTGGATGAAAGGACTTCTAGTTGAATGTAAAGATATATCTCGCTGTGGAGATAAATACACAAATAAAAACAAAATAAATAAAACACAATAAATATTAAAATGTTGCTAAGGCTAGATCTCTTCTCCTTTTCCCCTTCCTGCAAATCAGTCCTGGAAGAGTGAGAAAGAACCGGAGAGTAGAACCTAAACCTAAATGTGCCCTATAACCCCAGGGTCTAATCGGTCAAACCGAAGAAAAAAATAATTTTAAGGAAGAGAGAAGAAAATCGAACTTCCTTTCTCCCCCCTTTCCTCAAAACAAAAGGAAAAAAAAACTACCTAGCTAAGCGATAGCAGCTATTTTTCTCAATAACTCAGCGCAAAGCAGCGCAGAAATAAGTCGGTGGGTACCGCAACCGAGTATTCCTGCTCCTTTGATACACCCTGTATCGAACTGCAAAAGCACTACCTACAACTAACCTTAACACTAATTCTTACAACCGAATATGTACAAATGTGAGACCTTTCTTGGTCCGATTTTCCCGAAAATCGAACAAATCCAAAGAAAATCCCACCTTCAGGCTCGCTAAAAAAAAATTAAGCCTGCCTACTGACGAATTTGGTGAATTCTGCGCCAAACAAACCAATCTACTCTTGGCTGAACACCGAATCCGCTCTTTTTCGCGTAAAAAAAAAAATTAACGCACTTTCAAGAGATATATTATCCTCCCAGGATAAATCACACAAAAGGACAACACAGGTTATTTCAAGTTGGGCGCCACTGTTAGTGTGTTTAGTCCCGTTGTGTTGCCTTACTTGCACCGGCCTAGTGCCGCGGGTTCGGCGAAATCTGTCACTGCTGTCAAGTGACAGAATAACCAAATAAATAAATAGACAAACGACACTTTACAGATTTTATCCTTTATTACTGGGTAAGTTCAGCTGCGTTAATTATAGCTCGTATTTGGTGTTCACGACACTTGTTTCCAGCCCTCTTGACCGCCGCCTTGACCGCCTGCGGCACCACCACCACCCCCAAGAGGTGAAGTGAGGTTATGTTCCTGATCGCAGGGCCCCCTAAATCCGCTCTGAAAACGCAAAACACGGCCGAAAGCTTCACGTAACGCACCTCTCGGAAGGGTGTCCCGTCCGCGACCTAGTGAGCTCACCCGGCGACGAAATTGGATAACCCGAACCTACGCAGTGGTTATTGTGCAAACGTGCACCGAACGAAATGCCGCGCTCTACGCCTTCTTACAGAATCAGAGGGTTAGTGAAAAGAAACGGGAGAAACCCTCACGACAGTCCAGGAGCAGCAGCAGTAGCCAGGAAGGTCTCCACGACGGTCCGGTGTCACCGATGTCTGGAGGACCACGAAGTAGCTGCAGCACAGGCGAACGAGTAACTGGGGTAGTTGACGACCTTGCTGGTACCAGTAGTCGGCCTCGGAAGTATGTTGGTCGTCGCAAGACGGGGACTGAAGTCCCACAATGGAAAATGGCTCGCCTTAGGTGAAACACCTGATGGTCGACGTGGTATGTGTTACTTGCCGAGTCTGGCTGGGGTGACGGCTATGATTTTTCCTTTTAGGGAAACCCCACGGGCCTTCGTGGCTGCCACTGCCAAATTGGATGGCTTCGCTGGCCTGTACCCTGGCACCTGACGGAGCGCAAAACATATTACGGCTCTGGACCGAATTCAAACTCAAGTACTCACCTTGACTTGCAACGAGATCGTTCCCAGAGTCCTCAACTCACGATCTCTTCCCTTACAGCGCACGGGGCACTTTTAATATCGCAGAACTGTTACAAGCAAGGTGCCGTACAAAAGGAATCTGACAGGTGTCAAGTATTTAAATTCCTTATCAGTCCAGAGCCGCAAAAACGAAGTTGCAACTATCCGCCTGATAAGGCGCGAACCATTTGAATCTTTGTATCTATTTGGGAATAAATGAAATCTTGCCCGTAACAATGGTACCGATGTAAAACTATAGTTTCCGAGTGAAGTAAAGCCCCCTGGATGTTATACTTTTTGTGCTTGTGCTATGCGTGAGTCAAGCAAATCTGCAACATTCAACATAAAAATTTATATCTTTGATGTTAGACTTCCAATCTGGGTAATTCCAAAACAGTTTCGAGATAAGACATCACACTTCATGATTTTTGTGTTAAAATAATAACAATTTTTTTTTTTTGAAGAATGGGGGTACGATGAAACCGTTGAACCATTTTACGTATCACCCTGTAGAAAATTCACATGAAATTTCTCAACATTCACTATTACAGGATGGGTTACGGAAAGATTGAGCTAGTTAACGCAACAAACAAAATGGAAATCGCAATCGGCAATCGGGAGATATTGGCCTTCAAAGTCGGACCATTTTTCCGATACCGACAACTTCGTTGTCCAGCAGTTTACATAGTTGAAAGCCCAAAGATTGCAGACAAAAACGAGATATGGCTAAATAAAACAGGGGAGACCTCGAAACCGTCAAGTATCCAGCAGGGGAAATTATATTTTGCTTCTGTATTGTTCCCCAAAAAACCACAGAGCGAACGAAGGACGTATTATATAAAACTAGGTGGACCCGTGACCAGTGGGCTACGCCCCACGCTCTTTTAGTAGCAATTTTTAGCGCACTTCTCCAAACGGGAAGGCGCTTTTGTCCTCGCTTTGTCCGTCCGTCCGTCCGTCCGTCCGTCCGTCACAGCATCTAGTCCTAGACGAAAAGGTTTTTGCGAAAAATTTTTACTCCATTGGGTAGCTCATGACCTTGTATCCCGAACCAAGAAAAATCTTGACGAAATAATAATAAACAATGACAATAATAACAATTTAGTGTGACGCGGCATCGCCGTTGAATGCTGCATTTCAGAAGCCGGCCTGATCTCGAAAGTTATCACATGCGAGGAAGTACCCGATCTTATCATTTTACCATAATACATATGCGGAGTTATATTTAGAGGATGATTTGAACTTTATTTTAATGAAAATTTCACATCGGTGCGAGGTGCCGATTAGTAGTTATTAATTTTTGAACATGACTCCGAAACTACGGCTCGGCCGCAAATGATTTATTCGTTGCTTGCTGGTGCTTGATATCCTTTCCTCCGAACAAAACGAAATTCAATACAGAAAATATTTCAACTCGAATGGGTAGCTCATGGCCTTAGTACGCGAATCAAGAAAAATTTTGCCGAAATAATCATGAACAATTACAAAAATAACATTTTGGTGTAGGGCGGCTTCGCCGATCAAGTGCTGGCATTCGCGGTAAGATGTAGAAAGTTGCGATATGCAGGCAACTACAATTTCTTAATGAAATACATCACTGCATGTACGGCATTATATTTAGAGAACAATTTGAACTTTCTTTTGACAAAAACCCCACTTCGATCCGACCGTTAGGTCAATTGTTATCGATTTTTGAAAACGGCCGCAAAGCCACGGCTCGGCGCATATTACACGACCCTACAAATTTAAAATCAGACGTGCCGAAATAGTAATTGAACATTTTGAAATAGCCAATACTAGGTACCTGAAGGATAATGGCACTCAAATTACGAAACATGTTCGCTCAATAACAAAAAAAAAGTAGGTAGGTATCACTAAAAATCATGTGACAAGGCTACCATTTTTTCGGTTTTTCGATAAAAAAGAAATGTTCCAATTCAAAAGTGAACCCGATATTCGTGTTCAGGAGGTCGAAATCAGTTGGAGCACATTTTTTTATATAAGTAACAGAATGACGCTTATGTGGCCGGTTTGTCTGTCTGTCTGTCTGTCTGTCCGAGTCCGTGCAGAAATTAAGACGCTGTACTCCTTCTCGAGAATTGAAACAAGAGTCTTGGAACTTTTTTCCGATTAATAGCTGATGTCTCCAAGGGTGGCCAATGGGCACTATTTTTGTTATCCATACATCGTTATCATTATTCTCAAAAAACAGAGATCTCCTGTGCACTTCGATGAAGTTGAACTTCTCCTCGGGAAATAAAGCTACAGCCGTTGAAGATTGAACTTTATCTGGTGGATAGCTTAGGTCCTCAAGGACCAAATAGGCAGGTTGGCTTTCATAATTCGGCCGCCATCTTGGCTGCCATATTGAAATTTCTTATTAGTGGAACGATTGTCATGAAACTTGGAACTCACCCTTGTCTAGTACGATCATTCTTATTTTTTATAATTTCATTTTAAAAAAATTACCGTAGGAAAACCGGAATCGATCCCCGAGCAGGAATAAATTTTACTTCTCCGACCCACCATCCAACGAGGAAGGGGAGTATTGTGAACGCGCTAAAATTTTTTTCGAGATTTTGACGGGTATATCCGTTTTGAGGTCCTCTATGACGATTAAGACCATTTCCAGAATGATCTCTGTCTGTGTGTATGTGTGTATGTTTGTATGTAACCTTCCACGATAACAGCCGCAACGTCAATCCGATCAACTTGAAATTTGGTACACAGACATGGTTTCACCGTCGAATGAGCCCATTAGTTTTTGGTTGTCATCTGTCAAACGGAAGTGTCACTGTCGAAAAATGACAGAAGCTATATCTCACGGAACTTGACTTGCGTAATACCGTTCGAAAACCCATAAAAACTGTATTTAGAACAGAAAAAGTTTTCCCCTATCTGTCATCTGTCACATAATAAAAAATGTCAAAGTTCAAAACTTTACCATTCAATTATTTATCCGATGAATTGGGACCAAATTTGACAGGAAGCAACAAAGCAAATGAGTCAAATAGGGCCTGTAGTTGCAATCTTCCACCATTTTCCAGTCAGATTTGAGGTTTTCCCGGAAAATCAAATTTTCAAAATTTTCAATTTCCTGCAAATTATTCTTTATCTCTCTGTGGTGCCAGTTTCAGATAGTTTACCTCTATCCATGTACTAATGCGTCTGACTGCTTCACTTGCTTTTCTTTCTACATAATTTGGTTACTAATGAAAACCTGCAAAATAACTTTTTAGCTTGTCAACAGATTTATACTAACGTTCTTTAAACAAAGGGTGAATGATTCTTGTTTCCAGGCAATTTCACTTGAACTTCTTCAAGTTTTCCGCTTTAAAATCCACGGCCTAGCTTATCGAGACCAGACTCAAATGATGGAGCTCTAAATGAATCCCTTATCAGAGAAAATATCAATTCTTCAATCTTTTTCTCTAACTTCCCATCCGGAAGGACATCATTTCATAATAAAATTTCCATCCAATCCTTGCTACTCATCGGGGAAGTTTTGGGGTGACACAACTGATTTTTTGAGTGGAGTCCTACATCAAAAGCAATTCATCCTGGTCAAAATACGGGTGAAAGTTCCTCTTGGGTGGCAACGGCTGGCTAGGGGAAATATTGAAAATTCGAAACGCCCGACTGGAACATGGTGGAAAATTGCAATTGCAGACTTGATTTGACTCTTTTGTTGTGTTGCTTTCTATCAAATTTGGTTTCAATCCACTGGATAGATTTTGAATAATTAAATGGTAGTTTTTAACTTTCATATTTTTTATTATTTGACAGATTCTGAATACAGTTTTTCGAGGCCTTTCAAATGACATATTGCAAATCGAGTTCCGTGAGATATATCTTCTGAAATTTGTTGATAGTGACACTTCGGTTGGACAAATGAAAGCCAAAAACTAGAGGAGAGGAGACTGAATGAGAGGAATTTCGAAAAGGAAAAACTTGAAACCATCCCTGAAAATTGCACTCCGCGTCATGTACTTTCGCAATCCGGAGCGAAAAAAAAAACACAAGAAAGCTTGTCCTGGAAATGAATGGGTGAAATTTCAAAAGAAAATATAATTATTAAGCAGCGGCGCTCATTTCTCATCAACTAGTCTTCATTACTGCGGAACACAAAATCGACAGATTGTGACTGCGAGCATTGTATTAATAACTAGGGAGAGACCCTTCAAGAATACTTTAAACCATGAACTGTTTAATCAAAGAAAATTTATATTTCCATCTGCTGCTTTCGGAACTTTTCCTTGGGAAAAAGTCGTAAGATGTCGGCTAATTCGAAATAGATTAAATTTCTGCACAGCGCGTTTAAAACGGTATCGCGTAAATACATAATATATGTGTACCTATATTGAATAACGGGTGTAAAGCATGAAATCCATTTCTCCACGAGCATGATGTTTGAACATGAGCCGAAGGTGAGTGTTGCAAATCATGCGAATGAGACGGCCCGCTAGTCGAGTGGGCTGCATGTTCAATCGGCAAGCGGAGCTCCCGGGTTCAATTCCCGGACAGGAGGTCTGGGTGTTGTGCTGTTTAAACAGAATTTTTCAAATTGTACTTTACTCAATAAAATGCAGCAAACTCCTATGGCACAAGAGGTGCCGATAAGGAGGAAAACAATCAAATCATGCGAATGCAGAAATGGGCATATTCCATCAGAGTTGTACACCATAAATGCTTTTCCTACGACTGCGGTCTTTTACTAATTATACCTAAATACACTAAATACACACCACGTCATTGCGTTTCTCTTTGTGTTTTTAAAAACCAATATACCTATATATTTATTTTTTGAACCAGCATCAACTTCTAGGTTATTAGCAAGTTTTTCAGTAACGATAACAGTGATGACGATAACAACGAAGACATGTTGGGATTTATCAGTGGGATTTTGTTCCGATGGATTTTTCGTTTTATCTCTTTTCCCGGGGCATCACCGCACTATAGTAGATGCCCCAGTACTAAGGAACGCGTGAAAAAGTCCACCTGGCCCAACGCGAATTTGAACCCGGGACCTTCGCCTTTAAAAGCGAGGCCGAGCTCATCGTGCTACCGACTGGGTTAATCAATATTTGCCTGCACAAAAAATTCGAGCTTCGTCGCTTGTCTTTCATTGCAGAAATCATTAGGTGGCATATGTTGCAGGGAAAATGTACACCTAGTTCTTTCACTTTTCTGCGAAAACTGTCGCTAATCCTGTCATGCATTCTACACCCAAAGAACAGGTGGTTCACGTCGGCCAGGCTTTTGCCGTCGCAAGTACTGAGAGGTAGGTAATGGAAGTAGTCTCATCCTGTGCAATGCGCACCGTATCGTATGTGGCCGTGCATCAGCCTTCTAATTTTGTGTGTAATTTTTATTTCTTATCATTGAGCTTTTCTTCAGCTGCAAGATGCTACGTTGACTTACGTCACCATCGACTTTGTTCATTATATACAGGATGCCAAAAGAAGGAGTGTCAAAAGTCTCACTTTTTGAAGTCATGCATGTAACTTTTTCTAGAAAAAATTTTCGAATTTGTTTCTCAAGTTCTAGAAAGCAGATATCAATATTTAAAAATGATTTTTGGCTTTTGATCGAATTCTGGTTTTTCAAAGAGTTCTTGATTTTTTGTGAAATTTGGATTTTTTGATACAGAATCTGCCAGAGATGGTGCTTTATCTGAAAATCCACAGAAACGTACGCAAGGACTCTATGAATTGTATCATGAAGAAACGTGATCTTATGGATCCTCTGGACCTCTATTGGGAAGATGACCAATGAAGCATGCTGCGACATCACATTAACACTTATTGAGCTAATAAGAATGGTTGGAAAAATGCAAGACTGGTAATTAGAAGGACAATTAATTGAATTAATTTGTTACTATGCCCAAGTCACTGGAAATTTCCAAAAGTGATATCTCCTAGAAGAGTAGAGATAGAGCCATCGCACATTTTATAATTTCAATCGGACATATTATTGGTCATTCGAGCATGATGTGCCAATTTCTCATATTTATATTTTTGGGTTTGGAAGGAAGGCTCGGAGATCGGATGATTATGAAAAAAGATTCGGACTCCGATTCCGAGTCGTATGATTCGTGGATGGTTATGCCGTGGGTGGGTCGAACGGTATGGCATGATACTAAAACACAACAATTTCTTTGTAAATATAAGCAGATAATTGAAAATTGGATAAAGTACCTATGGCCCACAAACCATGCTCCCTCGTGGATTTGATTGAAGCTTTTGTGTAAAAAAAACTTTGTTTTCAACATGTGCCATTATGATTATTTGGTTGCTGGCTAAATTCGGTTGCTGCTTCTTCTGCTGATGCTGAATTCTGACCGGAGAGAAAATCCCGTCGAGCACGTTGCCGCTACTCGTAGATAATCAGCATTTTGCCAAGAACTTCGAACCATGACATCCACTGAATGTTATCCCGGCAAGAGTGGGATCCTCCACTCCTCCAGTTTTGCTGTTTATAATGCTTCTCGTCGATGTGGGAGGTGTCGAGGAGGTACATATCTGTTGTGGCTTGTGGCAGCATACAGTACTTTCCCGACTAGTGTCTAAGGGCTCGATACCAAGTTGCAGGCGCAAAAATTAGGACGGCGTTACATGCCAAATAGAGCGGTCTGATTGGCCGTTGCTATAGTAACCGTACTTACGGCGGTCTCAGCCCCAACTTGGTATCGAGCCGTTAGAACCTATCAAATCAACATTTTTATTCGAGACGTTCCATCGAGCTTTATACCTTCCCAGTTTCATCACATAGAGTATATATATTATATAGTAAAGTTAAGACATGTGTATAATAATATTAATGAAAAATTAAAAAAATCAGTATATCAGAGATTTGGTTGAAAGAGAAACATCATTCTTTGCCCACTCTCTTCAGTCGAAACTCATTGTGATTTTTTGTTATCAGAATGGGGTACCTGTCAATTAAACAGATTTGAATGAAAATTCTTTCAATCATCAAAATTTTCTTGTTTGGAGGCGGAAGCTGGGAGCAGCCACTAATCAACAGTAGCCTATTCTTTCCCATTTTTAGTCGGCTATCCATATAGCGAAAGAATTAGATCGTTTTGTCTTCGGGTTTAATTTTTTCATTCATCTCTTACTTTGAGGGCAGCGTGTGGGGGCGGCAGCATTCGGGAAAGTAACTAGTGCACAGTTTGAGTTGGGGGGTTTCCAAATGTGTAAGGAAATATGACAAATCAGTGAAAATTATAAAAGTTGCATTTTGTTGCTTGGGGGCGGGAGCTGGAGGCGGCGACTAATCAAAAGTGACCTATCTCTTCCCATTTTTTGTCATCTATACATACAGCAAAAGAATTAGATCGTTATTCTCCAGGTTCATGTTTTACATTTATCTCTTACTTTGGAGGCGGCGTGTGGGAGCGGCAGAGTTTGGCAAAGAAACTCTTGAACAGTTTGAGCTGGGAGTTTATCTATGTTTGAGGTAACATTAACATCCAAATCAGTGAAAATTGCTGGAAGTTGCACTTTTTCTTTTTTGGGGGCAGAAGCTGGGGGCGGCGCCATATCAAAAGTAGCCTATACTTTCCCATTTTTAGTCAGCTATCCATGATCGTATGTCTTTGGGTTTGTGTTTTTAATTTATCTCTTACTTCAAGGGCAGCGTTTGGGGGCGGCAGCATTCGGCAAAGTAACTGTTGCACAGTTTGAGTTGGGAGTTTCTAAATGTTTAAGGAAATATGACAATCAGTGAAAATTGTGGAAGTTGTTTTTTTTTTGTTGGGGGGCGGGAGCTGGAGGCGGCGGTTAATCAAATAAGGCCTATCTTTTCCCAATTTTAGCAAGCTATCTATATGTATAGCGGAAGAACTAGATCGCTATGTCTTCAGGTTTATGTTTGATATTTATTTCTTGCTTTGGGGGCGGCGCGGCGTGTGGAAGCGGCAGAGTTTGGCAAAGAAATTCTTGCACAGTTTCTGAATGTTTGAGGTAACATCAACATCTAAATGAGTCTAAATTGTTGATAGTTACACTTTTCTTCTTTTGGGGGCGGAAGCTGGAGGCGGCGCCATATCACAAGTAGCCTATCCTTTCCCATTTTTAGTCAGCTATCTATATAGCGAAAGACTTAGATCGTTATGTCTTCGGGTTCATGTTTTTCATTCATCTCTTACTTCGGGGGCGGCGTGTAGGAGCGGCAGCGTTCGGCTAAGCAAATGTTGCACAATTGGAGTTGGCAGTTTCCAAATATTTGGGAGAACATCTCAATCAGTAAAATTGTGAAAGTTGCACTATTTGTCGTTTGGGGGCGGAATCTGGGGGCGGCGACTAACCAAAAGTAGCCTATCCTTTTCCATTTTGAGTCAGCTGTTCATATACCGAAAGAATTGAATCGCTATGTCTTCGGGTTTATGTTTTTCATTTTAAAGTGATTGGGGGCGGTTTTTAGCAATTTTGTCATATCGGCGGCGCATATTGAAAGCGGAATGTTTCTGGACTTACGTTTATAAGTGGCAACTATGTATCATTCATAAAATGAGAACACCAGAGCAGTAGGTCTGGGAGAAATTGCAATATCATGTTATTTCAAGTTTATCCGGGGCGGTCTTCTCTATGTTGGCGGCGCAATATAGACATTCAATATAGCCTAGCCCTCCTTTGAGGGTGACAGCTATGTAACAGCGAAAAAATCAGAAAGCTAGGGCGTCTAGTTTGGGAGGAGTTCGAGGAACGGACGGACGGACAAAGCGGTTGCAATAGCGATTTTCATCAAGATGGAAAATGCGCCAAAAATTGCAACATCTTCATAATAGAACAAAGAATTATTGAAAAATTGTTCAGGTATATTTAACTTTTCCGAAAAATCACCAGACTTTTTCGAAATTATCCTATTCTAAAATTCGTTAAATCAATTATTGAAATAAGGGTTCAAGTTTATTTTTCATTTCATTCAGTCTGTTTGGCGTAAATCGGTTCATGGATATACAAAAGTTGCTGGAAATGCATTTTCCAAGTCGGAAAAGCTCTAGAACAGAATGTCCTATTTCAAACATTCTTGCACTAAAAAGTAATGCAATCTTTCATCTAAATAAAGAAAGATAACTAAACAGACCAAAAAAGTGACTGATAATCATTAGGAAAGTATTATCCCTTTCACCCTTATTCGCCACACAGCAAGCCATGATATTGTTTTGTTAGGTTTAGCATACTGACGAAACTATCAGTTTATTGACAAATTTTGACAATGTCCGGTCAAATCAGTTTTCAAGATGCCAAATCATCCCGCATCAAACGAAAATACAAGTTTGCGTCATATTCAGCACGTTGAGCGCCTACCAGGGCCGTCTTAAGCGGGCGTGCAACTCGTGCATGGCACAAGGGCGGCCAGATTGAGGGGGCGGCATTTCGGGTCAGAGATGCGTTTTTTTCTATTTTTTCACTTTTTATATTCTACCTCCGCGGCCACCCCTGAACATTTTTTTCAAACGGTATGATGGATACCTACCTTTAAAACACGTGAATATGAAATCAGATTTAGCAAGATCCTTACTAAATTTTTGATTTCTACCAAAGGGCGGTGGAATCGTAATCAATTGGTAAGTACAGTACCTAGAAGCAGTTCGGTATTCAAGTGTAGCTATTGTTTATTCCTAATAAACACGAGAAGAGGTCAGGCGTCTTATTTTGACGTTTTTTTTATTATTCACGAACCGTCCGGTAGGTAAGTTGACTTTCGTTTATTTGTTTATTATAATATAGTTACTGACTGCCTACTTGATAGAAAAAAAAAAGGTTAAAAATGCGAAAATTGCAATTCCTGTCGCTGTTTCGGTTATTTTCATAAAATAAAATTTAAATTAAAAAAGCTATATACAAAATTTACATTCAAAAAAAATTGAGAAAGGGGCGGCCTAACAGTTTTCGCACGAGGGCGGCCAAATGTCTAGAGACGGCCCTGGCGCCTACAGTCAGACATGGCCAAAAACATGACGGTGAATGGGACCGTTTTAGCTCTTGAGGTAAGTAAAAACTTACGGTTCTTTTACTCCCAGCTCAAATTTGACTTGGAGTCAAGCAATTCATGTTTTAGTTCCAAATAATAATTCACCTGTGCTTTTTTCTCGCACTCCTTGAGCCTATAAACCCCTGGCCCAAATTCTTCTCCACGGCGCGGCGTAATTACGGTATCATTGTGGTGATATTAGTGAGAAGTCGGTTTGACAGCTTTGAAAAAATCGATCTTCAAATTATCAATGTCAGAGCTACATAACCTTCACTGCGTGAAACCACATGTGCATCTCAAGAATACCAACGTAACTGAAATTTTTCATAGCTTGCTGAGTGGCAAAAGAGGGTGAAACGGATAATACCATGCCATTACTCCATCATATGAGGAGTAAGAGATGTCATACAAAGATGGCGCTTGACGGAGCAGCACGTGAAGTTGTGATGGCTACGAATCAGCCAAATATTTGTGGCGTTTGCGGCGCAAATACGCTAAATAAACGCGTACAGTGCAAATTGTGCAAGACTTTCTACCATAAAAGTTGTGTCGGAAGAATAAAGGCCATGGTGACGCAATTATTACAAGATGATATTATAATCTGCTGTGCGACTGCCGGTGCCGAGGGTTTGACAGATGGGAATGCGCAGCTGAACCACGTGAATGGGCAAAACTTGATACTGCAGACGCCCATTGATCTGCAAACGCTAAACTACATTTTGCTGCAGAAGGATCTGATCATAGAAGGATTGCGTGATAAGGTGGAACCTGCTCGAGGAAAAGATACTGAATTTGACAGATGTAAACAAGGTGCAGAAAATCAAAACTGGAAGTACCAATAGAAACGACGAGCGAAGAAAAGCAGCGGAAGATAAGAAGTCCATCTCAGGTGATAACCGATCCACAAAAACGCAACTAAACAGCATTTCTAGGCAGCAGGTATCGTTGGCGGTCCACCAGGCTCTGCAGACGGAGAAATGCAAGGAAATTGTTGAACTGGCACTACCGAACGGCGAAGGTGCATCAGGTGACGGAAAGCGGAGAGAGGGGCACAAGAAAATCAAAAACAAATCTCAAAAAGTCAGCGATACCGGAACATCGAAAACAGAAATTATTAGAGGAACAGGCAGCGTTCCTGCAGTTGCATTGGGGTCGAGCTGTGAAACTTTCGCTGCTGTTGCAAGGTGCACTTACTTTTATGTTGGCAATGTTCATCTACAAGCGAAACAAGTGGGTATGCCTTCACGTGCGTGAGTCTCAGTAGCGCATTTTCTCAAAGAGGCATATTGTGAACGTAAAGAAATTTGGTTGAAGGAGAAACACCATTCCTTGCCCACTTTCTTCACTCGAAACTCATTGTGATATTGTGTTATCAGAATGGGGTACTTGCCAATGAAATAGATTTGAATGAAAATTCTTTCACTCATCAATATATTTTTTTGTTTGAGGGCGGGAGCTGGGAGCGGCGACTAATCAGCAGTAGTTTATTCTTTCCCATTTTTAGTCGGCTATCCATATAGCGAAAGAATTAGATCGCTATGTCTTCGGGTTCATGTTTTCCATTCATCTCTTACTTTGAGGGCAGCGTGTGGGGGTGGCAGCATTCTGCAAAGTAACTGTTGCACAGTTTGAGTTGAGAGTTTCTAAATGTTCAAGGAAATATGACAATCAATGAAAATTGTAAAAGTTACATTTTTTTGTTTAGGGGCGGGAGCTGGAGGCGGCGACTAATCAAAAGTGGCCTATCTCTTCCCATTTTTAGTCAGCTATCTATATAGCGGAACAATTTATTCGCTATGTCTTCAGGGTTATGTTTTACATTCATCTCTTACTTTGGGGGCGGCGTGTGGGAGCGGCAGAGTTTGGCGAAGAAATTCTTCCATAGTTTGAGTTGGGAGTTTCTGAATGTTTGAGGTAACATTAAAATGTAATTCAGTGGGAATTATTGAAAGTTGCACTTTTTCTCTTTTGGGGGTAGAAGTTGGAGGCGGCACCATGTCAAAGGTAGCCTATTCTTTCCCATTTTTAGTCAGCTATCCATATAGCGAAAGAATTAGATCGTAATGTCTTCGGGTTTATGTTTTTCATTCATCTCTCACTTTGAGGGTAGCGTGTGGGGGCGGCAGCATTCGGCAAAGTAACTGTTGCACAGTTTGAGTTGGGAGTTTCTAAATGTGAGGGAAATATGACAATCAGTGAAAATTGTGAAAGTTGCATTTTTTGTTTGTTTGGAGGCGGCAGCTGGAGGCGGCGGCTAATTAAAAGTGGCCTATATTTTTCTAATTTCAGTCAGCTATCAATATAGTGAAAGAATTAGATCGCTATGTCTTCAGGTTCATGTTTTACATTAATCTCTCACTTTGGGGGCGGCGTGTGGGAGCGGCAGAGTTTGGCAAAGAAATTCTTGCACAGTTTGAGTCAAGAGTTTCTAAATGTTCGAGGTGACAGTATCAGCTAAATCAGTGAAAATTGTTGAAAGTTGCACTTTTTTCTTTTGGGGGCGGAAGCTGGAGGCGGCGCCATATCAAAAGTAGCCTATCCTTTTCCATTTTCAGTCAGCTATACATATAGCGGAAAACTTGGATCACTTTGTCTTTGGGTTCATGTTTTTCATTTATCTCATACTTTGGGGGCGGCGTGTGGGAGCGGCAGCGTTTGGCTAAGCAAATGTTGCACAATTTGAGTTGGCAGTTCCTAAATGTTAGAGGGAACATCTCAATCAGTAACATTTGTGAAAGTTGCACTTTTTATCGTTTGGGGGCGGAATCTGGGGGCGGTGACTAACCAAAAGTAGCCTATCCTCTCCCACTTTTAGTCAGCTATTTATATACCGAAAGAATCAGATCGCTATGTCTTAGGGTTTATGTTTTTCATTTTATTGCACTTTTTATCGTTTGGGGGGCGGAATCTGGGGGCGGCGACTAACCAAAAGAAGCCCATCCTTTCCCATTTTTAGTCAGCTATTTATATACCGAAAGAATCAGATCGCTATGTCTTCGGGTTTATGTTTTTTATTTTAAAGTGATTGGGGGCGGTTTTTAGCAGTTTTTTCATGTCGGCGGCGCATCTTGATGACGGAATGTTTCTTGGCTTACGTTTATAAGTGGCAACTATGTATTATTCAAAAAATGAGAACACCAGAGCATCAGGTCTAGTAGAAAGTGCAATATTATGTTATTTCAAGTTTATCGGGGGCGGTTTTCTCTATGTTGGCGGCGCAATATAGACATCCAATATAGCCTAGCCCTCTTTTGGGAGTGGCAGCTATGTAACAGCGAAAAAATTAGAAAGCTAGGTCGTCTAGTTTGGGAGGAGTTCGAGGAACGGACGGACGGACGGACGGACGGACGGACGGACAAAGCGGTTGCAATAGCGATTTTCATCAAGATGGAAAATGCGCTAAAAAGAACACAACACCCCTGGCTCGGGGCAGACCGTTGGACGGAAGGCCCGCTGGACGGAAGGCCCACTCGACGGAATGAAGTGGGGATACGCGCATGTTGGATGCATGATACAGTGGTTCTAAACAAAGCTCCCAATTGCCACTCTGCACATCTCCTCTGCGTGAATACTTGGTTGCCTACACCTATGACCTCCGAAAACTAAGATTTCCGTCGAACGGGCCTGATGCCATTCCGTCGAACGGGCCTGGATGCCATTCCGTCGAATGTACCCTCTAATATCTCCGTCAATAGTCCGAAGGTTAGTGACTTGACCTGTTCATTTTGTGATACAGGCATGAAATTTGGTATGAGTGGTCTTCATGGTCATCCCTTTCAAATGTGGACGTGACGCCACGCCGAGTGAGTTCAACTTCAGAAGGGGTAACTATGCTGCGGTTTACTCCGATCTCGCTTTGGTCGATTGGACTTTTCTTTGCGGATTGAAGGACGTTGACACTGCTGTTGAGGCTTTTTATTCCAAACTGTATACCTTGTTTGATAAGCACATACCTTTGAAGAGACAGCCAACCCGCAAATATCCACCATGGTTTAACGGCAGAATTATCTCTTGCATTAGACGGAAGGACAGGGCGTGGAGGGGGTTTTTGAGGAGTGGGAATGATGCTGACCTGGCTCGCTTTAGGGAGTTGCGTGGGCTTCTCAAGCGTGAAATCGACATCAGCTATAAGAGCTACCTCATCCGTATCGAGAGTGACATCGTCCATAATCCGTCAACCTTCTGGAAAAACATCAACTCTAGAAGGCAGTGTGGAGACATTCCACCAGTGATGGTTCACGATGGCGTCGAGTACAATACGCCTCAAGGCCTCGCTGACGCTTTTGCGGCGCGGTTTTCCTCCGTTTTTGTGAGCCCCTCCAATGCATCGCCTCGAAGGCCTGCGTGCGCATTCCTTGAGTCCGGTGGTTTGTTGATTGTCAATGTGATAGGTGAGAGTGACGTTCTTGATGCTTTGAGAAAACTTAAGGCCGGAATGACAACTGGTCCCGATTCTGTGCCTGCCTTCCTCATTAGGGACTGCTCCTCAGTTTTCGTGAAGCCTCTGACCGACATCGACATGTTCAATCTGATATTGAGAAGATCCATATTTCCTATAATATAGAAACGTACACATATTTGTCCAGTTCATAAGAAAGGCAATAAAAATGAAATGTCAAATTATAGACCAATCTCCCTCTTGAGCAACTTCAGTAAGGTCTTTGAGACTGTGCTGCATTCCTTTCTCTATAATCATACCTCCAGGTTGTTGTCTCCAAATCAGCATGGTTTTGTTAGGGGACGCTCAACTGCGTCCAATCTCATGTGTAAGACCCAGTTCATCGGTGGTGTGCTTGATTCTGGTGGTCAGGTGGACGTTATTTACACCGATTTTTCAAAAGCCGCCTTTGGCTTGTCCCCTTCGTTGGTCAGGCTCTTGAAATCATACTTATGTGACAGACACCTGTTTGTCCAACATAACGGTAGTAGGTCTAGAGAGTTCCTTCAGCCATCGGGTGTGCCACAGGGTTCTAATCTTGGTCCTGAGCTTTTTGATATACAGGTGTCCCGTTTTTCAACGCTCACTATGGGTATCTCGGAAACGGTAAGAGATACAAAGTCGGTTAAATTACAAAAAAGTTGCGCAATTTTATGACTATCTCAAATATGTCAAGATATCCAAGATATCTTTGGTCATTTCTGAAATATCCCCAAAAAACTGAAAAATGCCGAATTCGAAAATTTTAAATCACTTCTTCATTATGACAGCTATCAATTTGAAATTTGGTATTTTGACATTTTTGAAGGTCCTTGATCGACTGACGGTCATAATTTTTTTCTACGCCTACTAGTTTTTGAGATATGACAGTTAACTTCATTTTTTTTTATGGACACCATATTATTTCTCCACTCCATAAAACTCACCTTTTCTTTCTATTTACAAAGATATAAAACACTTGTAGCATTTTTGTCAAAATAACCTATAAAAATTAGAAAAACACTTTCTGTGGCGAAAAAATCTAGTTACCGGTTTGGTTGCCATGCTCTCGTGACATAATAACAATGGCATTTGGTTGCCATGGTCGGTTGATTTTGGAAAAAGTTGGGTTACATTCCGTTTTTATGTATTTGATAATGATAATAAATAAAAATCAAACAAATACAAAACCTCGTATAACATAAAATAACATCGCAATAGCAACAACATTTATAATTTACAATTACTCGAAACGGAGTCTATTTGCGAGGAACGCTTCAAGATCGAATTTATGGTTCATGACAGAACATCCCAAAGCAACCAAGAGCTGGAAGCAAGGAGTTGATGATGCGTATTGCGTTTCAGTCAATTAACCCGCACAATATCAGCGTAGCCGTTGAAAATATGGCTAAAAGGCACACAACTCTGCACAGAGCAAAATGGACTCCAATTCGAGTAATTGTGAATTATAAATGTTTATTGCCATTGCGATGTTATTTTGTGTTATACTTGATTTTGTATTTGTTTTATTTTCATTTATTATCATTATCAAATACATAAAAACGAAATGACTACCAACTTTTTCCAGAATCAATCGACCATGGCAACCGAATGCAATTGTTATTATATCACGAGAGCATGGCAACCGAACCGGTGACTAGATTTTTCGCCTCAGAAATGGTTTTTCCAATTTTTATAGGTTATTTTGACAAAAATGCTACAAGTGTTTTCTATTTTTGTAAAGAGAAAGAAAAGCTGAGTTTTATGGGGTGGATAAATAATATGGTGTCCATAAGAAAAAATGAAGTTAACTGTCATACCTCAAAAACTAGTAGGCGTAGGAAAAAATTATGACCGTCAGTAGTCGATCAAGGACCTTCAAAAATGTCAGAATACCAAATTTTAAATTGATAGCTGTCATAATAAAGAAGTAATTTGAAATTTTCGAATTCGGCATTTTTCAGTTTTTTGGGGATATTTCAGAAATGACTAAAGATATCTTGGATATCTTGACATTTTTAAGATAGTCATAAAATTGCGCAACTTTTTTGTAATTTAACCGACTTTGTATCTCTTACCGTTTCCGAGATACCCATAGTGAGCGTTGAAAAACGGGACACCTGTATATATGCTGACGACATAGTAGCTAATCTATCTGTGAAACATTTATCATATGCCGATGATCTGAAGATATTTTGCAGAATTGATGATCCCGACTGTCGGTTACTTCAGGCAAATCTTGACATGGTTGATGAGTGGTGCAAAGCTAATTTTCTGTCACTAAATGCCTCGAAGTGCTACGTACAGTCTTAGACTCGGAAGCGCAACCCAACTTTCTATGACTACAACCTGGGCGCGTACACTCTTTCTAGACCTGGCAGCGTCAGAGATCTTGGTGTTTGTTTTGACCCAGAGCTTTCCTTCAGAATGCACATAAACGATGTCGTCAAATCGGCGTTCAGAAGTCTGGGTTTTGTCATCCGAAACTCAAGGGACTTTGCGGATGTCGCTACGCTTCGTTTGCTGTACTGCACGTTTGTCAGGTCGAAGCTTGAGTATGCTTCTATTATTTGGAGCCCCCTATATAAGACTCATATTAACAGCCTGGAGAGGGTGCAGCGGAGATTTTTGAAATTTCTGTCCTTCAGGTTGGACAGTGTCTATCCTCCTAAGGGTTTCCTAAACAGTGAGCTGCAGAAACAGGTTCCACTTACAGTGTTTGAACAATCGCAGGGCTGCCCACTCCGTTATTTACCTGCACAAGATTCTTTTTGGGGGAGTTGACTGCGCTGAGATTCTGAGCAGGATTGACTTTCGCGTGCCTGGTGCTCATTTGAGATCAAAAGCTCTGTTTCTGCTGCCTTCTGCCAGAACAAATCTTATGGCATCTTCTCCTCTCAGCAGGATGTACTCAAATCACAGCTTGATCGAGGGTGACGTCGACATCCTGTTCTGCACTCCTGCTTCTGTATATGCTGCCTTCTCTAAACTCAATGTAATACTGCACAAAATGTAGGTACTCATGGGATGTAGGAAGAACACGAAAGACTATCTTGCAGTAGGTAGAAAGCGAACAAATTGTGTGGTAGGGCAACAATAATAATGGATAGAACCTCATAAATTTTTATACCGCAGTGTTTTTTGGAATGTTTGGATTTTCTCTTCAACTTTGGGGAATGTTGGCATGATGGCAATCTCTGTAGATGACATCACAGGGTGATGAGAAATTGAAGAATTTCATCCCATTATCTAAATGGGCTGAAGGCATAAAAATCGTCAAAAAGATCCATAATTTATCGCTTAACAAGCTAAAGAAACCGTTCTGAACTATTTTCATCCGTTTTTTTCAAACCTATGCTATAGAATGCACTTGTTTCTAATAATTCAGTGAAAATTCATCAGAATTCCATGCTTCTAGAACTGAACCGCTCCACTTATGACTATTGAATCTTGGTAAACAACCTGAAAACGATCAAGAGTCTTAATCGCGGTGTTCAATAACTTGCACTGGCTCGATGATTAACAGCAGGTTAATCTAGGTTAATCATGAGTAGGTTTCCTCTAGTTCTGAGGAGCCCGATATATCAGTGCGTCATCTTTCTTTCAGCAAAGATGGAATGGTTCATCCAAGGTGATCTTTAACATGATGGAGTGACGGCATGGTACTCACCTGATGACTATCACAAACCAAGATGGCGGCTCCCAGAGAAAAAATTGGGATTTATTCTTGGGTCTTATTTAGGAAAATAATAGGCCTAGACAATAACTGCAACTTTTATCCATTTCTGACGTCTTTCATTAGGCAAATACCAAATTTCACTCCAATATCTTCAAAAATAGGCGATTCAATGGAGATAATGATTTAGATCTCAGTTTTTCCAAAATATTCTCGAAAACGGTTAGCAATGTTTTAATAAGGTGGTTTGATGTACCTCAACAACCATCAAATTGCGCATCATATGACATGCCTGCAATACTCCACCTTTGTCCGTTCAAAAGATACATTTTTTTAATTTTATTTTCTTCTTCACCCTGTATACAGGATCTCAACTGAAATTTCGCTTGCGGCAATGGACAAAAATGTTCAGACAGGTGCCAAAAAAATGTGTGCCAAAGGACACTGCATTACTCAAAAATGCAGGGTATAATACACCGGGTGGGGTATACTGTACCGACCTCACTAATCACTGTTACAGAGTCACACCGTAGTCTTGTTCACGTGCATCATCTAGAAACTTAATTTCAAACGCTCGCACTGTCGGAAGAGAATTATGTCATGGCTAAAATACGGATTCGATTTTAGTTTTTTTTTTGGTTTGATAGAGACAACTATTTCCATGCCTTGAAATGGATAAGGTAACAAATCAAAGCCACATTCTGATCCTAGCCTTATTTTTCCTGTGAATAGCACGTTTCATCAAATCAAGCTCTGGCATGATAGATTTCAAGAAACAAAATCACTCCGTGACTTTGTAAGAACGGGAAAACATTCCAGCAAAATAATGATATTTGTGTGTTATACAGGGTGTTCCAGGGATGATAGCAAAAAATTTAACAATGGGTAGATCTCGTCAAAATATGACGAAAACCTACATACCATTTTGCAAAGTTCGGCCTAATGACGAAGATACAGCTCTACAAATTCACTTTTTTCGGATTTCAAAAATTTGTAGCTCAGGAACATTTATTTATTCTTTTCTTTCCATCCACGGCGAGTACGTCAGAGACAGCGATAGTACGATAGATGGACAGCGATGAAAACCAAAGTTGATGATGAAATTCCAATGAGAATGAAGAGGTTCCGATGAGAGTGATGAGGTTGTAGAGAATTCAGTTTCAGATCAGCGAGTCCTGCTGTTGCCTACAGGAACTCCTTGCTTTTTCACTGGCGATGAAGGTCCGTTGACGAAAAAAGGTAGGGTCCTTTCTTAAGTGGCCACTCATGAATAGTATAACGGTAAATATACCTACCTTAAAACCCTAGAATGGTCAAAAAGATCGGTTAAACCGCACGGTAAAGAGGCTTGAGAAACTCACTTTTTTTTGAAAAGGGTTTTTACTCTGAGTCGAGAGAGAAAATGCACATTTATTTGTTTTGCAGCGTGTTGCTGTGAAGCCAGCAGCAGTAGCGGCACCCAGAGTAAGCGTCTCAAGTCTCCCTCCCCGCTCAGGTAAACTCGACCGAACCCCCCCCCCCCCCATTCCTCTTTGTAGATCAAGAAAGACCCTTTCATCAACGTTCTTGGATATTCGCCTTTAATGAGTTATTTGTCGAGGTTTTGTCGTAGCGGGAAAATTTGAACGCTACAATAGTCAATTGAAAAAAGTATAACAAAAGCAGCGGACCTTCGACCTCCTACAGAAAAAAATGCCAAGCCTAGGGCAGAGTGGGAATTTTAATATGTTATTATTATTACCCACCATCAAATTGTGAAGGAATCCTCAAATTTTCAGCTTTTCTTTAATTTATTCTGGGTTAAAACAGGCCGACTGGTTCGATTTTATCAAGTAATTGGGGTTGATGGGTGTATGGTCGGTCGTGCAGTAGCCAGTACTGGTATAAGTGAAGATTTTATTATAATTAAAATTAGTTGCGTGCGGCAACCGGAGGTGAAGTGAACAGTAATTCATCAAAGTCAGCAGCAATCGTGGCATTAAAATGAAACAATTTGACTCGTTCTCGGAATTATCCGCGGCAAATTTTGCTGGCGTGTATTGTTGACGAGGTTTTGTACGGCTAATGCTGCGATAAAAAGGGGTAAGCAGCGATGGCCAGATTAGATACAACAAGTCAACAGCCCAGCCAGGCCCCCTCGACTAGATTTGGTTTTTGTTTTCGTTGCTGGGCATTCGCCATGCTTAGGTACAGTACACTGAAATGCAAAACTAAGTCGGAGGCGCCCACCTTGATTCACGACAAGCAAAATTACACGAAAACCACGTCCACAAAATGCGAATAAATAATATGCAGTTTACAACTCGGTTTGCCAGCTTACTAATGAAAACCGGTGTTGGAAACCGGTTTCTGAAGCCTGGAACAATTTTGTTTGTTCACATGACCATTCAAAAAGTACATTCGTCACTGAAACAAATGTTTTTCACGAGTTGAGGTTTTGCGGTGATTCATTGCATCATAGCTTCACATAACACAATCCGCCACCATAACACAATCCGCCACCAGGATCATCATCCCCAAGTTCCTAATAGTTCAGAAATTAGAAAATCAGATGGACCTAGATGGAAACCCTAATTTGACCAAGGACTCAATCCATTTCTAACAAGATGGAGCTCCACCTCACTATGTCTAGTTAGTCAATGGTTAGATGATCATTATACAGACCGGTGCGGTGGATTGGCAGAAAAAGACCCATTGAATGGCCTACCAGATCATCGGACATGACTCCTTCAGACTTCTTTTTGTGGGATCACTTGAAGTCTGTTGTTTTTGAAACTCAGCCGGAGTCGATCGAAGATTTGCGACGTAGAATTACCGAAGAATGTCGTTGCGTTTTTAAGAGAAACCTTCGAAAACTTTCGACGAGAGTTCGAGAGCAGGCTTTATTATTGCGTTGAAAACAACGGCAATCATTTTGAACAGTTATTGTGAACATTCGGTCTTTCTTTTTGGTTCGAAGTAGTTAAAATATGATTTATTGGTGGAGTGAATTCATTTTTTAATCAATGTGAACCCATTAGACAGTTTTTTGCAAAATTATCGGAAACTACTCAAACGAAATATGGAATAGTTTACACCACCGGGAAGCATTTTTCAAGGGCTTTTGATTGATGTAACACAAGTGGGGGGTTGCCATTTGAAAAAAAATAGTGGGGGGGCTGGGGCTCAAGACACTGCGTGGGGGTGAGTCACTGACTTCATTATTATGGTTCCATTATGTCGAAACGGTTTTGGGCGATTTTCTATATCTGCTTTTGTTTCAAACTCACAGGCAATTGTAAGTTTTGAATTTGACACCCTGTATATCAAAAGCCGTCCCCAGTCCTGTAATTTCAGTCATCGATGCACAAACGTTAGAGCGTCCGCGTATTGTGATGTTGTGATGTGGAGGGCGTAGAGTGTAGTAGGCCGCTCCAGTCGGGTGAAAACTTGACTGCAGCAACGTTGGCCGCTGCCAAGAGTTGGATGGGTGGGTGACTAGGCGTCTTTTATCTGATCCGAAGCCGGTCTGGAACTCCTCCTCGGGTGGTCTTAAGGCAAACCCCCCAAGTATACATGCCTCCAGCCGGCGGTACGGCAATGTGTAGAGGAAAATCGGCAGCGTGGTCGGGAGGCAGACGAAGTTATGAACACCGGCGCAGGGAGCGTGGATGTATCGGAGATCCGCACCTGTGGTTCGGGGATGAAAGACGGAGTCAAGGTCAACCGTGCGCTTGTCGGCCTTTGCGTCTGTTCATGCAATATTGAAGATTCCATTTTTAGCATCACTTTTATTATTTCTACCAAATTGCACCACACTATGTATCTCGAAAAATCACTGACTTGAGCAAATAGGAATGACTGCCATTGTGGAATGGAAAGTTTACAGTCTTATTTTTGGAAATAGCAAATGTGGACGTTCGCTTTTTATAAAATAACAGTTTTTGTAATATTTGTTGTTTATCTACCAAGCTGCATCTGACCCTCGACCTGACTTTTCTTCACAAACCACAATAACGTCCTAAGGAAGTACTTGGGTACTGGCTGGGTAGGTATACAAACAAAAATATGTAATAGGGAAAAGTTGGTATCTTTCGGACGTCAGATTTTTTCGGACATGTATCACTGTTTTTTAATCTCACCTGACCTTTTATTTTAGATTTCACACTATGGAAACAATTGTTGCAACAATTAAGTTCATAACAAAAAAACAAGTTGACAGTTAGCCCCGAGACTGAAAAACTGACTTTTATTGCAATACACGTGCGACACAATCCGCCGTTCGAAAGACACGAACCTGATTTACCTATTATGACAAAATTGCTACTGAAAGAGCGTCGGGCGTGGAGCGTCCCTAGTTGGTATTAAATAGGGTTGGCAAAAAAACATGTTTTTTTTTTTAAACAAAGCAAAGTGTTTCTTATTTTGAACATGTTTCTAATTGTTTGAAACTGTTTTTTCTCTTTGAAAAAAAAAACATGTTTAAAACAACTTAAAAACATGTTCGATGACTGTTTTTACCATCATAGGTTCATGGGTATGGATGACGGTTCTTACCGTCATAATATGCGTCCCAGAGTTTCATAGCATCTCTGGAGCTTAGCTGCGCTCGCGGGTAGCTGGTAGTGGGCGCTTTCCATTTAAAACATTTGTGTCGGTTTGTGTCAGCTTGTGTTAGCTTGTGTCGATTGAACAAAGGAACACAGATCAAATGGAACGCGTTTGTGTCGGTTTGTGTCGACACAAGTCGACTTGTGTCGCTAAATGGAAAACGCCCATTGCGTACACGTGTCGCGACAGATTCATTGTCAACAAAAAGCACTAAGCTACATTCACAACCTCTGAATTAACCGTATTACATATCATATGCATAACCGCAGAAGTCTGGCATGCGCAATCATATGATTTTGTTCACAACCTCAACTTACTACATAACGCAGATTCGAAATTTCTACGTATCGTATACATGAAACTTCGAAGGTCCAAGCTTTTATATATACGTTAGAAGTACCTATACGGAAGTATACGCATAATTTCGGGCACATTGCGCATACTCGCCTCATCCGTCAGATGCCAGATTGTCAATATTTTAAAATATTTCCCTCACCCTTTAACTGGGCTTTTTTGCCTGTTGGGTGCAGTACAATAATAATAATAATAATAATAATAATAATAATAATAATAAAATGACTACTCGCTTGTTTTTGTTTATTCTAACCTTGGCTAAGTTTTGCTGTACAGAATTGGATGTTCCATGACAATGGCAATGAACTTTCCAGTGGAGTTCTCGCTAATACACATTTTGCTCGCTCTTTGTTAGACGGAACTAGTGAGAGTAGTCAGAATTACAACTGACTACCGGTGTTTTTATTATCTTATGACGTTCTGTCAAGATTATTAATGTCAAAGGCTAAGGTTTCAGAGACATTCAACAGCTTTCCGCAAATAATTTCGGCTATTGAGAATGATGCGACCACACTACGTTACCTATATGTTCTACTTATACCGGGTGATTATTTGAAAACTATCCACCTGCAATATCTCCCGATTCCTAGTGCAAATGTCTTTGAGCAAAAACAGGTCGATTTTTATATCGAGGGGGACATCTAAAATATACATTGGAGAATTTATATCTTGAGCCCCCTCGCCCCCACTTACCCCAACTTTGAAATTTCAAATGACACCATCTACCTTGAGATACATCAAATTAAAAAAAATTAAATTCTCTTTATAAAAAAAATATTTCGAAATTTTTCAACCCCCGTTCTTTCTAAAATTCTCTAAGTGTCCAAGTTAATATTCTTGACCTCCATTTCCCTTCAACACAGTCAACGTCATCCGGCACAGCATCAAAATAAAAAAAATTCTATAAAAAAGTGCCACCCAAATTCACCCCTTCGCTCCCCCCCACCTGACCTTAAAAATCTAAAATGTCAATACCCACTTTGTAATACATCAAATTCAAGAAAATTGAATTCTCTTCATGAAAACGATTTTTCACAATTTTTTAACCCCCCCCCCTAGAATACTTAAAATGACCAATTTATTGAGGGAGGGGTAGAAAATTCCAAAAAAATTCTTTTCAGATAGAGAATTCAATTCCCTTCAATTTGATGTATCACAAAGTAGGTGGTGTTTTGTTGAATTTGGGAGTTGAGTTGGGGGAGAGCAAAGGGGCGAATTTGGGTAGCACTTTTCCCATTGAAAATTTTCTTCGTCGATGCTATCGAGGATAACACCGACTAAATTGAGAAAAAAATTGGGGGTCCAGAATATAAAATGGGACAGTCAGAGAATTTTTAGGGAAAAGGGGGTGGGGTTAAAAATTTTGGAAATATTTTTTCCAGAAAGAAAATTTGATTTTCTTCAATTTGATGTATCGCAAGGTAGGTAGTGTCATTTGAAATTTCGAAGTTGGGGTGAGTGGGGGCGAGGGGGGGTGAATATAGAAATTTGCCAATGTATGTTTTGAATGTACCGGTACCCCTCAATATAAAAATCGACCTGTTTTTGCTGGAAAGTCTATTTCTCAAGAATCGAGAGTTTATAGTTCTTCCATTAACAAAAAGGGAATTTTCACACTGCCGTCATAAGAAAAAAGGCAGTAACTACATATTTTTACGAAATTGACTTTTTAGCATTTTTAAAATCTACACAAAATTCTACATCGATTTTCACACCTAGATTCCAAAAAGAAAAATTCCAAAGCGACCAAATTCGATTTTGAAAATAGCAGTAACTACAATACGTCATCGTTTCATTTAGTAAAAAGGCAGTATCTAACACGTACAACGTAAGAAAGCAGTAACTCTTATGCAAGCAAGCAGCGACGCGTAGTTACTGCCTTTTTAAATTGGATCGGTAGAAACAACGACGAAACGGTTTTTCGCGTTTTTCTCGTAATCTTCTAAAATGTAGTTACTGCCTTTTTCCTTATGACGGCAGCACAAGGGTAGGGGGTGGTTCAAAAAATTTTTAAATACGTTCAACGGAAAGAGAATTTTATTGCCTTCAATTTGATGTATCACAAAATAGGTCATGTTATTTGAAATTTCAAGCAGGGTGGGGTGGGGGCGAAGAAGTTCAAGATAAAAATTTGGTAATATGTGCCCTAAATGTCCCCCTCGAAACAAAAATCGACCTGTTTCAGCGTTTTCCTGTAAAAAAATTTGGCGGCGAGATATCAGAGGTGGAAACTTTTCAAGAAATCACCCTGTCCCTATATGTATATTTGAACTTGGAGAATTATCGAAAATTGAGTCCGAGGTTATAATTTCCTTTAAAAAGAGAAAAAACATGTTTAAAACTTATATTTCAACACGTTGACTGCCATGGTGTTTTGCCTATATTTTCCACCACGCCAAGGTGTTTTGAGCCAAATTTTCCCCTGGGGCCATTTGGTGCCAATGATAGAACTCTATGGATAAAGTTGACTAAGTTGAGAGAAAAGTTCATTTTTCAAAAATGGCGTAATGAAACATGAAAAAATGACTCGGTCTTATAGACCGAGCTGGCGGGATTGAAAGCCGACGTTCATTCACCGCCGCCGCGGTCTACTTCTCGGTCTCGATAGTGCATGCGCAATACTGGAACGCCGCACGCCAAAGAGACACCTGTTCAATTCAGTTCCTTGAAATACTGTGTTTCAACCGTCAAAATGTCTAAAAAAAATATTCGCGCTCTCTCGCAGATGAGGAATTGGCCCGTTTCTTGGAATACATGTCAGACTGAAACTGGGCCGTGACAAAGGTTCCCTGTGGCCGACTCGGTCTAAATGCATGAGTATGTCCGTATGAAAACACGTCCGTGGCGCTGGCTGTGGGATCGACTTTGTGACACGGTCTTATAGACCGAGACGGCGCCAGCGACTCACCACAACCTCGGTCTCATAGACCGTGATGGCGTGGTAGGAGATACGAACCTCGGTTTCATAGACCGAGATGGCAGTCAACGTGTTAAAACAAATGCTTCTGTTTAAAACAAGTTAAGACATTTGGTTAAAACATTTTGTTTTAAAACAACCAACCCTGGATTAAACACATACAATATTTACTCCACATTACTATTACAGCCCCCGATCTAGATTGTTGTTTTGTTGCCAAAACAAAACGTTCATGCGAGGAGGCAAAGTCCAGAGGATTTTCGAGGGAGTTGTATTTATCGTTCGGTATTTCCGAGAGTTGAGTCGGTCCTTGATTTCCTAGCGTATACGACTTTGTGTTCGACGGAAGATTCATATTTCCGCACACGACATTCATCTGTCGTCCCCCCTTTCGAAGCGTAGATTTTCTCGTTATCTTTCTCAATTGTTTCTTTAGCTCAAACACACCGGCACCACCAGCCTCGGTTTATTTTGGGTCTCGTGGGGCGTGGGGCATTACGACACGACCGATTGCAAATTCAACATGACTTACTCCCGTTCAAGATATAGCGATGCGAGGGCTCTATTAGCGATAGCATCGTTTAAATTTAGATTGTATCCCCAATAATAATTGCGTTCGTGTAATCTGGGACTATAAAAATAATCCGGACGAGATAAATTCTGTTTATTTCTCGTTAAGCAGCCGGCGCTGTGTCGGTTTTTTTTCTAATTATGGGCATATCGCACACGCAGGCGAGCTTGATGGCGCTTTGAAAGTCTTCCGGAGCCAATAAAGGGCCATCAGATACACGACGGCTGCACGATCTGCCCACAAATACACTATGCCATAGTGCCCGGGCAAAATTGTTTGTTACGTCTCCTCGGCATCAGCTCGGCAAAAGCAAACTGCTCGGCCATTCCATCAAATTTTTTACCGCCACCGCCGCACCACCGTATTGTTTTCCAGAGCTGCCCTAAATACGTGCCAGTTTTTATTATCTTTAAATCTCGAAAAAAATCAACGGGGTATAAATACGACAATATCGTTAAGTAATATGGGTAGGTTAGGTACTTAAACTTGTACCTAACCTTCCTTGAAGAACACTAACTTTCGCTTGTCATTCACGTGAAATTACTTTTCTGATAAAATGCAAATCTTCTTTCTTCTTTGCATTTTCACTCGCTTTTTTATTAAAAAATGATAATAATGATAATGTTTTTCTCCCCATCATCTCCTCGATCATCTCCTTTGTTTATTCATCAATTTTATACATAGAAAAGTGCGATTTCGGACAACATGACAACACAACACCTAGACTTCATCGGGAATCGAACCCGGGACGGACTTACCACGCCACGCGCCACGCAGTCTTGCATTTTTATTATCAAAATGTATAGTTTTCATTCCCAGTGTAACTAGACTACCTCTGTGGGGTTCAGTGGGAGACCCGCCTTGACCCTTCTTGAAGCAATCGGCAACTAGCAACGGACATTAAGCATAGGCAATATGATTTTGACTTGCTCTTACATCGAAGCAACAATAAGTTGGTTGCGTACGAATATTGTACGATCTTTGGCATTGGCACTATTGGCAGTGTAGGTACACTACCTACCTAGTGACAGTGAGTGACAGTATGGCCGACGACGACGACTCTGAATGAAGAAAAATAATAATGTGGTGGATTTAGAGGAGAAGGAGGCAAATTAGAAGACACTGGATTGATCCTGCTTTTGCAGAGCTGATAGTCCATGGGGCCAATGTTTGTGTCAAGGAACTTGAAGCGGTAGGTACCCGTGACGTACAAGAGGGAAGGGGGGGACCCCACCGGGTACCAGCAGTAAGAGAGTGCAGTAGTGCAGAGTGTCAGTGTCGGATTATTCGGGGTGCCAAGGAGTCCACAGATCTAGGACCTAAGGCCTTGGAGGGTGGAAAACAAGCTGGTGAAGTTCTTTTAAAAAAAAAAAAGAAACGCGTGCGGCGCTTTTTTCCTCGCATTGATCGCTATGTGTTGTGTTGTTTCCTTTGTCCAGGCAATTGTTTTTCTGCATCTAAAAATACCATGTTATCTAGGGTTGCCAGACGTCCTGGATCCAGGTTTAAAATTTTGCGTCCTTTCTAAGACCTTCGCAGGACGCTGAATGCCCTGTATTTTCAATATAAAGTTCCAAATTATTTTCAAGTACATATTCTTTACGTTTTTCATGACATAGACGCAAAGGCACTCTAAGATGAATATTCTGACCCTTCGAGATAGCGTGTGCTACTGAGGCTGAGGGTACGGCCATCGAAAAGTGGAACCAAATTTTATATAATATATTCCAAACTTTTTAAAAATGAAAAAAATTGTTTTTATCGACTTATGGCTCAAATGCCGATTCCGAAAGAGTGTTATCGCTATGTACTGCCTGTTGGACAGATGCTCGGAATAGACTTCTAGTTGACCATGTGAAATATATGGAACGCTGTCGTGGACATAATAAAGAGATTAAATTTTTGCACTTTTATAAAAATCACACAACTTATTTATAAAATGTACAGATTTATTACAAATGTTGTTCTTATTTGAAACTATTCTGCACTTATTGACAGAATCAGAGGTAGTTGAAAAAAGCTCGGCGCAAAAGCTATATAAAAGCTTGACTTGAACGTTTCCATCAAATAGTGCCTGTGCCTGCACGCCGTTGCGGACAATACAAAAACCCCTGAGAAATAATAATTTTGATCTACTCTTATTGAAATTATAAGATTTATTTATACATTTGTCTTGTTATTTATAGACACTTCAGAGCTTACTTTATAAGTTAACCACAACTTTTCAGTCTAACTCTAACCAACTCATAAAAAATAATCTCTCAGCATGACAATTAAATCACTCACACGTACCGAGCACATGCGGTGAGAGATTTATTTTCAAGTAAGAGCTTCGGCCGCTAGAGGGCAGGAACTGAACTGACGTGAATGTCAGTGGCACTCAAAATACGTTGCCATCCGTGCCTAAGATTACAATTAACCGTTGTTGATAAAATCACCGTACCTACCGTAGGTCTTTTAGCCGTAGGTTACCCAGCTCTAGCTCTTGTATAAAATGTAGATAATATTAATATGGGTAAGTAGATGATATTTGAATACAAGGAAACACCAGGTGAATATTTCTATCATTGGATCGATATGCGTCAGATAAAAGCTACTTCTTGGCACTTCTTGTGGTAAGATACGATAACGCTGCTATTTTTCGACCAATTCAACTCAAATTTGGTATTAACACACAGTTTTATCATTGAATCGATATGCATGGGTTAAATTGACTTTCCGAAGAATTTTTAAACTAAAATCGATAACTTCACCATTTTTTGACCGATTCACTTCCAATTTGAAACCAACATTTTCGATTGATTTTTTTCAAGCTCGATACGCTGATCTTGCCATTTCTCAACCTATCCACTTCAAATTTGAACCAACAAATATTGCTTTGACCAATTCACTTCCAATTTGAAACCAACATTTTCAGATCGATTTTTTTCAAGCTCGATACGCTGACCTTGCCATTTCTCAACCTATCCACATCAAATTTGAACCAAGAAATATTGCTAACTATTGAATCAATTTTCATCGGTTAAAATCGACTATTTGATATAAACAACAACTTATGATACGACGACAATGTTTGGAGCCCCTCATACACAACCCACATCAGAAAGTCTTGAGAATGTGCAGCGTAGGTTTCTCATCAGGTCTTTGTCTTTCAGGCTCGACGGTGTTCACCCTTGAACAGGTTTTCCAAATGGAGATCTGCTTAGCAGGTTTCAGCTGCAGAGCGCCAACAACCGGAGAGCTCTTCACTCTGTAATCTCTCTCTATACGATCTTGTATGGAGAGGTTGACATGAAAAAGTTTATTTTCACCACCTTTTGCCAAAACAAATCTTCTGCAAGCTTCTCCTGTTGGAAGAATCTTTCCAAACCACAGCTTGATTAAGGGGGACGTCCATATCCTGTTTTGCATCCCCGCCTCCATTATACACTACAGGGCTTTTCCAACATTCGGCCTTTAATTGGGCTTTGACCTGTTGGTCGTTTAACCGAATAATCAATATATATAATAAAAGTAAGTGCCAAATCTTTGTGCCGCTAAAACTCAGAAACGAGTACCGCTACGATCAAGGGAGTTATATGGTATGGTAGCCCTATATCCCCCATCGATGAAGAAGGTTTCCGTTTTTACCTAAAGGGCGTGCTCTTAAAGATATAAGGGCTGGAAATTTTTAGCTCTCTAGAAATGTCTAGAACAGTCCAGAACTTAATAAAATAATAACTTGGCCATTTCTGAGCCGATTTATAAAATGTACAGATTTATTACAAATGTTGTTCTTATTTAAAACTATTCTGCACTTATTGACAGAATCAGAGGTAGTTGAAACAAGTGAGTATGCCTTCACGTGCGTGAGTCTCAGTAGCGCATTTTCTCAAAGAGGCATATTATGAACGTAAAGAAATTTGGTTGAAGGAGAAACACCATTCCTTGCCCACTTTCTTCATTCGAAACTTATTGTGATATTTTGTTATCAGAATGGGGTACTTGCCAATGAAATAGATTTGAATGAAAATTCTTTCACTCATCAATATTGCTTTGTTTGAGGGCGGGAACTGGGAGCGGCGACTAATCAACAGTAGTCTATTCTTTCCCATTTTTAGTCGGCTATCCATATAGCGAAAGAATTAGATCGCTTTGTCTTTGGGTTTATGTTTTTCATTCATCTCTTACTTTGAGGGCAGCGTGTGGGGGTGGCAGCATTCGGCAAAGTAACTGTTGCACATTTTGAGTTAGGAGTTTCTAAATGTTTAAGGAAATATGACAATCAGTGAAAATTGTGAAAGTTGCATTTTTTTTGGTAGGGGGCGGGAGCTGGAGGCGGCGACTAATCAAAAGTGGCCTATCTCTCCCCATTTTCAGTCAGCTATCTATATAGCGGAACAATTAGATCGCTATGTCTTCAGGGTTATGTTTTACATTTATCTCTTACTTTGGAGGCGACGTGTGGGAGCGGCAGAGTTTGGCAAAGAAATTCTTCCAAAGTTTGAGTTGGGAGTTTCTGAATGTTTGAGGTAACATTAAAATGTAAATCAGTGGAAATCATTGAAAGTTGCACTTTTTTTTCTTTCGAGGGTGGAAGTTGGAGGCGGCGCCATATCAAAAGTAGCCTATTCTTCCCCATTTTTAGTCAGCTATCCATATAGCAAAAGAATTAAATCGTTATGTCTTCGGGTTTATGTTTTTCATTCATCTCTCACTTTGATGGCAGCGTGTGGGGGCGGCAGCATTTGGCAAAGTAACTGTTGCACAGTTTGAGTTGGGAGTTTCTGAATGTAAGGGAAATATGACAATCAGTGGAAATTCTGAAAGTTGCATTTTTTTTATTTGGAGGCGCAGCTGGGGGCGGCGGCTAATTGAAAGTGGCCTATTTTTTTCCAATTTCAGTCAGCTATCAATATAGTGGAAGAATTAGATCGCTATGTCTTCAGGTTCATGTTTTACATGTATCTCTCACATTGGGGGCGGCGTGTGGGAGCGGCAGAGTTTGGCAAAGAAATTCTTGCACAGTTTGAATCAAGAGTTTCTAAATGTTCGAGGTAACATTATAAGCTAAATCAGTGAAAATTGTTGAAAGTTGCACTTTTTTCTTTTGGGGGCGGAAGCTGGAGGCGGCGCCATATCAAAAGTAGCCTATCCTTTTCCATTTTCAGTCAGCTATTCATATAGCGAAAAACTTAGATCGCTATGTCTTCGGGTTCATGTTTTTCATTTATTTCTTACTTTGGGGGCGGCGTGTGGGAGCGGCAGCGTTCGGCTGAGCAAATGTTGCACAATTTGAGTTGGCAGTTCCCAAATGTTTGAGGGAACATCTCAATCAGTAACATTTGTGAAAGTTGCACTTTTTATCGTTTGGGAGCAGAATCTGGGGGCGGCGACTAACCAAAAGTAGCCTATCCTTTTCCATTTTTAGTCAGCTATTTATATATCGAAAGAATTAGGTCGCTATGTCTTCGGGTTTATGTTTTTCATTTTAAAGTGATTGGGGGCGGTTTTTAGCAGTTTTTTCATGTCGGCGGCGCATATTGAAGACGGAATGTTTCTTGGCTCACGTTTATAAGTGACAACTATGTATTATTTAAAAAATGAGAACACTAGAGCATCAGGTCTGGTAGAAAGTGCAATATTATAATATTTCAAGTTTATCGGGGGCGGTTTTCTCTATGTTGGCGGCATAATATGGACATCCAATATAGCCTAGCCCTCCTTTGAGAGTGGCAGCTATGTAACAGCGAAAAAATTAGAAAGCTAGGTCGTCTAGTTTGGGAGGAGTTCGAGGAACGGACGGACGGACGGACGGACGGACGGACGGACGGACGGACGGACAAAGCGGTTGCAATAGCGATTTTCATCAAGATGGAAAATGCGCTAAAAAGCTATATACAGCCAGCCAGTGAGCGATCTGGCAAACTCCATACCTGTTTATGGATCATATGGCATAAAACTTGAAGCTTCCAGTTTCAATTTTCGCTTGGAACTAATGACGTAAGTCAAGTACTTTGGGAGAAATTGGGAGGAAAATTCTCACGAAATCATCAGGTTATTACTTTTGGTGGACCCTGTAATTCTTTCCTTTGTATACAAGGTGATCACGCGACAATCAAAAGTGAACAGGATATGGGTAGGTGATTCTGTACCTCCTATGAATATTGGAATATTTCTAAGACCGACAAGACACTGCTGTAACAGGTGAACAAACAAGGCTTGCCACTTCTGGCTTGCAAAGGAATAGACGGCATCGCCGACTACGAAACGAAAAGTAGGCAGTGTGCAGTATTAAATGTCACCCACTTGGTGCCGGCTACAATACTGATGGCCGGCAGTGCCGGTCACCATACAAATAGCCGGCTCCGGCTACAATACACGTAGCCGGGGCCGGCTACGGAGGCACTTCCTTATTTTTGTATGAGTTGGTTGGAGTTAGACTGAAAAGTTGTGGTTAACTTATAAAGTAAGATCCAAAGTTTCTATAAATAACAAGGCAAATGTATGAATGAATCTAATAATTTCAATAAGAGTAGATCGAAATTATTAAATCTCAGGGGTTTTTATATTGTCCGCAACGGCGGCGGCGCCGGCGTGTAGGCACAGGCAGTATTTGATGGAAACGTTTTAGTTGAGCTTTTATATAGCTTTTGCGCCGAGTTTTTTTTAACTACCTCTGATTCTGTCGATAAGTTCAGCATAGTTTTAAATAAGCACAACATTTGTATATAAATCTGTACATTTTATAAACATTCTAGTTGTGTGATTTTTATAAAAGTGTGCAAAAATTTAATCTCTCGGTGAAATTCTATCACGTCCACGACGACGTTCCATAGAAGTCGGAGCTACAATGAAAAACTAATTTCAATATGTCGTGCAAACAATTTTATCACTTTGCATTGCAAAATAAGAAAGTTCTTGAAAAATACGTTTCTGAAAAATTAGAAGTTTTTTTTTGTTCCTGAATTTTTGCGAATTTGTTCATCCTTTTTTTTTATTTGATTTTATTTCGATTGTGAATAAAGATTCATCATATTAAACTCGTTGATCATTAGTTTCAAAAAGACCTGTTTTTTCGACGTCTGTCCTGGTTTTTTGAAGCTGATGTCTTGGAAATCCAATTTTTGCATCTGGCAACCCTAAAGTTATCAGTTAGCTGGGGCGCCATTTTTCGATCACAGAATCCCAGGGCGCAAAATTGCCTAAATTGCCAGCCCTGGAAAACCGAATCTCTAAAAAATTCGCAACCGTCTGGACCGCAAAAAAAACATCATCATCCACGGCTTGCCGGAGCATTAGAACGCAGATGATGAAACACGAATGCAACAAATCCTGGTGAATGTCTTAGAAGGTGATGCAAGTCACGCAGTCGGGTCCAGCCGCAGAATAGACGAGTCGGCCCAGGCAAGGTGCAGACCACTCATGGTATCACTGCAGGACTCTGCCGCTAAGTTCAACACCCTGAGAAACCAGCGAAAGCTCAACAGAACAGATCATAAGAACGTTGAAATCTCATCAGACCTGACGCCACTACAAAGGAAAAACTCGGGAAAATCTAGCCAACCTCAGAGCAGAACTAAGCGCACACACCCAGGACGGCGGGAAAGTCACCATGAAATATATTGATGGCGAACCGAAGATAGTGCCAGCTCCAGGCAACGCAGACAACGTGACAGTGCTAAGAGAGACCGTGCAGAGATAATTCGCCATGAGCGGAAAAAAACCCACGAAAAAACCACTAAATACGACAAACTACTATACTGCCACCGAACTGTTTACATGCCTCACAGAAAGACCGAAAAATGAACATTATGTTTTGGAATATTCAGGGCTGAGGTGATATCTCCAAAATGGACAACCAGCAACCACCTTAAATACAATAATTTGCTCTGCGAGACATTTACTTGTAACTACAAGCATCAAGACCCGCAAGCCACCTCATATCAATAAATACCCCCTAATAACAGAAAACGCCGTAAAAGAAAAATGGTGGAACACCCACACGTGTGCCTTTCCGCGCAACCCACCTTGATGCCGGGGGAGAACACCCAGAGTACCTAGGCCTTGCCCTAGGCAATCCTCTAGCGAAAACCTGGAAATAAAATTCAAATTATTTTGAAAACCAAATTACAAAATAAAGAAGAAAATTACAATATAGCGGGCCAAGATAGCGGCAAATCGTGAAACCGAACTCGAAAGCGATAGCCATCATACGAAACAAAAGTGTGATCCGAATTTCAGCGAAATAGGGTCTCATTTAAAAAAGTCCCATATGGCGGGCCCAGATGTCGGCTAATCGTGAAACGGACCTTGGAATCATTCTTGATTATGCAAAACACAAGTGCGGTAGTGTAGTCCAAATTTCACCAAAATCGGTTTAAATTTGAAAAAGTTCAAGATGGCGACAAATCGTGAAAGCGACATTGAAATCATCAACAATAATGCAAAACACAAGTGCGATCCAGATTTCACCGAAAAGGGTTTACATTTGAAAAAGTTCAACATGGCGGGCCAAGATGGCGGCGAATCGTGAAAGCGACATTGGAATCATTACTAATTATGCAAAACAACCAAAATCGAAATTTCATCGAAATCGGTTTATATTTTAAAAAGTTGCGGCAATATAGCGCGAAGGACGGTGCAGTGAATATCGCAGTGCAACATGAGCGTATAAGCGCTTCCCATTCCATGAGTTGCGCTAAAGAGATTTGGGGAGATTGAGTGGTGGTTTAACAGTGCTAATACAGAAAGACCTAATCGGACTGGACTCAAAGAGGGAAGCGGTTTGATGCGTTTTGGAGAGATGTCCACGGTGGATGTTTGTAAGCTTCAAAAATTGAATGAATTCTTTGTTATATGTTATTCTTGTTATGTTAAACTTATATCAAAATATTAAGCAAAGAAACGTCAAGCAGTGACACCAAATATGAAACTGGGTATTTTTAATGAAAATACGCTACAAATACAACTTTAAATAAGACAAGAAAGTTTTCGATATCCTTGCAAGACATTAGAGATGCAGGTTGTTCAAAGTGGGACAGCATTCATCAAGATCATCAAAGAAATTCAGCAAAATGCAATCCAGATGACAGCTTATGTCAGTTGCTTTTTTCCAATGTGGAAAATCCGAGAGAAAATCATTCGCAAGAAGTAGAAGAACTGGATACAAATAAATCCAAATGGTCTCTTCACGATTATGAAGCGTTACAACACATCGAACGGAAACACAAAGACCTATCTGCATCTTCTACGAAAATAGCTCAACAATCCAGCAGTTGTCTAAGCAGATATCTGAGACGAAACGTTAAGTCAAAATATTGAGAATGATCCCAAAAGGAGCGCGATTTGCTGTAGCGACAAAATTCTCAAAAATTCTGGATTGTGTTGTGAAAACAAATGATATGCATTCTTGGAGTCTTCTCTTCACTTTCGCGTTCTCTTGTCTGTGTTCCAGAAAAATCAGAATAAAAAAGTCCCCTAGCAAGACTGGTGAAGCAAAACATAAAAAGGTACAATTGAAAATCACAGCAACATTGAGAAAAAAGACTATTCCGCTATCAAGAAGAGTAGAATCCAAATTAGCATGAGAAGATATTCGAGAAGCTGTGAAAATCTTGGCATCTAGTCACTCACTGGCCTCGGAAAATGAGAGGACCTATAAGAATCTATTGGAGAAACACCAAATCCCACTAAAAAAAATGAACTTTTCAACACCTCCAATCATCGGTGATGAAAGACTAAGCGTCTCAGAAACAGATGTTGGGGAGGCTATCGCTAGTTTTTCAAATGGATCCAGTGGAGGAATCGACAGACTAAGACCACAACACCTCAAGGATCTTGTATTCAATGGCAATACTGGCAATGGTGATGCAACTTCCCGACTTATCAAATCGATGGCCCAAATAAGACTAACGTAACTCGTGAGACATGGTTAGAACTACATAGTATGTCGCGAGACTCAATTTGAGCTAGCCTATCTCTCTTGATTTGCATAGGAGATACGCTAGTTCATTTGATGAACGAGGAGATACGCTAGTTCATTTGGCAAACCACGTACGCTAGTTCTAACCGTGTCTCACGAGTAACGTTAGTCTTATAGCTACCCTACATACCTGAATACTGATTTCATTGGGTCAACTCGAAGGTTTCACGCGCATTGATTGGTCAGAAGTATGTTGTGTGGAACAGTCACTGTAAATTAGAAGTGGACAAGAAAAATGTAGATACTCAATTCAAAAAATATTTTTTGATGAGTTGCGAACAGACGAAGAGAATAATTGCGAGATGCAAGTGATCCCTTCTCACTGGCTGAAGAGCATTTCAGGATTTTCAGGCAGCTGTATCGCACTGTTGACACTGTTGACTTGACGGTAATAAATGGCGCCTACTTGACCCATTATGCACTTCGGCTGTCGACAGTGGAGCTGTTCGCATAACATTCCCCCACTGCACTGGTCCGAATTCTCAACATGCACGAATAAGAATAGGGGTGCTTCAACTAGAAATATTACGATATAGCTGTTGGGAAACAGGCTGTTCGTGAACATCGGTATTCGTGAACAACAATCAGAAAATAGGCCTGTTAGGTATGTTGCGTCACAGAGGGATCACATATCATTTTCTGGAAGTTGCTTAATGCAAAGTTGCATTTTCGCCGGCGGTCTGCGGAATGCCCGAAATAGCAGTCAATTCATCGACTGCCTGTCCATTTGGGCATTCTATAGATTGCCTAGGCATTCCGCGGATTGACTGATTTCGTACTTTGCCGGTAGGTAACATAATATATCTTTCAAAGTGCTCAACGCTCCAACTATACTCAGGTCTCTCAGGTCCTTTAAAACAATAATTACTATTAGAGATTTTGTTTTGAGGACATACCGATCAGCATTCGAATTCGTCTTCTTTGGAGGTAAACGCCACACGAGAAATGATTACGGTGACAAGAGGAGTTACAACCCAACCGTCGTCATCTCATATCCAATGGTCCTATATACCTACCGTCACTGGAGATATATTAATGGGCGGTGTGCAAGGCCAACTTGATAAATCATCCGTGTGCCATTCCGTGTTCAAAATGAAGGTAGCAAACCAAGACGTCAAAGCGTCGGCTATAAATTATTTACTAGAGGACGCACCAGTCTAATACTCATTACGTCAACTTTCGGCATCATCTTGGCACTCGCTCGCGCGACCAACCCAACAATGATGTTCCGACTTCCGACTCCTTCTACAAGCAAGCCCTCTACCCCTCTCCGCCAGCTATACAGCAAAATCCCGATTTGATTCCGCTGCCGCCATTGCAATAACGTTTCAGTTTTCAGTATTTACGAGCTGGGCGCAAGCAGAAGCCTGTTTTGTCGGACTGTCACGTTGAGATTACGGACTTATTTGATTTCTGTTCGCATTTTAAACCACCGCACCAGTCCTAAATAATCAACCGGACATCGTTGTAAAAGGGTTATTCGTCTCACGCTTATTTTTTTTTTAATCCGACACCACTCCCGCGGTTCCATCACTTCTATCTGACGGAAGCGATAAACGCTGTACCTGAAGACGCAAAATGTGACAAAATGAATGTTCTAAAAAAATTTCAGAACGATTTTACTCGAAAACGGTGCAACTATCGCAGTTCAACAAGAACAGCTGTTTTTCGTAAAATACAGTGAAATTCCATATAGTATGGGGGCATAGGTCGTGCCGTGTGCAGCTTCGTGAAGATATATAGAGTTATGTCTTGGTCGATTCCTGGGGGATCAAGGACCATGAAAAATGATTGTAGAATATTCGTATCTACTGCAGGCAAATATGGTGGAGGCGCCAAAATGGGCTTCATCTGGTAATAAGAAACTGGCTGTAGCTCGTTTGTTTTTCAACGGATTTCAGCAACTGGAACGTCATTTTGTAGACAAAAAAATTCTCCTCTTATTTCATACCTAAATTTACAAACGTCATTCCGTGAAACTGTCAAATCTGTATTTATAAGACATGCTAAATTCGGCCCTTTTTTGAAGGTTATCCGATATGTTTGAAACCTGGCAGTCTCATAGATCTTGAAGTGCTCTTTTCGAATTTCTACTTTTCCACTTCGTATCTTTGCCGTTTTGGCCGCCATATTGAAAAGATGGCGCTCAAAAAACAGTTTTTTTGTCAATATCTTGAATTCAACTGACTCAAGATTAAAATGTGTGTATGCGGAGGAAAGCCCATTCCAATCTCTACAATTTGACATATCAGTCATTATTGTGCGATTTACGGTTCTTGAGTTAAGAGTTAGAGCTTTCAGAACTTCCGGAAGTATGAACTTTCGGCATTCAATCAGCATGTTAAATTGATACCACCGTCATGCAGTAGGCAAATAACCCATCAATAGCTTTTGGCCGTTAACCATAGATGATAAAAATTCAGAAAATCGATCATGGTGATGTTATTTGTGTAATTACAAGGTGAACTGTGAAAGCAAACTGACTTTAGAAAGAAATAAAGGTAATATAGCATTTGAAGGATATCAGATACATTCGAAACTCATTATTATGATGAAATTTGGGGTCATCATTCAGAATATCTACTTTTCTACCTCGTATCTTTGCTGTTCTGGCCATAATTTTGAAAAAATGGCGCCCAAAAGAACATATTTCTGATTTTTTTCAATTCGTCATAAAACTCAAGATATATCAAAAGTGGAGGTCTATTAAATTCTCTATAATTTGACGTCTGAATCACTCATGTGCGACTTACGGTTCTCAAGCTATACCTTCTTGAAGTTAATTTTCCCTTAGAGTTCACCCTGTAGTTGCATAGCAACCGTTATCATGATTGATTTTCTGGATATTAATGGTCTGTGATTGACAATTTATCATTATTTATGGTTAATTTGACTGCCACGTGAAGCTAAGCTCAACTTGACATGCTGATTGGATGACAAAAGTTGATGCTTAGGGAGCTCTGGAAGCCATAACCCAAGAACCGGAAATAGCACGTACACGAGTAAGGTGTCAAATTGTAGAGAATTGAATAAGCTTCCATTCGCATACAAACGCTTCCACCTCACATTGACTGAAATAAAGATATTGACAAAAAACTGTTTTTTGGGCGCCATCTTTTCAATATGGCGGCCAAAGCGGCAAATATAGGAAGTGGAAAAGTGGAAGTTCGGAAAGGGCACCTCAAGATCTATAATACTGCCAAGTTTCAAAAATATCAGATAACCTTGAAAAAAGGCCGGACTTTAGCATATCTTATGAAGACAATTTTGACAGTTTCCCGGAATGACGTTTGTAAACTTAGGCATGAAATAAGAAGAGAATTTTTTTGTCTACAAAATGATGTTTCAGATGTTGAAATCCGTTGAAAAACAAACGAGCTACAGCCAGTTTCTTATCATCAGATGAAGCCCATTTTGGCGCCTCCACCATATTTGCCTGCAGCAGATGTCAATATTCCACCATAATTTTTCATGGTCCTTGATCGCCCAGGAATCGATTAGGACATATCCCTATATATCTTCACGAAGCTGCACACGGCCAAGCCTTTTTTGACCCTATGCCCCCTGACTAATATGACATCCTGAAAAAAAATGCACACAAAAAAGTTGGGGCACTCTTCACCCCGTTAGCCCCTTATGAATATTTGTATACATCAGAAATAAACTTGGGGTAGAACGCACTTGTCGTTTATTTTTTTATTACAAAGAAAACATTAGACAGTTCCGATGAGATGTGTTCTACAAGCCAAAATAAAGGGGAGACAACCTGTGTTTTGGTATCTTAATAATCGCTTGGAGCCATATTTTTCATTCCCATATCATAATCTCGCCTTGAAGTAACTAGGTTTGCATTTCATTCCACTTCAAAAATTTGATCCCGTGTTTGATACCGAACTAAAATTTGATATCACCTTTCTGCAATCGGGCATAATGAAAACCGCATTCAGCGGCATACACTCAGAGGGCTGTTTTCGTATTTTTGGTCGTAAATCGCCTGGCAAAGTATTAACGCCTGCTGGTATCCGGCATTTATGCCTTACAAAAGAAAAAAAAATTGAACATTGGTTACAAAGATACAGGGTGTTTTGTATTTTCAGTCACAATTTTCTAAATGCAATACTTCGGCAACGGCTCCGTAAAATCGATTGAAACTTTCGTCTTACATTCTCTTACTGATACTTCATTGATGGCCGTTTTCACCAACAATAATTTCATCGAACTTTTCAGCATTGGCTAGCCAATTGAATTGGCTATCATTTCCGTATTTCAAAATGGCCGACATATCAAAATTCAAGATGGCAGAAACAATTGAAAATAGGCCTTCATTTGTTCTCCTTGCTTTTTATTAAAAGTTACCAGAAAGTCAAAACCAATAATGTATTATGAAGGAATATACCTTTCTTGTCAATTCAAGACCACAACTATCAAAATCGGGTCATCAACTGAGGAGCTATTGCGAGCTGAAGCGAAGCCTACTTTCCGTTTTTTTCATTTCCGCGTAATTGATCCAAATTTAGGTATCCGCCAATTGGCTCATTTCTCAACCGATTTTCTCAAATTTGATATCAATGGCTAGCCAATTGGACAAGCTATCTTTTTATATGAGAAAATGACGTACATGTCAAAATCCAATATGGCGGAAGCAATTGAAAATATAATTTCTTTTGTCCTTATTGCTTTTTAATAAAAATCAGCAGAAAGTCAAAACCAATAATTATTATGAAGGAATAGACCTTCCTTGACAATCCAAAACTGCGACCAATCAAATCGGGTCATCTGCTGACGAGCTACAGCGAGTTGAAGCGAAGCCTACCTTTCATTTCCTTTATTCCCGCATAAATGACCCAAATTTAGGAATCCTGCCTGCCATATCCTTATTTTCCAACCGATGTTTTCAAATTTGGTATCAATGGCTAGCCAATTGGACAAGCTGCCATTTTCATATGAGAAAATGGCCAACATGTCAAAATTCAAGATGGCGGAAACTATTGAAAGTGGGCCTTATTCGTCCTTGTTGGAATAGAAAAACGGAAAGTAGGCTTCGCTTCAACTGGACGTAGCTCCTTATCAGATGAACCGATTTGATTGGTTGCTGTCTTGAATTGTCGGGGAAGGTCTATTCCTTCATTATACTTCTTGGTTTCGACTTTCCGCTCATTTTTGTCAAAAAGCAATGACGACAAAAGAAATTTTATTTTCAAGTGCTTCCGCCATCTTGGATTTTGACAGGTCTGTCATTTTGTCACATGAAAAAGGTAGCCTGTCCAATTGGCTAGCCATTGATACCAAATTTGAGAAAATCGGTTGAGAAATGAGCATATGGCGGATTGGCGGACAGGATACTTGATTTTGGGTCAATTATGCGGAAATGAAAAAAACGGGAAGTAGGCTTCGCTTCAACTCGCAATAGCTCCTCAGTAGATAATGCGACTTTATTGTTTGTGATCTTGAATTGACAAGAAAGGTCTAATCCTTCATAATACATTATTGGTTTTGACTTTCCGGTAACTTTCAATAATAAGCAACGAGAACAAAAGAAGGCCTATTTTCAAGTGTTTCTGCCATCTTGAATTTTGGTATGTCGGCAATTTTGAAATACAGAAATCATAGCCTATTCAATTGGCTTATCCAATGCTGAAAAGTTCGATTAAATCGGTGGAGGAATGGAAATTTCAGAAGGAAAAATTCAGAGCACGGTTTTGTATGGCCCACCCGGTATATACGACACATATTTGACTTTCCATATGGGCCGAGCGCCGTAAATAAACGGCACAATTTATTTATTTTCATCGATTTCATCGACTTATCTTGTTTATATCAATAATAATATGACAATAATTGTACCCTGCAAGGTGCAAAATTGTGCCAGACGCTTGTCTTCCACTATCATGCGCTATAAGCCATGCGTAGGAAATAATGCCGTTTTTATACGGCGCTCGTCTGTACAACAAGTTTTTGAGTGCCGTCTTTATACGGCACTCGCCTATATGACATGGTTGAAGGAGCCGATATTAACGTCAACCGCCCGTTACTGCTGCAATTTTTAAAGTGAGCCGTATATGAACGGCAGTGGTCTTGAGGACACGTACACATATGAAGCGTATAGATACGGCACCCGGCCGTGGTGCAAGTTGACGAATACCGTTCATATACGGCAACCGTACCGAAAGGGTTTATGACTTGAACTCTTAACCTTTGGACTGCATACCTATTTTCCGGTGCGAACTATGCATTGACATTGACATAACAATACATTTTGGGGTCTTGGTGACCCCACAATGCATAGTTCGCACCTGAAAATAGATATTCACTCTAAAGACTAAGAATTCAAGTCATAGTTAAATATTAAGTATTGTTGGTGCAAACGGCCATAAAAGCCATTGAAGGTATAGAACAGGATTTCAGGATCGAATTTAAAAAAATGCATTTAGATTTTCGTGTCAGAAAGAAGATTTTTGAGGCGAATTTCAAAAAAATAGTTACCATATTCGCAAAGGTGAGGAAAAACTCTACACAAATCAGTTCTTAATTTTTATGTTTCTCTTCATTGCAACCTGTTACTTTTTGAAATTGAAGAAAAATTATTGTCCGATTGGGATAATTCAGAAAAAATATCATAAGAATCGTCAGCGAGTCTTCTTCGGCGCCATTTTACCCCTATAAAAAATCAGAGCAACTGGTAGGAAGTGTTCAAATATGGATCAAGGAGTTTCTAGATGAAATATGATGACATTTTATTAAATTAGTCGAACGCTCTACAAAGTTCAAATATAAAAGTATATTATTCAACGAGCGTATAATGATAGTTAATCCCGAGGTTAATCCACAAGGGTATAGTTTCGGACACGAGCAACAACGAGTGTCGTGAAACACTTGAGTGAATTATAACCATTACATGCAAGCAGAATACTATGCTTTATCTACGACAATAATTCAAGAATAAGAATATTTCTGTTGAATGAACCTCTATTATTATTGTGTCTAATAATTACTATTATCAAAAAAACGATATTTACTGTGCACTTCTGAGAAGTTGAACTCCTCCTCGGGGAATCAAGCTAGAGCCTTGGAATTTTTTCCGATGGATAGCTGATATTGCCAAGGGTGGCCAATGGGCATTATTTTTTTAATACATTCATAGTTATCATTATAATCACAAAACAAAGATTTCCTGTGCACTTCTAAGAAGTTGAACTCCTCCTCGGGGAATGAATCTAGAGCCCTGTAACTTTCTTCAATGGTAGCTCAGGTCCTCGTGGGTGGCCAGTGGGCAGATTGGATTTCATGGTTGCGCCGCCATCTTGGCCGCCATATTGAAATTTCTCATTAGTGGAACGATTTCCATGAAACTTGAAAGTTACCCTAGTCTTGTATGATCATTTTCATTTTTAAGCTGAATTTCATGATTTCGCCGCCATCTTGGCCGCCATATTGAAATTTCTTGATAGTGGAACGATTTCCATGGAACCTGAAACTCACCCTTGTCACGTATGATCATTCTTGTTTTCAAGCTAAATTTCATGATTTCGCCGCCATCTTGGCCGCCATATTGAAATATCTCATTAGTGAAACGATTTTCATGAAACTTGGAAGTTACCCTTGTCTTGTATGATCATTCTTATTTTTAAGCTAAATTTCATGATTTCGCCGCCATCTTGGCCGCCATATTGAAATTTCTTGCTAGTGGAACGATTTTCATGGAACTTGAAACTTACTCTTGTCACGTATGATCATTTTTATTTTCAAGCTGAATTTCATGATTCCGCTGCCATCTTGGCCGCCATGTTGAAATCTGTTATTAGTGAAGGGATTGTCATGAAACTTGGAACTTACTCTTGTCTTGTATGAACATTTTTATTTTCAAGGTGAATTTCATGATTCCGCTGCCATCTTGGTCGCCATATTGAAATCTCTCATTGATGGAGGGATTGTCACAGAACTTGGAACTCACTCTTGTCTTGTATAAACATTCTTATTCTTAAGCTGAGTTTCATGATTTGGCCGCTATCTTGTCCGCCATATTGAAATTTCCCATTAGTGGAACGATTGTCATGAAACGTGAAACTTACTCTTGTCTCGTATGAACATTCAATTTTCAAGCTGGACTTCATTCCCATCAATGACAGACCTGGCACTAAGAAAATGCGCTATTGAGACTCACGCACGTGAGGGCATATTCACTTGTTATTTTCGCTTCCATTACATTAAAGTGAAAAACTGCAAAAAATTTCTGCGTCGCATTATCTTTGGCAATTGTATCCTCTATTTTCTTATGCATGCTGAGTCCCAATAAGAAGAGCACCGAATTTTCATAATTTTAGCTTTTATTTTGACCCTTTCCGGGATCATTTGGGGGCCAAAAGCTCAAATGATAGGAATGTGTAATATCAATATGCAATAATGATTCTGGAATGTTGATGTTATAGTTGTTTTGTTATTGATTTGTTCCTTAACAAATTCTTGGTTGGCCCCGTCCATTTCTTCTTAAATTGAATCAAAAGAGCAAAGATTCTTACTGCATCTTGTACCGAACCCATCGGACCAATTCCGCCGCCTCCAACAGTTGTAATTCTTTTTTTTTTGACGTAAACACTTAAAAGACGATATTGTGTTCTACTGATCAGTTTAGAACAGTTTCTATTTCTTTTGCGCCTGCTGCCTCCCCCCCCCTGAAATCCTGCATCCCATGTTATCAGCAAAAAATATAAAAATAGACAAGCCTTTCTTTCTATACCGGGGTGTTTTATATTAAACTATCCAAAATTTAAAATTCACATAGATTCGATCATTTTATTTTTTCACATGATGAAAAATGTGGTTATTATCATCATCATTATTATCATTATTTTTGAAATTTTTTTGCCTGTGGCGCAGTTTACTCAACTTGCTTTTTCTTGACGACCATTGTTTACATTTACTTCATTAGCCCCCGGGGCCAATCCCATGCAGTCCGTCCCTGGGCAAAATAATTTGTTAGGTGGTCATCCAGTGCGTCTCAATCACTGAACGGTTTACATGGTAGAAACTTCATTATTGGTATTATTATTATTATAAACGGCCACGCAACAGACTAACAAGTCCAATAATAGCGTGACCGCGGAACGAAGAAAAGAAAATCCGTCGCAACACCACTCACAGACAAGAACAATTAATGCGTCGATTGCATCTCAATCAAAAACTAGCCTGACATCCGCCGCACTGCAGTTGAAAATGTCGAACTTCTCCTGGAACCTATTGTATGTCAGGGCAAGGCGGTTCACTGGAGAATTGAAGTAAAAGAGCTTTTGTGTGGGCCTCACATAAAAAGCATCACTCCGCCTTAGGTCCTGTCTCGGAACATTTAGGGAGATCCTTGAAAGAACACTGGGGGAGGTTACCGCACCCGAAACAAGCCTATGCAGGAAAAGAAGGTAGCCAACCGTTCTTCGGCTTTCCAAGGACCGATGACCAAATCTGGCCAGCAACGACTGCTGCGGGAAACCAACACAAGGGTAAACTCCATCGACCCTGAGGGCCAGCAGCTTCAGGAAACGCCGCTGCACACCCTCCAGAAAGGACACATATTTCTCGTGGTAGGGGCACCAGATGACGGATGCATACTCCAGCCGTAGCAAAACCAAGGACGAAAAGAGACGCTGCAATGTCTCGATGTTGGAAAAGTCCCTGGAGTTCCGTGTCACGAAACCCAGTGTAGTGTAGGCTGCCCTGTGCACGTAACCAATGTGCTCTGAGAAAGAAAGCTTTGGGTCGAAGTATACGCCAAGGTCTTTGATGATACTGACCATGCACTTCGTCACGTTCAAGTTAAGACCGTTCGCAGTGCACCATCCCACCAATGCATCGATGTCCTCCTGAAGGCGAGAGCAGTCCCCAGAAGAATTCACAGGTGAAAAGATCTTCAGATCGTCAGCATAGAGAAGGAACGAGCTCCTGAGGCTCAGCCCAATGTCATTTATGAAAATAAAGAAAAAAGTAGGGGACCCAGCACAGATCCCTGCGGGACCCCCGACACAACCTCGAAGCTCTCGGAACTGTGACCTGAACAGTCTGACCAGATCGGGGGAAAGCCCCAGATTTTCCAACTTCCTCAAGAGTACGTCGTAGCTTATAGTTACGATCAAAAGCCTTTGAAAACTTGGTGTAGATGACATCGGCTTGCATACGTTCGCTAATACAATCAGATATAAATTGCGTTTTCTCCATCAAGTTCGTGACTGTTGACTTTCCCTTTATAAAACCGTGCTGCTCGCTAACTATTTTCTGTTCAACAAACCCCGAGATAACCCTATGCAAGCAAATCTCGAACACCTTGCTGACGTTGCTCAAGATAGCGATCGGTCTATAGTTCTCAGCGCAGTTCCTAGGGCCGTTCTTGTGAATAGGGCACAACCTAGAGCTTTTCCATGATTTGAGCCGTTTAAAACCAGCATGGTGTAAGTCATAAAACATCATTTTGAGATATGGCCCTGAGAAGTAAGAAGATCCCATTTGAAAGTACAGCGAGGCAGAGAAGCGGAGGCTTGTAATTTTTTTGCAAAAAGTGCTGCGTTTTTTATTCTTAGCCTCAAAAATAGAGCAAGAAAAGGAGATTTTGAATATGTCAAAAATCGAAAAACTCAAAATTGTGACTTACACACGGATGACCTACACCACTGTGGTTCTCATGGGCTCATTTGGGGAAGGTGGAGGAAGCAAGAGCTCTGTTGAAAATCAATTGCAGGGGGCGGGCAAGGGCAGAACGACAGTCCCTTAACAGATATGATGGAACGAGGTCCGGCCCGACAGCATTACCAACCTTCAGCTTGACCAAGGCTGCCACGACGTCACTCTCGCTGAAAGTGGTGAGGCAAAGGCAGTCAGTCGACCCCAGGTCGCCACAGAAGTAGGCCGGATAGTTACTGCTCGCATAGACACCTGAGAAATAACGTGCGAAGCAGTTGGCAACATCACGGGGATTACTGTTAGATTCACCTTGGTGCAAAACCTCACTGGGTATGCCCGACCGACCCTTCTTGCTCGCGATATGTTGCCAGAACTTCCTTGGGTCACCCCTAATATTACCCTCGATCCGGGACAAGTATCTGGCGTGAGCAACTCTAATGTCACGCTTGAGAGCCGCCCGAAGAGCCCTTAGTCTCGGAAGTGCAGAAACGTCCCCAGACGCTGAGGCGCGTCTCAACCTCTTGTAACATATTTTTTTGACGTTCTGAGTTGGTTGTAAATAAGGAAGTTTGAATGCGAGATTGAGCGCCGGTGCGAGTGAATGTAGAAAAAAAGCGGCGAAAAAAGTATGAAGCCGATAAGAGAAGAATTTCTGAACAGCTCACGAAAGCACGGCTCTGCTGAGTTCCTGCAATTTTTAAATAACTGGTCGCCTGTACAGGAGGTATAATAGTGTCTTGAAATCATTTTTCAAGTTCTAATATTTCTATCCTTATTTTAGATTTGAAGACCAGTTTTTTTTCTTTCCTTCGTTTTGCGAAGAATTTTTGCCTCATGTACCTCGAGTCATGCAAACTTCAACGTTTAAGTAAGAGTGTTGCGGTTCAATCAAGTAAGCCTGCAAAGTGGGTATCTACAGAATCGAAGTGCAAATCAACGGCCGCATCCGAATTCGAGTTCAAGTGCATGGTTAAATTAAGAAAATCTCTATCCCCGGCTTTTTGACCTGGAGAACCACCTTGGACATTGGCAAAACCCTTGAGTTAAATCCGAAGATCCGATCGAGTTCCGTGATAGTTCAAAAATCGTCACCTCCAGGGGTCCAGCCGTCCAGCAATCCCAGCCGCTGAGATAAGGTCAGATCTTTTCTTTATACTTGTCACGATTTGACAGCATCTTTGCCTCGGCTCGAAGTTTTCAACAACGCCAACGCAATCCAGTAGATAATGGGGCACCTTGGAGCACCCCCACTCCTCCTCCTTTAGGCCCCGCCCCCTCATTCTGAAGCCCCGCCCACCTGTCAGATTTTGACAGGTGACAGTTGACAGCTGTCATATGTCAGATTTTGACAGGTGACAGTTGACAGCTGTCATCTGTCAGATTTTGACAGCTGTCACATTTGACAGGTGATTTTTGACAGCTGTCACGTTTGACAGGTGACTTTTGACAGCTATCAGATTTTGACAGCTACCATCTGTCAAATTTTGACAGCTGTCACATCTGACAGGTGACGTTTGACAGCTGTCAGATTTTGACAATTGACAGCTGTCACATTGACATTTGACACCTGTCAGATGATGGCCGCCATGACGGTTGAGGAAAGAGCGGGAAATTTGAATTTGAAATCTGACGTATGTGACAGGTGACAGCTGTCAGATTGACATTTGACACCTGTCAGATGATAGCCGCCATGACAGTTGAGAAAAGAGCGAAAAATTTGAAATAGACAGGTGACGTTTTCAACAAATGGTTGATGATGGACGCCATGACAGTTTTGGAACTGTGCTATCTTCAAGCCTCCGCTAGATAGAGCTGCCTACTACAGGTTCCTAACTGTGATTTCCTCAAGCTTCCGCTAGATGAAGCTTCTGGTATTAGAGGTTTCTAATTGTGATATCCGCAAGCCTCCGATAGATGGAACCACCTGGAAGTTTGTTGTAAAAGAGCGGGAAATTTGAATTTCAAACAAATTGGTGATTCTGATAGGTACCTACAGCTAACTTGTTCGCCAACGCGGGTTTCTAACTGTGGTATCCTCAAGCCGCCGCTAGATGGAACCACCTCATATATCTGTCCGTTTGTTGTAAATGAGCGGGAAATTCAAATTCGGTAGGCCATAGATATAGGTGACATTTGACATATGTCTAATTCAAATTGTAGCGTTCCAAATGGTTTACCTGATCCTATAAGTAATTTCAGAATTGTGATGTAGCCGGCCCGGTCCAGCAACAGTGGAGATGGCTGGGTTCAATAATGGTAAAATAAGGCGCCACGGATTTGTTCGGCACACCACCTGAGAATTACCTACCTGTTAATCCAAATACGACAAATCCGAACCTGTATCAAAGTCGGATCGAGTAAGGCAAAAACCAAAAAAAGAAAAAGGGGAAAACTAACAGTACCAACAAAGGTTTTACAGTCAAGGTCGGGGCTTTATTAACAATAATTCAAGTCGATTGAACAATATAAAAAAAATTGCAACAATAGTTTAAAATTCGAATGCAACAGTGAAACTACAATGACTACGAGAATATATTAAACAAATTATAAACAACTGAAAAGCAACAATAGTGTAGTAGACTTAACTGAATCGAATCGAACCGAACCGAATCGAATCAAATCGAATCGAATCGAATCGAGCTGAATCAAATCTCAAAACGGCGGTAAGGGTGACGTGAAACTGCGCTGAGTAAATATTTCTTTTTTTTTTTTTTTAAATGCAAACAACGATGGGTGACTACAAAATACTTGAAAAAATAAAAAGTTAAATTTTATGAAAGCGAGAAAACAACAAGTTATCAAGTTAAACTACAAAATGAACCTTTCAAAATGACAAAATATGAACGAAATATCACAAGTGAGCAATATTTAAATGACTAGTGAGATTTAATGAATCGTGACGACCAGAGGTTTTTCCTGCTACTTCAAAAATTTAAAATTTGCTACGGTTGGTCGTAGATTTAGAGTTTCACAGCTGTGCAATCTAACTCTATGATTTTAAAAGCAATAAAAAATACCTGAACAAACGGACTTGGGTTTTAGAAAAATAAATGAAACAAACGCAAACTATGAAGTACGAGGAATGGTTTGGTCTTACCTTGTCAATAAATAATCTACGCTCTTGCTTAAAAATTCAAAAAGGTTCACCAGGTGTGATCATAAAAAGGGCAATTCTGCAGTTTTAACTCTATTATTACTTCGTTCTTCTTTCTTCGTTTCTCATGCAATTCAAATCGCCGTATTTCAGGTCGTAGGTGTAGTTATAATGTATGCGCTAACGCAACCTTAAAATCGAATGTCAACTTCCGTTATATTTTGCAACGTATCAAGCGCCAAAGTTACAGCTCTACGTTCCCAAACAATCGAACAAATCGGGTAGAAGCTACGTAACGGAATTCTACAATTAAAGTAGAAACTGGAAAGTGGAAACTGGAAAGTAGAAAGCCTGGAGGTGTTGGTCGGCTTTTTAAGAGTCTTTAAATGCGTTCGAAGTATAGATCCGACATACAGTCGCTCGAATTTCTTCCCAACGGACAATAAATTCGATAATTCTCGACGTTCGTTTTCAATCCGAAACTAGTTCGCTCTTCGTCAACAACAAACAATTCAAAAATATTCCAAATATCCAAATATTAATTTCTGAAGCTCGTTGACGGAGAAATTTAACGAAACGTTCGAGTTCTTCGACAGTGCAAAAAGAATCTATCTCAAACTTCTTTTTCGCGATAGCTACCTACTTGATAAAAAACTCTACAAGAAAATCTGGTGTGCTTCGAAACGGAGTGATAAACCTGCCTAAATAAATTACACGAATATTCCATGTCAAAATGGCGTCGACTGTTGTTTGTAAACAAACATACCTTTGCAGATTTTAACTAACGCACGGCATTTTCAGACTAGGCGATAAGAAGTGAGCACCAAATGTACAACAAAATGCGAACCACGGTCGAGGCGTAGGTACATTTCAACTCTCGCGTCGAGCACAGTATAGTGAAGTTATATTTTAACTAAATCAAAACAAATCAAAATATGCGGAGAAAATCAAGAGACAAGAATCATTGGAAGCACCCTGGAATGAAAAATGAACATTACAAACTCCACCCTTTCCAAAAAAAGGAAGGAAACCTGACTGTAAATTTTGAAAAATGTAACTAAGGGAAGAAATTATATGGAAATAATAGAAATAAAAATCACCAAAAAATATAATGATGAAATCATTCAACACTAACACACTCATTCATTCAAATCCACATTCGCTCCACTTAGTCGCCTTCTACGACATGCGGGTTTCACAGCTGTCCTATTCTTTCTCCTGAAACAGCAAGGATAACAGACAATCAAGCGAAAGAACAAACAGGTAGCGATGCGAGATTAACAAATGTCCCTAGGAAGTTGTAGGATTCTCAACCTTCAAGTCCTTGCTATTCCAAACTCCTAGCGTACGACCATCGGAATTTTCCAGTTCGAATGCCCAAGGACTAACCTTTTTCTTTACCCTGTAGGGTCCAACGAACTCGGGTGCGAGCTTCGCTGAGAAGAACTTCGACGCATCGGACAGGACGTAATTTCTCTTCCAGACCATTTGTCCGACGTGAATCTCTTCAGGGCGTCTTCGAAGATCGTAGTTTCGCTTGTTCGTTTCAGCACTTTTACGCAACCGTATTTTCACCTTGGCAAAGATTTCACCCAGCAACTTGGATCGGACAATAGGCTCACTGACGATTCCTTCTCTTGGGATTGGTCTTCTATGCTGCTCTCCTGACAATATCATTTCGCGGCCGAAATTCAAAAAGAAAGGCGTAAATCCAGTCGATTCGTGTTGGTATGTTCGCAAAGCACAGGCAATTTTCGCTAGGTTCTTATCCCATATACGGTGGTTTTTCGAAGCATTGTCAGCCAGAGTTGCGCGAATCATCGTTTCCATCGTACGGTTAAGTCGTTCGGTTGGATTTGCTTGCGGATGGTAATATGGGTTATAGGAAATCAACACATTATATTCGGTGGCCATTTTCTTGAATTCCTGACTTCTAAATTGCGGTCCAGAATCTACACGCATTGTATATGGCACTCCATATACCAAGAAAACCTGTTCTTCTACAATTTGACAGATGGCGGTCGAAGTAGCTTTTCGGAGAGGGAAAATCAAAGGATATTTACTGAATCCATCTAATATCGCAAGAATGTAGGCATAGCCTTTAGAACTTCTCGGCAAGGGGCCAAATAGGTCCATCGAAATACTGGTCCATGGTCCGTCTGGTGGTTCAGCTGTAGTCATAAGTCCTATGGGTCGCTTAGGAACCGTCTTCACAGCCAAACAAATCTTGCAATGGTTCACGTAACGAGCGACATCCTGTTTCATTTTCGGCCAGTAGAATCGAGTACGCAGCCTATTCCATGTTTTGCGGACTCCCAGGTGTCCTGACGTAGGTACATCATGGAATTGATGCAAAAGAACTGTTCTTTTGTTGGTTGGAACAACTTCTTTCCACGAGTAGTCAGATAACAACGGATTTTCCTCTTTGACATGTCGGTATAGTTTATTGTCACATATGGTAAACTCAGGAAACTTCGAAGGGCGATTCTTTACACGATCGAAAAGGTTCTCGTACCAACGATCGACTTCTCCAAGATTTGGACTTTCCGGGGCTGCCAATCGACTCTCATCTATCGCATCCACCATGGGCACACTTCGGGACAGCAGATCCGGTACAACGTGCTCCCGGCCCTTTCGATGTATGATCTGAAAATCAAACTGCTGCATGCGTATGGCCCAACGAGCCAATCTTCCCACGGGGTCTTTTAAATTATGTAGCCAACGCAAGCTGTGGTGATCGGTGATCACGGTAAATGGCACTCCTTCCAGGTACGCTCGAAATTTCTCCACTGCCCACAGCACAGCTAAGCACTCTTTTTCGGTAGTCGTGTAGAGGCGTTCTCGCTTTTCCAAGGATCGGCTGATGTAGGAGACCACCTTTTCTCCTTCTGAAGTTGGCTGACTGAGGACGGCGCCTATGCCAAAATCACTTGCGTCAGTCTGCACTACAAAGGGTAGGTCGTAATTAGGGCAGGTTAAAATCGGTGACGAAATTAAACACGATTTGATTTTCCGAAAAGCCTCATCACATGCTGTGGTCCACACAACTTTGGCATTCTTCTTTAATAAGGCGCAAACTGGAGACATGATCGACGAAAAGTTCGGTATGAAGCGTCTGTACCAGCTCGCCATTCCCACAAATCGGCGAACTTCTCTTTGTGTTGCTGGTATTGGGATGTCCACAATCGCCCTGACCTTTTCGGGGTCCACCAAGAGTCCATTTTTGTTCACAACGTATCCAAGATACCGAAGCTCTGGTAAGCAAAACTTACATTTCTCTCGGTTGAGAGTGAATCCCGCGCTTCGCAATCTCTCCAGGACAACAGACAGAATCTCCATGTGGGCATCAAAGGTGTTCGTGACGATGATCACGTCGTCCAGGTAACAGAAGACGTTGGGCTCCAGATCGTAACCAACCACTCGTTCGATGCAACGCTGGAACGTCGCCGGTGCGTTGTGTAAACCGAAGGGTAGCCTTTTAAATTGGAACAACCCTCGATTCGGTACCGTGAACGCAGTGTACATCTTCGACTCTTCCTCCATGCAGATCTGCCAATATGCGGACTTAATATCGAGGGTCGTAAGATATTTAGCATCTTTAAGCTTTTCGAGGGTGTGACTGACATATGGGAGAGGGTAACTGTCCTTCTCGGTCACTGCGTTGAGCTTCCTAAAGTCCACGCAGAAGCGACGAGATCCATCCTTCTTCCTCACTAACAAAATCGGCGAGGCCCAAGGGCTGTTCGATCTCTCGATGACGTCCTGCTCAAGCATAGTCTGAAGTTCCTTGTCAATCTCTTTCTGGATTATCGGTGAGACGGGATAGTAACGGCTCTTTATCGGCGGTGACTTCGTTACGATCCTATGCTCAACTACTTTGGTGCATCCGAGACTAGAAGGGTAATCTTCAAAATGTCGTCCCACAAGTTCGTCCACCTGTGATCGCTGTTCCGCAGTCAGATGATCTGAGGTGTCCAGTGCCGCTAGTTCACCATCCCTCGCAAACACCCACTCCTTGCTTCTCAGGTTCGGAACCAGGCCCATGCTTTTCCAAAAGTCGGCTCCTAAAATAAGCATGTGGTTAAGTTCCGGCATGACTAGAACGTTGAAGGTGACAATCTTCTCCTTAAGCCGTATGGGTAGAATGCAAGTTCCAATTGCATTACAACTGGATCCATTTGCGACAACGCAGCGCATAGGCGTGGGATCCAACGATACTCCAAGACTCTTCAACTGATTCCATCCTTCACTGCCGATTATTGTGCGAGTAGCACCACTGTCCAGTAGTCCGAGCAACTTCAAGCCATAGATCTCAACGGTCAGGTAGGGTCGTTCATCCTCGTCAACCGTCTGGAGAATGTAGTCCAAGATGGCCGCGCTATTTCCATCCACAATATCTTCTCTGATGTTAACGATGTCCGAAGTGCTTGAATTTCTGGTAGCTGCTTTGCTTTGCCGACGATGTCTGCTACCAATTACATTCGTCGATGTCCGTTTCCCGATGCATTGCATGATGGGCAAGTGCGTGAGGTGAAGTCTTTTTTCCCACATCTATAGCACTTCAGAGACTTTGGAGCATGACAGTCCTTCACTAGATGATTCGAATTTCCACAATTGAAACATTTCCTGGTGCTGACGGATGCAATCGAAGTGTTGGCCGATGGTAGTTCTTCAAAAGTAGCGCAGGCTAAGTCAGGTTCAAGGGATTTCGTCTTCCGTGGTGGAGGTGCAAAGTTTTCCAGTACTAATCGTCGAGCTTCCAGCTTCCTGCAAAGTTGGCGTAAGTGTGAAACCGAATTGACATCAACTAAACTCAGTTGAGCTTGATAAAATGGCGCTATGTTGTCCATTAGAATCTTGAGCTTTGCTTCTTCAGAAATTCCGCAATTCAGACGAGAAAACAACCCATTCATGTTGGCCAAGTATACGCTGATGGTTTCATCGGGTCCCTGTGTACGATTTTTAATTTCTTCGAACAATCTTTCCTTATAATCCAGAGCTTGAAATTCCTCCTTCAGTTGTTCAACAAGTTCGTCCCACGTAGACACACTTTTTCGGACCGAACGATACCAGGTAAGGGCGTTGTCCTCGAATAGATCCAACGCGGAGGTAAACAATTGTTTATCGGTGCCATTCCGAGCTGTCTTCAATTCATCGATTCTCTCTAGAAAAGCATTCACAGAGGTCCCTGGTTTTCCGGAAAATTTGACTCCCCATTTACAAACTGGTATGGACTTCCCTTCAGCGGATGTTGTAGCGGCAGGTGACAAGTTGACTGGAGTTGAGTGAGGTCGGGCGCTTAAGTTCAAAGCCTGATTTAAACTACTCTCCAAGACATCCAAAGCTGCTGGTTTTGACAGTTCTTCACACTTCTTCAAGAAGACAGAGTATAGATCCATTCCCGATCTTAGAAGTTCTGGTCGACAATCCTCTTCATCATCTATCCGCTTTATTCTGCCCAGCAAGTGCCAGAGTTTAGTTTCGACTTTCTTCTGATCCTCCTTTGAGAAAATGTCCAACATGTTTTTTATTTCCGAGATCGCAATTCCGCAGGCCTCCTGATCCACTGCTGCTTCAAACGGATGTTCGGGGTAACTCTCTTCTACGTCAGGGTCTTTTCGTTCCACTTGAAAGGCATTTCGCAACGCTGACCTCATGTCATCAACGGTTCCAATCGGCAATCCTCGAATTTTCAACTCGTATGTAAGCTCATCCTTGTTCAAATAGTTGATTGTGGCCTTTAGCGTCATCCTAAGAACTCAAAATGTACCGACTCACCCGAAACCACACAAAAAACAAACAAAGAGAGAAAAAGAGAAAAAAAAGGAATACAACCGAACCAGTGGAAAAATTGTAAAACAATTCAAAACGATCAATGTGATTGAAGGCTGAGTTATCGGAATACCTACGAAAGTTCCGAAGAAACCTTTAACTATTTTCTCTTTAATCAATAACAACACAAAACCATGAAGTAGGTATAGTGATTCCTACTCAACCATACTATTCACAAAAACAAAATAGTTTACCAGTACCACCCTATAATAAGGAAATGTTTGAAACACTAGAGCTATTTAGCCAACCTATTCGATTCGAAATAAGAAGAGAAAAGCAAAAAACACAAAAACACCGTTCAACGCCGCCTGAGATTCGTTCAGTTCAAACTAATTAAATTTAATGAATACTTGAATATTGGAAGTACACCCAAACCTTGACTAGTGAACAAAAGCACACGATGAAATTTTTAAAAACTGCAAAACAAAAGGCCCGAACGTTGGTCGCCAAAATCTGTAGCGTTCCAAATGGTTTACCTGATCCTATAAGTAATTTCAGAATTGTGATGTAGCCGGCCCGGTCCAGCAACAGTGGAGATGGCTGGGTTCAATAATGGTAAAATAAGGCGCCACGGATTTGTTCGGCACACCACCTGAGAATTACCTACCTGTTAATCCAAATACGACAAATCCGAACCTGTATCAAAGTCGGATCGAGTAAGGCAAAAACCAAAAAAAGAAAAAGGGGAAAACTAACAGTACCAACAAAGGTTTTACAGTCAAGGTCGGGGCTTTATTAACAATAATTCAAGTCGATTGAACAATATAAAAAAAATTGCAACAATAGTTTAAAATTCGAATGCAACAGTGAAACTACAATGACTACGAGAATATATTAAACAAATTATAAACAACTGAAAAGCAACAATAGTGTAGTAGACTTAACTGAATCGAATCGAACCGAACCGAATCGAATCAAATCGAATCGAATCGAATCGAGCTGAATCAAATCTCAAAACGGCGGTAAGGGTGACGTGAAACTGCGCTGAGTAAATATTTCTTTTTTTTTTTTTTTTAAATGCAAACAACGATGGGTGACTACAAAATACTTGAAAAAATAAAAAGTTAAATTTTATGAAAGCGAGAAAACAACAAGTTATCAAGTTAAACTACAAAATGAACCTTTCAAAATGACAAAATATGAACGAAATATCACAAGTGAGCAATATTTAAATGACTAGTGAGATTTAATGAATCGTGACGACCAGAGGTTTTTCCTGCTACTTCAAAAATTTAAAATTTGCTACGGTTGGTCGTAGATTTAGAGTTTCACAGCTGTGCAATCTAACTCTATGATTTTAAAAGCAATAAAAAATACCTGAACAAACGGACTTGGGTTTTAGAAAAATAAATGAAACAAACGCAAACTATGAAGTACGAGGAATGGTTTGGTCTTACCTTGTCAATAAATAATCTACGCTCTTGCTTAAAAATTCAAAAAGGTTCACCAGGTGTGATCATAAAAAGGGCAATTCTGCAGTTTCAACTCTATTATTACTTCGTTCTTCTTTCTTCGTTTCTCATGCAATTCAAATCGCCGTATTTCAGGTCGTAGGTGTAGTTATAATGTATGCGCTAACGCAACCTTAAAATCGAATGTCAACTTCCGTTATATTTTGCAACGTATCAAGCGCCAAAGTTACAGCTCTACGTTCCCAAACAATCGAACAAATCGGGTAGAAGCTACGTAACGGAATTCTACAATTAAAGTAGAAACTGGAAAGTGGAAACTGGAAAGTAGAAAGCCTGGAGGTGTTGGTCGGCTTTTTAAGAGTCTTTAAATGCGTTCGAAGTATAGATCCGACATACAGTCGCTCGAATTTCTTCCCAACGGACAATAAATTCGATAATTCTCGACGTTCGTTTTCAATCCGAAACTAGTTCGCTCTTCGTCAACAACAAACAATTCAAAAATATTCCAAATATCCAAATATTAATTTCTGAAGCTCGTTGACGGAGAAATTTAACGAAACGTTCGAGTTCTTCGACAGTGCAAAAAGAATCTATCTCAAACTTCTTTTTCGCGATAGCTACCTACTTGATAAAAAACTCTACAAGAAAATCTGGTGTGCTTCGAAACGGAGTGATAAACCTGCCTAAATAAATTACACGAATATTCCATGTCAAAATGGCGTCGACTGTTGTTTGTAAACAAACATACCTTTGCAGATTTTAACTAACGCACGGCATTTTCAGACTAGGCGATAAGAAGTGAGCACCAAATGTACAACAAAATGCGAACCACGGTCGAGGCGTAGGTACATTTCAACTCTCGCGTCGAGCACAGTATAGTGAAGTTATATTTTAACTAAATCAAAACAAATCAAAATATGCGGAGAAAATCAAGAGACAAGAATCATTGGAAGCACCCTGGAATGAAAAATGAACATTACAAAATCTGACAGGTGACAGATGATAGCCGCCATGACATTCAGAAGAAGAGCGGGCATTTTGAAATAGACAAATGACGTAGGTGACAAATGATTGATGATGATCGCCATGACAGTTTCGGAACTGTGCTATCCTCAAGTCTCCGCTGGATAGAGTTGCCTACTACAAGTTCCTGACTGTCAGATGATGGCCGGCATGACAGTTCAGAGAAGAGCGGGAAATTTGAATTTCAAAACAGAGAGCGAGAATTGAATTTGACTCTCGCTTGATGGGGCAACCGGTATTACAGATTCCTAACTGTGATACTTACTTTCAAGCCTCCACTAGATTGAACCGCTTAATACGTCTGACAGTTTGATTCAAATATCTTGGCGCTAAATTCAAAGATCCAAACTGCTAAAAATAGCTAGGATGTGTGGACAAGAATTTTGAATAGTATCAGAATTCAATTATATCGATAATATACTTGAGTAGATTTTGCCTTTATCTGAATACATACCTACTAAGGCTTGCGTTATGACAGATTTAAGTTCTCTACATCTGAAAACAAACAAAAAAAAAACCTCTATATCAAACCCAGAAATTGGAATATATTTCTCACAAACTAAATAAACACTTATCATAATACATTTTTCATCATAATTGTCAAGTCAAATTTTGGCGATATCGATTATTGCGCACAGAGATCCGCGAATGGTGATAATTTTCTTCACTTCCAGGTACATTTTGCCTCCGTGATTTGAATTGAAGTCCTCAATTGCAGCGTTATGGAATATTTCGCGATACCGTTTTGGTAGGTTGACTAAGAAGTCACCCAAATCTGCTACAACGGTGTCTCCATACCGTGTTGGGTTTCTTGATATTTTGTAGATTTTGTAATGGGTGCCTATTTCCAAAGTTTATAGTTTAATGAACTCCTTCAAAAGGCACCAGCGCGGCCTAGTTCCTCGAAATCCATAGTGAATCGAAACTTCACGATTTTGAAAAAACAAAATGATTATTAACGACGGAACTTCACAATGGCTACTGTAGTAGATCTTCTTTCAACCGAACTATTAATACCAGCACTATCTCTGCCTCATTACACACAGGACAAAATCGTAATTCTCAATAAACCTGACTAGCTATTTTGTGTCTCTTTTTGTTTGGTGAAAAAGAATTCAAACCTTATCAAAATTTGAAGTAATGTTTTTCTGCTTCTGCATGTTTTTGTAGGAAGGTAGGTAAGTTATATCTACTGGTTATTTAATTCAAATAAAAACGACTGAAATGATTCGCCAATGCGGATTTCTGTGATATCCTCAAGCCGCCGCTAGATGGAACCACCTCATATATCTGTCTGTTTGTTGTAAATGAGCGGGGAAACTCGAATTCGATAGATAAAGGTGACATTAAATTCGTGATTCTGCAAGTAGGTACCTACAACTAACTTGTCCACCAATGCGATATTGCAAGGACGTTTTTTGTTGCATTATAATAAAAAACGAATAAACTTTTCACATTTTTATTAAAAATTATCATCTATTCAGTTAGGTATTGTAGTTACAAAATAATTATTTATCCTAATATACAGAGTTTAAGCTGTGACAATATGTGCAGAAGACCAACTTTAATTGATAGATTTGGAAAATTTCTCCAAAATATCTAGTAATTTCAGGAGCTCATCATATTTCTCAGAAATTAAATTCCATTCACTTTTGACCAGAGAAATTTCTGGATGTAGCCCGACAGAGGAATAAATGTCGTTAAGTTCTTGTTCTTTCCGAAATTTAACTACTTTTCGACGTCCACTTCCATCAAAGTCAATATTTATGAATGGTAGGTTCTCAGTTGCTGGTATTGGAACGGTATTAGTGTTCAGAAAACCGCATTAAATTCGTGATTCTGCAAGTAGGTACCTACAACTAACTTGTCCACCAATGCGATATTGCAAGGACGTTTTTTGTTGCATTATAATAAAAAACTAATAAACTTTTCACATTTTTATTAAAAATTATCATCTATTCAGTTAGGTATTGTAGTTACAAAATAATTATTTATCCTAATATACAGAGTTTAAGCTGTGAAAATATGTGCAAAAGACCAACTTTAAATGATAGATTTGGAAAATTTCTCCAAAATATCTAGTAATTTCAGGAGCTCATCATATTTCTCAGAAATCAAATTCCATTCACTTTTGACCAGAGAAATTTCTGGATGTAGCCCGACAGAGGAATAAATGTCGTAAAGTTCTTGTTCTTTCCGAAATTTAACTACTTTTCGACGTCCACTTCCATCAAAGTCAATATTTATGAATGGTAGGTTTTCAGTTGCTGGTATTGGAACGGTATTAGTGTTCAGAAAACCGTCAATTTTCGTGACGGATGATGATCGTCATGACAGTTTCGGAACTGTGCTATCATCAAGCCTCCACTGGATAGAGTTACCGGCTACGATAGATAAAGGTGACATTAAATTCGTGATTCTGCAAGTAGGTACCTACAACTAAAAATTGGGACCAATCATGGGACACTGGGACACTGCTTGTAAATTAGGACACCTTATGGGACAGTGGGACACTGCTTATAAATTGGGACACATGATGGGACAGTGGGACACTGCTTGTGAATTGGGACACATAATGGGACAGTGGGACACTGCTTGTGAATTAAGACACATGATGGGACAGTGGGACACTGCTTATAAATTGGGACACATAACGGGACAGTGGGACACTGCTTATAAATTGGGACACATGATGGGACAGTGGGACACTGCTTGTGAATTGGGACACATAATGGGACAGTGGGACACTGCTTGTAAATTGGGACACATAATGGGACAGTGGGACATTGCTTATGAATTGGGACACATAATGAGACAGTGGGACACTGCTTATAAATTGGGACACATGATGGGACAGTGGGACACTGCTTGTGAATTGGGACACATAATGGGACAGTGGGACACTGCTTGTAAATTAGGACACCTTATGGGACAGTGGGACACTGCTTATGAATTGGGACACATAATGGGACAGTGGGACACTGCTTATAAATTGGGACACATGATGGGACAGTGGGACACTGCTTGTGAATTGGGACACATAATGGGACAGTGGGACACTGCTTGTGAATTAAGACACATGATGGGACAGTGGGACACTGCTTATAAATTGGGACACATAACGGGACAGTGGGACACTGCTTATAAATTGGGACACATGATGGGACAGTGGGACACTGCTTGTGAATTGGGACACATAATGGGACAGTGGGACACTGCTTATGAATTGGGACACATAATGGGACAGTGGGACACTGCTTGTGAATTGGGACACATAATGTGACAGTGGGACACTGCTTATGAATTGGGATCAATCATGGAACACTGGGACACTGCTTGTAAATTGGGACACATAATGGGACAGTGGGACACTGCTTGTAAATTGAGACACATAATGGGACAGTGGGACATTGCTTATGAATTGGGACACATAATGAGACAGTGGGACTCTGCTTGTGGATTGAGACACATAATGGGACAGTGGGACACTGCTTATGAATTGGGATCAATCATGGAACACTGGGACACTATTTGTAAATTGGGACACATAATGAGACAGTGAGACACTGCTCGTGAATTGGGACACATAATGGGACAGTGGGACACTGCTTATAAACTGGGACACATAATGGGACAGTGGGACACTGCTTATACATTGGAACACAAAATTGGACAGTGGGACACCGCTTGTAAATTGGGACACAAAATGGGACAGTGGGACACTGCTTGTGAATTGGGACACATAATGGGACAGTGGGACACTGTCTCATTATGTGTCCCAATTTACAAATAGTGTCCCAGTGTTCCATGATTGATCCCAATTCATAAGCAGTGTCCCACTGTCCCATTATGTGTCTCAATCCACAAGCAGAGTCCCACTGTCTCATTATGTGTCCCAATTCATAAGCAATGTCCCACTGTCCCATTATGTGTCTCAATTTACAAGCAGTGTCCCACTGTCCCATTATGTGTCCCAATTTACAAGCAGTGTCCCAGTGTTCCATGATTGATCCCAATTCATAAGCAGTGTCCCACTGTCACATTATGTGTCCCAATTCACAAGCAGTGTCCCACTGTCCCATTATGTGTCCCAATTCATAAGCAGTGTCCCACTGTCCCATTATGTGTCCCAATTCACAAGCAGTGTCCCACTGTCCCATCATGTGTCCCAATTTATAAGCAGTGTCCCACTGTCCCGTTATGTGTCCCAATTTATAAGCAGTGTCCCACTGTCCCATCATGTGTCCCAATTTATAAGCAGTGTCCCACTGTCCCATTATGTGTCCCAATTCATAAGCAGTGTCCCACTGTCCCATAAGGTGTCCTAATTTACAAGCAGTGTCCCACTGTCCCATTATGTGTCCCAATTCACAAGCAGTGTCCCACTGTCCCATCATGTGTCCCAATTTATAAGCAGTGTCCCACTGTCTCATTATGTGTCCCAATTCATAAGCAATGTCCCACTGTCCCATTATGTGTCCCAATTTACAAGCAGTGTCCCACTGTCCCATTATGTGTCCCAATTCACAAGCAGTGTCCCACTGTCCCATCATGTGTCCCAATTTATAAGCAGTGTCCCACTGTCCCGTTATGTGTCCCAATTTATAAGCAGTGTCCCACTGTCCCATCATGTGTCTTAATTCACAAGCAGTGTCCCACTGTCCCATTATGTGTCCCAATTCACAAGCAGTGTCCCACTGTCCCATCATGTGTCCCAATTTATAAGCAGTGTCCCACTGTCCCATTATGTGTCCCAATTCATAAGCAGTGTCCCACTGTCCCATAAGGTGTCCTAATTTACAAGCAGTGTCCCAGTGTCCCATGATTGGTCCCAATTTTTAGTTGTAGGTACCTACTTGCAGAATCACGAATTTAATGTCACCTTTATCTATCGTAGCCGGTAACTCTATCCAGTGGAGGCTTGATGATAGCACAGTTCCGAAACTGTCATGACGATCATCATCCGTCACGAAAATTGACGGTTTTCTGAACACTAATACCGTTCCAATACCAGCAACTGAAAACCTACCATTCATAAATATTGACTTTGATGGAAGTGGACGTCGAAAAGTAGTTAAATTTCGGAAAGAACAAGAACTTTACGACATTTATTCCTCTGTCGGGCTACATCCAGAAATTTCTCTGGTCAAAAGTGAATGGAATTTGATTTCTGAGAAATATGATGAGCTCCTGAAATTACTAGATATTTTGGAGAAATTTTCCAAATCTATCATTTAAAGTTGGTCTTTTGCACATATTTTCACAGCTTAAACTCTGTATATTAGGATAAATAATTATTTTGTAACTACAATACCTAACTGAATAGATGATAATTTTTAATAAAAATGTGAAAAGTTTATTAGTTTTTTATTATAATGCAACAAAAAACGTCCTTGCAATATCGCATTGGTGGACAAGTTAGTTGTAGGTACCTACTTGCAGAATCACGAATTTAATGCGGTTTTCTGAACACTAATACCGTTCCAATACCAGCAACTGAGAACCTACCATTCATAAATATTGACTTTGATGGAAGTGGACGTCGAAAAGTAGTTAAATTTCGGAAAGAACAAGAACTTAACGACATTTATTCCTCTGTCGGGCTACATCCAGAAATTTCTCTGGTCAAAAGTGAATGGAATTTAATTTCTGAGAAATATGATGAGCTCCTGAAATTACTAGATATTTTGGAGAAATTTTCCAAATCTATCAATTAAAGTTGGTCTTCTGCACATATTGTCACAGCTTAAACTCTGTATATTAGGATAAATAATTATTTTGTAACTACAATACCTAACTGAATAGATGATAATTTTTAATAAAAATGTGAAAAGTTTATTCGTTTTTTATTATAATGCAACAAAAAACGTCCTTGCAATATCGCATTGGTGGACAAGTTAGTTGTAGGTACCTACTTGCAGAATCACGAATTTAATGTCACCTTTATCTATCGAATTCGTGTTTCCCCGCTCATTTACAACAAACAGACAGATATATGAGGTGGTTCCATCTAGCGGCGGCTTGAGGATATCACAGAAATCCGCATTGGCGAATCATTTCAGTCGTTTTTATTTGAATTAAATAACCAGTAGATATAACTTACCTACCTTCCTACAAAAACATGCAGAAGCAGAAAAACATTACTTCAAATTTTGATAAGGTTTGAATTCTTTTTCACCAAACAAAAAGAGACACAAAATAGCTAGTCAGGTTTATTGAGAATTACGATTTTGTCCTGTGTGTAATGAGGCAGAGATAGTGCTGGTATTAATAGTTCGGTTGAAAGAAGATCTACTACAGTAGCCATTGTGAAGTTCCGTCGTTAATAATCATTTTGTTTTTTCAAAATCGTGAAGTTTCGATTCACTATGGATTTCGAGGAACTAGGCCGCGCTGGTGCCTTTTGAAGGAGTTCATTAAACTATAAACTTTGGAAATAGGCACCCATTACAAAATCTACAAAATATCAAGAAACCCAACACGGTATGGAGACACCGTTGTAGCAGATTTGGGTGACTTCTTAGTCAACCTACCAAAACGGTATCGCGAAATATTCCATAACGCTGCAATTGAGGACTTCAATTCAAATCACGGAGGCAAAATGTACCTGGAAGTGAAGAAAATTATCACCATTCGCGGATCTCTGTGCGCAATAATCGATATCGCCAAAATTTGACTTGACAATTATGATGAAAAATGTATTATGATAAGTGTTTATTTAGTTTGTGAGAAATATATTCCAATTTCTGGGTTTGATATAGAGGTTTTTTTTTGTTTGTTTTCAGATGTAGAGAACTTAAATCTGTCATAACGCAAGCCTTAGTAGGTATGTATTCAGATAAAGGCAAAATCTACTCAAGTATATTATCGATATAATTGAATTCTGACACTATTCAAAATTCTTGTCCACACATCCTAGCTATTTTTAGCAGTTTGGATCTTTGAATTTAGCGCCAAGATATTTGAATCAAACTGTCAGACGTATTAAGCGGTTCAATCTAGTGGAGGCTTGAAAGTAAGTATCACAGTTAGGAATCTGTAATACCGGTTGCCCCATCAAGCGAGAGTCAAATTCAATTCTCGCTCTCTGTTTTGAAATTCAAATTTCCCGCTCTTCTCTGAACTGTCATGCCGGCCATCATCTGACAGTCAGGAACTTGTAGTAGGCAACTCTATCCAGCGGAGACTTGAGGATAGCACAGTTCCGAAACTGTCATGGCGATCATCATCAATCATTTGTCACCTACGTCATTTGTCTATTTCAAAATGCCCGCTCTTCTTCTGAATGTCATGGCGGCTATCATCTGTCACCTGTCAGATTTGAATTAGACATATGTCAAATGTCACCTATATCTATGGCCTACCGAATTTGAATTTCCCGCTCATTTACAACAAACGGACAGATATATGAGGTGGTTCCATCTAGCGGCGGCTTGAGGATACCACAGTTAGAAACCCGCGTTGGCGAACAAGTTAGCTGTAGGTACCTATCAGAATCACCAATTTGTTTGAAATTCAAATTTCCCGCTCTTTTACAACAAACTTCCAGGTGGTTCCATCTATCGGAGGCTTGCGGATATCACAATTAGAAACCTCTAATACCAGAAGCTTCATCTAGCGGAAGCTTGAGGAAATCACAGTTAGGAACCTGTAGTAGGCAGCTCTATCTAGCGGAGGCTTGAAGATAGCACAGTTCCAAAACTGTCATGGCGTCCATCATCAACCATTTGTTGAAAACGTCACCTGTCTATTTCAAATTTTTCGCTCTTTTCTCAACTGTCATGGCGGCTATCATCTGACAGGTGTCAAATGTCAATCTGACAGCTGTCACCTGTCACATACGTCAGATTTCAAATTCAAATTTCCCGCTCTTTCCTCAACCGTCATGGCGGCCATCATCTGACAGGTGTCAAATGTCAATGTGACAGCTGTCAATTGTCAAAATCTGACAGCTGTCAAACGTCACCTGTCAGATGTGACAGCTGTCAAAATTTGACAGATGGTAGCTGTCAAAATCTGATAGCTGTCAAAAGTCACCTGTCAAACGTGACAGCTGTCAAAAATCACCTGTCAAATGTGACAGCTGTCAAAATCTGACAGATGACAGCTGTCAACTGTCACCTGTCAAAATCTGACATATGACAGCTGTCAACTGTCACCTGTCAAAATCTGACAGGTGGGCGGGGCTTCAGAATGAGGGGGCGGGGCCTAAAGGAGGAGGAGTGGGGGTGCTCCAAGGTGCCCCATTATCTACTCAATCCAGTGCGCGATTTTTTTAATAACACCTGAATAATTAATTCAATTCTCTATTTCATAATTCATTAATACAAAAGGCTGTGAACGACACATAAGCTTATGGTTCGGTTTTTTAGTGATCAATTATTACTTTTTTACCTTTCAATCAGTAATTGAGAATTATACTCAATACCTTTCGCTTTTACAAAAATTCAGACTGTGCCTTAATCAACATTTCGTCGATTTCATTAAACTTATCAACTCAATTTTCAATCTAGTTTTCATTTCTATTTATTAATTATTACTACATTTTTAACTTCCTCAATCTGACTCACCTAGCGGTGTCGGGTAGGACTTCCAGCTAGGTGGCGCCTAACAAAGTAAAAATCTAATTCCCCAAATTGACCCACGAACCCAGCTCGCCGTGACAGACCGCTAGCCGTTCGCTGAGCACCTGAGGGTGGTTACACTCTCCTTCAACCTTACGCGTTTTCTTATGCTACCATCGAACCATGGAGGATACTTACTTTTTCTTGGCTGAGTATCCTCCATGGTTCGATGGTAGCATAAGAAAACGCGGAGGTTGCGCGTAAGAAAACGCGGCAGTAATGATAACTATGCATGAATAAAAGAAATAATGCCCATTGGCCACCCTTGCGGACATCAGCTATCTATCAAAAAAAGTTCTAAGGCTCTAGCTTTATTCCTTGAGGAGGAGTACAACTTCTTAATTTCTACACGGACAGACAGACAAACCGGCCATATAAGCGTCATTTTCTTACGAAAATGCGCTAAAAAGAACACGGGGCCAATGCCAAATAATGAAAATTAAAACAAGGGGCTTTAGCAATGTTCCCTTTTTTCCGACTCAAATGCACAAAAGAAAAGGGGCCAAGAATTATTATTTTACAAAAAAAGGGACACAAATTTGGCCCCGCCGATGTAGTGGCCCCGGGGGCGATCGCCCCCTAGCCCCCCTGTCCAGTCCACCCGTGATTTTGTCACTGCAGCTGCAAAGGATTGCAGCACGCACCGCGTTGGTGGATGGTGGACGGCAGTCCGCAAAGAAGACAGCCGACCTGCAGTCAACACAAGTCGACTAGTGTCGAGACTTTTCCGGTAGTATATTCTTATATTCAGGACCACTGATTTCGCCCCTTCTAAAATTTCTGGAGGTTCATACTCTACGTTTTCGTAGGAATTAATTCTGGCTTCGTGAATGTAGCAAAATAAAAATGTACAGTGACAGCTACCTGGTAAACTTTTCATTTGACATTCGACTAAAATTCAAGTCATCCCATAAGCCTCCTTGATATGTTACATTTACGGAAATTGCCACTTGTGGTTGGTTGGAGCCATTGAGTTATAAACCCATAGCGCACGGGGCGGGGCTTTGGCAGTGAGTTATGAATGTCATTAATTCACCCTTTCCGTTATTCAAGAAGTCGAAGTTGTCATGCGCAAATACCAAGTTTGGTTGTTTTGGTGGCGCGAGGGCGGCACTGGAAGCCCTGGGCCGCTATTCTAGAATCGTGTGAGAAAAGTCCCTGGGAGTAAAATACATTCCGCAGTACACTGATGTAGCGAATGTTGCCTGAAATCGTGGAACTCATTCCATTTTGCAAAGTTCGGCCCAATGATGAAGATACAGTCCTGCAAAGTTCACTTTTTCAAGAATTATAAAAATTTGCAACTCAGGAACGTTTTGGCAAAATTAGCTCAAGTTCAGCACAAGCTGGTATGTAAAAAGTATCTACCATGTAGCGAGCTCACTCATCTACTGGTAACTGGTACCCATGTTGGAAAAAGCGCGACAAATCGGTAATGTCTTATGCCTTTTTGCCTATCCCATGGTCTACGGATCTAGTGATCTTAGACATTACAGTAGCGCCGGAGAATTACAAAAATAAATTAATCATTTTCTGATAGCAAATGACACTCTCGCGTAAGTAAGAATTCATCGATCAGATCAAATTTTTGTTTATGATGAAAGCTGTAGTGCTTGAAACACAATGCAAGCGGTAAAAGAATACTAACAGTACCTAAGAGCGAGCGTCGCAACGCATTCCCTTCTTCCATTCCCTGGGACGGCGCTGGTCACCCCAAGATCACGAAAACGTTACAAGGCACCGCATTACATCCCATGAACCCATGGAATAAGTTCACTCCCATCTGTGATTCTGCTGTTAGTTCTCTATGTTGTGATCTAAGCGAACGATAAGAAGTTTCACTTCAAAAAGCTGTAAGTCTCTAATAATTATTTAGTTTGAAATAAATCACTTGGCGCCCCAACCCACACCCGAAGCTCTACAAACTACGGGCAGCCGATTTGTGCACCACAATTTGAGGTCGCACAACCAACCTGCCAAATTTTGAAAGCATTCAACCAGTGGCGTATAAGTTATTGGAGGGTCACCTTAAAACTCAAGTTATTCAAGTCAACTTTTCCTAGGATGCTTCTAAATTAATGACTCTCTTGACTCTTACGCCATTGGCTGGATTTTTTCGAAATCTGGCAGGTCGCTAGATAATTTTGACAAACCAGTCTATGCTAAACTCAGGCTGATTTTTTCAAAACGTCCTGAGCAACAGTTTTATAAAATCCCAAAAAAGTGAACTTTGAAAGGTTGTACCTTTGTCAATAGATCAAACTTTGCAAAATGGTATTTAGGTTTTCGTCATGTTTTGTCGAATTCACCCAGAGTTGAATCTTCTGCTACCAGCGCTGAAATATCCTGTATATATATTGAAATCGCCCGGTTCTGAAGAACATAAAGAGTTACAGAAAACAGGGTAAGCTAAGGAAAGTTACCTGAAAGAAAAAAAGAAAGAGGAGGGTTGTCAAGGAGAAAAAAGGGGAGAAGAAAATAGACGGAGAATTGGTGATCAGAGGCATCGGAAAGTGGAAAAGAAGAGTGGATCCTCAGAGTAATCAAGACAAGAAGACATGCCGAAAACCAGAGGTGTCCGTCGCCGCGTCTGTGCTGGGGTGGACGACATTCCGGAGAAGCGAGCCCGTCCGGTGCTTGAGCCGCCAGCGGTCGAAGATGAACACCAACTACAAGCGGTGCCGGACCGTAGTGAGGAATCGACAGGTATTTCGTTGTATCGAGTTGGATCGGAACACCAAGCGGGAAGAGATATTAATAACTGAAACCAATTTGTAGTTGACGTTAAGTAGACAGCACTTGTTAGTAATGTTTGTTATCTGAATGAGGTGAGCTTGTGGGAACTCTGTTGTGTTTGTTGGAATGTCAAGATCATGTTGTGTAAAGGGGAAATTGAATTCACACGCTGTGTAAGAAATACACGTAGCGTGTGGGTCACTGTTGTTGATGTTTAAGAGAGACGAAAGAGTAGAACGATGTCGCCACAAGATATCCAGATGAACTGGGACCGAGCTACCATGAGAGACATGACCCAGCGAGACAACAAAGCGATGACCTGTAGAACAGGTGACGTGGGTTTGAGAGCTCCGAGGTATACTGTCATACTTGATGTACCTGGTCGGGCTATTCTCCTCCATCTGAGTTGAATTGCTTTAATGATTTCTTCATACTTCTGTTTACCATGTTACATATTACACTGATCAACTATCTTCTGTATCCATGCCTGGATCTTATGAGAGAAAGGGATCTGCACACAACATATGTTTTTCTTATTGTCGTGTCTTGTGAGAGATCTCGTGTATACCCTTCGGTAGAGTAGGGTATATCGTACCGCCTGGTTAATCGTACCAGCTATTTTCAAATATAGAAACTACAGGGTAATGTAATGCCATTTTCCACATCCATTTCGAAACTCTTCTGCTACCATATTGTCATTAAATATGAAAACTGTTTTAAAATTCGGTGATTCCAAGAACCGAGAAATCACCGAGTATAAGTTACGTTCGATAGATGGTGCAGCTGTAGCTCACGAATCACGATGTGCATAATGTTTAGGGAGGATTAAATATAAAAAAAAGCAAATAGTATGAAACAGACAGGAAAAAGCTTGTTTTTTATAATTTTCTAATAACAAACTAAATTTAAATTGTTAGAAAATTCCGAAGGGTTCAAAATTTCCAGACTTGGTCACCGCATCAGTGCCTTCTGCAAAATTTGCCAAGTACTGCCAGCGAAGCGTAGTTTCCTGTATTTCATCAACAGAGTCACAGCTCAGCCTCGAATATTTAATAATTTACGTACGAAAAGCGTGACAAAGTCGAGTCGGACAGTTTCCGATATATCCAGAAATATATCGATATTTGTATCGATATATTGGAACGAAAAAACGATATAAATATATCGATATATTGCAAGGAATATATCGATATTTCTTATATATCGATATATCGTTGCCATCCCTATACAGGTGTCCCGAAATTAGGCCGCAATATTTTGCCTGCGTGTTCTACGTCCAAAAATAGGAAGGAATGTTCCAAACAACATGGCTCTAAAAATGCTTTCTGAGGGAGCTACAGCGCCTCAAAGGTGGAAACCGGTAGAAGGTTTTTTCTACATATCTCCGAAACTAGCCGAGATAAAATAACGCAATTTGGTGTGACGTCGACATGTTCGACTGCCAACCTGATGTTGTGAACAGCATTGCCAAATTTCTATGAGGAGTGCCCCAAAGAGAGGGGGTGTGGGGTAAATGTAACCCCAACTTTTTTGTGCACGACTTTATTCAAATTTTGACACGAGAACTTGAATGGACACAGCCTTCTGCATAAAAAAGGTCCTCCTGTCTCATTTCGATAGGACGCACCGTTCTCGAGATAAATCACTTTAAAGGAAACGTTGCCTGAAATTCCCCGAAATAAAGCTAAATACTCGAGTGCCGCAATCAGACGCAATATCACAACAGTGCGTTCTAGGACTAGAAATAGGAAGAACTTTTCAACAAACCCGGGTCATAAATGCGTCCTGAGGGAGCTAGAGCCCCCTAAAAAAAGGAACGTGGCCTGAATATCTCCGTAACTTGCCGAGATCAAATGATGAAATTTGGTATGGAGTCGTGGTGTTGAGAGCTCAAGCTGAATCTTTCAACACGATTCCTGAATTTTCAACAGGGGCGTCCAAAGGAGGGGAGCCTTGGGGTAATCATTTTTAGCAAATCGTGAGAACCTTCATGATGTACTTTGGTGGAAAAGAGATTTATTTGAAAAATTTACAGTAATTGTTCGAACAAATTTCCGTTTTGTTCAATGCAAAGAACCGATCGTCGCCTGATTGCCCGGGAAGGACGCAAAATTTCGAACGGTTGCTCCCGAATTTCGTTGATGGCTAGATTGATTCTCTGCTGCAGAACCTCTCGAGAATTGACTTCAACGGCATAGACGAGGTCCTTCATTCGTTCCCAACAATAATAGTCGAGGGGATTTAGGTCGGGTGATCGAGGTGGCCAGGGTGTGGGACCATCTCTCCCTATCCACTTTCCAGGAAACCACTCATCAAGCCAATTTCTGACATTACGTCCGTAATGAGCAGGGGCTCCGTCATGCTGAAAGTACATCGCTAAACGGGTGTTCAGTGGTACATCGTCCAGTAGATCATCTAGCTGGTTCTGTAGGAAGTTTAGATAACTTCGTGAATTCAGACGTGGTGGAAGCTCAGTTGGACCAATTAATTGATCTCCGACAATGCCGGCCCATAAGTTGATGGCAAATCTCTCTTGGAAATGAGTGCGGCGTATCACGTGCGGATTTTGGTCTGACCAAAAGTGGTATTATGGATATTAAATGTGCCGTCTCTTGTGAACATGCATTCATCGCTCCACAAAATGTTTGGGACAATGTTTGGATGGTCGACAATCCACTGACAAAAATGCACCCTCGGAAGAAAATCTCCTTGTTTCAAATGCTGGACCCTCGGCTGGATCCGTTGGAAATGGTATGCATGGAGGTTCTGTCTCCTCACTGTTCTTCCTACCTAAAAGGAAAATTTGTGATCATAAGAATTGTTGCATAGGGTGCCTGAATTGTAATTACTATTGTCCGAGGTACATTGGCAATTCTGGCAACGGTCCGAATGCTTCTTTGGGGATCTTCTTCGAAGAGATTTAAGATGTTCCCTACATCATGACCATCTGGCCTGCCTCGTCCTCAAGCTCTCCGGAAACTACCGTTATCTCTCGGTAGACTCCATACCAAATTTCGTCATTTGATCTCGGCAAGTTACGGAGATATTCAGGCCACGTTCCTTTTTTTAGGGGGCTCTAGCTTCCCCAGGACGCATTTATGACCCGGGTTTGTTGAAAAGTTCTTCCTATTTTTAGTCCTAGGGCGCACTGTTGGGATATTGCGTCTGATTGCGGCACTCGAGTATTCAGCTTAATTTCGGGGAATTTCAGGCAACGTTTCCTTTAAAGTGATGTATCTCGAGAACGGTGCGTCCTATCGAAATGAGACAAGAGGACCTTTTTTTATGCAGAAGGCCCTGTCCATTCATGTTCTCTTGTCAAAATTTGAATAAAGTCATGCACAAAAAAGTTAGGGTTACATTTACCCCACACGCCCTCTCTTTGGGGCATTCCTCATAGAAATTTGGCAATGCTGTTCACAACATCAGGTTGGCAGTCGAACATGTCGACGTCACACCAAATTGCGTTATTTCATCTCGGCTAGTTTCGGAGATATGTAGAAAAAACCTTCTACCGGTTTCTACCTTTAAGCCGCTGTAGCTCCCGTAGGAAGCATTTTTAGAGCCATGTTGTTTGGAACATTTCTTCCTATTTTTGGACGTAGAACACGCAGCCGAAATATTGCGGCCTAATTTCGGGACACCCTGTACATGACACGTCTATACGGCATTTGCAATCTACTGGACGTCGCACCAGTGGCAGAGCCCGAGTTCCTCCGGCAACTCATAGAGCTTTCAAATGGTAGCGTAGAAGCCAGAGACAAATGCTCCACTGCACCCATTCAAACTGTCTTTCTCAAGGCAAAGGTGTCCTTAACACCTACTTCTAATAATTCGTGGATATCTTCTGGTGTCTTGGTGTGGTATCCTGCACCTCCCCTATCCCGCCACTTTATCGTGGATATCGTTCAGGTGTCCTGAGAGTTGCATAAAGGTTGCATTTATACGATTATTGATGGTAGTTTACATAGATGATGAAAACGTATAAATTACACAAATAATTTTGGCATAAGTTGGCAACGTTCTGACATTGAATAAAGGTTGAATTTATACGTTTATTGTTGGTAGTTTACATAGATGATAAAAACGTATAAATTACACTGAACAATTGGCCAATATATTGGTTTAAGTCGCGGACATTCTGACATTGATTATACGTTTACCATCTACCGTATATTTCTCAAGTTTCTGACAAAAAAAAAGTTTATTAAACGAAAGTGTGTTGCCTGGGTAGGTTATAAGTTATAAGTATATTAAACTTCCACACTGGCTGCTTCGTGCAAAAAAAAATTGGTTCAATATGGATATTTACGTCATATTTCTGGACGCTGTTCGCGGGCACCGTTTAGTGGTTAAGTTTAAGTGTGGGCTAATTATCTTACGACGTGGTGGCATCTCAAATTTTCATAATGAGCTAATTAACTCTAGCGTCTAGCGGTAAATCAATATTGTAACAGCATAGCGATGCTGTAATCAACAGCTGGATCTGAAGGGCGGTTATAGTGTCATGTAAGCTGCCTGCCTGCTACTGCCGCACATGTCGATTTTTTGGACATCACATATCGGCGCTAATTGCCGATAAACGATAAGTCTCTTTTCAAACCATTCGCGCAATACGTGATGACGTTTTTGCTACGACGATGGGGTTGTGCCGAGGGTTGTGCGCTCGCGGCCCGGGGGTCTTTTTCTTGACGCCGATGATGACTGAGCGAATTTAACGAATTAAAATTAAAAGAGACTGCAAGTAGTGTCCAATTTGGAAGACAGTCAGACAGAAGTTCAGGTGGTTTTAATGTTCCACGGAACACACTTGGACCATGGTGGCGGAAGAGACAACTAAACAGTATAATATAGTTGTATGGTCCAACTACAGTTAGTTTGTTGCAGTTGCAGAACTTGCAGACGACTTCTCCGAAACCGGCGCCTGCGTGCACCGTCAGTCCGTCACCGTCATTTATACAGACATCCCCTAGAGTGCTGCAGTTGAAAGCGAAGAGAAATGATTCTCAAGTTTTTCAGATAATCAATTTGTAAGCTGCTTTTTTGACCTATCCCCTTCCACGGCGACATACCACATGCGTGCAATAATTATTGCAGGCTGCAGGTGCACACAGAAGGCCTGTACAACAAACGGAATCCTGTTCTATCGTGTCGCGCGTATCGGTATTCCGAAATCCACCGATACAACGTGCAGATGCAGAGCAAAAAAGAACAAACACTACAATGGCGCCGTCAACATCCCTTTCCGCAATGTTATAGGAGGTTTACACGGTTCACTGAGAGCAAGGCCCCAGTCCCAGCATCAGATTGCTATCGGACATGTTGTAGTTTGTAGTGTACACTATACAGGGACGGTCCCATGGGGGGGGGAGCAGGGGCGTCCCCCCCAATATCTGAAGGAGTTGGGAGAATGACCACAAAGTCGGAAAAGCTCGCGGAAAAGTTTGGAAAGTTGGCAATGTCGCAAATTCACCGACAAAAATATTGAAAAGACGATTTTTTTTTAATCTCTATCAAGAGAGTTTTGCTTCCTGTGCATTCTTTAATGTTGTTAATGATTATTTATATTTAAGCAATCATTTTCAAACGTCGTCGGTATCGACCCGCAAAAGATAAGATTCGATCAACGAAAGAATGAACTCGACATGTTTATCAATCGTTCGGAATATATGGAAGATTTAGCAGTGGCATAACTTCAAAACTGCGGCCCCCTCGCAAGAGCTGATTGGGGCCCTTGCCGTGGCGAAAAGGTATATCCACGCGGGTCCACCGGTAAAGCGCCGCACACTCAAAAAATTATTGATCATAGATTCGATGAACAGCTTTCATCAACTTCACTTTCATTGATACAATTAAATTTTCACAGAATGTATAGTTAAACTGTATAAACAAATGATTCAAATTTGGAAACGGTAACTTGATTTTTTTTTTCACAAAAATTAATAATGGGTGGCGCCTCCGAGTTTTTCTAGACATTCAATAACTCTACGAGGCATGCTTTCAATCAGATGATCAATATCCTGTTGCGGTAGGTTATCCCATGCCTATTGAACCCCTAACCGAAGTTCCCTCAAGTTACGCGGGGGATGGGGCAATTACCCTATCCTTCTCCCCATAATGTCCCATACATGTTCCATGGATGATAAGTTTAGAGAACAAGCAGGCCATGGGAGCCGGTCAACGCCAGCATTCTCGAGGAACTCTATTGGAGCCCTTGCCGTATGGGGCCGTGCGTTGTCTTGTTGGAAAATGGAGGCTTCAAGGTCCTGAAGGTATGGGAGAAGAATGAGCTCTAGAACATTGGCGACGTAGGAGGCAGCTGTCAATGTGCCCTTGATGAATACCAAAGGTGACCTGCTTCCATGACATATCGCTCCCCAAACCATCAAGCCAAGGGTGCTGGCCGTATGACGTTCAACAAAAAAATGTGGATTCCGCTGTTCTTCATGGAAGCGCCTCACCCTCTTGCGGCCGAGGTGGGCTCACAAACAAAACCTTGATTCATTACTAAACAGCACATGATGCCATTCTTGGACCCAGTTCCTTCGTAATTACACCATTCCAGCCTTCGAGCACGGTGCTCAGAAGTAAGCGGCAAGGTCAAAAAGAGGCGGCAAAAACGAAGTCCAAAAGACAGAAGACAGAATTCCTTGATGAAGAGGGCTGGTCGAGATCGGACGTCCCAGAGCTCCAGTTGAGTTGCTCCCAATTTCTCGGGTTGTGCTGTGTCGACCTCTTACAGACGACATTCTAAGACGCTGATTTTCACGACGGGTGGTCACCCGAGGGCGACCAGAGCCATTTCTGCGATGATAGTTTCTCTCCTAATTCCACCTCTTCAACCATCTCAACACCGAGGCTGCAGCCAATTTCCCTGCCGACTGCACGATATGGAACACCCTCGTTTTGCACGATATGGAACACCCTCGTTTCTGAGGCCGATATGTCATACGACCCTTCTGAAACTCTGTTAAATGGCGATACAGGGGTGGTTGATGAATTCGTGACATTTCAGAACTTCTTGGAAATGGCAACTTACAAAAAACAGCAGCTTGCAAAAAAAACACCAAAGCCAATGTCTTCGGTTCTACTATCACCAAGTAACAAAGGAACTACAGCTCCTACGTTTTTGAAATTTTAAAAGTATTTTGAAGATAGAATAGGTAACGCGGAAAATAAGTCGAGGGAAATGTGGAAAACCATCAAGGCCCTGCGAGGAGAATCGGTTCATAGACCCAATGTTGAATTGGTGGTGAATGATGCAACTATCACTAATCCAAATGAAATTGCAAACAAATTGAATAATTTTTTTCAGAAAACGCCTCGCAGGATAGTGGAGTCAATGCCCGACATTCCATTCGTTTTTCCTGGTGCCTTGAGGCAAGATAAATCGTTCTTTCTTTCCCCGGTGACGGAGGAGGAAATTTTCAGTGTGGTGCAGGGTATGAAGAATAAGCATTCGTGTGACCTGTACGGATTTTCAAACACATTTCTAAAGGATTTCAATTTTGAGCTTGTGAAGCCACTCACTCATATAGTTAATGAATCATTCAAGCAGGGAATTTTTCCTGAAAAGTTCAAAATTTCCATCGTGAAACCTCTACCAAAAGCGGGCAATTTGAAGAAGATCGAGAACTACCGGCCTATATCGATCATCTCTACATTCTCAAAAGTGCTGGAGTACGCTATGCTGTCACGATTGGATAAGTACACATCAAAGTATGACATAATAAAATCAGAACAACATGGATTTCGCCGGGGAAAGTCTACACTCTCTGCTCTTTGCGCGTTTTATGAAAACTTGGTTTCCGAGGTTGATCGTGGATCTCATGCGCTGGGGGTTTTTTGCGATCTAACGAAGGCCTTCGATTGCGTGAACCATGGGATACTACTGGAAAAGTTGAGTCATTACGGTGTACGAGGTTTACCTTTGCAGTGGCTCACTTCTTACTTGCTTGACAGAAGACAGATGGTGAGAGTGGAACGCGCGAATGGACAGACTAAAGACTTCTTTGATTCTGATGTTGTGAGTCTGGATACTGGGGTACCACAAGGCTCGGTGTTGGGTCCTGCGTTGTTTGTTCTGTACATAAATGATTTGCCTTGTGCAACTTCCGCAGTGCTTCACATGTATGCCGATGATACGTCAATGTTGATATCAAACCGTGATTCACAGTTGGCAGAAAAAACATTAAATGACGAACTGGCTAATGTTTATGATTGGTTTTGTAGGAATAAGTTGCTTTTGAATTTGTCAAAAACCCACTTTGTATCGTTTCGTCCAAGACAAAGAGAGGTTGTGAATTATGATATCAGCATTGACGGGGTGAGCCTTGAGCGTCAAACGTCGGTTAAAGTACTGGGAATCCATATGAGTGACGATTTCACTTGGAATGTACATTGCAGTCATCTTGTGGGAGTTTTGAATTCAAAAATTTTTCAAGTGAGAACACTGAGACCTTTTCTGGGCATGTCATCTTTGAAGAGTGTCTACTTTTCCGAGTTTCAGTCCAGGATGAGGTATGGTTTGTTGCTTTGGGGAACATCACCGTCGGCATCGCGTATATTTCTGGTACAAAAAAGAATGATTCGTGCTATGACGGGAATATCGCCGCGCGAAAGCTGTAAATCATATTTCACTAAGTTGGGAATCCTGACCCTTCCCTCTTTATTTGTTTATGACACAATCTGTATGGTTCATGACAAGAGAGATGGCATTCTAAAGGGTAGTGAGGTTCACAACCACAATACAAGATTCGCCCAAGATTTGCTCGTACCGAGGTACCGGCTAGACCTCGGCCAAAGGTGTCCAACTCCTCTGGGTATCAAACTGTACAATAAAATACCGGCTGAAATCAGGGCGCTAAGTGGTCGGAGGTTTAGGCAGTCAATTGCCAATATTTTGTTGGAAGGCCCGTTATATTCCGTCCACGAGTACTTTGAGATTGATTTTTCTAAGTTGCATTGCTCGGGTTGGTGATTATGAATTGTGCGGTCCACCGGTATCTATGGATGCTTGATTTTGGTTTTTATTTTCTGTGAAACTTGTTTTAGATTTGTGTTTCTAGTGTACCTTGGTACTATATATTTTTAGACATTTCGGCGTATATATTTTAAATGCTTATATTTTTTGAGACGAAGCCTGTGATACAAATTGTATTTCTTTTGGTGCAATAAAGTGATGATGATGATGATGATGATGATGATGATGAAATTTTAATCATTTTTCTCTATCGTTGAAATACTAATCCTATGATAATTTCATCAAAATCGGCCAACGGCTTGGCTTGGCTTTGTATACAACGTACGAAGCTTTATTAATCAATGAATGTGGCCTTTATTAACATACTATGACAAGTTCATTTATATCAGGAACGACATTCATTGATACAATGACAATCATAATAGAATTTTCAATTATGTGATTCATTGACGGAGCGACTGTTTGCAATACATAGTAATAATGTATTGATACATTATTCCAATCCGTAATTCTGAATCAATGTTCACTATTGAATGAACAATTTCATTGATTGACGATTCGGCATCAATACAATGAAAGAGTACATTATGCTAATGAATGGAATCCATGGAGCGCATGCGCAAGATGCAGCATGCAGTCATGCACCACTTTTCTTTCTCATCTTCAAAGTTCTTTTCGGCACTCGTTTCGGCATCAACCGTTGTTTTCCCGAGCAAAGTGCGTGGCTACGTCTACAATCTACAACTGTTGAAATGTGTTGGTTGCTGGTTCCTTTGTTCTGAGATAAGGTAGGTAGCCCTATTTTGTTTACCCATATATTCACCAACGAATTCAAGAGTGTGCATGATCGTTGCAAAATCGAGTTTAGTTTTGATACATCAACAGAACTTGGCAAAATGCTGTTGCCCCATAGTGAATATATGGGAGATTTTGTAAATATTTCCGACAAACCTACAAACTTATGCCTTTTTTAGTGTTTGAACTCAAAGTCAGAGATCTGTTGCTAAGCCTAGGCTAGTAGGCTTGTGTCGTGTCAAGTTTCAAGTTTCAAATTGTTCTAAATCACTCATCATCAGTACCTACCTACTCAAACATGTTGTGCTTTCTATGCCTATGTGTTTTTACCAGAGTGGAACTGATGGTAATGGCATTACATTGTAACGGACTAATTTTGTCCAGAAAAATTAAACCAAATTCAGGGGACCTTGGCATGGTCGTGGTTGTTAAGATTCAGGCACAAAATAGGTCACATGGATAACAGTGTTGGCTGTTGCGCGTTGGCTCGGGAGTTTTTGTGGGTCCTTTCGAATTTGAAAGAGGCCATTTTGCGAAGTTTCGTAAAAGTGAATCCCCGGGCGTCCTGCAAAATTGCCCAACGATTTTTCCCGCTGGATAAAGCCACGAAGGTATCCCCAAGCAATAACGGCGCGATTTTGTTGTATACAGGGTGTTTCAGAGATGATAGCAAAAAATTCAACTGTGGGTAGATCTCGTCAAAATATAACGAAAACCTGGATCCCATTTTGCAAAGTTCGGCCTAATGACGAAGATACAGCCCTCCAAAGTTCACTTTTTTCGGATTTCAAAAATGTGTAACTCAGGAACTTTTTGACAAATTTAGCTTCAGCTCGGCAAAAGCTGGTTTGTCATAATTATCTATCAATCTGCGAAATTTGAAAAGAATACAATCAGTGGTGTAGGAGTTATGAGGGTCAATAATTTAGAAGCATCCGAAGAAAAGTTGACTAAAGGTGACCCCTCATAACTTCTACGCCACTGATTGGATTCTTTCTTTATTTGGCAGGCTGATAGATAATTATGACAAACCAGCTTTTGCTAAATTAAAGCTGAATTTGTTGGAACGTTCCTGAGTTGTAAATTTTTGAAATCCGGAAAAAGTGAACTTTGGAGGGCTGTATCTTCGTCATTAGGTCGAACTTTGCAAAATGGTATATAGGTTTTAGTAATATTTTGACGGGATCTACCCACAGTTAAATTTTTTGCTATCATCCCTGAAACACCCTGTATAGGATCCGGGGTAAGCTTGACAGAAAATGTCTCGAGTCGAGGCAGTCTCAAACTCATACTTACCTACGTTCGCGCATTACAGAATTCAGGTTGAGGCCTTAGCAAGGCCTTAGCTTAGTTTTTTTGGCCAAAAATTAGAAAAAATCGAAAACAGATATATCACTTTGTAGCTTACGAGGTTGAACCTAATATTTTGGGTGGATTTTCAGTAATCCCCATGCAAGATATCCTAGGTCCTCCTAATAATCTCATGAAAACCGGTAGAGGCAAGACAATGATTAGGCTTGAAGAGTACTATAAAACCTTTTCCTAGCTTCTTTAATTTTGGAGGGTACGCGGTGGGATATATGATGAGGAGTTACGTTAGACGTCCGGCGTAGAAGTAAAGATGAAGAGCGCTCTCTTGTTGTTAATGTGGTGGCACGGACGTCTTTACATGCGTACAGGTGCGTGAGTCTCAGTACCGCATTTTCTTGAAGAGCCATATTGTGAATTGACAGGATCTTACTATTTAGGCCTCTTTCGAAAGCTACAAGGATGTATCTGGTTTGAGCCCATTGACATTTCCAAAATCGAAAAATATTTTTTCTTATTTTTGGATTTTGGAAACGCCAATGGGTTCGAATCAAAGTACATTCTTGTAGCTTTCGAAAGAGACCTAAATGGTGAGATTCTGGCAAGGAATAAACCCACAGGGATTGATTTTACCAATTCAACTCCGTCCTTGATTTTATTTTTGCACATTTTTTAACCTTACAATGGATAATGGATATGGGGTATAAGTACCTATCTATCTACTAATAACTATTCTTTATTCTGATTCAACTGTACCTACTTCCAGTCTCCACATATAATCTGTATAGCAGTATTTTATAGTGAGAGGTAAATTTGTTCATTTTACTTCAATCTTGGAAACTGGAAAACGTTTACGAACATCTTGTTGGTAAGATCAGGTTTCTACATGTAATTTTTTTATGAATAAACGAAAAAATTTATTTTCAGCCGGAAAAGTATAAGTATGTTGATGTACTAAAGATTATAAAACGGCATCACATCGAAAGAATACTGAAACAGTTCAACTTAGGAACTCAAATATTATTTAAACATGAGCTTGACAAATGGAGAGATATGCTTGGGATTCCGCTAGAGCACTCTGGTACAGCAACTCCGATCAGAGCATTTTTGGGTGCACCAGGCAATACTTTGGTCACTTCAGGTTCATTATCGCCTGTATCGGCTGTATCAACACCAACTTCGTCGCGTTTACAGCCTTATTCAAGATCACCTACTCCAGAGCCATCAAGCGCCAACGTGACTGTGGCAACTAAACTACGCAACGAAATTATTTTCCTACTCCAAATTTCACTTTTTTCGAAACAAGAAAACTCCTGACTGGTTTGAACAATTTCAATTCTGTTTGAAGCATTTGAGAGCTTGATTCTCTAGGTATAGAACTGTATCAATTCGAAGGTCTATAGATGTCAACTTGAGTTCATACAGAGTGTTGAAGAAAGTAGTGCAATATTTATAAAGTTTGACATACTTCCATTTAAAATAAAACTGTTCCTTTTGAATTTAAACATCAATGACATGTAGCTAAAGTTCATATCTCGAAACGGTTTTTGATTCATCTCTATATCTCTTTTATTCACAGGGTGATATCGAGAAAACGGCTTTTTGGTCTTCTGGTGATAACATTTCCCCTTCTTTACCAATTTTCAAAATCCGGGACTCATATTGAAGCTGAAGCCTTAGATAAGAAGCCCAATAAACAAAATCGACTCCAGACCCACATTCTAAATATAGTGTGGCATCGAAAGAAACATATGAATATATGTCCAGGAATTCGACCAGGTGAAGGGAATCAAATGATAATCAGCATTGTTTCCGGGTGGGGGATTTATTCTGAACATGATGATTGATTGATTGTCACAATAATGATCGATGGGGGGACCAAATTAGAAATGCGTGTTTTTGAGGAAGAATCAGCTTTCTCGCTGGTCTGAAAATGTTCGTAACCAACGTTACAAAAGTAATGGCGCTGTTTCACATAGGAAAACATCCAGCTGCAATTTGGACCCTCTATCCAAAGCTCTTGCCACAATCAATCATGAAACATCAAAGAATATTCAGAATAAATGCCTCATCCGAAAACAATGTTGATTTTCATTTAATTCCCCCACCCGGTCGGATTCCTGAACAGATATATTCAGATGTCAGTTTTGATGCCACCCTATATTTTGAATGTAGGCCTTGAGTTGATTATGTTTATTGGGTTTTCTTACCTAAGGTTTCAGCTTCAATATGCGCCCTGGATTTTGAAAATTGGTCAAGAAGGGAAAATGTTCTCACCAGAAAACCAAAAAGTCGTTTCTTCGATACCACTCTGTAAATAGAAGTGTATGAATCAAAAACCGTTTCGAGATGTGAACTTGAACCCACATACCATTGATGTTGAAATTCGAAAGAAACAGTTTTATTCAAAATGGGAGTATGTCAAACTTTATGAATGTACACTACTTTCTTCAACACCCTGTAGAAACTCAATTTGACATCTATCGACCTTGGAATTGAAACGATTCTATACTTAGAGAATCAAGCTATCAAATGCTTTGAACACGATTGAAACCGTTTGAACCAGTCGGGAGTTTTCTTGTTTTGAAAAAGAGTGAAATTTGGAGTACGACAATGATTTCGTTGCGTAGTTTATTTTGAATGAGTCTCCCAAAGGCATAATTTTGTGTGAATTTTATAACAAAATCGACTAATTCCAAGAAGATCAGAGAAGTTTTCTTATTTCCACTATAGCTCATTACTATGAAGAAAAAGGCCTCCCAATGTCTCTCCCTACGAGCTACAAGTTGGAGACGGAAATTTTAGACAGATTCACTACCGGTGGCACACCCGATGGCTGAAGGTGCTCACCAGACTTACAACCGTTATGCTGGACAAACAGGTGTCTGTCACATAAGTATGATTTCAAGAGCCTGACCAACGAAGGGGACAAGCCAAAGGCGGATAACTTATGCAGTAAAGTGTCGTGGTTTAGGGTATCAAAAGCTTTTGAAAAATCGGTGTAAATAACGTCCACCTGACCACCAGAATCAAGCACACCACCGATGAACTGAGTCTTACACATGAGATTGGACGCAGTTGAGCGTCCCCTAACAAAACCATGCTGATTTGGAGACAGCAACCTGGAGGTATGATTATAGAGAAAGGAATGCAGCACAGTCTCAAAGACCTTACTGAAGTTTCTCAAGAGGGAGATTGGTCTATAATTTGACATTTCATTTTTATTGTCTTTCTTATGAACTGGACAAATACGTGTACGTTTCCAGATTTTGGGAAATATGGATCTCTTCAATATCAGTGTGAACATGTCGGTCAAAGGCCTCACGAAGACTGAGGAGCAGTCCCTAATGAGGAAAGCAGGCACAGAATCGGGACCAGTTGTCATTCCGGACTTTAGATTTCTCAAAGCAGCAAGGGCGTCACTCTCATCTATCTCACTGACGATCAAAAAGCCACCGGTCTCGGGGAATGCGCACGCAGGCCGCCGAGGCGATGTACAGGAGAAGGGGCTCACAAAAACGGAAGAAAACCCCGCAAAAGCGTCGGCGATGCCCTGAGGGGCATTGTACTCGACGCCATCGTTAATCATCACCGGTGGAATGTCTCCACACTGCCTTCTAGACTTTTTCTAGACTTCTAGACGTTTTTCCAGAAGGATGACGGATTATACACGATGTCTCTCTCGATCTGAATGAGGTACCTTTAATAGCCGATGTCAATCTCCCGCGGCCAGCGCATATGGGACAACTGACGGGGTTATCGCAGTTTGCCGAGCCATGGTGGAAAGAGTTACACTTAAAGCATCGCAGTACAAAGATAGCGCCGTATACTATACAGTTGTCAAAACCTTTCATAACATGTTTACAGCGGATGAGGGCTCTGTAGGTGTCAGCATCAACACCAATTGTTGCTTGGAAAACCTTTTTGTTACTCTTAGTAGGAGCGAACTTAATCAAGCTACACTTCGAGTCCTCCGCAAAAATTGAGCGATTCTTAGCCTTGAGAAAACGGATAAATTTGCCCCCCTCAAGATCCTGCGTAACTCCTACAATGCGAACCAGAGGCTGAATTGATTTGAGCCCGCGAACATTATAATCAGAATTGAGTTTTTCCTCAGCAAGCTCCAAAAGTTTTACACGGTCCGCGGTGTCACTGCAGTTTATCAATATACCCGAATTGCGCAGATCCCTAACCTCATTGATGTTAATATCATTTTCTACAGGGTTAATTTTTTCAAGAATATCAGCCTTGATTTCGGAGGCTGGAACATTCGCAGTCTAAGACCTAATGACAACCTTAGCCTTTGTTTTTGAGGCAGCTCCAGCATAACTCCGAGGGGTGGCCGACCCAACCGGCTGCGACAGTGCCCTGCCACGATCAAAAGCGCTAGCCGACTTACACTCCATAAGTGTGCTCAACCTCCCAATCTGCTCCCGAAGCTCCCCGTTCTCACCTCAACAAGCGCACCTCCTCCTACACTCCTACAACTCCGAAGCTTCCAGCCTACCTCTAATCGCAACATCATCGCACTTATCGGATAGTAACTTCGACTTCGAGAGCTTCTCCAGCTTATCCCCAAGCAGCAATTTGGGGCCAAATTACCAAGCTAAAGTCAAATCGACTTAAAGAAGGCGAAATATGCATGAATTTGACATAAAATTTTCCTTAAATGACAAATGCTCCACAAAGTCATTATTTAAATCAAAAATTACCAAGATTTAACCTTGCGAAAACCCTAAATTTACCATCGACTTCAAAAAGTTTTTGGAAGTTGAAAATTACCTAGATTCCACCTAAAAAATGCCTTCAAATTCTTTAAAATTTATCAGGCATTATCTAGGGCAAAAATTAGTTCATTTTCGCTTGATTTTCGCCGTTAATGTCCATTTTACCTCTGAGGTTGATTCAAGCTATCAACGGTAGTCGCAATTACTTCGAAATTACCCTAATTTCAACTTCAAAGTCTGGTTATGAATAACCTCTTTATACTAGTCCAAATTTGGTGATTTTCAACTTTACACAATGCCTTACAGGTCATGGTAAATAACAAGGGTTATTTTAGTAAAAAAGCGGACCTATTCAATTTGAACATCTGCCTTTGAAGTCAGAATTACTATAAAAATTGACTTATTAAGGAACACTGGTCAAAAGGAGGGCGAAAGTACCATTATAGTGAACTTTAAAGGAAATCCGTCTTATGTGGCTTTTGAGGTCAGAAAATGAGCTGGCTCTTTGTTGTTTGGGGTTTTTCATGCAGATCATCTCTTGTCAGTGTTACCAGTACCTGCTGTGCTGTGCTGTGAAATAGTGCAAAGCAGAAAATGTCCTCCAAGTAAGAAGTTTAAGCTGTATAGGCACACCGCAGGTTACTATCGCCTATTAAAAAAAAGTGTCACCGGCGCGGCTCAAAATCCAACTCCGCTTTCGTCAGAAATGGCGGACATCGACATACCAGCATCGCTCTCCGACTCCGATTTATTGAGCGCGTAATTTAAAATTGTAGTCTTCATAGTTGAAATTTGGTCCAAATCGGTAATTTAGGGAAAGTTGACTCTGAAGTCGATAACAACAAAAAACCATGAGTAGACTACGAGGTAAAATTTACCTAATTAGGTCAATTTTGACTTCAAAGTTCGAATTTCAAGTAATTTTGCCCTGTTCGAAGGGAAATTTTCCCTATAAGTAAAAAACAATAGTAAATTTGCCTTGAAAGTCAAATTTCGAAATATCACCAGACACGCCATCTTACTCCAGCAGGTTTCACGTCCGTCATTACGATAGAAGCTGTTCTGTAATTTTTGTATTCCCTTAATTTCTTGTTTTTTTGTCAGGCACCAAGCAAAAAAAGTGTAATTAAGGAACACTGTTCAATTTAAGAGCTTAATATTAACATTTTAGTGCTCTAAACTGTGATTGACCAAAAAAAATTCAAGTTGCTATTTCCGCAAGTTCTGCAAAAAATCGATTTTTCCAAGGCGCATTGCAATATTTGGAGGTGCAAGAGGCACATTTGTCAAAAATATTTCCTTCGTGTGAATATTATGACCAGGGAGGAGTGTCTAAGTCCGCAAAATGTTTCGTGCTATAGGTAGGTAGGTATATTTTGCTATGAAGGACGGAGGTCCGCCATGAAACTCAATCACTATGGTAACACCAACAACACTATTGTGCACTAATGTCTTTTAAAGTCGTATGACCAACTATAAGTCAGGAAAACACAAAATAATACCACAGTGGATAATAATACCTATTCAAGTCTTGTGAGACACAGGTCACAAATTAGTAAAAATAGGTCTAAAATTACTTATTGTTACCAAGAATGTAACTTATTTTAGGTTCAGCCGACTAACAGGGTATCTGACCTATAAGTCAAATCGACCTATGTGCCCAATTTTCGACGTTTAAATTACCCACTTATTTTTCCCCACTTACCTGAATTCGACGTCGATTTAACGTAAATCCGACCTATTGAAAATTGGTCGCTGACCAATAGTGAAGTAGATTTTAACCTAATTTGGCCCTAATTTGTTGCTTGGGTCCTCGACCAAAATCTCAAACTTAAGATCAAAACCAGCCTGCAAATCCTTCCCGAGCTCATCGAACTTGGCATCGAAGAGAGAGGTCCACCCATCTTTCAGGTTCACCTCGTATCGCAATCTCCAAGTGTCGCACAAATATAGAAAGCCTTTTCGCTCATTTAACAATTTGAACTCGGTGTCGCTCACTCCAACACAAGAACAAAGATATAAATCACCACAAACGCCCTCACAACGAATCAGAGCTCCTTTGCCGCGGCCAGTTCTACACTTAGCACAGCTACTTATGATGTTTAAGAGGATTGTGAAGAGCTTCCTCGTGGAGCACGCTTTCTATTCTCTCGATGAATTCCTAAATGCTCCTTTCAAAATGTAAATTCGTCAAACTTGACTGTGATTGTCCTTGTTTTTAATGTGTTATATAATATGATTGTAATCGATATGTACCTTTATTTACAATGCTTACTCCGAAGACTTTGCCATGTATAATTTGATGGCACAATAAAGTTATCTTATCTTATCTTATCTTATCTTATCTTATCTTACTAGCCATGGCAAGAAAATGAGATGAACGCACAAAAATAATACGTCAAATAAGATGAAATGTGGGGGGGGGGGGGGTGCGCCGCAAGGCAAATTTTTTGCAGATAATTGTATAAATGTTGATGATAATAAGTGTTTTTTCGTTAATATTCGGCACAAATCAGATTTAATTCAAAATTTACTTTCAAGTAGACACTATTAACAAAAACTTCTACATTCCCCGCCCAGTACCACCATCATATTTCCTACTGGGCCGTGCGAATGCCAAAAGTAATAAATCGAGGCAATCGGGCCCTAACCTTCCAGGTATATCCTGCACCGGCAGCTAGAAAAATATAACAGAAAAATATGTTTGACTAAAATATGTCAGTTAGGTAGGTAGGTACTGGAAATATGTATGTGAATTTATTAGTAGTTGCGGCGGTACGCTTTTTGATTCTGCATTTTGTGATACTGCAATGAAATTTGACATATGCAAACTACATAGAATTTCAAGTGATTTGACCCGCAGCACTAAAAAATTTGTCCATTAGGGGGCGACTGGGGGCCCCTCAAAATTTCAAGATGTCTGAATTTTTCCCATGCGCCATTCAGTACCGCCCTATCTACCGTACAGGATCTAAACAATTTTGTTCTTGACCATCATAACATTTTTCGTCATGTCAATTCCATTCTTCTTATAGAAAAAAAATAATTTCTTTGCCTGGTCAACAAATTGAAAACTATTTTTTTTTTTTGGACCACCAATAGATTGTTAAGTAGTTTTTGTGCGATCATCGATAAATCCGCATCCTCTTGATTCATTTATGAAAAGAAAACTTTTGCAGTGCTATTTTTCAACAAAGGAGTGACTTCAACTTACCATTATTTTCAGCATCACCTTTTTCAATGTTTTACCCCGGTAAGTATGATTATTGTTATACTAATATATAGCTTGAAGTTCTTTTTAACGATGTGGATGATGAAACTGCCTCATATTCCACCTGGAAGCCGTACATAATAATTTTTCTGCAAGGCCGTCAAATTTGGCATTTTTGATTTTCTAGCGGGAGCGGCCAAAATGTAAATACACACCACTCCGCCCAAGAGCACCGGTTTGCTCTAGCGGAAAACGATATTCACGTCTAACAATTTCGCATTTTGTGATACTGAAATGAGAGTTGGTGCGAAAGTACCGCAACCGGTGCTCTTGGGCGGAGTGGTGTGTATTTACATTTTGGCCGCTCCCGGTAGTAAATCAAAAATGCCAAATTTGACGGCCTTGCAGAAAAATTAATATGCACGGCTTCTAGGTGGAATCTGAGGCCGTTTCATCATCCACACCGTTGAAAAAAACTTCAAGCTATATATTAGTACAATAATAATCATATTTTTAGGGATAAAACATTGAAATAGGTAATGTTGAGAATAATGGTAAGTTGAGGTTACCCCTTTGTTAAAAGAATAGAGCAGCAAAATTTTTGTATTCATAAATGAATCAAGGGGATGCGGATTTATCGTTTTTCACACAAAAACGACTCAACAACCTATTTGTGGTCAAAAAAAAATTATTCCATGATTTGTTGACCAGGCGAAGAAATTTTTTTTTTCTATAAGAAGAATAGAATTGACATGACGAAAAATGTTATGATGGTCAGGAACAAAGTTGTTTAGGTCCTGTACGGTAGATAGGTTGGTACTGAATGGTGCATGGTAAAAACTCTGACACTTTGAAATTTGGAGGGGCCCCCAGTCGCCCCCTAATGGACAAATTTTTGAGTGCTGCGGGTCAAATCACTTGAAATTCTACGTAGTTTGCATATGCCAAATTTTATTGCAGTATCACAAAATGCAGAATCAGGGTCATTTTGCTAGCCTACCGCTGCAACTATGGGTGAAAGTTGTGGGGCCCAAAAAAAAAACCACCTCAAGATCTACTTTGCATTTTGACTTATTTTGGGAAACAATTGTGGAACTAGAAAAAATGTTTTTCAAATTATCAGTTAAAAAGTCTGGCCTCCCGCGGGCCCCATGGAGCCGCTAGGCACTGGTTCCGCGGAACCCACGGAACCCCCATCAATACGCCACTGATCCTTGAATATTTAACATGCTCTCAAATACCGGTACAGTGGCGGCCAAAAAAATCATCAACACCAATATTTTGCTTGTTGTAAATTTGTATTGGCATACGTATACCTACCTACCTACCTACCCACTTTAATCAAAATGTTGCGTCATATCTGTCAGTTTTGTCAACTCCGAATTTTTAATTTGCGAAATTAATTGAGAAAATTTAGTGATCCACTGCAGTACCATCATTAAGTCAGTCAGTTAAGTCAAGATTCATAGGTCGATTACTATAGAAGTGATCTTTCATCATTAATAATGTCATACTTATGTAAAACAAGAATTATCCCCTCACGTGCGTGAGTCGTAATAGCGCATTTTCTTAGTACAGATCTGTCTTTGATGGGAATGAAGTCGAGCTTGAAAATGTGAATGTTCACACAAGACAAGAGCAAGTTGTAAGTTTCATAACAATCGTTCCAATTATAAGAAATTTCAATGTGGTGGCCAAGATACCGGCGCGCGGCGGAATCATGAAACTCAGCTTGAAAATAAGAATGTTCATACCAGACAAAAATGAGTTCCAAGTTTCATGGCAATCGTTCCACTAATGAGAGATTTCAATATGGCGTCCAAGATGGCGCCGGAATAATAAAATTCAGCTCGAAAATAAGAATGATCATATGAGACAAGGGTGAGTTCAAAGTAACATCAAAATCGTTCCACTGATAAGAAATTTTATTGTGGCGGTCAAGACGACGGCGAAATCATGAAATTCAGCTTGAAAATAATTATGATTATATGAGACGAGGGTAAGTTTCAAGTTACATCAAAAACGTTTCAGTAATAAGAAATTTCAATATGGCGGCCAAGATGGCGGCGAAATCATGAAATTTAGCTTGAAAATAAGAATGATTATACGAGACAAGCGTAAGTTCCAAGTTACATGAAAATCGTTTCACTAATAAGAGACTGCAATATGGCTACCAAGATGGCGCCGCAACCATGAAATCCAATCTGCCCACTGACCACCCCTGAGGACCTAAAGCTATCCATCGGAAAAAGTTTCAAGGCTCTGGCTTCATTTCTTGAGGAGGAGCTCAACTTTGAAGAACACACAGAAAATATTTGTTTTTTGATAATAATAATGATAACTATGTATGGATGAAAAAAATAATGTCCATTGGCCACCCTTGGGGACCAGAAAACAAATATTTCCTGGGTGTTCCTCAAAGTTGAGCTCCTCCTCCGGGAATGAAGCTAGAGCCTTGGAAGTTTTACTTTTTTCCGATGGATAGCTAATGTCCGGGACACTTTATTAGGGAAGGAGATGTATTAGAATGGGTCGTAGCTGATTCTTCCCACAAGTGTATTTTTTATGTAAATTGTCTGACCAGTTTCGGGAACCACTTGTTTCCCCTCGTCAGAGTCTACAAGTCAGAGTAAAAATTAAATAATTAAGAAGGAATATAAAGCATACATACCGAATTTTTAGTGTAAAATTATAATATTGTAACATTATCTTTTGGAAACAAGAGGTTCCCGAAAGCAGTCAGACAATTTACATAAAAAATACACTTGTGGGAAGACTGAGACTACGACCAATTTTGATTTACATTCTTATAAACTGCTCAACAATGAAAGTGTTACAAAGCAAAAATTCACCCAATTTTAAACCGCTATAACTTCTGATTGGCACCTATGATTCTAATTTTGTTTCAAGTACTGAATAGCCCAATCTTTTGGCCATCTTCCTTGTCAGTATGAAATGCATAGAGCTTTTCATAAATTTTCTACAGGGTGATAAACAGAGCAGTGCAAAATTGATGAAAGTTTAACATACCCCCGTTTTCGCCAAAAAATTTTTTGGGAGTATCAACACCAAATTTATGTAGAATGATGTGTTCCCTCGAAACAGTTTTTTAATTTTCGGGATTTCAGTCGAAACACCCAAAATGTGATTTTTTATTGTGAATACTGCACCGGGTGATCATTTAAAAAACTATCCACCTGCAATAACTCCCGATTCCTAGTGAATATTTCTTCGAGCAAAAACAGGTCGATTTTTATATCAAAGGGGACATCTAAAACATAAATTGGCAAATTTCTATCTTGAGCCCCCTCGCGCACACTCACCCCAACTTTTAAATTTCAAATGACATGACCTACCTTGCGATACATAAAATTGAAGAGAATTAAATTTTCTTTCTGAAAAAAATATTTACAAAAATTTCAATCCCACCTTCCTTCGCCCTAAAAATTCTCTGACTGTCTTCTTTTTAATTCTGGACCTCTCAATTGTTTTTAATTTAGTCAGTGTCATCATAGAAAACATCGGAGAAAAGAATTTTCGGTGAAAAAAGTGCTACCCAAATTGACCCTTTTGCTCTCCCCCACCTCAGCTTCAAAATTTAACGAAACACCACATATCTTGTGATACATCAAATAGAAGGGTATTGAATTCTCTTTCAGAAAACAATTTTTTTGAAATTTTCAACCAAATAAATTGGACATTTGGGGTTTGATGAAAAAAATGAGGGTTTTAAAAAATTTGAAAAAATTTTGCTCATGGAGAGTATTCAATTTCCTTCAATTTGATGTATCACAAAGTAGGTATTGCCATTTTGAATTTTTGAGATGAGGTTGGGGGAGCGAAAGGGTGAAAAAATTTGGGTGGCATTTTTTTTACAGAAAATTATCTCTTCCGATGCTATGCAGGATGACGTTGACGGCATTGAAAAGAATTGAGAGGTCAAGAATATTAAATTGGACACTCAGAGAATTTCAGGAAGAAGGGGGGTGGGGTTAAAAATTCTATAAATATTTTTTCGGAAAGAGATAAACATATAAACAAACAGATAGACAGATCTTATTGACAGAATCCCATTTGGGGGACCAACATTTCAAGAAATGATGCCAAACATGCCTATGTTTTGAAATTTGAGGTAAAGGCAAAAAAATTCCAAAATGGCGGAAATGTGGTTAATCCAATTCTAATGACGTAGTCCCATGTTGACTAAAGAGAGTAAAAATTAACCTTTTTTCAATGCTAAAAACCCGAATTTCAGGAGTAGTACCAAAAAGTACGCTGCCAATTGGGCTTTTCTTCACCCCTACACTAGACAATAGGAACGTGTTGCAAGTCAAATTGCTCAGAATTGTTCAGTGAATAAGCCTACCAAGTGGCGTCATCTTGATATGAAAAGTTCTAATGTTTTTGCGCTGCTACAGGAATAATATACAGTATTCACAATAAAAAATCATATTTTGGCTGTTTCGACTGGAATCCCGAAAATTCAAAAACCGTTTCGAGGGAACACATCATTCTTCATAAATTTGGTGTTGATACTCCCGAAAACAAAATTTAACGAAAACGGGGGTATGTTGAACTTTCATCAATTTTGCACTGCTCTGTTCATCACCCTGTAGAAGTTTTATGAAGGGCTCTATGGATTCCATATTGACAAGAAAGATGGTCAAAAGATTGGGTTCTTCAGTACTTGAAACAGAATCAGAATCGTTAGTGCCAATCAAAAGTTACAGCGGTTCAAAATTGGGTGAATTTTTGCTTTGTAACACTTTCATTGTTGAGCAGTTTATTTATGTATTGTCTTAAGAGGTTTCTGATGCGACTAAAAAAGTTGTTGACGGGAATCGTTTTCATTTCATTTTTCTCGTCAAGTAGAAACTCCTCCAAAAATTTTTTCACGTTTACTGATTCATTCTAGAGAAAATCGCTACCAAGACTCATGGCCGGAAACACATATCGACTTATTGTTTCATTTTCTCGACCCGAACGTTTGTAGACTGCTTGATGTAATTTTTGTCGGCGGAAGTTTCCAAGTTTGACCAAGCCCTGAAGTTCCCTCCCGTATTTCCTGTGAAGTACACCCTGGCGCTAATGCTATTATTAACTCATCTGATTAACTATTCGCACCCACCCGCGGCGTCCCATCGTTTCCTTCGATCGAATAGTTCCGTACCTTAATTAAAATACTCGAATTGTCCCGGTCGGGCGCCTTATATAAATAGTTGGCGTTCTTGCCCGACTGTATTTGATTAAACGCAGCAGAAATTGATTTTCTTCCATCCGAAATCAACAATTTTGATCAGCATCAGCTCAGCAGCAGGCGCTCATTGCTATGCACGGCCATCCGCCATTTTTTCGTGCATGCAAGAAAAAGCAATTTCGGCACAAAAAAACATCCTGATTAATATCGAGTTGAATCAGTCCGATCATTCCGTCTCGTTTCAGCTCTAAATTGAAAAAAAATGACGCTGCCCCCGTGCCGCCACACCACGGAATGTCTTGCCGCACGACGCACGAAACTATTTTTCAATATTAGTCCCGAAGAAAACAGCATGGTAAATCATCCTTTGTCTAGGCAACAGCTTCGCGACCATCAAAATTAATTTATTGAGCGTAATTTGTAACCCTTAACGAACACCACTATGAGCAAGTGCCCGGTTTCATCCCTGCTCTCGCGCATCATTAACTTCTCGCGGCATCCACTTTCGAAGTCTACCTAATTGTAAACAAGCGAATATGCCTCATGGGCATGAGGCTCAGTAGCGCACTTCCTTTTTGGAGGATTAGTGAACGCAAGATGTTAAGTGATTAGGGTTCTACCGTCTTGGGCAAAAAATTGCAATATGGCGGCCAAAATATCGACAGAATCATGAAATTCGGCTTGAAAATCAAAATGATCGTACTAGACAAGGGTAAGTTCCAAGTTTCATGAAAATCGTTTCACTAACAAGAGATTCCAATATGGCGGCCAAGATGGCGGCAGAATTATGAAACTCAGCTTGAAAATAGGAATGATCGTACGAGACAAGCGTAACTCTAAAGTTTCATGAAAATCTTTCCACTTATAAGAGATTTCAATATGGCGGCCAAGATGGTGGGGCAATCATAAAATTTGTCTTGAAAATAAGAATAATCATACTAGACAAGGGTGAGTTTCAAGTTTCATGACAATCGTTCCACTAATAAGAAATTTCAATATGGCAGCCAAGATGGCGGACGAATTATGAAAGCCAACCTGCCTATTTGGTCCTTGAGGACCTAAGCTATCCACCGGATAAAGTTCAATCTTCAACGGCTGTAGCTTTATTTCCCGAGGAGAAGTTCAACTTCATCGAAGTGCACAGGAGATCTCTGTTTTTTGAGAATAATGATAACGATGTATGGATAACAAAAATAGTGCCCATTGGCCACCCTTGGAGACAACAGCTATTAATCGGAAAAAAGTTCCAAGACTCTTGTTTCAATTCTCGAGAAGGAGTACAGCGTCTTAATTTCTGCACGGACTCGGACAGACAGACAGACAGACAGACAGACAGACAGACAAACCGGCCACATAAGCGTCATTCTGTTACTTATATGAAAAAATGTGCTCCAACTGATATCGACCTCCTGAACACGAATATCGGGTTCACTTTTGAATTGGAACATTTCTTTTTTATCGAAAAACCGAAAAAATGGTAGCCTGTCACATGATTTTTAGTGATACCTACCTACTTTTTTTTTGTTATTGAGCGAACATGTTTCGTAATTTGAGTGCCATTATCCTTCAGGTACCTAGTATTGGCTATTTCAAAATTGATAAAGGGATCCATGATGCTCAAAATGGAGTTGTATAGTATAAAGTTGTAGTAAATAAGTCTTCTCCACTTGTTTTTTATATTGTTTACTCGAGTTTCGGCTAGTTAAATGTATAAAGCCATTTTCAAAACTAATGTGACATAGCATAGAACTTTATGTCAAAGTAATGACATAAAGTTCTATGCTATGTCACATTAGTTTTGAAAATGGCTTTATACATTTAACTAGCCGAAACTCGAGTAAACAATATAAAAAACAAGTGGAGAAGACTTATTTACTACAACTTTATATTTCAAAATGTTCAATTACTATTTCGGCACGTCTGATTTTAAATTTGTAGGGTCGTGTAATATGCGCCGAGCCGTGGCTTTGCAGCCGTTTTCAAAAATCGATAACAATTGACCTAACGGTCGGATCGAAGTGGGGTTTTTGTCAAAAGAAAGTTCAAATTGTTCTCTAAATATAATGCCGTACATGCAGTGATGTATTTCATTGAGAAATTGTAGTTGCCTGCATATCGCAACTTTCTACATCTTACCGCGAATGCCAGCACTTGATCGGCGAAGCCGCCCTACACCAAAATGTTATTTTTGTAATTGTTCATGATTATTTCGGCAACATTTTTCTTGATTCGCGTACCAAGGCCATGTGCTACCCATTCGAGTTGAAATATTTTCGGTATTGAATTTCGTTTTGTTCGGAGGAAAGGATATCAAGCACCAGCAAGCAACGAATAAATCATTTGCGGCCGAGCCGTAGTTTCGGAGTCATTTTCAAAAATTAATAACTACTAATCGGCACCTCGCACCGATGTGAAATTTTCATTAAAATAAAGTTCAAATCATCCTCTAAATATAACTCCGCATATGTATTATGGTAAAATGATAAGATCGGGTACTTCCTCGCATGTGATAACTTTCGAGATCAGGCCGGCTTCTGAAATGCAGCATTCAACGGCGATGCCGCGTCACACTAAATTGTTATTATTGTCATTGTTTATTATTATTTCGTCAAGATTTTTCTTGGTTCGGGATACAAGGTCATGAGCTACCCAATGGAGTAAAAATTTTTCGCAAAAACCTTTTCGTCTAGGACTAGATGCGGGGACGGACGGACGGACGGACGGACGGACGGACGGACGGACGGACGGACAAAGCGAGGACAAAAGCGCCTTCCCGTTTGGAGAAGTGCGCTAAAAAGACTGTTTGGACGCGTGGTTCCATATTTTTAATCGTTTCCCATACTGTTGCTCTTTTCCTTAACCAACATTTCCTACTAATTCACGATTTTGATCAGAATTCTACATGCACAGCGTGAAGTAAGTAGATTTGAAACTGTGGACATAAGGGGGGGGGGGAATCAAATATTGCTTCGTTTCGATATCACAGATTCTTCTACTACATTTTTTGAGACATTTTGATGTTGACAAAGAAAATAAACTCGAACAGTAGCAAGCGCAGAATGCGACAGCGACTTGGTTTACAAAGTTTCACCGCAAGCTACAAAGTCAACACTCGGTGTTAGGCCTCGTTGCGGAAATAGGCCGACGTTAAATAAACGAATAAAAGGAAAGTCTACACGAGAATCACAATATTAAGCTGATGCAGCTAAAAAAGTTGTTGGCGGGAATCGGTTCAATTTTATTTTTTTCTTCAAGTAGAAACTCTGTAAATTTGAAAACCAGATAAATAGCCACCCGCAATCCGCAACCTCTTTTTTCAAGAAAGTCGCATGCCAAATTTGAATTTTTGTTCAAAAAAAGCTTCTACTAATTTATTTTTCCATGTTTACGGGAAACCATTTTTGGTACTTTTTTCTGAAAATAGAAAGTTCGAATTTGGCATGCGACTTTCTTGAAAAAAGATGTATGCGCGATGCTATCTAGTTTTCAAATTTTCAAAAAACAAAATCAAAAACCTTCAAAAATTTTTGGAAATTTTAAAAATTTGATAGCATTGCCTGTACATTTATCTTTAGAGGAGTTTCTATTTGGAGAAAAAAATAAAATAAAACCGATTCCCGTCAGAAACTTTTTTAGTCACATCAGAAACCCCTCAAGAAAATTTCTTCCGGACTTCTTCTGGTTATTCGATAATAGAATTTTTAGTTAAACAAAAAGATACCCAACAATGTATCTCCAGACTGATTTGCTATCTAATCTTAACTGCTGGATATATTGAAGTACACCTGAAAATTTTAGTGGAGTTTAAAGTGGTATAGTTCCTCGAGGAAGAGGGCTCATTAGAAAAATCTAGCCTAGCCAGACGTAGTGGTGGAGGCTATTGGTGGCCTATGATTATTTTGATTTTTTTCTCGTGATTTTCTCCTTCTTTCCTATAGCAAAATTTTCCTAAATCTTCCGTATCTTCCGAACGGTTCAATATATCGAGTTTGTTCTTTTGTTAATCGAGTCTCATCTACTTGGGTGTATGTGTATGTCTAAGATGGTGGACAAGAGCCGGCTGCTGAGTGAGTCGCTCCCAAGCAAATTTTGCAAAAAGAGCAAATCCGTCCCCCTGAGTGGGCCAAAGTGTATCGTTTGCGGCTCAGTGTTTCACCCGGGATGTATGAAATACGTTAAAAGAACATTGAACGAATCAACAACGAAGAACTTCAAGCCTGGAAGACCTTCACGCTCAATGACTCCAATGCTGATCAGCAGGTATCCACTAAGGGATGCTGGTGATGGAATTGGATAATAATTCTCGTCGACTTGGTAGCAAAACAATTCCGGTGGAACAAGGCACTATCTCCAACATCTATCACTCCTGTCTTCTATCACTGGCTTGGTGGTTGGGCTTGAAGTGGGCGAATTGATCCGATCATCAGCAGCTTAGTGCAGCTGATGGTCACTTGGAGGCTGATTTCAATTCCAAGGGCAACGTACAGGAAACCCTATTTCAGGAACGTGCGATAACAATATGCGAATAAAAAACTCTTCCAATGCTCAAAGGGTTCGCTCCTAATGCAATTTACTTGCGGTTTTAGCACTTTAAGCTGGATCTTTTAGTTTAGTGTTAGATAGATGCATATTATGTTGTTTGAAATTCGTGAGGCTGAGATGATATTCTTTGGTCCAGTTATGCTCCCGACAACGCACATATAGGGGTATTTGATACAAAAAGCTGGCCAAAAATGTTAAAAAAAATTCAAGCCCATAACGTAAGTATCTAACATTATTTCCTTGTTGTGGAATATATAATGCATTATAAAACAGCTATATCTGATCTGATGTCTTTTACAATTTTTCATTGCATTAGGTTGATCTGAAGTAAGTCCATTTTTGATATGTTATTTTTGTTCTCGCTGAGCAACAAAAAAGACCATATTTGTGTGCTTGCTGACGGGTGCTCAACGGGCGCAGTGGACATTTTTTGAAATGGGTATTGACAACAGAGGTAAGCACTTGATTTTAAAAGGAAAATTATGTCTTTGAGATTATTATTTGTACTAAGTATGAGCCGCTTAAGTGATGGTCTCCAAAAAACACTAGTTCATGAATTTTGTTCAAGAAAAGTATCATATAAGTTGAGAGTAGGGCAAGGTAGGGCACCAATTTTAGAGTCACAATATAAAAGCGTTTCATGACTAGACTTTGATGAAAAAAAAACTTCCGCCTCTTTCCGCCATTTTGTTTTTTAGCGCACTTCTCCAAACGGGAAGGCGGTTTTGTCCTCGCTTTGTCCGTCCGTCCGTCCGACCGTCCGTCCGACCGTCCGTCCGTCCGTCCGTCCGTCCGTCCGTCCGTCTGTCACAGCATCTGGTCCTAGACCAAAAAGTTTTTGCGAAAAATTTTCACTCCAATGGGTAGCTCATGACCTTGTTTCCCGAACCAAGAAAAATCTCGACGGAATAATGATGAACAATTACAATATTAACAAATTAGTGTGACGCTGCATCGTCGTTGAATGCTGCATTTCAGAAGCCGGCCTGATCTCGAAAGTTATCACATGCGATCAAGTACCCGTTCTTATCATTTTACAATAATACATATGGGGAGTTATATTTAGAGGAGAATTTGAACTTAATTTTAATGAAAATTCCACATCAGTGCGAGGAACCAGTCAATAGTTATGAATTTTTGAAAATGACTCCGAAGCTACGGCTTGGCCGCAAAAGATTATTCGTTGCTTGCTGGTGCTTGATATCCTTTTCTCGGAACAAAACGGAATCCAATACAGAAAATATTTCAACTTGAATGGGTAGCTCATGGCCTTGGTACGTGAACCAAGAAAAATCTTTCCGAAATAATCATAAACAATTACAATAATAACATTTTGGTGTGAGGCGGCTTCGGCGATTAAGTGCTGGAATTCGCATTTAGATGTTGAAAGTTTCGATATGCGGGTAGCTACATGTTTTTATGAAAATTCATCCCTACATGTACGGGAATATATTTAGAGAACAACTTGAACTTTCATTTGACAAAAACTCCACCTCGATACGACCTTTGGGTCAATTGTTATGAATTTTTGAAAACGACCGCAAAACTACGGCTCGGCGCATATACGCGTCCCTACAAATTTAAAATCAGACGTGCCATTAACACTATTTAACATTTTGAAATAGGCATTACTAGGTACCTGAAGGATAATGGCATTCAAACTATGAAACATGTTCGCTCAATAACAAAAAAAAAGTAGGTAGGTATCACTAAAAATCATGTGACAAACTACCATTTTTTCGGTTTTTCGATAAAAAAAGAATTGTTCCGATTCAAAAATAAACCCGATATTCGTGTTCAGGAGGTCGAAATCAGTAAGAAAACATTGTTTTATAAGTAACAGAATGACGCTTATGCGGCCGGTTCGTCTGTCTGTCTGTTTGTCTGTCTGTCCGTGTAGAAACTAGGATGATGTACTCCTTCTCGAGAATTGAAGCAAGAGCCTTGGAACTTTTTCCGATGGATAGCTGATGTCCCCCAAGGGTGGCCAATGGGCACTATTTTTGTTATCCATACATCGTTATCATTATTATCAAAAAACAGAGATCTCCTGTGCACTTCGAAGAAGTTGAACTTCTCTTTGGGAAATAAAGCTAAAGCCCTTGAAAATTGAACTTCATCCGATGGATAGCTTAGGTCCTCAAGGACCAAATAGGCAGATTGGCTTTCATAATTCCGCCGCCATCTTGGCTGCCATATTGAAATCTCTTATTAGTGGAACGATTGTCATGAAACTTGAAACTTATCCTTGTCTAGTACGATCATTCGTATTTTCAAGCTGAATTTCATGATTCTGCCGCCATCTTGGCTGCCATATTGAAATTTCTTATTGGTGTAACAATTTTCATGAAACTTGGAACTGACCTTTCTCTTGTATGATCATTTTTATTTTCAAGCCAAATTGCATGATTTCGCCACCATCTTCGCCGCCATATTGAAATCTCGTATAAGTGGAAGGATTTTCATGAAACTTGAAAGTTACCCTTGTCTCGGATGATCATCCTTATTTTCAAGCTGTCAGTGTCATCATAGAAAACATCGAAGAAGAGAATTTTCGATGGAAAAAGTGCTGCCCAAATTGACCCTTCTGCTCTCCCCCACCTCAGCTTCAAAATTTAACAAAACACCACCTACTTTGTGACACATCAAATTGAAGGGAATCGAATTCTCTTTCCAAAAACAATTTTGTTGAAATTTTCAACCCCTCTCCAAATAAATTAGGCATTTGGGGTGTTTTGTGAGGAAAATGGGGGTTTTAAAAAATTTGAAAAAATTTTGTTTATGGAGAGAATTTTATTTCCTTCAATTTGATGTATCACAAAGTAGGTATTGCCATTTCAGATTTTTGAGATGAGGTGGGGGGGAGCGAGAGGGTGAAATTTGGGTGGCATTTTTTCCACAGAAAATTATCTCTTCCGATGCTTTGCAGGATGACGTTGACTGCATTGAAAAGAATTGAGAGGTCGAGAATATTGAATTGGACACTCAGAGAATTTCAGGAAGAAGGGGGGGTGGGGTTGAAAATTCTATAAATATTTTTTCGGAAAAAGATAGACAGATAAACAAACAGATAGACAGATCTGATTGACAGAATCCCATTTAGGAGACCAACATTTCAAGAAATGATGCCAAACATGCCTATGTTTTGAAACTTAACGTAAAGGCAAAAAATTACAAAATGGCGGAAATGTGGTTAATCCAATTATTCTGATGACGTAGTCCCATGTTGACTAAAGAGAGTAAAAATTAACCTTTTTTCATTGCTAAAAACTCGAATTTTAGCAGTAGTACCAAAAAATACGTTGCTAATTGGGCTTTTCTTCACCCCTACACTAGACAATAGGAACGTGTTGCAAGTCAAGTTGCTCAGAATTGTTCAGTGAACAAGCCTACCAAGTGGCGTCATCTTGATATGAAAAGTTCTAATGTTTTGGCGTTGCTACAGGAATAACATACAGTATTCACAATAAAATATCACATTTTGGCTGTTTCCACTGGAATCCCAAAAATTCAAAAACCGTTTCGAGGGAACACATCATTCTTCATAAATTTGATGTTGATACTCCCGAAACAAATTTTTAACGAAAACGGGGGTATGTTGAACTTTCATCAATTTTGCACTGCTCTGTTCATCACCCTGTAGAAATTTTATGAGAGGCTCTATGGATTCCATATTGACAAGAAAGTTGGCCAAAAGATTGGGCTCTTTAGTACTTGGAACAGAATCAGAATCGTTCTTGCCAATCAAAAGTTACAGCGGCTCAAAATTGGGTAAATTTTTGCTTTGTAACACTTTCATTGTTGAGCACTTTATTTGTTATGATTTGGGATCAGCTAGCTCACCAAGCTGGTCCAGGCCAGTCCAGGCAAGTGCAGTCCCGTGGATCGCCCTTTTGCTGTTTCGGTTGAAGAATCTGATTTTTCAACGGTGATTTACTCAAAAAAGCGCTGTCAGTGGAGACACACGTGTGTATCGGTACTCGGTAATTTTTCTAGTCTCGGAGTACTCGGACGTATGTTCATTCTTCACTTGTAAGCAAATTATAGCCTGCAGATTATTGAATGACCAATTTACGTAAAGCTAGCAGCAACAGTGCCGTGCATGAGTGTTGTGAGTTGTGATTGATTACTAATTGGCGAAGCCGATGCACGTGACCTGTAAACGGACCCGTCGGACCGGCAGGGGGGGGGGGGCTGGCTAGGTTCTTCCATCCCATCCTCGCATAGACACATCCTCGTGCAAGCAAGTGTTATTAAACAGGACGATTGTGCTTTTGCCTTTTGATTGGGGTTTGCTCGGATTTTTGCATTACAAAGTGTGCTGTGTGTTAAAAACTTGCTCTCGGCGGCTAAAAAAGGAATTGATCCGCGAAGCGGGCGAACAATAATGACTGTCAGTAGGTATTCAGTGGCCTATTCGGCTTATTGCCGCTTATACAGATTCGTGGCCGTCCCAACGACGCGAAGACTCTGTGCACGACCCGATAATAGTATTTTATCCACGACCACTATCGTAAGTGATCAATAGTACGTGAATAGCAATCTAAGTAAGCGGACCATAACGCACGGTTAGTAAGCGATCGCACTACTAAGGAATTTATTCATAAAATTTGGTTCCAAAGCTGTCAATGTGACGTCACTCCTGTAAATTTGTCAGGCATGCAAGAAAAAGGTTTGTATGGCCGACGCAAACGCCTACTACGTTGCTTAAAGACTTTTTAAAATGGAGAATTGTTCTCTATCAACAGATTTCTTCAGGGAAATTTGATAAAAATGCAGAAATCGGTTTTAGAAAATACAGTAAGACAACTCGCGAGAATTCGTACATTTTTTCATTCATAAAAACTTTGAAGCTAGCGATTGTCAGTGTGTTTTTCTTTTGAACAATTTCAAATCGTTTGAGAAAAATACAGTATAGTACCATACCATAACAGTATATCATATAGTTTCTAGAATAGCCTAGAAAAATTATAGAATATAATAATATAAATCGAGACAGAAAAAAAAGAAAAGCGAAGTCCATCGGGAACCACCCACGTGACGCATTTAAAAAATCAAAACTACCCCTCAGACGTCGCCGTCGCCTCAGACGGAATGTGCGTGGATCAGCCATGAATCACATTTCCTTTTTAGTCGCGCGTCGAGTGGTCAGTGGTGGTCAATTTATTTCATTGTCCTAGACAGAGGGTCCAGGGGTTGAAAATTCGTAATTGCCAACGTACTGGTCGCATTGTTTTATTTAAAACAATCACAACTTCCGAGCGCGAGAGCCCTAGACGCCGCATCACCTCCACACGGGAGCTTAACTTCACACACATGACCAAGTCCATAAGTTGAAACCTTCTGAACAAGAATGATGTAGCATCAAATTGTACTTTTTGTTTATATCCATATAAAAGCTTTGGAAGCTTGGAAGCGAATGGAATAAAAACCAGTGCATCTCCCCACCTTGCGGTGTGTCTAATAGGAAGCCTCGCCTAAAAAAGTGGTCTTCTTCACAGCAATGGATCATTTTGGTAATGATTCGTAATGAAGGCGAAACGTTGCACGACTCAATAAAGTTTTGCTAACATTGAATAGTCCTGAATACCCAAACAAAATAACTACCCAAAGTATCGTTATTGTTTCGTTGTTGACCTGGTATCTGTTGAAAAGTTGCTTGGCAAAAATTATTAATAATAGTACTCTAAAACTTCAATGAAGTGATATCAAAACATATTTGCCAAATATGACCTGAGATAAAATAAGTAGTCATCAATGCAAACGAGCAGAACAAAATATGATTCGATTGGCAAAAGAACAAACTCGTAATGTTGAAGCGTTCGAAAGATACAGAAGATTCAGGTAAATTTTGGTAGAGAACGAAGAAAAAAATAAAAATAAAAATCACGAACAAAATTAAGTATGAAAGATCGATATAAGTAGAGCAAGTGTCTGAAATAGAACCTTTTTCATGTAGAAATTAGCGGCAAATAGTTGTATCTCCGTCATATCTATTCAACGTTAACAGTTAACACCATGTCACCGTTGAGGTTGAGGGCGGTTTCCACCCCATAACTCACCATAACCCATAACATAAAAGTGGGTCCCTAGACGCCGCATCACCTCCTCACGGGAGCTTAACTTCACACACATGACCAAGTCCATAAGTTGAAACCTTCTGAACAAGAATGATGTAGCATCAAATTGTACTTTTTGTTTATATCTATACAAAAGCCAAAAGCTTGGAAGCGAATGGAATAAAAACCAGTGCATCTCCCCACCTTGCGGTGTGTCTAATAGGAAGCCTCGCCTAAAAAAGTGGTCTTCTTCACAGCAATGGATCATTTTGGTAATGATTCGTAATGAAGGGAAACGTTGCACGACTCAATAAAGTTTTGCTAACATTGGATAGTCCTGAATACTCAAACAAAATAACTACTCAAAGTATCGTTATTGTTTCGTTGTTAACCTGGAATCTGTTGAAAACTTGCTTGGCAAAAAATTATTAATAATAGTACTCTAAAACTTCAATGAAGTGATATCAAAACATATTTGCCAAATATGACCTGAGATAAAATAAGTAGTCATCATTGCAAACGAGCAGAACAAAATATGATTCGATTAGCAAAAGAACAAACTCGTGATGTTGAAGCGTTCGAAATATACAGAAGATTCGGGTGAATTTTGGTAGAAAACGAGGAAAAAATAAGAATCACTAACAAAATTAAGTATGAAAGATCTACATAAGTACAGCAAGTGTCCGAAATAGGATCTTTCTTATGTAGAAATTAGCGGTAAATAGTTGTATCTCCGTCATATCTATTTTACGTTAGCACCATGTCACCGTTAAGGGCGGTTTTCACCCCATAACTCGTCTAGCCTCAATGGAAGCCTTTTTTTGTTATAAAGAACAATCTGATTATTTTTGTGGGAAAAGTGTGTAGTGAGTTTCGCACAGTAGGGCGGCATGGATGACGGCATGGTCGATGCCGATGGCGCACTGTGCGCGGCCATTTAAATGTGAGTAACAAAAAAAGTCTTGGATAAAAAAAATTTGGCTCAAAAAAATTCCTCAATTCGTTGGCCTTATTTGCTTGCTGGTTGTATATAGAAATTTCCGTAGGCAAAAAAGTTTCTCGATAGCTGAAAGTGACGGTACATTAAAAGCGAATCAAGATCTTTCTCTGTTGTATAAACAGTATAATTAAATAATTAAACAATTGCTTCTTTATTTTTCGTGAACTGTTACAAAGGTCTCTATGTGTACTTCAATTTATTAAAAAAATCAGACACATAGCTTAATCAGATGCGAAGATATGCGAACGTGAAGAGTAGATCTGTTTATCGTTATTTGAGACGAGTTTCGCGATCCGTGCATTCTTTATTGTTGTTAAGGGAGGATCAAAGGAGAGGAGGATCAAGGGATCAAACCCTCTATACAGAGTGATTAATGATAATGAGTGACCTTACATAGGCTAATGGGAGATCGAGGACTTCGAGGCGAGTCAGGATCCACTGAAGAAATTTTGTTTTCTCCATTGGTTACGAAGATACAGGGTGTTTTGTGTGTTTCGTATGAAACTTTGATAAGCGATCTTTTTGAAAGGGCTGGAGATATTTTCTCAAAATTCACCAGTAATATTTCTCAATTGGAGCTTACCCTGATAGTACGGTGGTTAAGCGCCCAAAAAAGCTCGAACTATGCATATTGAGCTTAAGCAATGTGCTTTTGGGGTTCGATTGGGGATCCCCATACCTTGATTTCAAGAGTTGGAGACATCGGTGCACTCAATGCGGAGGGGGTCTTGGGGGCCCTTGAAAGTTGAAGGTGCGAGGCTTCCCACCATATCACCATACCACCACGTAATTCCTACTTGTTTGTCATCAAACGACTCTAACCTACACATTGATAACATTGGTAACCATGTCCAAACAGTTCTTCACACTGAAAAAAATTAATTCATATGACAGATCGGAAAAAGCAGTTTTTCTCAATTCTTCATCCCCACAACGAATAAACTGCCAAGCTGGTGTCATTTTAGAGTAAACGGCATCCTCTGATTCTATTCACCGAGTCAAAATGTTTGTGACACCACCGTGCAAAGAATGGCACGCCAAGAAGTGAGCATTTTTAAGCACCTCATTCAACAGCAGTTTTTTGGCTGTTACCAATCGATATGATGGATAATTTTGTCATGGATCAATAACTTAAACTCTTTTGTAACGGTAATGCATGTGCATGGAACTCGACACGAGCGTGGAGGCCTGGGAAAAAAAATTCTCCAGCGGTCGAAATTATTTCACGCCTACTAAGTCTCAGTTTATTGGGCTCAGGCAGGCAGCGTTTGGATAGGTTTGAGGACAAAATTTTCATATCTGTCTATGCAGCTGAGTAGCATAATTCTGGAAATTGATTTGAGAATCGTCAAAGATTATTTTGACAGTCACTAGGTACCCCCATGAGGATTACTGCAGGGATCATGGCTGACGACGGAGGGCATTCAACTTCAAAAGTGTTATTTTCTTTTTTTTCTCTACCAACCTTCAAGGTTGTTATCATTTTGTACGTGTGAGTGTTCTTATGTTTGCAGAAGAAATAATTTCATGAACAACAACCGTGAAAATAACTATTAGAGTGGTCGAGTGTTTATCTACTAGCAGTACGCTTCGTTGTGATAGTGCTCCTTGAAATAATAAACACTGTGCAAGCTGAAGTTTTGAATTCGGTGAATTAGTGGTTACATTAGGGCATCCAGCCGTCCCATTTTGGTGAAGCCTCCATCATGGAGGACGACCCGGGAGATCCCGGAGGAACGAGAAGAGGAAGAAATGAAGAGGAGATAATTGAAGTATCGACACCAATTTCTGCATCGCCTGATATGTTCGAGTCCCAAAGAGATAGTGTTCAACAAAATGAAAGTCAGGTTATTCAAAATAATTTATCCAACACCAATCGTTCAAAAACTAATAATAACGACATGAAAATTCGGTATCGCTCTACCGATAAAGCCCCTTTTTTCATCTATATCGAGTCCAATTCAGAAAATATTGGCAAATTACATCCTATCCGTGTGGGCCATTTCCTTCATAGAGCTACAAACTTTTCCGATACCATTCTTAACATTGCCTCTATTGGCAGAAACAGAATAAAGGTTTAAGTTAGCAATTATAAAGCAGCCAATGAATTGTTGACAAGCGACATCATGGTAAAAAATGATTGGTTATCATATATTCCGAGATTTTTTGTTGAACGTCGTGGTATTATCAAACAGGTCGATACTTTTTTCGACGATGAGTATTTGAAAGAAAACATCGAAACTGAAAAAGGTTGTAAGGTTCTGGAAGTCAAAAGATTTAATCGGAAAATCAGAGATGATGAAGGTAAAGTAATTAAAGAAGTACCCCGTCAAACTGTCAGCGTCTCTTTCAGCGGCACTACGCTCCCACGCGAAATCATAATAAATATAATAATAGTATAAATATAATAATAATAGTATAAATAACATAGTAAATAGTATACTAAATAATACTAAATAATAATAAATATAATAAATAAACCATATGTATATAACGTCATACAGTGTACAACATGTTTACGTTTTGGACACGGATCTCATCAATGTAGAGGAAAGGAAAGGTGTAGGAATTGCGGCAGTGAACACGAAAAATCGGAAGAATGCATGATGGAATGTGTATTTTGTCATTCAAACTCTCACAATTCTCTATCCAAAGACTGCGACGAGTTTAAAAAACAAAAAACCATCAAACGAATAATGGCTGAGCAAAATTTATCATTCAAAGAAGCGGAAAAAATTGAAAAATACCCAAGCTACGCAAAAATTGCTACAGCCAACAGGTTCTCGGTGCTTGAAAACGAAAAAATTGATTATCCGGAATTACATTCACAGGGATCTCGTACATGGTATAAACCAAAAAATTACAATCAACCGCGCATGGTGAGACCGCGCAAAATCAATATCCCCTCTCAAGAAGAAACACAAGAAACAAATAAAAAAAGAAAATACACCAACTCCCCTCCACTCATACCTAGTCAAGCAAGCAACTCCAATCGGTATCCCCAAACAATTACGACTGAAGCAGTGGTTCATTTAGATCGTCTCCCACCATCCTTGACAAAAACAAAATTTTCCGTGAATCCAGAAAATATCAAAGATACAATTCTGCAATTTGTTGAAGTATATAGAGCGGAATTTTTAGACAATGTTCCCCTGAATAACAGACATGAACAAGAAAGGTATTTAGAAAATGTTAAACTAGAAGACACTTTAAACCAGTTTTTGAAATCAAAATTTAATGATGGTATAGATAGTGACAGTCAGATGAAGGACGAAGAGTACTAGTACGTAAGTAAATATAACTTTTGAACGCGCAACAAAAATGAAATAAAAATTCTTTGTTGACATCATAATGGGCACGAAACCCAACAACAAAAAATCTACCTATACAGACTTGAACATCATGCAGTGGAATCAGTGGCGTTCCATCATTTCAAATAAACACAGTTTTACCAATTTCTTGACAACTGAAAACATACATATAGCTCTGATTTCAGAGACCTGGCTCAAACCAAACATATCCCCAACTTTCCACGGTTATTCGTTGATTCGGCAGGATCGACCTAATGGTAAAGGTGGAGTCGCTATTCTCGTCTCCACAAAAATTACACATAAGGAAATTGTTTTCGATCAAAATAAGACAAATGGTGTTGAAACTTGTGGTGTTACAATTTTGCTTGATGGAAGAAAAATTAATCTTGTCTCGGTTTATCGCCCTCCGCACATAAATACTCCCTATAGAACATGGCTAGATATTTTTTCTGGTCTTTCAGGTAATACAATTGTGGGTGGCGACTTTAATGCCCATCATGGGCGTTGGGGCTCTAATTATGCTACACGCCCCGGTGAAAATTTGATCGAGGCAATTGATCAACTAAACCTAATATTATTGAACGATGGTTCCCCCACATTGTATACAAATAATAACACAAATTCCATCATTGACTTATCCTTCGCTTCCCTCAGCATTGCAACGGATATCTCTTTCAAAACGCATAGCGACAGTTTGGGTTCAGACCACCTTCCCATAATTCTGAGGATCAAAAATTATAATAGTGATTCCAATGCAATTATTTATCCAAGGAGACGTTGGCGTACGCAATCGGCTAACTGGCCATTATATGCACAAAAAGTGGATGAAAATTTAGCTGAATTTGATTTATATGGGAATAACAACGACAGAACTGTAGGTTTTCTCCAGGCAATAGAGTTGGCGGCTCGTGAGACCATCCCTGAAAATTACCCCTTTGTATCCAAAAAGAGCAAGGCCGTGTGGTGGGACCAGTCCTGTACTGAGGCAATCGCTGAAAGAGCGGACGCTTATAGAACTTATAGGCAGAATCCCTCAGTTTACAATTTCATTGAATGTAAAAGAGCTTCGGCGAAGGCTAAAAGGTTCCTCAAAGCTAAATCGAGAGAGAGCTGGAAACAGTTTTGCAACAGTCTCAGCAGCACAACTCCTCTTGATGTGATATGGAAAAAAGCAAAAAAGCTTTCTAAAACGCAAACCCAAAATCACCCCAACTCACCTATTCCTCCAGGTATATTTGAAGAAGCTCTAGCGAGATTGTGTCCCAATACAGCTGAACAACCTATAAGAATCACTGAAGAGAACAATAATGCATCAAACATGTCCTTGTGTCAAAAATTCACAATAACAAAGCTCAAGCTAGCTCTTAAGAACAGCCATAACACATCTCCAGGTATTGATGATGTCAGCTATCCCATGTTGACTAACCTGTCTGTCCTATCCAAATGCAGACTGTTGGATATTTTCAATGAGTGTTTTTTGTCTGGTAACATTCCCCCGGTTTTAAAGCGAAGTGTGGTTATTCTTATAAAAAAAACACTGAAAGATCCGGACGAGGTAGAATCATACAGACCCATAGCTCTCATGAGCTGTTTGACTAAAACATTTGAACGAATGCTGAAGTTCAGGATCGAATGGTGGCTTCAAAATAGTGACATACTGAATGAGAAACAATTTGGTTTTAGGAGAGGCATGGGAACAATGGATGCCGTTGGTACCTTGGTATGTGATATTCAGTCTTCTTTCTCCGGTGGTCAGACCACGAGTGCGCTATTTTTGGATTGGAAAGGCGCATATGACACGGTAAATCTGAATATGTTATACGATAAAATGATTAACTACGGACTCCCTGTAAAATTTGCCAGAGTGGTGTTCAATCTGATACATGGTAGAAGTGTGATGTTTCGCCAAAATAATATCTTGCAGGAATCTAGGCTGGCCTTTTCTGGTCTTGCTCAAGGCGGGGTACTGAGCCCATCACTATTCAATATTTATACGGCAGATTTTCATTTGAACTTGCCAAAAAATATACATTGTCTGCAATATGCGGATGATATCGTGATGTATTCAAACAACAAAAAATACGAGACATGTGTTAGGGATCTCAGTATTGCCATGCATTACTTCCGAGACTGGTCGTTCCAGAATTGCTTCAACATTGCCTATAAAAAATGCTCTGTGGTCTTTTTCTCCAGGAAGCATACTCCAAACATCAACTCCATTCGATTATGAGGAAAAACGATTCCATCTAGCTCTGCTTTCAAATACCTCGGAATTTTTCTGGACAAAAAACTTTTGTGGTCTGATCATGTCAATTACACAGTAAGTAGATCTGAAAAAGGTATAAATTTATTAAAAATGATCTGCCGCAAGTCGTGGGGAAGTGACCCAGCAACTTCTCCTAATTTGTAGAAAGCTCACATCAGATCAATACTTGATTATGGTTGTATTGTTTACGGTAGTGCCGCAAACTGTCACCTCAAAAAACTAGACAGAATCCAGTTTAAAGCCATAAGAATATCCCTAGGCGCCATGATCTCTTCTCCCACAATAGCTTTACTTACTGAGGCAGCTGAACCATCGTTGGATGTCAGACGACAGTTTTTGGCAGGAAAATTTGTGGTGAAACATAAAACCCGAAGTCCTCAATTTTACAAGAAAATTGTAGATCTTTGTACGGCAAATCTTACAAATAGGTATTGGCAACATAAAAACTCCCCGCCCTTGGCGTTGAGAAACTATGTTTGACATAGAGGTCCCTTCCCCCCTATACCGCGATATTTTTGACCTCAAATTTAGTGACTTGTTATTCAGACCAATTGTCATAATTCCTGAATATACAGAATGCCCAACGAATCACTCAACGAAAACATTATACGTGAATACTCAGCTGAGTACGACATATACACAAATGGTTCCAAAACTGATTCTGGCACCTCTTGTGCTTTTTATATCCGTTCTCCTAAATTTAAAAAAACTTTTCTGCTGAATAAGCACGCAAGTATATTCTCGGCGGAAGCGGCGGCAATTGTAAAGGCTTTAGAATGGTGCAAAAAAACTTGAAAACTCAGGCTTCTCGATTAACATCTTTTCGGACTCAATGTCGGTGTTGAAATGTCTATCGCTTTTCCCTAATTCAAACAAGAAATATAATGTTTTTGTTTTGGACATTTTAACTTTACTCGCGGAATTGTCGACCAAGAGAATTACAGTGAGATTTATTTGGGTAAAGGCACATACGGGGATCAGCGGAAACGAAGCAGCTGACCAACAGACACACGTCTTGATAAATGCTGATAATGTTCTGGAATTCAACTACAGCGACTTTGTTCCTCTATTAAGAAATCATTTCCTCGAAGTAACCCGATATAGGTGGTTGGAACAATTTCACTAGAGGCTCTTGGTACTGTAAAATTCAGACAGATTTTCGGAACAAACCATGGTTCGGAAGGTTTCCTGGCGAAAGAGCTTTTATTGGTTTCATAGTTCGTCTAAGACTCGGTCACGGAGCTTATCCTGCTCATTTATATAGAATTGGCGTAAGTGATTCACAACATTGCACTTGTGGGGAGTTGGGAGATTTGGAGCATGTTTTTCTGGGATGTCGAGAACGTTCTGTTTCTGTAGGGAATCTTCTTTCAGCTCTTCTTTCAGGATCTGGGCGTAGAATTTCCGACTTCGGTAATGTCATTGTTGGCGGCAGGTAGGGGTGAAGTTCTCAGGGAACTTTTTGAATTTGCGATGTCCGGTATTTTTATATAAGTGAAGCATGATAATTACAGAGATCAGAGATCAACAACAAAAACTGGCTAAAGACCATAAGCAGTCAAGGCCACAAACAGGAGAAGGAAAAAAACAAAAAAAAAAAAAAAAAAAAAACCTATTAGAGTGCGAGTGGCAGAGAATGAGATCTTGGACGTTGAATGCCCTCCACCGTTAGCCATCACCTCTGCCTCTGTAAAACCTCTGTAAAAAGTTGCACTTTTTACCGTTTGGGGGCGGCAACTTACCAAAAGTAGCCTATCCTTTCCCATTTTTAGTCAGCTATTTATATACCGAAAGAATCAGATCGCTATGTCTTCGGGTTTATGTTTTTCATTTTAAAGTGATTGGGGGCGGTTTTTAGCAGTTTTTTCATGTCGGCGGCGCATATTGAAGACGGAATGTTTCTTGGCTTACGTTTATAAGTGGCAACTATGTATTATTAAAAAAATGAGAACACCAGAGCATGAGGTCTGGTAGAAAGTGCAATATTATGTTATTTCAAGTTTATCGGGGGCGGTTTTCTCTATGTTGGCGGCGCAATATAGACATCCAATATAGCCTAGCCCTCCTTTGGGAGTAGCAGCTATGTAACAGCGAAAAAATTAGAAAAGCTAGGTCGTCTAGTTTGGGAGGAGTTCGAGGAACGGACGGACGGACGGACGGACGGACGGACGGACGGACAAAGCGGTTGCAATAGCGATTTTCATCAAGATGGAAAATGCGCTAAAAAGATGTGATTTATATCTCCAAGTTCGTTGCGGTTACAAATCGTGCAATCTCAGTAGAACTGATCAAATAACAGATTCCATTGAAGCTTAATTTATTGATTCTCTTGTTGTGCACTCTCAACTGTCCTATAATTTTTAGAACACCAGTTGGTAATCCAAATAGTTCTTCTTCCTATACAGATTGGGCTCTTCTGCGACGGCTTGGACAGGTATAGGTAATGGCGGTATATTTGATCAGGCCATAATATCGAACAAATGATCAATTTTAACATTACAATTAACAAATGGATGCATGGAATGCGTCAAAATTCGTGCTAGAGCATGTAAAAGTATAACATTTTGCTAGGAAAGTAAGCAAGAAACTAAATGATGGCTTGATTTTTCATATATTTCGGTATTAAAGTTGAAAAATTTGTGGTGAGATTCTGGATCCGAGGATGGACTTTATAACTGGTTGCCTGCTCGTTTGCCGTTTGCCCTCTGTTTAGTTTATGTTATAAACCCATGTCCCACACGTGCCATGTGCCATGTGTTAACCTCAAATATTTGGCCGAGAAAAGTAATCACATCAGAGTACATACATCAGAGAAAAGTGTCCGTCGATTTAAGATAAACAATAGACTTTATGCTTCAATTTTTACATGGTTTATTCATTTGTGGCACGTGTGTCAGTACAGTACCGTCAGTTCGGAATGTTCGGATGTAACATTGGTTGCCTAACCTGATGATAAAATAATACAAAGAGGCCTGATCGCTCACTGAACCTTCCCGTATCCCTCTAGCATTCACCATTTAGCTTCTCAATGACTATTTCACACTAAAAACAACTCATTTGATAAGAAACGCAACGTTTTCCAACGTATTATACGTCACAAATTTTCCAGTTTGTTCGAATGTAGCACAAGTTGCCTAATCAAAAGTTGCACATGCGTCTAGAACACCATGTATAGGAACAGGAACTATTGCAGATATCTGGAACCGGTGGTGCAGGTAAGGAAATTCTTGTAAATGGCAGAAAATTTGCCATTTTGTACACTTACTAGGTCGTTCAAGAACAGCCTCTCTTTGAAGGCAGGCAGAAGCCCGCCCTCACAGGCACGCAGACTACTAAAACTGGGTTGCGTTCGAGAACTACACTATTCTGCGACTGTTGCAGAAATTACCGTTCGAGATCTCTTCTGTGCGCACTATCGGCAACGCAGTAAACCGTTCGAGAACTCAAAACGTGTCGCGTTGAAGTGACAAAATTCGCAGCATCTCCGAGCGCTGTGAAAGTTACTCGTCATGCGCACCTCAGCACCCCACATATTTCTCTGTCAGATTTTTTTTTATTTTGATTATAATCGTTTCGATTGGGTACTTACGTGGTAGGCAGTACCTATAAAAATGGGTACTTTATCAGAAAAGCTTACTTCACTTTGAAACTAAACAGCACTGCGATCGCCAATCAGTTATATTGACAGTGACATTTCCAGCACAGCGAAAATCGTTCGGAAAGTGGTTGTTACTTTGCCTTACTTGATACCCCCACTTCAAAAATGTAAGAATCGCAGAATAGTGTAGTTCTCGAACGCAACCCTGAGGCACAGCTCTGCACGACCCGTGGCCACGAAAAAAGAACCAAGCTGGGTGGTCCAATTATACCTTGAGTCCCGAGAGTCAAGAGATCGCAGCCGTTGGTAACATAACATTGGGTATTTCTGGATCTTCATTCGCAATATTCTAGCCACCCATGATAAACACATTCTGAAAATGTGCAAGGAGATTTTTGATGTACTCGATTCGAGTCTGACAACGTAGTCTGGGGTATTCTACGGCAACGATAACAGTCTTTTGTAAAAGCCGACCTGAGCTCTTTCGAGCACTTTAATATATCTTGGTCCCCAGACTGCAGTGACACATAGAGCTAAGCAAAACAGAGTCAAACAATTTTGTACGGGCTCTCCAAGATTATCTTAGAGCGCGTCATCAGTGAAATACACATCCCAAAAGAGGCCTTACACTTTTGCACCATTGCCGTGGACATTCCCACGAGAAGTGACACGACAAACCGAACTGAACTCCCAGGTAAGTATATTTTCTGACGACTTCAATCCTTTCGCTATCGTAGTAAAAGTTTAGCTTATTGTCAGAGTGGAAACCACCCCTTGTGAAACACATGATCTTAGTTTTCTGCGTGTTGACTAGTGATTATTGATTAGTGCGGCAGTACTCTTCCAGAATTAAAAGCTTTCGGGCAAGGTCAATAGGGGAATCGTTAAGGATGACCATGTCGTCTGCATACAAAAAAGGACAACATCATTATTAGGTGTACTATTATTATTACTTTAGAAAAGAGATGTCCACTTCAAGGCCATGAACGCGATTGCGCTGTTCGACCTTCGAACTTGATCACGTGGTCAAGTAGGAAGTTTGAAACGAACTGATAGGGGACATTGAGGCGACTCTGAACACTGAATGTATCACAAGAAGTAATAAACTTTAAAACGAACATGATCATCATATTTTTTTCAACGTATATAGGTGTATATTTCATAAAATTATTATGTATACATATATCTTAGAAAAGAAAAATTAGCGAAAAAAAATGTATAACTCAGGTAAAAATATGAAATATTTCTGCCAAGGATTCTGTACTTGGAAAAGTTCCCATGACTGAAATGGCATTAGCTTTTTGTATAGTCCCACTGATACGTTGGGTTAAGAAAGATTTTGAACGGGACTCCCCAGTTTGACGGTGTAAAAGTCTTCCTAAACTGTCTATGAATCCAATCTAAATCATATTATATTTGGTCACAATTTTCAGAATGATTTTTTTGATGTTGGTGTTCTGCCGAAGACACTGTTTTCCTGCATCAGTTGAAGTATGTTTGGTTGTCTACATCCGAGTGTGGTTGAGTAGTCAAATCATGGTGGACATCTCTTTTCTAGAGTAAGGATTAGGAAAATGCGCAGTAGGATCGGTCGGTCCTTTTTTTCTTTCGCATTGAGTACGATCATTCGTCTCACTCTTCAGCTCAGCGAAGGTTACTGTTGTATGGTGTGTTGCCTATTATTATGCTCCAAGCCTAATTAAAGTTAAATGAGTAGGTACCTAGGTGCATCTCATTAGATTACGTTGTTATCGAGTGTTATAACGGTTAATTAGAACACCAAAATTGCAATAGTGACTTTGTGACTATCTGGAATAGCGTTTGACTGATCTAAATTGAAATTTCTGAAAATATTCCTGAAACATTTCAGTTACTTATATTTCTTTTCTTCGAATCAGCCAAAGTGTGCCAAACAATTGAGGAATTGCATTTTATAGCATGTTTCATGGTGGCCTCCGAATCTTATAGGTACAATTCTTATCTTCAGAAATTTATCCGCCATGGCTCACAGTGGGTATAGAATGTAGAAATATATAAATAAAAGGTGGTCTTCCCACAAAACGTTTATAAAATATTCCTGACTGCAGTTTCATTCTCTTTCACCAGAATATTTTACAAGCTTTTTACGTATGTTATACAGGGTGATTTTTTGAAAAGTTTCCACCTCCAATATTTTCCCGCACAAATTTTTTTTGCAAAAAAGCCAAAACAGGTCGATTTTCTTTTCGAGGGGGACATCTAACCAGCGTATTTTCAATCTTACTGTTTCATCCCCCTAGGCAGGGTGACTACCCCTTCCAAAATCTTAAATGGGACTAGGGGTCAAGATACACATTGTTTTGAAGGTCATTCAATTCTCTTTATAGTGGTGCATCTAAAATGAAAATCTAACCATCCGTTCTTAAACTATGAATTTTTTAAGCCAGGAACCTTCGCTGAATAAATTTTTGTTTTTATTATGCATTGGCGTATCAAGAACCGCCAACACACGTCTATTTCAATCAAGTATTAGGGGAAGGGGCATTTTTTGACAGATCGTTGAGATACGTACCTCTCACCCACTCCTTCGCCCCCATCAACAACCCCTTGGAAATCTGAAATGGGATATGAGCCATCTTGTGATACCTCATTTGAAAGGGGTATCAATAATTCGCCAGTGCATTCGATTCTAATGAAGTCGTCAACAGGTGCCTAAAACTCAACGATCATTTTGGAAAAATTATTCAAAAAGCATTTTTATTCAAATAATTTCTTTTATTCTGAAAATGCAAACGTTTCAACAGACAGAAGCAAGTGGAACTGAAAGAAGTCAGTAGTCACAATCACAAAAGATGCTCAAAGTGACCACCGTTATTCTCCATGCAGTAGTAGAGACGATTTTCGAATTCCTGTCTCACTCTAGAGAACGTTTCTCTAGGAATCCTTCTGCATTCGTCAACTATCCGCTGTCGTAAATCTACCAAATCCACTGGCTGAGTTTTGAAGACAACAGATTTAAGATGACCCCAGAGGAAGAAGTCGGGACTTGTCAAATCTGGTGATCGAGGTGGCCATTCTATCGCTCCACGCCTGCCAATCCAATGATTCAGAAATCTCTGGTCGAGCCAGTTTCGCACATTGACAGCGTAATGAGGCGGGGCTCCATCTTGCTGAAAGAATAGCCCATTTTCATCCAGGATCGGATTTCCACCTTGATCACGTTGATTTTCAACTTCATCGGTTATTAAAGGATCGATGGTATTCTCCAGCAAGTCCAAATACACATCACCATTCAATGTTTGTTCAATGAATAGGGGACCGACTACCGCATCTCCAAGTATTCCTGCCCAAACATTCAATTTTTGAGGAGCTTGCGTATGTCCCTCTCTGAAAATGCGTGGATTTTCATCACTCCAATAACGCACATTTTGTTTATTTACACAGCCGTTTAAATAGAAACTGCATTCATCACTGAAGCATATGTTCTTGACCAGATTTGGGTTTGCAGTGATCATTTCTGTCATGGTCTCGCAAAACTCTAGTCTCCGATCAGGATCTTCTTCAACAAGCTCCTGCAGCATTTTCATTTTGTATGGACGGAATTTATGAAGTTTTGTCACTTTGCGCACGGATGAGTACGAAAGTCCTGTAGTTGCAGAAATCCGACGCAAAGAGTTAGTTGGATCCAAAGCCAGATGACCTAGTACTTCAATCTGAGCCATTTCATCTACCACCACGTTACCTCTTCTATTCACATTCTTCACCGACCCCGTTTCCTGGAATTTTCGTAAAAGCTTTCTGACGTACATATGGCTCATTTGTCTATCTGGATGTCTTTCACTGAAAACTCTGGCCGTGGCTCGGTAACAGTTCATTGCACCATAAATCAAAATTACTTCAACCCTCTCGGCAACAGCGTAAGCCATTTTTTACATGTAACAATTCAACCGACGTCGAATACGGTACACTTAGTGTATTGTAGAAAACAAAATAATGTACCTGAAAAACTGGGAAAAACTGAAGTAAAAAAATTATCTTATCTTTTGTGATTGTAACTACTGACTTCTTTCAGTTCCACTTGGTTCTGTCTGTTGAAACGTTTGCATTTTCAGAATAAAAGAAATTATTTGAATAAAAATGCTTTCTGAATAATTTTTCCAAAATGATCGTTGAGTTTTAGGCACCTGTTGACGACTTCATTAGAATCGAATGCACTGGCGAATTATGATACCCCTTTCAAATGAGGTATCACAAGATGGCTCATATCCCATTTCAGATTTCCAAGGGGTTGTTGATGGGGGCGAAGGAGTGGGTGAGAGGTACGTATCTCAACGATCTGTCAAAAAATGCCCCTTCCCCTAATACTTGATTGAAATAGACGTGTGTTGGCGGTTCTTGATACGCCAATGCATAATAAAAACAAAAATTTATTCAGCGAAGGTTCCTGGCTTAAAAAATTCATAGTTTGAGAACGGATGGTTAAATTTTCATTTTAGATGCACCACTATAAAGAGAATTGAATGACCTTCAAAACAATGTGTATCTTGACCCCTAGTCCCATTTAAGATTTTGGAAGGGGTAGTCACCCTGCCTAGGGGGATGAAACAGTAAGATTGAAAATACGCTGGTTAGATGTCCCCCTCGAAATGAAAATCGACCTGTTTTGGCTTTTTTGCAAAAAAAATTTGTGCGGGAAAATATTGGAGGTGGAAACTTTTCAAAAAATCACCCTGTATGTACTTACCAATCTTATGTTAATTTAATTATTATATTTCAGTATTTTACCTCTGACGACGGGAGACTAGAGGCTCCCGAAACTGTAGTCAGGAATATTTTATAAACGTTTTGTGGGAAGACCGCCTTTTATTTATATATTTCTTATAGGTACATATCAGATTTCGGAAAGAAGAAATTTCAAGCTATGAAATGTTAATGATATCAAAAATTGATTTCTTTTCATTGTGTGTTCTACGTGTGAAAAACGTATAACGGATGAAAAAGTAATGTTGAGGAGAAATTATAATTCGAATAATTTCAAGAGTGGGTAATCATTCTTTGAGAATATTCAGTTTTCAAGATTATTCAGTTTCCGAGATTATTCAATCTTCAAGTTTATTCAATGTTCAGGACCACCTGACTTATTCTGGTTGAAGGCGCGCTTGCGCGCTTTCATGTCCTAGTTCGGTTATGGAAGCACAAAAAGTAATATCAATAAGCTCAATGTTTGATATCTGATTCGTCGCGGATCGATCTGGAATTCGAATTCGACGGGCAGCGGGCAGGCACGGTACTTTCGGCTCAAAACGCCAGCTAGCTAGATCATCACGCATACGGCATTTGGCCACGATACAATTCCGCACACTTGCCAACATCTGACGCTGCCGCCCTACGCATTGTTTCAACCCTTTCGCGAAAATTATTACTTCAGAATTGCCTCCCGACTCAGGACCACGTACATTTTAAATTTATTATGATGAACATTTCGGTACGCGCGCGAGCTCTGCCTGATCCCTGATCTCGAAAAGTTGTACAGATTTCCGGCGTGCAAGTCATACAGGCACAGAAAGAAGACACCGCCACACGTCTAAAGAGAGCATATCTACATAAATATATGACAAAGGGTTAAATAAAAAAAACGTGGGTGCGTGACCATGGTCACCCTCGGAAGAAGTAAAACTTCTATATAGGTATAAAATCAGTTAGCAAACAACGTTAGAACAGGTGTTCTTCTCGTATTTTTGTTATTGTTTCATAATAGATTTATAAAATTTTACATTATGCTAATGTGTAGATACTTATGTAAGTATACAGGATGTTACACTTTTTTGACAATATTTCAGGAGATAATAGAGCATCAAAAAATATGTATTTTCGCAAAAAATTGAAAAACTTTTTTTAAATAAAGAAAAGTGAAAACATGAAAACTAAAAAAATGTGACAAAAGTCAACACAACCAGCTTGTAGGTATGCATCAACTTACTTTGTGTACCAGATTTGGTCAAAATCCAGAGGTTAAATATGGAGTTATAACAAAACAAGCGAATAATAATATGTCTAATGGGCATGAGGTTCAATAGTGCACCTTCTTTTTGAAGGATTAGTGAACGTGAGATGTTTATTAGGGTTCTACCATTATTTGGGCAAAAATTTCAATATGGCGGCCAACATAGTGGCAGAATCATGAAATTTGGTTTGAAAATCAGAATGATCGTACTAGACAAGGGAAAGTTCCAAGTTTTATGAAAACCGTTCCACAAAGAAGAGACTTCGGTATGGCGGCCAAGATGGCGGCGGAATGTTGAAATTCAACTGGAAAATAAGACTGATCATACAAAACAACGGTAAGTTCCAAGCTCCATGAAAATCGTTCCACTAATAAGAAATTTCAATATGGCGGCCAAGATGGCGGCAGAGCATCATTTGTCCAAAATCTGATGTATTTTGATGAAATTCACATCGCCTGCGAATTTCACTCAAATCGGACCACTTCCAGAGAAATTTAAAATGGCGGATCAAAGATGGCGGATAAGTGACAAAAATCATTGGTCAACTTCATATGGTGAACACGTACGCATTCGATTGGCGTTTGCACCACATCGTTATTTCTTTTCGTTGAGGCATAATTCTCCTAGTTCTATCACTTTGGAACATGTTCAATATGGAGAATACAAGATGGCGGCGGGACAGCAATAGTCGAAAATGGGATGGATCTTGATAAATTTCACAGAAATCATTGGTCAACTTTATATGGTGGACACGTACGCATTTGATTGGCGTTTGCACCCCATCGATATCTTTTTTCATTGCGGCATGATTCTCCCCTCTAGTTCTATAACTTTGAAACATGTTCAAAATGGATGGAGAATACAAGATGGCAGCGGGGCATCAGTTGTCGAAAATTGGATGGATCTTGATGTGGTTTACATTGCCTGCAAATTTCATTGTAATCGGATAACTTTAAGAGCAATTCAAAATGGCGGATCAGATGGCTGCAAAGTAACAAAAGGCCAAAAGTCAACTTGACGTCCTGGACATTATTTACTATTGATCAGTGTTTACATCACATCGATATCTTTTTCCTGGGGGAGTTGATATCCCGGGTACAGACAGATAGACGGACGGGCGGACGGACGGGAAAAGTGGAGCTAAAAGCGCCGTTTTCCCATTTTTTGAGAAAGTGCGCTAAAAACCATTTCCAAAACTCAACTTTGGAAGCCTCTATCTCCGTTATAAGGCGTTTCCAATATTATTTTTTTCAAGATATAAATAGTTCACTCATTTTTTGATGCTGTACTACCTCTTGAAATATTGACAAAAAAAAGTGTAACAGCCTGTATATACAGTATACCTACTAATACTTACAGGTATCCCAGAATAAAGTGGCCAAATGTCTATAAAATCAGATAGCCTCTACCTATTTGGCAAAGCAACTCGCTCCGCTTGCTAACTTGGTTAGCTTGTCAAGTCTGGATGAAATCCACCGTTTGTATCTTTTTTGCTTAGAAGTTTTTTTCAAGGTTTTTTTAGAGCTTTCACATTGATTTAGTAGAATTATTCACCTACAATCAGTTCTCGATTCGTCTCAGACGATTTTTTTCATCGAATCAAACTATTCATTGCGATTCAGTTCGACTCACAGTAATCGATTCACTGACAACATTTGGACATCCCTAGTTTAGGTACACAGAAAAGTTGAGAATGATAATAAATAGGTTTCTATTTTGATTGAGGCTAACATGCCGGCACATGTCGGCACCGCCGGCAGCAAATACCTGTAAAAACGAAAGTTTGTATATTTGATGGTAGAGGTCGCCCCCATTAGTTAGACAGCAAAACAGCGTCTCGGCTACTCGGCTAATTTATTGGAAGAAATGAATTATTCATTTTCTGACCGCAATAAATGACACTTTCGTAAGTTGAAATTCATCGATCAGATCAAATTTTTATTTATGATGAAATCTGAAGTACTCAAAACACGATGCAAGCGGTAAAAGAATACTAACACAACAGTTAAAAGCGAGCCTCACAACACATTCCCTTCTTCCATTCCCTGGGCGTCACTGGTCACCCAGTAAAACGTTACACCGAGCGTTACACCAAAGCGTTACACATTATCCTCGCATCAACCGAATTCACTCTCATCCACAGAGTCCCTCATCTGTGATTGTTGTGATCTAAGCGAGCGATAAGTTTTACTTCAATAACGGCTACGGTTAAGGACGGAGTGATATTGGTGAAATAAGCGTTGCGAAATCAATCCGTCTGGGTTTATTCCTTGACGGATTCTTACCATTTTGGTCTCTTTTGAAAGCTACAAGGATGTACTTTGGTTTGAGCCCATTGGCATTTCCGAAATCCAAAAAAAATATTTTAATTTTGACATTTGAAAAAATTATTTTTGGATTTTGGAAATGCCAATGGGCTCAAATCAAAGTACATCCTTGTAGCTTTCGAAAGAAACCAAAATGGTGAAAATCCGTCAAGGAATAAACCCAGACGGATTGATTTTGCAACACTTATTTTACCAATTGAACTCCGTCCTTAATCAAACCGAATTCGAACTCTGCCTGGAAAAAAGAACTAAAAGAAGCATTTTTCTTGCGCATAAATCGAATACAGTAATACAGAGAGATCCCGAGCGCTACCACTCTCTCTCCCTTGCCTGTGTGCCTCTCGTCGCTCTGGGGCTCTGGTAATTTGGGAAATGAGATTTTGAAATGAGATTTTTTTTCTTGAAAAACTAATGACTGAAAAAAACCGTTTCAGGCTAGTTTGATAGGCCATAGTCTTCCAATAAACATATGAAAAATATACCACCCAGCAACTGCTGCGTATCAAGTTACAGGGTGAAAACTATTTTTCATCTTTAATTTTTTTTCTTGGTGGAACTGATCTAGATTGAAGCCGATTCCAGTTCTATAGCAAGCTTATAATATCATACTGAGCATATAAAAAGGACACATCTCTGCATCTGCTGATTTTCAATTTACAGGGTGAAAAGTCATTTTCACGTTTAAATTTTTTTCTTGATGAAATCAACTCACACAACAATTGCGACTGGTTTTTCTGTAAATATGAGGTTTCTTGTCAAACATATCAAAATAATACATTTCTGCTACAGCTACATTTTTATTTACAAATTTAAATGTTTGGTTGCGTTCCAAGATTTTTTGAATTTTTGATGCAATATACCCGAATATACCCAAACATTTAAATTTGTAAAAAAAAACATAGCTGTAGCAGAAGTATATTATTTTGATATGTTTGACTAAAAACTTCAAGTTTACCGAAGAATCAGTCGAAATTGATGTGTGAGCCAATTTCACCAAGAAAAAAATTGAAACGTGAAAATGACTTTTCACCCTGTAAATTGAAAAGCAGCAGTTGCAGAAATGCATCCTTTTTATATGTTCAGTATGACATCATAAGCTTACAAAATAACTGGAACCGGATCCAATCTGGATCAGTTCCACTAAGAAAAAAAATTGAAGATGAAAAATAGTTTTTACCCTGTAACTTGATACACAGCAGTTGCTGAGTGGTATATTTTTTATATGTTTATTGGGAGACTATGGCCTATCAAACTAGCCTAAAACCGTTTTTTTCAGTCATCAGTTTTTTGAGAAAGAAAGGAAATAACGAAAAATAATAAACTTTCACCCTGTATACTAATTTGTAGCGGTCCCAGAGTTGAGGACTTTTGATATGTTGAAGAGGGAACTGAAAGCTAGCCATGGTAAAAAAATCGTTTTTGTTTGAATTAATTCCAGCAGATATTTATTCTATTTCCATTATACTAAACTGCGCAACAAATATGTTGTCGCGAGGGAAAAATTGGTCCGACTTTGGACCACAATAACTTTTGAATGACACAAACTATTTCGATTTCGTTTTCACGGTTAGTGGGATCAATCTTTCCGTTATTCACCTTCAAGAGGTGAAGATCAGGAAGCTTCATGTAAAATATTTACAGGGTGAAATGTAAAACAGTGCAAAATTTTAGCAAATTAAACGGACCCCCATTTCCAGAATAATTGTTTTTCACAAATGCAAATAAAAGGATCATAAAGCGTGATGTTTTGGCTTGCGCTCAGTTTTAGAATTTTTGGAATCGGAACTGTGGTTCTGACTTTATGATTTTTTTGCTCTTGGAAGATGCTGAGTTATCCTATCGCTACAAGAAAGACTATGTTAGCCCATGGAGCCTGTCATCATCAAAAACTAAAATTGACCATTAGCATCATGTTCAGGAGGTCAAAATAACAGAGAAAGTTTGTTTCAGTTGTGAAAATCTGATTAAATTCAATTTTTAAGAAAAACAGCTGTGTCGCCCATTTCGAATGGGCCCCTTTTTGAAGTCTTGATCAAGGTATTTCAGATGGTCTGTAAGTCAAGTTTCTGAGAACCGTTTAAGCAACAATATTCGTGAATTGCAACCTCCCATTATCAGAATAACATAGTCTTCTTTGTACCGATAGGATAAATCAGCATCTTACAAGAGAAAAAATCATAAAGTCAGAACCATACTTCCGATTTCAAAAATTTCAAAACTGGGCGCAAGCTAAAACATAACGATTCATAATCCTTCCATTTGCATTTGAGAAAAAAAATTATTCTGAAAATGAGGGTCCGTTTAATTTGCTAAAATTTGGTACTGTTTTACATTTCACCTTGTAGATATTTTACATGGAGCTTCCAGATCTTCACTTCCTGAACGTGAATAACGGAAAGACTGATCTCACTAACCGTCAAAACAGAATCAAAATGGTTCTTGTCATTCAAAAGTTATTGGGGTCCAAACTCGGACCAATTTTTCCCTCGCGACAACATATTTGTTGCGCAGTTTACAAGGGCTTGTCCTTGCTATACAAAAGATTGTATTTCTCTGGATTAAATTCTGTAATGCATATTCATTCCTCTTCGATTAATTTGACCAATAGTCGTTGTGTTGCTGTTTTCAGTAGTGAATGCTTATCGATAAAAATTAGAGATTTTCAATGTTTGAAATGTGCTATGTGAAATACTAAATATATTATGTGAGTAGGTATATACTTGTATCAAATCCAAAAATAACTCGACCACACCAATTATTCACACAAAGGGAGCTCTACTAATTTTGAAAAAGGAGCTTCAGCACTTAGCTTGTACACTTTCTTCAAAACAGAATAGATATGAGAGGTACAATACAATACATTTATCTAGCCGTGACAGCAGTAATTCTTTTTGCTTCACTTTTAACTGAATGTAAAACCGGAATACGGACATTTCACCGACACCCAACTCACCGAATCGCCAATTCGCCGACACGACAAAAATCACCGACTGGCCGATTCACCGACAAGATATTTCAGCGACTTACCAACTCACCGACAGGTCATTTCACCGATCCGCCGACTCACCAACAAGATATTTCACCAAGAATACTTTTTCGACCCAAGTATCATCCTTCTTTTCAGACTCATCAGACAAAGAACTGATTTTTGACGCAAGCATTCTCCTTCTTTTCAGACTCGCTAGATAAGAAGCTCATTTTTCACTCAAGTATTACTCTTTTTGGACCCATATCAGATAAGAAACTGATTTTTGACTCAAGTAGGTATCATCCTTTTTTTTAGCGTCACCAAACAAGGAGTTAATTTTTTATCAGGTATCATCCTTCTTTACAGATCCACCAGATGAAGAACTGATTTTTTACTCAAGAGCCCCTCTTTTTTTTAGACCCACCAGAAAAGAGATTCATTTTTTACTCAATTATCGTTCTTCTTCTCAGGTCCACCTTAGATATAAGGAGATGATTTTTTGCTAAAGTATCATTCTTCTTTTTACATAGATATAACTAGGCTTGTATTCGTAGTCAGACCTTAAGTAGGTACTTATAAGGTGGTCTTAAGACCATGCTTATTCAAACACAGGCTTGAGCTAAGATGGTTTTATACATTATGGTAATCATCTTGTGGATATTTAGGGTTGGTGTAGTCAGCTTATATTTAGCCCCAAGTTATAATTTTAGTCGCAAACGCAGCGACGCCCATTGGTTTTTATGAACCAGCCTCCTCAGACTGAACCCACCCTTATAATCAAAAACAACTACATCTTTCTACGTTTGAGTAAGGTAGAACTTGGCTGTTGAAAATTGAATAACGTCGTTTTACACCCACTGTGGGCTATGTATGGTGGATCAATTTATGAAGATCGTCTCAAGACATAAGATCTGACTAACTATAAATACGGGCCTAAGTCTCGGCCTAAGTCTGTTCTTGACTTGAGGATTTTTTTTCCAGATCCGTCAGTTAAGGAGTTCATTTTTGACTAGACACGAGATACCGATATAGAGTCTATTTTTGAGTTCTTGACTCGAGCATTCTCCTTCTTTTCAGACCCACCAGATAAAAAGTTCATTTTTCACTCAACCATTTTTTCAAGACCCATCAGATAAGTAATTGATTTTCGACTCAAGTATTTTCCTTCTTTTCAGACCCATCAGATGATGAGTCTATTTTTGACCCAAGGATATCATCCCTCTTTTCAGCGCCATTCAGCGCCACCAGACAAGGAGTCAATTTTTGACCAGGTATCATGCTTCTTTACAGATCCACCAGATGAGGAGTCTATTTTTGACTCAAGTATTCGTAGACCTACCAAATTAGCCCAGGGTTCCACAAAAAAGATAATTCGAGATCAGTTGATTCGCGATTTTTGTTGTCAATTTGTAGCCTACTGATCAATGGAAATGATGGTTTATCTGTCAATAATGGAAAGATGATGGGTCTAGTACAGATTTTAGGCATTTTTTGTGATTAATCACCTAGCATTTAGTAGAAAAAAGTTCAGTTAATCTGCAATCAGCCTTGATCGCTGATCATCTCTTTTGTGGAACTGACAGTAGGAGTTCATTTTCGACTCAATTATCATCAGATGAAGAACCGATTTTGGACTCCTTCTTTTTAGACCAACTAAACCAGAAAAAAAGTCAATTTTCCAATCAAATACCATACTTTTCAGACCTATCAGATAATAATTGATTGAAGAAAATTTGTTTTAAAAAATAAAGATAATAGCAGTTTTTGGTGAATTCTTGAACGAAATAAAATCTACCACAACCACAGAAACCATAAAATGCGGCTGCAAGACCTATGTCGGAGAAGGAAAACAGGACAACCTTACATAAAAATGTGCTCTGTAGGGGACAGTGTTGTAATGTTTTGGAAATAAGCTCAGTTTGGCATGAAATTATCGTTTTATTGACTGATGGAGTCTTTTTGCATCCCTAGGTATAATATTACATACCTATTAGCATATTTCAAGTAAATGTTGAAAATCTCCAATTTAACTGATATTTGCTACTAAAAACATCAACAAAACGGCCGTTGGTCGGATAAAATGAAAAAAGATCGATATACGTAATAGCTCATGTAATACAGAATAATCAAAAGAAACAAAATATCTCATGTATGGCGATGACCAGCCCTTGGCGCTGTCGGCGCGGCCGGCCGAGGCCGGCCGATCACTATCCGGGCACCCAATGCCGCGCGTAATTTTCGATGTCGGTTTAAAAAAATTCATAACTTGATAACCAAAAGATATTCTGCGACGTCCACTTCGCAAAAACTTCCTTGGGGTATTCTTCACATATTGTCTTATACATGTATGGTTTTATTTTGAATGATTGATATCGGTCCCCACAGGTCAAAGTTTTGGTGTCGGTATCTCTTGCATTTGGGACTTCTTTGGCGAGATTTTCTAATAAAAATATTTCTGAGGTATTCCTAAATATTTCCCGATATTCCGATATATCCTCGAAAATTCCTACGTATTCTCAGGTATTCTTAAGTATCAGGTATGTAGGAGAAATGTCAAGCAATGGAGGTAGACTGTTTATACCTCTGTATTTGCCGGAAAATCATTTCGGTATAATATTGTAAACGAATTATTGAATTATCACTGTTCACAAAAGGATTATCGAATGATGGTGGTCAAGGAGGGCTGAGAATTATTATAAAATCGCCTAAAAGCCTAATAGGTTTTGAGTGTTTCCACAACCTTGAGAAAATTTTCCGAATGAAAATTTTTCTCGCAGAAAAGTATCTTCATCTCAATTTTTTTGAGAAAGACGTTTTCTGAAACACCCGCATATTTAGCGCCAATTTTACCAACGATTATTATACCGTGTCGAGCACAACAAAGAATCAGATCCGGCCATACCGCCGTGAAAAACTCCAGAGGTGAAACGTGTAAACGCGGCCCATCTGAAAAGCAATCCTCTTGTTTTAATCAAGTGCAATCCTCGCAACAATCTGCTCAATTACTGCTTCAACCCTCAAGGGACCGGCTCGATTCTGGCCACCACCGCCATCGCCAAAATCGCCATTAACTTTAATTTTGTGTTTTTATTTTTGTTTTGTTTGTTACATTTCCCGACTTTCCGGGAAAAAAAAAACATGGCGCAGATTTTGGACGACGCGACCGACGCAACGGCACAAAGAGATATTTTTATGCATTAAAATTAAAAAGAACTGGGAAAACATGCGACTGGCAATGTCAAAAAGTGATTCGTTCACAAACCGCTGTAAAATGTTGAAACGCTGTCAAAATTCATTGTGGCAGACGGCTAGTGCCTAGATGTTCGCGTTTCTTGAAAAGGATCCACCTCCAATTTCTCGATGCACTTTTTTTTTCTGAATTTTTTTTGAGACAGGTCGATTTTCTTTTCGATGGGGACATAACTAGCGTATTTTCAACCTTTCCGTTTCACTCCTATAGGCAGGATGACTATGACTACGCTTTCAAGAATTTCATATAGAAATAAGGGTGTCGAGTTGCACATCATTTTGAAGGTCTTTCAATATTCACCTATTCTATTTGCTAGAGTGAAAGGGTCTCATGCTCACTTTTGATGAGATGGGAAGAAATGCCTACAGCAAGCGCGCGCATACTGCACCGTAGTCAGCCACCTCTCTGCTTTTTTGTCTCAAAAGGCCTAAACAAAAAACAAAATTCTGTTGGCCCGTCTGTGTTTTGTTACGGCAAGAACGTATGCAACATTTTGGATCCATTTCAGTTTAAATTTTACCAGTTCGCCACGCTGCTGCAGGCACAAAGTTCAAAGTTATGTTCAATAAATGTCACTTTCACGTCACTGACAATGACAATGATCGTCAAAAATTCAAAAGTGGCATGGGGGTAGCCTGGTGGCATGTGCTTGACAGGGCACGGTGCAACGTGCGCGTACGCATGTTTCTATGACGTCAGAGGGGGCGTGTAAATAGGAAAGGTGAATTCACCTATTCTATTTACTAGAGTGAAAGGGTCTTATGCTCACTTTTGATGAGATGGGAAGAAATGCCCACAGCAAGCGCGCGCATACTGCACCGTCGTCAGCCGCCTCTCCGCTTTTTTCTCTCAAAAGGCCCAAACAAAAGACAAAATTGCACAATTCTGTTGACTCGTCTGTGTTTTGTTACGGCAAAAACGTATGCAACATTTAGGACTCATTTCCGTTTCAATTTTACCAGTTTTGCCACGCTGCTGATGCACGAAATTCAAGGTTATGTTTAATAAATATCACTTTCACTTCACTGACAATGACATTGACCGTCAAAAATTGAAAAGTGGCATGGTGGTGGCCGGCTGGTGGCATGTGCTTGGCAGGGCACGGTGCAACGTGCGCGTACGCATCTTTCTATGACGTCAGAGGGGGCGTGTAAATAGGAAAGGTGAATTCTCCTCACAACAGTTGAAACAAATTAAAATTTATCAACCCATTCTGAAGCTAAGAATATGGATTATTTTCTGCTTTCTTGTCAAGATTTATCCGAAAAACCAGTTGATCTCGTTAGTATCCCCGTCTTAGATTAGGAGAAAACACGGTTATCAAATTTGAATTATAATTTTTCACTCCATGTAGATATGCCTTGCCTGAGAGTCCAGCAGAGATTCACAATGCCTTTGTTGACGTTGTACAAACGGAAGAACATGGAGCAGAGAGTTTACTTGAAGCCATAAAAATACTGACCAATGCCACTGACATACCCCTACAAGCACTGGTGGAAATAACTACCGATGGAGAGTCCGCAAACACGGGAAAGAACAAAGGGCTTTGGAAAATATTACAGGATCACGTGGACCATGGTTTATTAACAGTTTGGTGTTGTTGTCATCGGTCTGATTTGGCAATGGAGTCAGCATTCGATACTGTCCCAGAACTACGTATTTGGTTGACTAATTTGAAAGCGGTGTCTTCCTACTTTCGGACTTCGCCTTCAAAACTGAAAAAGCTTCAGCAAAAATGATTCAACTATAAGGGCCATATTCATACCTCGCTTTTAAGCTAAAAGCGCTATTAGAGCGATGCGCATTTAGGGGCATTTCTCATATTTCAGTGTTCAAAAATACAAATTAGCTCGCAATCTAATTGCAATTAAGTACATACAATCGCTCCCAATCGAAATAATGTATTTTTGAACACTGAAATATGAGAAATGCCCCTAAATGCGCATCGCTCTAATAGCGCTTTTAGCTTAAAAGCGAGGTATGAATACGGCCCTAAGTCATTTCCTGGTTATTTCGAAGTTCGTTTTGCGGAGCGGATTATCTATCTTGAGTAACCTACCTGGTTGTAGACTTTTTTGGGAAGAGCTCAAAGCTGACACCTCTGCTTCAAGGAGAGACAAAAGTGTTGCAGTTGGTATGCTCGAGACATGGGGCATCGATATTCAACAAATGATGCTCACAGCACTGATGGCTGATATAACTCTTGTTTTTCAAACATTACAGAAACTGTTTCAAAAGTCAAATCTGATTTTGCCGGATATCACAACCTCCAAAGATGGAGCTATATCACCACTATAACACCAGAAGAAGAGAAAATTTTGCGACGCCTTATCACCGAATCAACTGCACAAAGGGAATTCGGTACTGGGGGCCGAAATTATTCAACCATCTACCCAGAGATTGGCAACAGCTTCCAGATAGAGCATATGAAAAAAAAATCAAAGACTATCTTTTGGAGAATACTTTCTACAGTGTTGACGAGTTTCTTAGCCAGCCTGAAACCTGAATCTCGAATGCTTTTAATTTGTACATTGTTCGTCTAAATATTTGTCATTATGTGGTATTGTTATTTATATTGTTGATGTTTTATTATCTTCGTCATGTTCGACTTTTCCTGTAATTGTTATTGCAGCGAATAAATTTTCTATCTATCTATCTATAAGAAAACTGAATCTACTCCTTACTGGTTCATGGCCAGGAGGCCACGAAGAAGCACTACTACGTAACCTTGATCGTGATCGTGCGAGTAATCACATCCAAAACAATTCGGAGGCATCACCGTTATCAACAAGCAGACGTAAAGTAAAGTACCGAACACTTATGTTAGAGCCGGGAGACGTGACTGGCCAGCGGTAAGACAGGTGTGTGTGTGTGCGCGCGCGCGTGCGTGTGTGTGTGTTTGTGTGTGTGTGTGTGTGTGTGTGTGTGTGTGTGTGTGTGTGTGTGTGTGTGTGTGTGTGTCTGTCTGTGATCTTCCACGATAACTGCCGTAACGTTGACTGGATCAACTTAAAATTTAGTATATAAACATGGTTGTTCCCTGAAAAGAGCCCATTAGTTTTTGGCTGTCATCTGTCAAACCTAACTGTCACTATGATCAAATGTCAGAAGCTACATCTCACGGAACTCAACTTGCAATATGTCACTTGAAAGCCCTTGAAAAACTGTATTCAGAACAGTTGAAAACATTGCCCTACCTGTCATCTGTCAGATAATAAAAAATGTTCAAGTTCAAAACTTTACCAATTAATTATTCAAAATCTATCCGATGGATTGGAACCAGATTTGGCAGGAAGCAACACAACAAAAGAGCCAAATCGAGGCCGCAGTTGCAGTTTTCCACCACCATTCTCCAGTTGGGCGTAATGAATTTTCAAAATTTCTCCTGGCCGTTGCCACTCAAGAGGGGCTTCTCGCCGGTATTTCGACCAGAACGACTCGCTTTTGTAACAGGACTTCACTCAAAAATGTATTCCTGCTCGGGGATCGACATTTTTTGGAAAATTTCAACTGATATCGTCGAAAGTAGATTGGATAGAGCGTCGTGCAGGTCTATTTTCAAAGTCGACACAGTCCCGGTTTTCCGACTGTAATTTTTTCAAAATGAAATTTGCACATTCCGTGAATTTGAGAAAAACGCAATGCAAACTTCTACATGCGGTAGGTCCCACAAAATATCAATTTTAGGTGCAGACATGCTCTGAATAAAAGTTGGAGAAAAGATTGAGCTAATTTTTGGAGGAAAAATTTTCGAAATCGGATCAACAGTTGCCGAGTTTTCCTCTCTGGAAAAACTGCAAATTTTCCAACTTTTTATTCCGTGAACAGATTTCTTGGAATTGTTTTTTTTAGAGAATAGATAACTGGTTCTTGAACATTTTCCAATAATTTCTCTCCAATTTCCCGGAAATTTTCCTCCTGAAAATATAAAATCACTCATGCGATCGTACAAATTAAGCGGTTCTGTCACGATGATTACCGAATTATTGATCCGATCAAATCGAAATCAGGTACGGAGGCCTAAGTTCAGCCTGGAATGTTCTGATTAGACTTTGGGTGGATGATTTTGATCGGAAGCCCTCAGGTGGCACATTGGGTCTGGGTTTGTCTGCCCAAGCTCTAAATTGAAAATATAGAGTTGAAATTTGACACACAGATGCAGTGAAAGTTTTCAATCAAGTTTTTGTAATTTCATCATCATATCTGAAGTAGGAACAAAAATTTCAATAAGGAACCAGCATTGCATTTTTGAGATATCACAACAGTTAGCTACCTAGTTCTACCTTTTGGATCATTTCATCACCTTGGAAAACTGACCTAACCTGTCATTTTTTCTGTCCGCTCAACAATGGACGCAGGATGCTCGCTAAACGCTCGACTAAATAGAATTTTTTCATCAATTTCCAAATCGAATCGCCCCCTCCCGAAGGGACACTTCGATCAAAATCATTACTGACGTCTCTGGATACCGCCAGGAAAGTTTTGTGTCGCCCCACAACAGATTTTTTTCGTAGGTTTCCCGAAACGGTGTGAAATGAAACTTTGGTTGTTTAGATCCAGTTTTTCATTTTCAACATTGTCATAGCTTTTTCATCGAGTCTAGGGTTTTTATGAAAGTTTTCCAGAAGAACCACTTCATCAACAGGATTGTCGCTAAACTTCGAACGTGGTTCACGGCCAAACTAGAAAAGCTAGTAATTGGCCTTGAAGATTTTCTAGTGGAGCATTCAATTCTCTACAGCTTTGTCCCTCACAATTTTCGGATATCTCTTGTCGTTCTCACAGCATTCAAGAAGGAAGTTCACGCGGACAGTTCTTCCACTTCACTAGACCGGCGCGCAACTTTGACTGCGATAAACGGCTAAACTGAAGAAGTTAGACATATGTTCTTAGGGACTTTTTGTAGAATATTGAATCCCCTACAACTTTGTCCCTGACAGTTTTTACACATGTCTCACCGTTCTCTCACCGTTTCAGAAGAAAGACCGCGGTGCATGCTTTTCCATCTTCTCCATTTTTTCCATGTTTCTCGGGGTGACTGGAAATGAAACTTTGTTTTTTCTTATTCAGTTTTTCATTTTCTACATCGCCATATTTTTTCCATTCTGCTCCTAATTTGTTCCAAGTTAAATCCTTATTTTACTGGACTAATAACATAACTCTCTTACATGCAGCTCTCGGCCTACGTTCGTTATGCAATGCCCGGTTTTCGGCGCTAGTAAATAAAATACTATTTCAGATTACTATTTTATATCTTTTCAAGTATGTGTTGTGAAAATGAAAAATCAACAAGACACTTTTTCCTGGGTCACAACACATACTTGAAAAGATATAAATCAGTAAGCTGAAAATATCTTTAGAATATCAGTAAGATAATAAAGACGCCCTAGAGACGGGCTTCTTTGAACAGAAAACATTTTGACATTTACGTTTTGAAATAATTAACGCCTGACCTACTCCTAGGCTTTTGAACATTATTTTGTACCCACCCTACCGGATTGCGTGCATATCGTGGGTGTTCTGATGCTACTGTGATGAGTAAAAATTTCGGTTATTTTTTTTCTTTGTGTTTGATAACAAAAAGTGTGATATTCATGCATCATTATATTCAGATGAGGGTAAGGAGTCCAAAGAAAGTTGACTGTCAGTGCTCAGTAGCCTCATAATAAAAAAATTATTTTTTACTGGCGAATTATAGAAGACATTATACCAATGGTTTTTGAGTTTTGAAGATCGGATAAGGAATAACGATGCTACAGCGGTGGCCGTTTTTTATGCACCCCTCTGTATGTACATAGTCATAGAAATTATTTTGTAAATAACAATGCATGTCACCAGTATAATGTTCTAATAAATTGTATGTGTACAATTGTGTATGTACGTATGTATGTATGTGTTGTACTCCTCTGTATGTTCTAATAAATTTTACGTTTTGTGGAATATTCTCCGCAAATACTACTCGAGCTAATAGAGTTTTTATCAAAATTTTCGAACTGATTCTCAAGCTTTGTTTTCATAAAGCAATTCAACTCGTGCAAAATGGCGAGGCAAATGGTCACTTTATTATCAAAGATAGAAACCCTTCAGCTATGCTGCCGGGTTTCTTTCAGATAATAAAGTGACCATGGCCCACTCGGTGACTTTCTTGAAAACCAAGCTTCCGAGATAGTTCGAAAATTTTATCGATAAAACTCATAGCCCTTGTGGTATTACATACGACTATTCCACACAACATACTTCTGACCAATCAATACGTTTGAAACCTTCGAGTTGAACCAATGAAATTAGTTTTATACTGATAAAACACCACCTTCGTACAGTTTTATACTGATAAAACTGTGCCTTCCTTTTTATAAATAAACATGATACTTGATTTAAAAAGTTCCTGAAAGTCGTGCCTGCTATAAGCATTTCAAGCGTCACCTACACACAGTGACACCGCTTCCAACAGTGGCAGTATTGCAATCGGTATATATACTCATCCCTTGTGTCCAACTAGAGGTGAGATGTAGTTTACTATATTTATGAAATACCACATTTAGGCAGTTTCTAATTCAAATAAGTAACAATAATTTTGATCTGCAATGATTATCCATGGACCATTGTGTAATTTCTGTTTGTTATAATTGCCGCATTATTATTATTATTATTTTTGCCACAACGGCACCGTACGTCGCCGTAGGTTAGGCAGCCTACCCCCCTGCACAGCTGACACATTGACAATGACATCCGCAATCCGCGCGGGGCACAAAATCGCAGATTAAGCCACAAAAAGGACCTGTTCATCACTTCTGTAAGGTTATGGTTATAGTTTGCGGCCAATGTGATTTGGTTTTTTGAAAGGCAAAGCTTTGGAAGACGTTTTTACGTTGAAAAGCACAATAATAATTTAAATATTAGCTGTTCGTTAGATTCTAAGTGTACTTGATTTCCGAAACAACTTGATTGAATTAGCATGACCTCATGACGGTGTCAAAACGCCAAAAAACAATTCTTTTTTGGATATAGGGTAGATTGGGGATCAAAACGTTTTTATATTTTGATAAATTTGACGTTTTGTGGAATATTCTCCGCAAATACCACTCGAGCTAATACGAGTTTTATCAAAATTTTCGAACTGTTTCTCAAGCTTTGTTTTCATGAAGCAATTCAACTCGTGCAAATGGTCACTTTATTATCAAAGACAAAAACCCTCCAGCTACGCTGTCGGGTTTTTTTCAGATAATAAAGTGACCATTTCACACTCGGTGAATTTCTTGAAAACAAAGCTTTCGAGATAGTTAGAAAATTTTATCGATAAAACTCATAGCTCTTGTGGTATTACATACGACAAAGCGCGGCTGAAAAAATGACAAGAGGGTCTTTCATTATGACAGGACTGTTAAAGCACTATTCTACGGTTAAGCCGCTTAGCAGTTCGTGTGAAACCTGAGATAGGAAATAATTTTTCAGATATGTGCGATACCGCAGCTCCAATTAACCGCGGCTGGGGTTTAATTAGATGCTTGCGGGATTGATCTGTTTCCTATTAGCGGTACGCCGGGCGGATTTGTGGGTAAACATACATGCTTGTCAGTTTAGTTACGCGAAGCGACAAATGTGAATTTATGTCTATATTTTTAGGCACCGGCTCTCTCTCTCTCTCTCACGCGCGCACACACACACACACACACACACACACACACACACACACACACACACACACACACACACACACACACACACACACACACACACACACACACACACACACACACACACACACACACACACACACACACACACACACACACACACACACACACACACACACACACACACACACACACACACACACACACAGACATACAATGCAGAACTGCAGATTATAAAAAATGTAAGAACCTCAAGTGACAAGTGGTGTCATTAGCATTAGCATGTCGAATTTGCCAACGTCAACATCAAGAAGAATTGAGAAGAGGGTGGCAAGCGTGCTCTCGAGCCTTCTCAGAGCAGAAGTCAGAACCGAAGACAAACAATGCGGGAGTTGTCAAGTGTGTAATTCGAAATAATAAAATTGAGATGAGGCTGAGATGACTATGATATTTTGTCGTTTGGAGGACTTACCCGCGCAGAGCAGTGAAGACGTTGTCGATGGTCTCTGTGCAGTTCGCGTGGAACGTGGAAGTTGAACTGTTGAGAAATAGGATGCGGCCGAAGACGGAAGAACCAACAGCTAGCGGTCGAGCAGTGCGAGTACTACCAATTGGAACCGGCACGTCGGCGAGAGGACTTTTGTTGGAGCTTCCGCTCTGGACGCACGACGCGATTTCCTATCAGCGACCGGCGGCAGCTGGTTACCCGAGCTGCGAGCTAAGCACTGGTGAATTGGTAACTGCTGAGCGTATGGGCGACCCCTCCAGCGCCGTCGGGCTTTGGCGGCGCTTGTCGACGTCCCGCGCACTGCTCTAGCGCCGACCGGCGCTTATTTTGTACACAGTAAAAAATAAAAACTGACAAACTCATGTACGTCTCGTTAGGGTCTCATTAACCTGTAGTCGAGATAAGGCAGACCACTGAGGCTCTATCTATACGGCCATGCTACTGCCCCCCCCTCCCTCCCCCTCAAGAAAAGCACTCCCAACCACCCACTATCAGCTAGTTAGAGCAGCGATCCTCATCCGTGAGCAGGAGCGCCTTTGTTCCGCCTCGATCGTTTTCATGATAAATTATTTGGGTAGATGTCTCCGAGGCGCAATAAAAATCTAAACAAAGCCCCTCTCGACGGCGTCGCCTCCCTTCACCCCGAGATAAAAACGACGTCGCATTACATGCAGTAAATATTAAAAAAGGCGAATTTGCCCCGGCTCCGGCCCCGGCGCACTATTACCGTCGACGGTCGCTGAGCAATTCGCAGGAGACGGATCATTGTGCAGGGACTAGGGACTGCAGGAGCAGAGTAGAGCTTTTAACGCGAAGATGTAAAGCTGATAGTCCGAGCTCAGGTAGGTGTAGGTAGGTGTAGGTAGGTGTATAGTAAGCTGATGCAGAGATATTAAGTAAGTAGTGGTTTCGGCCGGATGTGCCGCGTCGTGCACGAACTGCAGTATCATTTCGTCATCGGCTCTCTCTGTTTCTGTTTCTGTCTTTTTGTGATGTGTAAGATGTGTTTCTTCTCAACGATCAAAACGTGCCAAGAAAAGTGATTCACCATGATTTTCACTGCATTCTCTCAAAATTGCAAGTAGTGTGACAATAATTTGATCAGATTAATAAAACAACAAGCAAAAGGTACTCGTTGGCAGCTTACAATAGCGCAATTTCTTTTAAGAAAATAAGTACTAGTACTACCGTATGATCAAAAACTTTTCTCCAAGTCTAAACGTCTTATCGGTACATTTTTCACGAAACGGAACAACTTTCGACAAAATTTCACGAGACGGAACGGTTTTTGAAAATTTTTCACGAACCGGAACGCTGTTCCGGTCTGTTCCGGTACATTTCGACCACTGTTTGTATGTCCGATCGACTCGAAACTTGGTATACGGACAAGATTTTATCGTCGAATGAGCCCATTAGTTTTTGGCTGTCATCTGTCAAACGGAAGTGTCATTATCAAAAAAATTACAGAAGCTATATCTCACGAAACTCGACTTGCAATATGCCGTTTGAAAGCTCCTGAAAAACTTTATTCAGAACAGTTAAAAGTATTACCTTATCTGTCATCTGTCAAATAATAAAAAATGTCGAAGTTCAAAACTTTACCAGTTGATTATTCAAAATCTATCCGATGGATTGGAACCAGATTTAACAGGAGGCAACACAACAAGAGGGTCCAATTAAGGCCGTAGTTGCAATTTTCCATCATTCTCCAGTCGGGCGTAATGAATTTCCAAAATTTCTCCTGGCCGTGCCACCCGAGAGGGGCTCTCGCCGGTGTTTTGACCAGAACGACTCGCTTTTGTAGCAGGTGGCGGCTACACGAGAGCTAGTGGACTGTTTTTCTATCTAGGCTGCGCAAAGCAAAAAGGGACTTACCAACGGTCGATGTTCTTTGGCTTCTGGGTGTTGCGTTGACACGGTGGTGCACTAGAGGATAGGATGGAAAGGAGGCATCACGCACTACGCGCCACAAAGTTGGGGCATCACTTCTTACGGCCGAGAAAACTATTAAAACTACGAGTTCCATATGACAACAACAAGCGGCGGATGCGAGCTTAGCTATCGACGCGTTTCTGATTGCTACTGCCCTTTTTTGTTTCCCAACCCAAAACAAAAAACAATAACCAGTGGCGCGACCAGCAGGACTCCACTCAAAAATTCATTCCTGCTCGGGGATCTACGTTTTTGGGAAAATTTCAACTGATATCGAAACTATAGTGGTCAACAAAATAAGTGTCATAGTCGATATTTTCATCGGTTTTCAAAACCAGACAGCTTCGGATTCCTTCGGTCGATTTTGGATCTGTTTGAACTGATCAATCATTCTTTAGCTATCGGATACAAGTACTGTAGAATGGAAGAAAAGTCAAATAAAGTTTACACAGGGTGTGAAGTAAAACCGTGCAAAACTATTGAAGATTTGTTTATGCCCCATATTAGCAAAAAAAAATTTGGTCGATACCAGCACCTAGATAGAATATGAACATTGATGTCTTCCCTCGAAACGGTTTTCGATTTGCGCCCGTATTATGATTTTGGACAAAGTTGTGCCATTTTTTCTCCAATGTCCACCTTATTGCAAATATCCTCTCAAACTGGTCTAATTATCGAAGCAAATTTTGAACAATCGATAGTTTCACTTGAAAAATCATCCCCTGTGAAAGACACCCCTGAAAAAGATTACCCCCGCGGGCAGTGTCTAACCCATGTGGGCCGGAATATTGGGGCTGGTATCACAATAAACCAGTATGATACCGTGTCATGTGAGATAATTTTTTTTCAAGGTCAAAGGATTGTTTTTAAGGGTTGTTTACATAAACTGATGTATCAATATCTCGAGAAAATCGGAGAAAAAATTCTTGCTTCATGTTCCATTGCATACACTGACGCATATTTTTCAAGAACATACAGGCTGAACCTAACATAGGTCGGGGATGTGTTTCACAGCAACCCTTTAGCAAGGAATGGAAGTGCTTTTGTAGAAGTGTTTGGTATCATTTTTCAAGATTTTGTTGTCCTGAATGTGATTTCGGTGATGAAATTTAGCTAAAAAAGAATTTATCATTACTCTGGAAAGAAAGATACGAGCTCTTTGGCGACTTTTCCAATTTTAACGGAAATAAGTTTCACAATTTCAAACCATGTTTCTCAAAATACCTAACTGAAAAATATTATTAACAGAAAACTCTCGAAATGGTCTGGATCGTTTCGGTAATCTCAAAATGCATATTTCCGGCATGGACCCCGCACGATTCTTATGGAAAATGGGTCTCGGTCAAATTCCCTAATTTTCTTATATGTTGTAGCCCAATTTGACACGAGCCAAAAACCATCGTCCGTTACCCGTGAAAAAATCAACCCCCTCCCTCACCCCCAACCCCTACTTGTGAGTATCAAATTCGAAATTACGTTTGAAAGTCATGCAGATGGTTCTATTATGTCGAATTATCAATTTTGGCACACATTTTTTTTCCAACCCCCAAATAGGGGGTGGGGCTGAAAAAAAAACCATCGGTCAATTCGACTGAATTTCTGATATTGTGCTTTACCAGTTACGTTAAACAAGATTACCAAGGGAAAACTCATTCGTATGACCAGTTTCCACCCCACAGAGGGTTGAAGTTGACAATAATGACGCATAAAACATTCTTCCATTTCATAAACCAAATGAATGGAAATAGTGGACTTTCATATCATCTTGTTTCGTAAAAATGTCTATTCTCCAAAAATACTTTCAATCCCGTCCTTCATCCCCTATCCCTGTTTCTGAACATCATATTCGAAACAAATGTTGGAAATTATATCAATTTTTATTTCATCCTTCAAATAGTCGCAGTAGCTAGAATAAGAGTGTGACATAATATTTTGCTTTGAGCAGCTTTCGCTCCAAATGACATAAAATTCTTCAACTAAACTATAAGTAGAGGTGTATCCGTACAAAAGAAAAAAGTTAGGAACTATGTAGGTACAGGTAAACATAATTAACCTGCTGTTAAGTTGAGACTTGATAGGAACACCAATATTTTTAATAATAATCCAGGCAAAAAATCATGCAATCAAATGTATGTCCCACCCTGCTGTAAGGGTGCTAACATAAGCATAATAGTGAAAGTGGATTCACAATCAGATGCAGAGAATCCGACCGTAGACCTTCTCCTTCATTTTCAAGATTTATTTCGAATATGATGTTCAGAAACAAGGATAGGGGATGAGAGACGGGGTTGAAATTATTTTTGAAGGATAGGCATTTTCACAAAACAAGATGATATGAAAGTCCACTATTTTCATTCATTTTGTTTATGACATGGAAGAATGTTTTATGAGTCATTATTAGTGTGGTCCAAAAATTTTTTTTTTTCAATTTTGGATGACCTCCATTTTTGTTACACATATCCATAGTGATTTCCTGGTGGAATTTCAATTCTCTACCATAGCAGGAAGGGGGTGCTCATCAACCCTCAAAATTTGAATATCCCAGATTTATCCGTAGGAGTTTGTAGCATCCAGATTCAACAAAATACGAAGTAATAAATGAATTATTGTTCGTTTGGTGTACCTAAGTGAACAATTAGGTGAAAGAAAAATTAAAATGAAGCGGAATTATAATGTTCAACTTGATTGCTTTGATTGCTTAATGATTTTGCTTTAGACTACGTTGATCAAACATTTTTGGTCGTCCAAATAGGCACCATTTTCCAATTGGTCTACCATATGCAACAGAAACATCTTTTCATTCTTGTCATTGGTCAGTAGTTAGTTGTATTTCTCGAACAATTGGACACCCCTTTCAGCAGTATAGTTTACCACCCGTCAATTTATACCTTACTCAGTCTTTGCCTTGAAGGTAATCATGGATGTTGATCCATATTTGGAAGTAGACACTGATATTCAAAATCAGTAACATGTTTAATGTTCTTCCAAAGCAACAGCAGATTGCAAAATTATTTTTAGACTCAGTATTTCCGTACCAGGATAACTCTATCCAGAGGTCAACTTGAGGTTAATTGCCAAAGATACCAATGTTCCAGCAATGTTGATATGACAATTATGACATTGACCTTTTAGTTAAAGTTAACCAGAGATGAAAACACTGGGCCTTACTTTGTGACATCCAGCTTCAACATGAACAAGTCATACCGCGAAACATTTCCGCTTTTTTGGTAGGTGTCACAATTAGTTCAACGATCAATATTTCACTCTCATATGATCTCTCTTCTATATAATTCTCAAATTGTGCTAAATAGATTATTACTGACATATTCTTCCGTGTTTTTGGTGAATCTGGATCCCACAGACTTTTACGAATAAATCTAGAATTTTCAAAATTAGAGGGTTGATGAGCACCCCCTTCCTGCCATGGTAGAGAATTGAAATTTCACCAGCAAATCACTATGGGTATGTGTAACAAAAGTGGAGGGTGGCCCGATCAAAAATATGTGACGAGCCACCCTGTAAATAACTCAATCTGAATTCCGAAAGTATATATAAAAACTTCTTATCGCATCAACTTATGGGTGGCAAGAAGAGAGTGTAACGGAAAGATAATCAGAATGAATTTTGAGCTGCCAAAGGACTGATGGTGTCCAGCTAAAATCACTAAAGCCACAAGTAAATTGTACCAGGAGCGAACCCTTTGAACATTGGAAGGTAAAGGCAAACTTTAGTTTCTTTAAATTTCGTTTATTGAGCCAGAACTTCCCAACAGGGTTTTTTTTTATTCGCATACCGTTATCGCAAGCTCCTGAAATGGTGTTTCCTGTACCTGTACGCTGCGCTTGGAATGGAAATCAGCCTTCAAGGGACCAGCACTAAGCTGCTAAGGATCAAATTAATTAGCCCATTTCAAGCCCAACCACCAGACCAATGATAAAGATGGAATGTTGAAGCTAGTGCCTTGTTCCACGGAAGGGTTGTGCACCTAAGCCAACGATCGTAAACACCTGCTGATCAGCACTGGATCCTTGAAAGTGAAGGTCCTCCAGGCTTGAAGTCAAGCAAGCAAAGCAATCCTCTCGTGGGCTCAACTTTAATTCATCAATAAGGCCAGAACTCAAAATTTATTAATTAACATCTGACTATTCATTCATTCTCATATGTTCAATTATTATTCATGCTTATTAGCGCGCTACTATTTTAGAAAGTTATCGTTATTCAAGAACAATCAAATTTCTAGTATTAAATACTTTAATCTATTGTAAAAAGAACGTTAGAGAAAGCTCTTCTAGCTATCCTCATTTTTGGGAGTGCACTCACGTAAAGTATACAGAGGTACTGGTTCGTTTCCCCAATTCTTTATTTTGATTATACTTACCTAGAGTGTATATTTCGTTCACATCTACTTTCCCTGTGCATTATTCTTTCATTATCATCATCTCTTTCGTAATTTAAACTTGTTAAATTACCATTATTTTCATTTAATAAATATTAATGGCCATTACTAAACTCTTTCTCTACCTCCTTCTTTGATTCATAACAAAAGTAGTTATTTAGTGATTTTGAAACTACTCTGAGCTACTAAAGACAAGAAATCACTTGGCGCCCTGAAACCACGCCCGTAAGCTCTCCGAAAATCACCATGAGCGGCTGAGTGTGATCAGAACCGACAAGGAAGGGTCACAAATAGAAAAACAATTTTTTTTGGACCACACTAGTCATTATAGTCAACTTCAACCCTCTGTGGGGTGGAAACTGGTCATACGAATGAGTTTTCCCTTGGTAATCTTGTTTAGCGTAACTGGTAAAGCACAATATCAGAAATTCAGCCGAATTGACCGATGTTTTTTTTTCCAACCCCACCCCCTATTTGGGGGTTGTAAAAAAAATTTGTGCCAAAATTAGTAATTCGACAAAATAGAACCATCTGCATGACTTTCAAACGTAATTTTGAATTTGATACTCACAAGTAGGGGTTGGAGGTGAGGGAGGGGGTTGATTTTTTCACAAAAGAAAAAGGGAATTGTCATGAGCCATATGTGTTAAAAAGGACGTTGAAATGTTCTCACTTACGTTGAAACATATTTTTTTACCTTGAAATAACCCATCTTCAACCCCTTATAGAAAAAAAACTGTCCATTTTTCTGGGTAACGGACGATGGTTTTTGGCTCGTGTTAAATTGGGCTACAACATATAAAAAAATTAGGGAATTTGACCGAGACCCATTTCCCATAAGAATCGTGCGGGGTCCTTTCTTGAAATCTTTTTAGCTTTTGGAGATATCCATTCTCCAATTTATGAAAACAACCCGCCTTAAAAACAATCCCTTGAGCTTGAAACAAGAGTATCTCTTTCATGACATTACGCTATTCCAGTATCGTAGGTACCGATTCTGGTACCAGCCCCAACATTGCGGCCCACAATGGTTGGGCATTGACCGCGGGGGTAGCTTTTTTGAGGGTGAGTGAGGAAAATGTTGAAAAGGGGTAGTTCTAATTTCAACTTCAAATTTGATAGCAGTTTTGCAATAAGTGTACATTGAAGAAAAAATGGCACAACTTTGTCCAAAATCATAATAAGGGTGCAAATCAAAAACCGTTCCGAGGGAAGACACCAATGTTCATATTCTAGGTGCTGGTATCGACCAAATTTTGTTTTGCCAAAATGGGGCATAAACAAATCTTCAATAGTTTTGCACGGTTTCACTTGACACCCTGTATAAACTTTATTTGACTTTTCTTCCATTCTACAGTAGTTGTATCCGATAGCTAAAGAATGGTGCTATTGATCAGTTCAAACAGATCCAAAATCGATCAAAGGAATCCAAAGCTGTCTGGTTTTGAAAACCGATGAAAATATCGACTATGACACTTATTTTGTTGACCACTTCAGATTGGATTGGGCGTCGTGTAGGACTGTTTTCAAAATCAACACGGTTCCAGTTTTCCGACTGTAATTTTTTCAAAATGAAATTTGCTCATTCCGTGAATTTGAAAAAAACGCAGTGCAAACTTCTACTTGCGGTAGGCCCCACGAAATATTAATTTCAGGTGCAGACATCCTGCGAATGAAAGTTGGAGAAAAGATTGAGCTAATTTTTGGAGGAAAAATTTTTGAAATCGGATCAACGGTTGCCGAGTTTTACTCCCTGGAAAAACTGCAAATTTTCCAACTTTTTATTCCGTGGACAGATTTCAACCTTTTTTTTTAAACAAGAGGTAACTTAGTTTCTTAACATTTTACAACAATTTTTCCGAATTTCCCGGGAATTTTACGGTTAAAAATAATTTGGACCAAATTATTTCCAATCTTTTTCTTTAATATTCCAACTTCCCACCCGGAGGGACGTTTCGAACAAAAATTTACATAGGTTCCTTGATACTAGTCGGGAAAGTTTTGGGGTGACATAACCGATTCTTTTCAACTGCATCAACTACTGTGATTATTAGCAGGATAACCACGACGATTCTATGTTTGGAATAAACAGTGGGGGATTTTCAGTGTGGGTTTTTTCAATGGTTTTTTCGTTTCATCCCTCTTCCCGGGGTATCACCGCACGGTAGTAGATGCCCCAGCCCAGTACTAAGAGACGCGTGAAAAAGTCCATCTAGTCCAGAAGCTTACGAAGGAAAAACAGCTCCCGTGGCGGTATTCCTGAAGACGGATTAAAAGTGGTTTAGATCGATGAGGTAGTATCCCCAGTTGGAGATATTTTTTGGTGGCCATCGATCTGTGGCGTCTGGTAACCTTGATGGCCTCTTCAAAATAGAGACATAACTTTTTTTCCATCTGTTGAATCTTTGATGCCGCTTGTCTGATTTCTATGTTCCTGATTATCTGATTATTGATTATATTTCTCACTCACGAACCTGTAGTATAGCTGGACTGCTAATTCCCCAGATTCCCCTAACAAATTGTGACCCTTCCTCTGGTCCTCTGGAAATCGCCATCTTATTACACACCAGTAGTACCCAAAACGATTGGTGACGGTCTCGATAGTAGCTTTCATTATTCAAGGAAGTTGGAGTAGTTTATGTATTGATGACTGTGACTACATATATATTCTATATTTAGCTAAATTTGTTGACGATCCATGAAGATTTGCAAGAGTTTACCGTGATTATACATAATACATAGAGAACATTTGAGGTTCACTCGAGGGTTCACTGGAATAGTTTCCACTCTGTGCTCTGTGACAGTTCGTGTCTTGATATTCTCTGGACTCTGGTTTTGATTTCTGTGACGTTGTGCCCATATCCCGTTTACTTTTTATTTTCAGTAGAATGACTTTTTGGAGCAAAAATAAAGTGACAAGCTCAAGCGCTGGGAGGATACGGCTGATCGCCACTGATAGTTTCGCTCTGTAACTTTGCAGGTGCCATCAGCCATAGCCGTAGCCTCCCAGCTTGTTACTTTATTTTTGATTCAAAAAGTCATTCTAGCGGTGGTGGCCGAGTGGTATAGGTGATGGCAAGCCAATCCACTCACGCTGCGCTGTGTGGAGATTGGGTTGTGTGGGTTCGAATCCCGCCACATCCATGGATATTTTGTGCTGTCCCCGAGCCCGAGGTTGCATGGTAGAGCAGCTAATAGCTGGATGTCGCCTCGTAAAATAAGTCAATTAAATAAATATAGCGCAGGTGCCAACCGTTGAAAACAAAAACCCAACGTCAACATAATCTCAATGCAGCACCCGCTTGGCATTCTGTTATCATCATTCTGTCCAGCTATACTTCAGGTCCGTGGCCTCACCGCATGACAATATACTTTTCTACAACTTGAATTTTTTAAAAATTTCTAGAAAAATGGCATCAGCTGAAAACTTATCCAAAGGAACCCCAAACTCAAACGGAGTCGATCATTTGCTACAACCAGCACTCGCAATCGCCTGGCCAAAATTATCGTGAAAATCGAAGCACTTTCTGATATTACTGTTGATTATTACACACAACACCTTTGATTATTAGAGCTATAAGGATAATAATCACTCATCTATTTCTTACCGTCCGTCAAGGGCAACCGAATAAATTTGATACAAACAACAAAATGTGGCAGCTGTCATCTTTTTTGCAATAGTCATCCAAATATCATTCTCTATATCGGCAAGCTTTTCTCTCGGGCTGGCTGTCTCTGGATAAGTGCGAACTGCTCATGCAGTCATCCACGCTGAAACTTGCTCCAGGACACTGAGTATCCACGAACGCCAGTAGCCTGGACAGACCTGATTCACACAGCCATCCACGACTAAACTTGCTCCAGGACATTGAGTATCCACAAGCGCCAGTAGTAGTCAGAGGTCATTGGGTATCCCGTGAGCTCCTTCGTGAAGGGGACAAGAGACTTTCTTATAGTCCATTATGTGGAGATACCGAAATGTTTCGGTGCCACTTTCAAAATTATGATTAATGATTAGTTTGATCATGTGAGAAAATCCTATCAAAATAGCGGACTTTCAGTATTAGACAGGGACGATCACTATACAGGGTGTTTCAGGGATGATAGCAAAAAATTCAACTGTGGGTAGATCTCGTCAAAATATGACGAAAACCTATATACCATTTTGCAAAGTTCGGCCTAATAACGAAGATACAGCCCTCCAAAGTTCACTTTTTTCGGATTTCAAAAATTTGTAACTCAGGAACGTTTTGACAAATTTAGCTTTAATTCAGCAAAAGCTGGTTCGTCATAATTATCTATGAACCTGTCAAATTTGAGAAGAATCCAACCGGTGATGAAGGAGTTATGAGGGGTCACCTTAAGTCAACTTTTCATCGGATGCTTCTAAATTATTGACCCTCATAACTCCTACATCACTGGTTGGATTCTTCTCAAATTTGGCAGGTTCATAGATAATTATGACAAACCAGCTTTTGCTGAATTAAAGCTGAATTTGTCAAAACGTTCTTGAGTTACAAATTTTTGAAATCCGAAAAAAGTGAACTTTGGGGGGCTGTATCTTCGTCATTAGGCCGAACTTTGAAAAATGGTACATAGGTTTTCGTCATATTTTGACAAGATCTACTCACAGTTAATTTTTTTGCTATCATCCCTGAAACACCCTGTAGAATAATTATTCAGAAAAAAAGTAAGCACAAAAAAAAAAAACAAGGCATCAAGGAACCTTTGTTGTAACACGAAATTGATTTTGAATTTTATATACCCAACTTATTGGAGAACCAAAGACCCGAAAAGAAAAAAAACAAATCATCAATTGCTAACGCGCTTCAAACTTCAAGGGTTGCTCTGAACATTTTGTCATGTGTCGTTTGGCGTTTGCTTCTTTTCTGATAAGCCATGCTCCTTGACTTAAACTTTATTGAATTCAATAGAACAGCCCTTGCTGGAATATTTTTCAAGCTGCGAACCGTGACACACCATTCACCCGATTAGGTTCATCGTCAATACGCCGTAATTTTCATTAGCACCATGATTGTTAATTCAAGTCACAAATTATTGTACCCCAAAATCAAGAAGTCCTCGGCGCCACATTTACATACAAAACTAATAGAATTGCGAATAAGCGAATTGCGGGTCTCTGGAGACGCATATATCTATGGAATTTATTAATCAATATTCGATATTAATTCTAGTCAACTTTTTACTTTAATTAAAACTGAAACGGAAAAATTCTCGTTATTTATTCCTTGCGACCGTGCGCCAGGGACTTGAGAAGAAGTGCGTGCTGAATGAATTTTGTGAGGGGTTATTAGTATATGCCCATGAACCTCGGTTTAAAATAACAATTAAGAACAAGCGAATATGCCTCATGGGCATAAGGCTCAGTAGCGCACTTCCTTTTTTGAAGGATTAGTGAACGCAAGATGTTGAGTAACTAGGGTTCTACTCTACCGTTATTTGGGCAAACAATTTCAATATGACGGCCAAAATTTCGGCAGAATAATGAAATTCGGCTTGAAAATCAGAATGATCGTACTAGACAAGGGTAAGTTCCAAGTTTCATGAAAATCGTTCCACTAATTAGAGATTTCAATATGGCGGCCAAGATGGCGGAGAAATCATAAAACACAGCTTGAAAATAAGAATGATCATCCGAGACAAGGGTAACTTTCAAGTTTCATGAAAATCCTTCCACTTATAAGAGATTTCAATATGGCGGCAAAGATGGTGGCGGAATCATGAAATTTGGCTTGAAAATTAAAATGATCGTACTAGACAAGGATAAGTTTCAAGTTTCATGACAATCGTTCCACTAATAAGAGATTTCAATATGGCAGTCAAGATGGCGGCGGAATTATGAAAGCCAATCTGCCTATTTGATCCTTGAGGACCTTAGCTATCCATCGGATGAAGTTCAATTTTTGAGGGCTGTAGCTTTATTTCCCGAAGAGGAGTTCAACTTCTTCGAAGTGCACAGGAGATCTCTGTTTTTTGATAATAATGATAACGATGTATGGATAACAAAAATAGTGCCCATTGGCCACCCTTGGGGACATCAGCTATCCATCGGAAAAAGTTCCAAGGCTCTTGCTTCAATTCTCGAGAAGGAGTACAGCATCCTAGTTTCTACACGGACAGACAGACAGACAGACAGACAGACAGACAGACAGACAGACGAACCGGCCACAAAAGCGTCATTCTGTTACTTATAAAAAAATGTTTTCCAACTGATTTCGACCTCTTGAACACGAATATCAGGTTTATTTTTGAATCGGAACAATTCTTTTCTATCGAAAAACCGAAGAAATGGTAGTCTGTCACATAATTTTTAGTGATACCTACCTACTTTTTTTTTTGTTATTGGGCGAACATGTTTCATAGTTTGAGTGCCATTATCCTTCAGGTACTTAGTGCGAGATTGCGACCGAGGCCGTAGGCCGAGGGAAGCAAGCACAAGGGGAAAAAACGCACTTTAGCCCAAGACTGACTGAATGTAACATTTGCACTGGCTAGTGCAAGACTGAAAATTTCGAGTTATTGAGTCGTTGAAAAATTGTCATGGCAGCGCTGATTACTTGGTGGTACGTCGCACGATCTACCATGCGATCAACAAAATTCGGAATTGGGGTAGGCTGTTCCCCAAGAAAGCAGCTTGACATCCTGAAATTTAACCAGGTCATAGCCTACCAGATCGTATGGACGAGTGACAGGTAACCTCTATCACCTATCTTGAACACGTAGCTGCCGGGGCCCCATCGCTTACTAGCATTAAACAGGTATTCATTGGTTTTGGTATGTAAACGTGCTAGTTTTGTTGTTCTTGTAGTCTTCCGTGTTCCCTACTAATTGAAGTCCATTTTACATCGCATCAAGTAGTTTTGTCAAAATAGAAGGTGACGTCTCCTTTGACGGATCAAGAGCGCTCGTTGCCATGACGACTTTTTTGCCCAAGGGCTAAAAAGAGTCACTTTAGGCCCTGTTTTGAGGTCGTGAAAAAACGCATTTAATATAGGTAGTGCAAAAATAGTGTTAATGGCACGTCTGATTTTAAATTTGTAGGAACGCGCATATGCGCCGAGCCGTAGTTTTGCGGTCGTTTTCAAAAATTCATAACAATTGACCCGAAGGTCGTATCGAAGTGGAGTTTTGGCAAAAGAAAGTTCAAATTGTTCTCTAAATATAATCCTACACATGTAGTAATGTATCTTCATAAAAACATGTAGCTACCCGCATATCGTAACTTTCAACATCTAACTGCGAATTCCAGCACTTAATCGGCGAAGCCGCCTTACAGCAAAATGTTATTATTGTAATTGTTCATGATTATTTTGGATAGATTTTTTTTTTGGTTCGCGTACCAAGGCCATGAGCTACCCATTCAAGTTGAAATATTTTCTGTATTGGATTCCGTTTTGTTCGGAGAAAAGGATATCAAGCACCAGCAAGCAACGAATAATCTTTTGCGGCCGAGCCGTAGCTTCGTATTGACACTGGTACCTCGCACCGATGTGGAATTTTCAGTAAAATTAAGTTACTTGATCGCATGTGATAACTTTCGAGAACAGGCCGGCTCCTGAAATGCAGCATTCAACGGCGATGCCGCGTCACACTAATTTGTTATTATTGTAATTGTTTATCATTATTTCGTCGAGATTTTTCTTGGTTCGGGATACAAGGCCTTGAGCTACCCATTGGAGTGAAAATTTTTCGCAAAAACTTTTTCGTCTAGGACTAGATGCTGTGACGGACGGACGGACGGACGGACAAAGCGAGGACAAAAGCGCCTTCCCGTTTGGAAAAGTGCGCTAAAAATTCCCCGTATAATCACAATAAAAATGGTCTTATCTCGAGCACAATACACTTGAAAATACAGGTGTACAGAAAGTCGCGCCGCTTAAAACAAACCGGTAAGGGGTATGGAATTCAGATTCAGATTCAGATTCTTTATTAGCTCTTCAATAATTATTACAAAACATATGATTAAAATATTGCATCCATGGGTTGCAAATGAGCATCGTCAATGTATAGTATAAATAAACACATAAATAGAAATATAATAAATATTACCATATAATAGAAAAATAATCATCCAATGTGAATGGACACACGGACAAAAAATCAATGATAAAATATCAGACTATCTCGGCATCAAGAAACTCGTTGATAGAATAAAATGGCCTTTCGATAAGCAACCCTCTGACAGCCCTTTTAAACTTCTTGCTGTCGGCAATTGTTTTCAACCGATCAGGGAG